>CM031236.1:359940262-360590262 GCA_018340775.1 Taxus wallichiana var. yunnanensis
TTATTTTTATAGTGTTCACAAAATATTTGATCCACTTTTTTAGGATCCACATTTTTAGGAACCTTACCCTTACTGTTCTTAGCCGAGCCAAGTTTAGGAGAATTCACTTTCTCAATCTGTTCCAATATGGATTTATACTTCCTACACTTGGCCACATAGTGATTAGATAAACCACATAATGTGCATGGATAACTATGCAAAATTTCTTCCATATTATAGCCAAACTTTTCTAGTGTAGATAATGGATCAATTTGTTTACCTTTTCTTTTAGAACCATGGTAAACAGAAGGTGGAGGGATTTTTATACCTCTCCATGGTGAATTCTTTCTAGATCCTCCTGTTGAGGATGAATCACCTGAAGCTAGTGGGGATGAAACTTGGTTGTCAGAAGCTTGTCTTCTTCCAACTGACTTGGAACTCTCTCTAATCACCATTTCCCCTACACTAGCATATCCCAGTCCTACATAATGAGGCCTTTCCTCAACCAAGATTGGGTTAGTTATACCTTGATTATTCTTACCAAGGTTAATTCCATTAAAACCCATGTTATTTAAAATATTAGATCCTATACCTTTAGTGTGCTTTTCAAATCCACATAGTACTACAAAGAGAATCCAAATTATCCTGGGAAGAGGAATTAGATGTTGCCATACTTATTATGCACTCATCTATCATAGTGGATGCATCAACAGTAATAGGTACCTCTTTCTTAGGTCCATTAATTTACAACACCATTAAGAGCTCATCCTTAGATTCTAGCTCTCTTTTCGATTGTCAATTTGTTCTTCGAGAGCCAATAGTTGACATCTAAGGAAGGCATTTTCTTCCTGCATATGTTGATTACATGATTCAAGTTCCTCAATTTTCTCCTTGTTGGATAAATTTCCCATGGTTTTCCTGCACACCTGTACTTCCAAAAACTACACACTACAACTGAAAGATCAATCCAAAATGTAAGAACCAAAATGAACCCAAAAATACTGAAGCAAATCAAGAGCTAAACCAGCTTTGATACCAAACTTGATCTGAAAATGGTACTTAATTTTTTTAATTACTTAGAAATTTTCGATGAACAATTTTAACAGACTCAACATTGATCATGAGTTCAATTATCCAATTTTGGGTGTCTTGAAGCCCAATTTTAAAATCTTCCAAAATGATCAATTAATCTGATTTTTCCAACTTAAGTGAATTTACTGATTCTAATACAAAACCATTTTAAATAATTCACAAGTTGAATTTATAATGCACTCAAATTGAATTCTTGATTCCAAATTTTGAAAGTGCATTCACTAACTGATTATGGGTTATGGATACTGAAATTTACTTCAATCCAATTAATCCAGTTTTGTGCTTACTTTATCAATTAATCAAACAAACTAATTTAAATGTTTTATCTGATCAAAAGCTTCATCCAAAACTGAAATCAAATCCACAACACAAACCAGATTGATAACGGAGGTCACCCGAAGGTTATGTCTCTATATTTATGAAAAGAGAATTCATCTATTCAATGTATAATGAAGTACAATAAACCCATAAATATTGAGTAATATATATTTATACCTACAATTGAGCTTATCAATATCCCAAGGAACTCTGAAAAATAATAGAAATTGTCCCAAGAATGATCCTTGGCTCCTACAAAGGCTTCTCCTATTGCTTTCATGGTAAAAAAAAATGTCTAAAACTTGAAATTTGCAACACCTACATGAAATAGGTTTACATTTTTGGAAATATTATGAAATTTTGAATAACTTCCCTTTTTACTCCATGGCTTGGTTCGGACTATAAGTGCTTGGAAAATTCAGATCTTTGTTGGTTCCTTGTGCCTATTCTATGCAACTGCAATGGAAAATCACCTACATAAGAAAATCTACATCACTTCATGAGAAAATAAGACCACCATTGTCTTCATCTTGGAATTATGAGAAATTTTTTTTTTTACATCAAGTTCTTAAAGTGCCTCAAAACCTCGGATGAATGCATGGTTCCCCCGAATGGTCTCTCCACATCTATGACCGAGCTAGTTTAAATACCATTGAGCTCGTTACTTATCACCATCGAGATAGGTGGTGAGTCAATTATGTGAAGTGATTTGGGAGCCCGAGGTTGATGGTTTAAATCCCGGTGGCATCGTTTTGGCAGAGAAGTTGTTTTGTTATGTGGGAGGTATATCCTACAATATTGTCGCAATAATCGATCGGGGTTTAAATTGGCATGGGCCAATAACTTATACCATGGAATAATCCACATTTAAGCCTTTTTCTCAGTTCCACATGTATTCTACTAAGCTAAAAGCCAAGGTGTTTAGTGAGGTTACAAGTTGTTGGTTTGAATGCCGTTGTGTGGACCAAGGTGGATGGTAGACCTATCGAGGTAAGTGGGATAAAACATGATCCCCGTGCATTGTTTGAAATGCCCATAATATGGGTCGAGCTCTTAGGTTGAATTTAAGGTGAATGGGATAAAATACATCCTGAGTATTGTTGATCTCCAAGGTAATAGTGAATACCATAAGGAAATAACTCAAACTATAAGGAATTATTAACCAATCTCGAGCAATGTGGTAACCGTGATCAACTCGGTGGGGAGTTGATCACCCCACCAAGCTAGTAAAATAGCTCTTCGATATTATTATCAACTTTGTAATGAAAATATCAACTCATAGGGAAAAATTCAATCAAAACACAATATCGAGCTCGGAATGCAAAATCGACATCCATGTGGTGGTTTGAGATCCCACCACATTGGAAAACAAGAATATAGCTCTCATGGCGGCTGAGCTCCCCTTTGTTACAAAAGTTGAGCCTGTTATTATTTTCCACCATATCATGAGTCAAAACTAGAGTCCTCAAAACCATATCGAACATCCTTTTCACTTTTTTCTTCTTGCCACGTGTCGTCCAGATTGGACTCACACTGTGGTTGACCTATTTAAAACCTTAACTTTGATTAGCTATAGAATTTGCATACAGACTTTCTTTCTAAACTTCATCATACCATTGGAAAGGTCTCGATAATTCCTTCAAGATGGTTCAGATTTAGGAAGTTTAGGGAATATATGCATAGTGAAAAATCATCTGGATCACCTTAAGAGGTTGGGTTAACTAGTACAATGAAATACAAACCCTACTTCTTAAATGGTTCCAAGACAACTTAAGATTGAGTCGCATATTGAATGTAAAGTTTTTCTTCCCCATCCCTTGGCATTGATCACACTTCCACACATACTTTTTAACATCTCTAAACAAGGAAGGCCAATAATAACCATCTCCTAAGACTTTGTGAATGGTTATTTGAACTAAATAATGTCCTCTGATGGCTCATCATGACATGCCCTAAGTATGTCAAATACTTCATCTTCAGCTACACACCTACGTAAAACATGGTCAGGTCCACATTTAAAAATAATTCCATTTAACCATGTATACATCACACTTTGTTTAATCAATTTCTTTCTTTTCTTATGTGTGAAAAAGGTTGGGAACTTCCCTATAGCCAAGTAATTAGCCATATCTGAAAACCAAGGAGAGATAGTAGAAATTGCAAATATATGTTCATCTAGAAAATCATCATTGACCTACTCTTCTTCTCTTGAAGTGGTCAACCTTGAAAGAAAATCAGCCACCACATTTGATTTCCCTGGCTTGTCAATGATTTTAATATTAAATTCCTACAGTAATAACAACCATCTTACAATCCTTCCATGCACTAAAGGTTTATTCATTAGATACTTAATAATAGAATGGTCAATGTGAACAATCACTTCATAGCTTATGATATAATGACAAAACTTTTTATTACATATATAACTTTAATAAGTTATTTATTTGTGGTGATGTAGTTCCTTTCAACAAGGGATATGTTTTTACTGATATAGTAAATAGCATGCATCGATTCTCCTTCTTTTTTTTGTCCAAGGACAACCCCTATTGCTTCATTGGAAGCATCTGTTTGTATATGGAAGGGAAGATTCCAATTTGGGCCTCTTAATACTGACGTATTTATCAATTTATCTTTGATAGTATCAAAATATTGTTGGCATGACTCTGTCCATTCAAATTCAGAATCTTTAGTTAGGAGAGAAAATAATGGAGAAGTTATCTTACTAAAGTTTGAAATAAACCTTCTATAGTAGCCAACATGCCCGAGAAAACTTCTCACCTCTGTTTGGTTTGTGGGAGATGGGAGCTTTACAATGATACTGACCTTGTCAGGGTCTACCTTGATTCCTTTAGTTGAAATGTTATAGCCAAAAATTATCCCTCATTCCATCATAAATAAATATTTTTCATGGTTTAAGGATAATTGGTGTTTTTCACACCTAAAAAGGACTTTGTCTAGATTGTCAACTACCTCTTGGAATGTTGCTCCATAAAAAGTAAATTCATCTATGTAAATCTCTACATAATTGTGGGTGATATCAGAAAAGATTGCCAACATGGCTCTTTAAAATGTGGCAGGAGCATTACATAAGCCAAAAGGTAACACCCTGTAAGAAAATGTTCATCATGTGTAGGTAAAAGTAGTTTTTCTTGATCCTTAAGTACTAATGTTATTTTATTGTACCCATTGAACCCATCAAGGAATGAAAAATACCTTTTTCTAGATAAATTGTCTAAGACTTGATCAATAAAAGGTAATGGAAAATAATCTCGATGATTTGCCTTATTTAACTCTCTATAATCCACACAAATCCTCCATTTCCCATTCTTTTTAGGAACTGTTGACGATGATCCTTATAGATGAACCATCAGAGTTGTAGGAAACCTTAGGTTGGTGAGACGTGCACCCTAAGGTGACCTCCATATTTTAAAGAAGTTGTATCTTCTCTATTGATTGGGATAGGGTTAGAGGAAATTATGTAATGATTTAAAAATAAAGAGGTGATGCGCCAATCTAAAAGAGGGAAAGCTACATAATACTTTAAGGATTTTATCGAGGGTAGTCGAAGGGATGCATAGCACGATCTACTATTCGATAACACAAGTCCAAGGAGATGAAGCGAATGATTTATAAATAGTAAATGAGATAGAGAAATTCTAAGGGCATTAAGCACGATGAATTTCTTGACTCATTTAGAACTACTTATCATAAAAGAACAGAGATTCAGAATATATAAAGTCCATTTGCACATAATAAGAACTCTTTATTCATATAGAAAATGGATACATAAGGCCCTCAAAGGCACATATTACAATTTTATTTTATGATAGAGGCTTACTGAGGCTAGAATTTTATAAAATATCAAACTCCTGGCTTCCCTCCTTGTTTCTCTGCTAAAAACTTTCTCTCTTTCTCCTTTTTTTTCCTCCTTTTAAGGACCTCTTCTCACTCTATTGCTTTCAGCTACCGCCTTTTTTATTTTAATTTGATAAGGCCTTGTTCTTATCTTTCTAGCTCCTACCCCAATATTTTAAATACAAAGCTACCACTGTCAGTATTCAATTCGATGTTTGATCTTCTTGATTTGGAATAAATATTTTGATCATTTATAAGAGTACTTGCATCTACTCCTACTTGGTATCACTACCGAGTCCCTATTTGGTGAAGTTCTTTCTTCCTGCCATGTGGAGGGCTCGCACTTGTTTAGGGTCTTTAACAAAAGTGCATCGGATAGACACATAGAGATATTTTTCTTGGTATACGTATCTTTGACTCTTAAACTTGTTTGGGAGTGACTTTATTAAGCCCTGGACACATGGAAGGCTTCCGCAAGTTTGAGAACCTGTTTTAAAATTCTATCTTTTGGGGTTGTGATGATGAGACACGTGGAGATATTTCACAACCCTTTCCATACTTAGTCTATTTTGGCCTTGAGCGATCAAAAGAAGTGAGATTCTAGGGAAACAAAATATGCTCAATAAAAGAGTCTTAACAAAATAATGTAATCAATTTGGCGACTCACCAAGGGATTTTGTGCCAGCCATGGAAGAATTTGACATCCCACACTTTTCCAAAAATAAAAAATGTGGCTAACAGAGGGCCACTTAGAGCTACTATAAGGAATCCTGGTATCTAAGCCATTCCTACTCAGTTGGGTAATTCCTTCTCTACAAGTCTTGAAATGCTGGGTCTAGCTCAATTATCTCCTTATGGGAGAAACCCTGAGGCTTTGTATTACTACATGTAAGCAAAACTCTAACTGTATGATGGGATTAATTATGGCCTCAACCTCTATAACACTTTAGTCTTCTTTTAAAGATTGAAGACAGTCTTGTCCTAGTGCTTAGCTAGCAAGAGTCATTGAGTTTGGTATTTTGATAGAATAGTAGAATCATCTAGGAAGGGAGAGGGGAAACCTAGCTGTAATAATTCATTGATATTCTACTTTCCTTCCTTCATTCCTTGGTGAAGTTGTGCCAAGAGATTCTTACATTTGATAGAAGCTTTTTACAACTCAAAATCTCATTGATCTTCGTCGTAATCAAATTTTTGTCTGTGATTCTTGAATTCGTAAGAGTGGGGTCTAAGGCATCAAAGAGCTTTTGAATCAAAAGATTTGACTCATGGACCTTGGAAGATAAGGTATTTATGATGGTGGATACTGTATTCTCTACCTTGAGAGCAATTCCTATGCATTGGATATAAATCTGAGTGTCGGGGATAGATTTGCAACAATGATGGAAATTATGTCACAACAGGAGGCCTACAATCCATGTACTAATGTTACAATCCCCACCTTCTGGGATTGTTTCCCCAATTTGTTGGTCAAGTCCTTGACCATTTCTTCGGAAGATTTTATCCTGCCTTAAGGCTATTCTTTTCCTACGAGAGTGAATTGACCAGGGCCTTGGATGTAGCAAGCTTAGTTTGCCGAGCCTTTGCCTCTCGGTTGAAAAGATGTCGTGGGATTGCTTGGTTGACATGTCCTTCAACTCCTTCTTGAGTTGATCTACCTCTCTATCTTTGGCCTTAAGCTCAGCCATACGGCCCGACACTATAGCTTCTACTTTTCAAAGGCTGGATTGTGCCTTCTTAAGTTGATTTTTGAGTTTCAAGTAGTCGTGAATTACTACCACTATTGTTTCATTCATCAGCTCGACCATATGTTGAGGCCGAAATTCATCAAGGTCTACCACAATAGCACTAATTGAATAGTCATCAGGTTGCATCTACTCTAAAAGATTGGATACCTGAGGGACAAGGTGAGTGATGGTCAAGGAGCTCATTGATGGTCATATAAAGATCGCACCTACTTGGTTAACAGAGCTGTCATCTCCTTCTTCCTTTGTTTTAATCTCCTCGATCTCGGGCCATCTAAGCGGACTCGCTTAGCTCAAAACTCAAAGGGAGAAGAGACCATTCCTCCTGTGAATGGGAAACTAGGTGGAAGGCCATATGGAATAGTAACTGGTGATTGGGACGTTGTAGTTACTAGAGCCAAAGAAGGGGGCATGATCATGTGGGGGTAAACTTGGGATGGTGGTAGGGAGCTACGGAAGTAGAGGCGTGTCAGGTGGAGGAAGAGTTTGAGATGGAGTGACAGACCGAAGGGTGCTTTCCGAAGGGAAAGGTGGAGGGGGAGGCACTACAAAGAGATAAGTCTCGTGGTAGAGCGGGGACATCATTAGGACTGTGACTGAATTTAGCTTCTTCTGGGCCAAGCTGGAAGGTGAGTCTCCTTCTGTTGTTGATTTTGAGAGGTTAGGCAAGGAAAAAACTAGTGAGTGAGTCTGAAGAGAAGCAATAGATGAAGGCGTTTCCAGACTCCCTTCTCATGGAAGCTTGGAAGATTCCACGGTAGATCTTAGAGGTTGCTTAGAAGTGAGCACAACTATATCCTCACTGTCTCGATCAGAGTGATGCTCTAAGTCCCACTTATCTTCACACATCTCGTCACTGATGATCTCTTTGAAGTTTTGTGTGGTTTGGCCAATTTCCTGTCTATATTTCTAGAAGGCCTCAATTTTTCTAGAGCTCCAGTCCTTTCTTTTTAAGGCCACTCAAAGTCCTTTTCCAATTATTAGAGTAGGGTCAAATTTATATTTGACCTGGTGGAATGACTCACATCCCGGAGTTTAGATGTCCTAGAGTTCCATGAAGATATATGGAAATTTAGCCTAGGGGCTTCACCGTGAATCAAAAACAACCTCGGCTCATGATTGCAAGAGTTGATATTCAATTTGTAGCTATAATATTAGCCATTTTCTCATCTAGATCATACCTCCATGAATCCTTGATCAAGGTAAAGCCATAAGAGGCTAACTTCTGTGTGAGACAATGGTTTGCTCACCTTTTGAGTACGGTAACCCCTCCCCTACTAAATGGAATCTCATAGACTACTTTCTTATTTTTAGTCGAACCAACCTCAAGGTCTAGGATGATGAGCTTCCTGGTGACTTACAGACCCACAATCCTAGGCATGAGAACCCTCATGAGCATGAAGGATTCAACCCCGAATGTGGACTCTGAATCATGGTATGCCCTCTGGCGAAGAAGTAATCACAGGTGTGCAATGGATCCGATAAGATAGACTATATAGAGTCATTCATTCTATTATTGATCCCTTTAGGATCAATTTCTAGCAAGAGAGGATCTACAAAAGCATTGAAAAATTCATACATGTTCGATGAACAGGACAGTATATGGGTCCATGTAGATACCGGGATAATATTTTGGGAATTTACCTCCTCATCCCACAAGGTCAAAGTCATAAACTGACCAAAATATTGAGCATTTTGGTACAAGATGAGGTGGAAGAGAAAAGACAAATACCTAAAGGTGGATGCCATCGAGAAATGTTTGAGTTGCTCACAAATTTACCCCGCAATGACCTCTGTGAAGTTGAATTTGTATTCTTATTTCTAGATGATGGTCCTCATCCAAAACAATACTATCATCTACCAATCCTCAATGTCTTTATCAGAGTCTAGCCTGAAAATAAAGGCCAACATAGAATAGGCATCCTGAGAGTCATTCATGAGGGATTTTAAGGTAATGGGGAAACCCGAATCCCTGAACCACTGGTGTCTGACTGCCTCAACTCCTTGTTGAGGAATGCGACCTTAGTTTAGCATAGGGCCCATACATTTCAAAGTTTAGCTATATTATAGAAACTAGTTGTCTGGTCATAGGTCAGGGCTAACATGTCCCTGATAGCCTATGGTGTAATTACCATGGCTATATTTCAGCCCTAGATTGTATGGTTCTCTGATTTGAAACAATTCGCGCACATTTGTATGAGCTCTGGGCATGGGTGTGTAAGAGGAACCATATATTGGGTGAGATTTGTGCTCCAGATTCTAGAGCTGAATGACTCAGAATCTCCCAGAAGGTTGAACCTAGTGCATGTTGCTTCTCTCAAAGCTTTGGGCCTTTTTGTTAAGACTAGGGTCAAAGATATTGTCGGTTGGGTCACTGACCATAGAAGGATCACTGTATCGAGACAATGGATCAGGGTATTTTAGCTTAGTTTGGTGCGGTCGAGGAGGAAGGGGTTTCCCTGTGTAGTATTTTGTTTCCTAAATAGAGTTGAGGCAGCCATGGTTTCTCTTTGAATATAAAAAAACTTTGGAGCCTTTGGAGACTTTGATATTCATAGATTAATTCAAAAAATATTAATGCTTCGAATGACCCTATCGAACAGCTCGAGACACCTTAAATAACCATTTATACTTAAGGAGTAAAATATCACACGTACTTGGGGTCACTTCTTATAACATTCCCTTTGAGTGGGAGACCCAAGGCACTCGAACTCGGTGCCTTTTGATAGATCTTGCATTGATTTTGGATCTCCTCATTAAGGAATGGGGCTTTACTCTTGATGACGACTCTAATAGGAGAAAAAGTTAGGCACGCTTCCCTTGAAATTCAAAAAGAGACATGGATAGAGGCAGCGGGACATGTGGAAAAATGCCCCAAAAAGGGGGGGAAGGCACAAACAAAAACCAAAAATAAGGGAAACAAATATATACATATGATATAATTTCTTAGGACACTTACATGAAGGATTTCAAGTTTCAAGTTCAAATGAGTTATGTTTCTTACATGTGCTAATTATGAAGGGACCAATCCATAAGGGGTCAAATTTTCCATGATTTCTGGGCTTGGCTTCTCTTGCATCCCATTTCAAGACGGCGGTCCCAACTTGGAAATTTGGCTCTGATGTCTTTTGATCGAACCATGTCTTGACTATTTGTTAGCAATTGATCATATTTTCATGGGTGATTTCATTCCTCTCTTGGAGTTCCACCAGCTTGGTGAGCCTTACTGGCATCACTCCATTTTCCTCTACCTCAGACCCTTTCAAAGCAGTTGTAATGCAGGGATCTCCAAAGAAATTGGCATCACAACACTTTTCCCATAGACTATTTCATATGGTGAAGCTTTCAAGATCTGTTTTAGAGTGATCTAATTGGCCCATAAGGTTGTTTTAATATGCTCATGCCATAACCTTTATGCTCATGTCCCATTCTTTTGATGAGTCTTATCAAATTATTATTTTTAGACTCCTCCAAACCATTACCTCATGTAATAGTTAGAGGATGACTGCAAATATATCTCGTGCTTGACCGCAAAATCAGATACTTTAGCCCCTAAGAAAGCTTTGGAATTATTAGATATAATAGTGTTGAGTAGATAATACTTAACAAAAGGAAAAAATAAGTCTGTGTGGGAAAATAGGGCATTTTTAAAGGCACGAATGATAAGGGAAACACACGCATGGAGGATAAGTTCATATTTTGGGACTTAGCCATTTTTACACATGAGGATCTATTTTTAGAGATGGTATGTAGAGCACATAAAGAAGTCAGAGACTTGCACACCATGCATTGGCTATTTTTGGAGGATTAGCTACAAATAACTTTGCATGGATGTGGGCTAAGAATAGGTTTATCACTATCAGTTAACTAAAGGAAGTCTATTATTAGCACACTTGCATGTGGGGTTATGGCTATAAAAATCACGTAGCTAATAATAGCATGTGACCTATATTAGGATTAGATAATTGGTGAAGGGAAATTCCCCACCCTTATAAATATGTATTGAACTATGTAGTAGATATATATAGAGAGAGAGAGCATAGATATACGTGTGAGAACTAGGGTATAGTGAGATTATGCTGCTAGATCTATCACATGCATGAGCATATACTATTGTTATTGTAATGAATCTTCTGTGTATTTACTACAATTAATTTAATGGATCCTATGGATTGAAACAAGGTGTTATCATGGTTATAATTTAGTATTACATGCTTGATTCCATTATGGTTATCTATTAAGTCTGCTATTTTCTAGATCTAGATCTGAATATGCACTATTTGAAAGATATATTAGTTGTAGATCTAAATGATTAAGGTCTTCATCATGCTAACATCCTACAACAACAACCATAAAGAGGGACCTGGTACCTTTGCATAGTTTGGGTGAGTGCTCATTCTAGGATGAGTGATGTGCTAGCACACCTGGGCATGTACTATTGAATTCTAGGATGCATCATTGGTTCCATTGTCGGGACCTCTTTTTCAGTTGTTTTCAAGATGGTTTGTGATGAATACATATTGGTTGACCTTAACAAGTGTTGAAGAGTGGATACATGATCTAGAATAAGAATACACACAACAGTTCAGCACTATATCTAAGTTTAATGCATGCTTATGGGTGAAACAAAACCTGTATGAAACTTTCTATGAGATCTTCTTCACTATCTTTCTAGTAGAGTTATATGAGTGGCTGATTGCATATGAATCTATGTAGAATTGGAGGTATTGTGCACTTATTTGGAAAAGGGAATAATTTCAACCCCTTTATGATGTTGATCTGATTTGGAATCGAGCTATGGATACATGGTTCCATGGTGTTTTGAATAGTTATATTTTGGAGTACTCAATTTCCACTTATTCATGTCCAAAAGTAGTTGAATTCTAGTTTTTATGATATCCAAGGGGAACTTACCTATAAGGCATTCCACTAGCAATCAAGATCCTAATGGTAACTTTGAATTTAGAGAGTAAACTGATGGCTAACTAAACCCCACCATGCATGGGGGAAGGAGTAGGTTTGGTGAAAGATGGTAGACCTAGTAGTAGAAAGGAAGAGAGAGGAAAGGTAGCTTAAGTATAATGAGGTGCATGAGAGGGAGATCGAGAAGTAGCAGGAGGTTGCAGAACAAATGGTGTTGTGGAGAAAGATAGTTTAGGAAGGAGTTGAAGTTCACGTAGAAGATGTGGAACTTGAGCCTCAGGAACTCCCCATTTGGGAAAACATGATAGGGAACCCTCCTCGGCCTCATGTAGAAGCGCACCACAAGAGAGATGCCCGGTTGCGGTGTGCATCTGAATCCACCTAAAAACCTTTCCCTTGCGCTTGGTTTTCCAACATTTAGTATAACAAGTAGTCAATAAGCTAATTCAAGCAGAGGAAGAGTAGGAGCGAGTCTTATGAGGGGCACATTAATGGCAGCCCAAATGGATTTTTGTTATATGGGATTACATTTTCAGGTGTATCATCAACATAGAATACAAGCACACTAATTTTTGGACTAACTTCTGGGAGTGGTAATGCTTCACATACCATCGGGGTACAGTTCAGTTCTACTATTGGGACACATGGAAGTACATATTCTAGGTCCAACCCACCACAAGTTTGGGATCAGGAGGCATAGGTAGCTCTAGCTCCGGAAGATCTAGTGGTTCTCGGAGGTAGGGGAAACACAGGAGGTTTTGGATCGGTGGGAAAGGTCCACACCAACCCTAGAATATTTACATGGAGATGTCTCTTCATCTTCTAGAGTATAGGGGCATAGAATATGCTGCTTGAACATGTGCACATGTGTGAAATACTATGGCACACAAAAGGAATCACATATTCTAAGTGTAAGGCAAGCCAATTTTCTACTATGTTATAAGGGCACGCACACATCCGGTACATAAAATTTGACCACTGATCAAACTTGTGTAGACTATCTAGCCTTAAATTATGCATTCCTTAAAGAGTTTCAAATCCCGAGTTTGAGTAGAAGAGTATAAGTGCACTCAAGGATATTAAGCAAGGCACTACCGATATTGTATGTGAGTATGATGCCCAGTTTGAAACACTTGTATTGCATCTCTCTTATGATATTCACGTGAGCCAAAGATGCACTATGGTTTTTTGGAGGATTGATTACACCATTTATAATGGAAATGTCACATAAGACATACATTGATCTCATGTAAAGCATTGGAGGTAGCTCTTTGTATTGGGGTAGTTAGGAGTATTGACACTAGCATTAGCCCATTCTTAGAGGCATAGATTGTAGCTATAGAAAATTAGTAAGAGAAACTATCAAAAAATTCATCCCATGAAACACACTTAGGGATTTGGTGTATAGATTGTGAAGTGGAAGGTCACACCAAGGATAGTTTCCCCATAGATCCATACGTTCATTGCTGTTAGACTACGAGATCTATCATTTAAATCATGATGCTAGCCACTATCCTTTGTTACAATGCATGTGCTAAGGAAGAATGTATCCTGTTATTGTAAAATTTTTCATTCCATGACCCATGATACGGAAGATTGTAGATTGATCGGTCAGATCCATGATGCCATAGACATTGGTGTATGACAGACAAGTGTAACTGATAATTCTAAAAACAAGAATGAGCACCAGGATCAGGATTAGATTCAAGAGCACTATGACATGAATGAGGGATGTTTTGAGGGAGGTCATGCAATAGGATGCGGTTATCGAGGTAGATATGGAGGACGAGGCCATGGTGGAGGAAGAGGCAAGTTTCCTCGCAGAACATGTTATACATGTGGGTCTCCTGACCACTATAGGCATGAATGTCCCCATAATATTACATGTTCTTTCTACGAAATAATCATAGCTATGAGGAGTTATTGGACTTGTATGAGCATCTTAGTAAGCAACATAAGCAGAGAACAAAGGCACAGGGATGGTTAGAATCTAGCGCGCGTGGTGGAAAATCAATGGATGCCCAAGTTATCACCAGAACCTGAGGCTTTCACCATGAAAATTACCACACGAGCTGAAGCGGCACGTGTAAAAGAGGCGTTGCAACAGAAGCCTACAATCATTAAGGAGGAGGTTCTACATGCAAGGTACCCAGATCCTGCTCATCAAAAGGAGGTCTATCAAGAGACCATGGAGGTCCTTAGAAATCTTCAAGGTGAAATATAGTGTCTGAAAGAGCAATCATGGAAGATAGAATAGAAGAAGGAAGAAGGGAGGCCCCATCTGAGATGGATGACATAAAATAAGTATGCAAAATGTTGCGCCAAGAGAATATTATTCCATTATTAGGGAATTGGTTGAAGGGGAACACTCACGCACAAGTATTGAGAATGAATGACAGATCCTGCATGCAAATCTTCCCCCTGATAGCATTGACTACGACAAGGAGATTACTCTGAATGTTGTTGTGGATGGATGGCTCTTGAGAAATATCTTGATTGATATAGGTGCGAAGTAAATGTTCTTACATTAGATGCATGGGTGCAAATGGGGAGACCTCCATTATAGCCATCATCTAATGTGTTGTTTATGGAAAATAGGACTAAGGCCACTCCCATAGGAGTTTTGAAGGATGCATCTATAACAATACAAGGGGCCAAATTCACTGGAGATTTTGAGGTATTAGCGCTCATGAAAGTAGATAACTTTCCATATTTACTTGGGCACCCTTGGTGTTATGCAAATAATGTTGATTTAAGGTTCAACAAAGGATACATTAGTTTTGAAAACAAGGAGGAATGAGTTGTAATCCCCTTAACAGATGGAAAATCTACACCGTATGTTGAGCCTTTGAGTGAAGAGGACTTAAACAAAATTTATGTGCACGTTATTCAAGACCTAGAGGTCATTGAGCCATCAAAGGAGGGCATCCTTCAGTGGGAATACTCTCAATCTATTAGTGATACTACGAGTATTGCTTGTGACAATTGGGCTCGTGGTACTTATGAACTAGTAGGGTGCGAGGTAAGAAGCATGATTACACGGAAAAATGGACTTCACTCGGTTCAACGAATAGGTAGCTCAATACCTTGGTATACTGGGGTAGAAGATCTTCCAATATTCTTACAAGCCATGGAAGTACATTGGATAGACCAAGTTCAGAGAAGGAACATGTTAGCATATACCCTGCGTGGGACGGTAGTGCGCCTGGTGGGTGGTTCACAGAGATAATCTTATGGAATGGAATGAAATCAGATCACACTATCTACTCAGTTCTTTAGGAGCAATGCACCTATGTAGATCTACACTTATCATGGTAATCAACCTATTTAGCATCACATCCAATAGTGTGAGAGACTCTGGACAGAGGGACAGGAAGCATTACCACCTTCACTCTGGGTGCATAAAGTATATTCCACCCTACAAGGATGCGCATGTGCTTGGTATATATATGCAGAGCTACATAGAGAAACTGGAAATTGGTAGAATTTGATTGTAGGAATGATCCAGACCTTTGACTACTTCTCTTCCAAACCTCTAGTAGAAGAGGCATTAAAATTTGTCAAGTACTTAACTATGGGGGATAGTGCAATGGTGAAAGAGCTCATTCAGGAATTATTTGGTGAAACAGAGTCGGGAGCACATTTTGAAGAAGAAGAAGACATGGACTCCATACTACTAGAATGCGCTTTCCTTGAGAAATAAAAAGGAAAGATGGTCTACATAGTGGATGACGAGGAAGTTGAAAATCTGGATGTTGATCATTCACAAGGAATGTACGAGGTCTTGGATAGTGTAGATAAGGATATGCATGCATATCATGAACCAATGAAGAAAAATAAAGTAAATATAGGGTCAGAAGCTGAGCCTAAGGAGGCCATAATTGGAGACTACTGGTTAGACTCGAAGTGGCTAAAATTATTGAGTTATTATGGGATTATCAAGACTTATTCCTTGGGGGTATCATGAACTTAAAGGCATGCATGAATCACTAGGGGAGATGAAGATAAAGCTTAAAGAAGGTGTGCACCCAGTTAGAAAGAGACCTTATAGAATGAACCCTAACTTACGTGAAAAGGTAAAAGAAGAGATTGATAAAATGTTGAAGTCGGAATCATTCGACCCCTAGATGAGTTAGAATGGGTTAGTCCAATGGTGATCAGTATCAAAAAGGATGGACAAATTAGAATCTATGTGGATTACAGGGAGTTGAATGTTGCATGTGTAATAGACCCATTTCCTACGCCATTCACTGAGGAAATACTAGAAGGCGTGGCAGGGCACAAAATCTATTCATTTATAGATGGATTTTTGGGTATCATCAGGTTAGGATTTCCCAGGAGGATCAGGAAAAGAAAACTTTTACTACTAAATGGGGCAATTTTTCCTATACTTGTGATGCCCTTTGACTAAGAATGCACCTGTTATATTCTCACGGATAGTGGTTTAGGAATTCAAATATTTTATTCACAACTTCTTACAAGTTTATTTAGATGATTGGACAATATATGGGCTTGTTAAGGATCACTGTGACAATTTGTGCTTAATGTTTGAATGATGCAGATAGTTGAGTATCTCTTTGAACATCAAGAAGTGCATATTTTCTACACCATTTGGAATATTGTTAGGTCACATAATCTACAAGGAGGGTTTGTTAGTTGATCTAGCTAAGGTTGCAGTCATTCTAGGCCTAGAAGCACCTACCAATCAGAGTGAGGTGCGTGGATTCTTGGGTCACACAGGGTATTATAGAAAATTCATAAAGGGATATGCCAAAGTTTCGCACCTTTGGAGGAGTTACTAAAAGGAAAAGGTACATTTTATTGGGGAGAACTACAACAACACGCATTTGAGATATTGAAAGAGAAACTTACTACCGCACCTATTCTACGTTTTCCTTCATGGGATCAACCATTTCATGTACATGTGGATGCCTCTAGCATGACCATTGGCATGGTGTTAGCTCATCTTGGAGAGGGTATTATGGATCATCCTATCTATTTTACTAGTAGAAAGCTGACATCTGCAGAGAAAAATTACACAACTACAGAACACGAAGCTTTGTCAATGATTTATGCACTACATAAATTCCACTAGTACTTACTAGCTACACCATTTGTATTTTATATAGATCACATGACATTGAATTATTTGGTAAATAAACCTATTCTACAAGGGCACATATGTTGATGGGTGCTCTTATTTCAAGAATTTGATTTCACAGTTGTGGTAAAACTAGGGAAAAGTAATTCTGGACCAAACCATCTATTAAGAATACAGTCAGAGAGAAGAAACATAGGAAATTGAGGATACCATGCTAGATGCACAGTTATACAAGTTACAATGAGCGCCATCTGAACTAGAGGACATTGTTGTCTTTCTATGAATAGGGATGGCACTTGCAGGAATGAAGGCCTTAGAAAATAAACAACTTGCTATACGCGCAACACCTTTATGTTAATCAATGGTGACTTGTATAAGTTAAGCGAGAGATGAAGTATTGCACTCTTTTGTATTGGAGCATGAGGGCACAGATATTGTGGAGGAGGCTCATGGTAGTATTGCAGGTGGCCACTATGTCAATAATGCTACTGCGTGGAAGATCCTACTTGGCTGGATTATGGCGGGAGACCTTATAAGGCATATTGCAAGGCGTGTGATCATTGTCAACGTATAGGAAAACCAAGGAAAAGAGATGAGATGCCTTTAAGACCTATTTCTAGTGTAGAACCATTTGATAAATGGGCTATCAAATTTGTAGGACCTATTTCACCAACTACACGTAGGACCGGTCCACGATACATCATTACTTGCATGCATTATCTCACAGGTGGGCAGTGAAAAGACCTATAAAGGATTGTACAAAGAACTACAAAAGCAGCTAGGTTTCTATGGGAAAATGTTCTTACAAGGTATGGATGTCCTCTAATTCTAACAAGTGATAGGGGCACACATTTTTTGAATGAGACAATCAGGATATTATTAGATGATTTTATGGTTATGCACCATAAGACTACACCTTACCATCCTTAGGAAAATGGAACTATTGAGGATTTTAACAAGATTTTGAGCTAGACCTTGACAAAAATTTGTGATGTTAGAAGAAAGGATTGGGATGATAAAGTGTCTATTGTACTTTGGGCATATAGAACAACTTATAAGAGGTTGAACAAAGCCACACCATTTCAGTTAGTGTTTGGCACAAAATTTGTTCTTCCTATGGAATTCATGTTACCTTCTTTACATATCATGCACACTTTGGAGGTCTAGCTAATGAGAAATATTTAGAAGAATGGATTGAAAATATAATCAAGTTGGATGAGAAACGAGCCATAGCATGTTAGACTTAGAAGCAAGAAAAGTCCAGGAAAAAAGCATGGCATGACATAAACATAAGGGATAATAAGTTTGAGATTGGACGAATGATGCTTCTCTATGACTCTAAGTTCTTCGCACCATCCAGAAAACTTAAGGTACATTAGTTGAGGCCATATATTATCACTTACATCCTTGAAACAGAACTTGCTAGTTACGAGCACTTGATGGAACATGGCTACCCAATTACTTTAATAGGAGTAAAATATCAAGCCCTACTATAAATAAGTCTTCTTGGTGTTTGTAATAAGGAAGTGTTTCCATTTAGATTAGGTTTTCAATTATGTATTTATTTAATGTATTTCCTTCTTCATCTCTATGATTTGTCAATTTAGTTGTTCTTATGTAATAAGCACGTTTGCATGCATCAAGCTAATTAATATGTGAATAATTTTTATGCGTAGAGGACCACACATACTTTTAGTGTGGGGTGGTTGTTGATATCTAGGTACAAGACTATTTGAATTAAACGATGAAAGGAATAAGTTGTTACGGGTTCTATTCAAGTCAAAAGATTGCTTCTAAAAAATGACCAAAGATGGAGATTAATGAAGGGATAGTATAACATGAGGTAAGCGGATGCCATAACAACTACCAGTGGAAGGTGCAGTGACAAGGTACTCGGGCACAAGGAAGCGCTAAAGAGAAGTCTATGACCAGAGGGTAGGAAGGTGCACTAGAAGGTTATAGCTGGGGCACAAAGATGTACCACACGAGAATAAAAAAATTGGTCAATAAATGAGAGGACATTGGGTAGGTGAAGGAGCAATAAATGCATAAAAAAATAAAAATCTATATAAGGATGGGATGCGAGTTCATTCTTACCATTACGATTAAGATAATTTGAAAAGAGCTAAGTGCAAAGAGCCAAGAAATCATGTTGAGGTGTGAAGAGTGTGAAACTAGATGTGGAAAGGAGGTTTGTGCAAAGGAGAACATTACGTTCCCACAGGAGAAGGGTTTGAGCAAAGAATATGCGTATGCAAAATGAGCTACGACATGTAATTTTCACTAGGGCATGGAGATTTGAGCTAGGGTTTGAGTTGCATGTTGCTAGAAGGATGTCTAAAGGAGTGGTATACAAAATTTCAAGTTACATTGTAGAAACTATTGTCGAAGAAGTGTGTTCAGGAGGAAAGATCAGTTTTGGGGCTGTTTTATTGTCTCTGGTATTCATGGAGATCGGGGTGCCCGATGGACCAAAGGAGAAGATCTGGGAGTATCCCATGGAGAACAAGTCACCTGCAGAATGATTCAGCAAGTACTTGTGTGAAGGATTGATGACCGAACTAGTCAAGTAGAGGGCTGAGAAGTGGTATGATAGGCTCTGTGTGGCATTTGAAGAGGAATGGCGCATCCCCAAAGAATTTCCTTCGGTGGTGGGTAAGGCAGTACAGTTTGTAGTTTACCAACATTTTTGCATTGCATGATTTGCAATGAAGGACGGGGCTTGGAGCCCATGGTGCAAACTTTTTATACCTTAACAGTGAGGTATTTCCAGGCATCAGTTCACAAGTTCTCAAATGCACACCACCTAACATTCAATGCAGACAAGGTAGATTGTGACTACCACACACTGAGGAAGAAGTATGTATATCTAGGACGTAATGCATATATTGAAAGGCTCATCTCGATGTGTTAAGCATAAAGCCAGTAAGTTTGGCTATTAGAGACATTGGAGCAACACTTGTGTACCTCCAACTAAAGCCCAAGCTAGAAAACAACAAGTATGTGGAAGATGAGTTCACACTCCTAGGGCCACCAAAGGGTAAGCATACCATGGAGAACATTCCAGTGCCTAAGCCCACAGAGACAATCAAAGTAGAGGATGAGGAGGATGAGCACAAGGATAGTGGTGGTTTGGAGCACAGGATGAGGAATCCATCAAATAAAAGGGAATCGAGTGCACGAATACGCTAACTCATGGGCAGGAAGAAGAAAATAATCCGTAAATAGTTCAAGGATTTCCACTTTAAAAGAGTATTCAAGCAAACAAGGACTCAAGGTGCTACTCCATAATCAGTGTGTAGGTCACCTTGACTATCTCCACAAAAGGAGACAACTGAGAAAAGAAGAAGGAAGTTGAAGTTGGGTGAAGAGGTAGAGGAATCTCGAGGAAAGCACGTCAGGGTCTCCTACACCACCTGAATATGAGGAGGAACCACAGAGCAGGGAGGAGCCATAAGAGGAATCAAAGGATGAAGGAATGAAGGATGGAGAGGAAGGAGAAAAGGAGACAGCAAAAGCCACACATGAGACTACTCGGGGTATGTCAGAACAAACTCCAAATCTTGAAGCTCTAGTTCCTAAGGGGCCTAGAACAAAGAGAATGAGTGGAGAACACAAGTGCACCAATCATGGGCTACATCAACGACATAGGTAAAATTTTCCATGCTTGTTTCTAGAGCACTATGACACAAAAGGAGTTATATGGCTAGGATTTGATGGATGAAGATATGGCAACCAGTATGCACAAGGAAGAAACTATCATGGTTGATGCACACGCATATGGATGAACCAGAATTTGATGTGTGTGAGGAGTTGTGTGTGTCGAGGAGGTTGAAAAATACTCCCCAAGATAGACACATAATAGTAAAGCCTACTGTTATGTCTGATGAGCAAGTAAGTAATGCATTGGTAAAGGTCTCCATAGAGGTGGCTTGTAGGAACATGGATAAGGCCACAACCATCGGGCACTGTGAGGGGAAATTAAAACAAAGGATGCAGAAATAGCGTGCCTGATCTAAGAAAAGGACTTGGAATAGAAGAAGAACCATGCCTTTATCAGCATGTCGAGACTATTGGGGACCATGTACTAAAATCACACCCACATCTAGAGTCAAAGGTACCGAGAAATTTCCTTCAGCAATGCACTATGTCAAGACTTTGGTGGATTTGGTACTTGAAGATGAAACCATGCAAATGCCAACACCAAAGAATCCTGAGAAAGAGGCAGAAAGGGCAAGGGATGCAGTGAAGAGAAATATTTCATCTTATGAAGGACTACTGCAAGTGTTGTGGGAAGAACTAAAGAAGGTAGACCAAGCCTTGAACATCTGTACAACTCCAGAGGTGCTCATCAAAATAAAAACCCTAGAGGAGGACAATGAGGTCCAGAAAGTGATGAAGGACAACACATTGGGCCACACGAAATATTATCACTAGTTAAACAAGCACGATGCCCTTGCAAAAACACAAGAACAACACAAGAATTAGATAGATGAGCTTAGGAAACTCATCACTCAGAAGATGGATTTATTAGAAGAAAGTATGACTACAATGTCCAACATAGTGTGTTGGTCTTGCAGAATGAGAAAGGAGAGATTACACAAGATGAACTGGATTCCATTATTGTGGACATTCTAGAAAAAGTAGAGGAAGTACTCGTTGAGTGGCAGACCTTGGAGGCCAAAATAAAGGAGGAATATCCCAAATTAATTTTTTAGGTTGAAGCGGATGAAGCTACAGAGTAACATCATTATTTTATGCATATAGATTCGTTCTTATTCTTTCCATTCAGATTCTTTAATTCATTTTTGAGACAACCATTGTCGGGTGGCAATACAATTAGTGTGGGGTAATGTTGAGCAGAGAATACTTAACAAAAGGCACACAAGAGGTCCGTGCAGGAAAATAGGGCATGTTCAAAGGCATGAACGGATAAGGGAAACACACGCACGGAGGATAAGTTCATATTTTGGGACTTAGCCATTTTTTCACATGAGGATATATTTTTAGAGATGGCATGCAGAGCACATAAACGAGGTAGAGACTTGCACACCACGCATTGGCTATTTTTGGAGGATCAACTACAAAGCACTTTGCATGGATGTAGGCTAAGAATAGGTTTATCACTATCAGTTAACTAAAGGAAGTATATTATTATCACACTTGCATGTGGGGCTATGGCTGTAAAATGCACGTAGCTAATAATAGCATGCGACCTATTTTAGGATTAGATAAGCGGTGAAGGGAAAGTCCCCACCCTTATAAATATGTATTAAATTGTGTAGTAGATAGAGGATGATGAGAGAGGGAGCATAGATATACATGTGAGAACTAGGGTATAGTGAGGTTATGTTGCTAGATCTATTACGCGCATGAGCATATACTATTGTTATTGTAATGAAGCTTTTATGTATTTACTGTAATTAATATAATGGATCCTATGGATTGAAACAAGGTGTTATCATGGTTATAATTCAGTATTGCACGCTTCATTCCATTATGGTTATCTGTTAAGTCTACTATTTTATAGATATAGATCTGAATATATGCATTTTTGAAAGATATATTAGTTGTAGATTTGGATGATTAAGGTCTTAATCATGCTAACCTCCCGCAACACCAACCCTAAGGAGGAACCCGGTACCTTTGTGCACTTTGGGTGAGCGCTCGGTCTAGGTTAAGTGATGTGCCGGTGTGCCTAGGCTTGTCTTGCTGAATTCTAGGCTACATAAAATGGTGCGGGGGAAAATGAGTGATGATATCCTACAAGAGTCCTAGGATCAAATTTGAGCGAGACTCCTTAAGTGGAACCCTCCATCCACTAGGTGAAATAATCGATTCTAAGAGAATCCACCGGTGCCTAAAACTTGAAGTCAGTTAACCATTCTAATGAAATCAAGACCCCATTATGCGAAGGGTTCCTCAATTAGGATGGGATTGAGGGGAAATTCCATGTTTCTTCAGAAACCTACATAAACTTGACAAACCTTACATTTATTTGTTTCCTCCCGACTATCAAATGAACAAGATTGCAGAAGTATCATGCTTGTAATATCTTTATGGTCGTGGTTTGGGCTGAAAAATGACCACCCGAGTTCTCGTGATGTAATTCCCTTAAGACTCTCTTGGCCTCTTCATCCTCCAGGCATCTTAACATTAACCCATTAAAATTCCTCTTAAAAAGGAAGTTGTCAATCATAGCGAAATGAGTCCCTTGTTGTCTATAATATCTCCTATTTTTTAGAGGGAGATGGCATGGGTACTCTCTGGTTTTCATAAAATGAATTCTATCAGAGACCCATCCCTCAAGCCTATCCTCTTGTAGGTACATTATCTCACCCGATTCACCATTCACCTCACAAATAGGTTTCGTGTCAAATATTGACACACCCTCCTTACCCGACAAGATTCATGTGTTTTAACTCTATGTCATACTCCAAGATCTTGGTTATCCAATTTTCCCTTTTTTAGTTATCTCACCCTCCATTATGTATTCTTTGACACTAGAGTGAGCCACCATGACCCAAATTTTGTTGTGCGTGACTAGGTGTCTAAACTTCTTTAGACCTTTAACTATGGTGTAGGCTTTCCTTTCCACAAAATTGTATCTTGTTTCATAGTCATGGAGAGTTTTTGAAAAGAAAGTGATTGGGTGTTCCTCCCTTTTCGTTCTCCCTTTTGGGTTAGCACAGACGCTATGCTATTATTTCCCCCATATACATACATTATGAAACTCTTTGAGAAGTTGGGATTGTGGAGCATGGGGGACGATGCAATATCCTCTTTTATTAATTCGAAGGACTGACAACCTTCATCAGTCCATTTGAAACCTAGGTCCTTTTTTAGCATGAGAGTGATCGGGTGGATAGTTCCCACAAAATTTGATATAAACCTACCGACAAAGTTGATCTTTCCTAAGAAGGATTGAACAACCTTCTTGTTGACTAGAAGGGAAGCTCCAAAATGGCCCTGACTCTCTCAGGATCAATAAAAACTCCCTCCTTTGAGATAACATGTCCCAGAGATTTCCTTGGGGATTTTGAAGATACATTTCTTTAGGTTCAGAGAGATTCCAAAATCTTGAAATTTTTTAAACATGGCTTCTAAAGCATCAAAATTTTCTTCCGTTGTTTTAGTAAACACCATAAGGTCATCAAGGTATATGAGGATTACCTTGTTTATCAATGCCCTAAACACGGTATCCATGGCTCTTTGAAAAGTAGCCCCTGCATTTGTGAGCCCAAAAGGCATTTTTATGTAGGCAAAGGTTCCCCACTTGGTTGTGAAGGTAGTCTTGTGTTGGTCCCTTTCCGTGAGCCATATTTGGTTATAACCTAAAAAACCATCCAACAGAGAAAACATCTCAGAGCCCGCGACCATCTATAAAATTTGTTCCATAGAGGGCAAGGGGTAATGGTCTTTCAGGGAGGCCTTATTTAGATCTCTAAAGTCTATGTAGAGTCATATTTCACCATTCTTCTTCCTCACTAGAACCAGGTTGGAGACCCACGTCATATGTTTGATTAGAAAAATGATATTGTAATGCCCGGTTAAACAACCCACTTGAGAACCATGAACCACCTAGGTTTAGTTAGAAAATTATGGAATAATTTTTTTTTTTTTAAAGGTGTTAGGAGTTGACAACCAAAGTCTCAAAGAAAAATAAATTCAACTGATAACCTTTCCCATTATAATGATTACTGATTTCACATTATAAAGCAATAAATGTAATAGGTCCACACCTAGCTCAAATCTCTCTAAGGATTAATTTAATTACTGATTTCATTGACATTTTAGCTAAAGATTTCCTTATTAAATTTTAGGGTTAAGGGACCCAAAACAATTAAATACCCAAGGTATTTAATTTCCACCAGATCAAAGACATGAGCAGGATTAAATTACAGTGAGGAAAATAACACATAAGTAAAGTCAACAGAGCAAGGTCTCACTTACCCACTCCCAGAACTTGATTAGGAGTGTCTACAACTAGGTTGCTAGGCAACAACTACCACTAATAGATTTTGGAACAACTCAAATCCACAAGAACAAACTTCTCTTTTATTAACAATTCTCAGAGGTCACAAGGTCCAAAACTTAGGGCTAGAAGTTTCAGTTAGGTTCAGGGAGCAATTTTCCCCCATACCCAACTCTCTAATAGGATCATAGTTTCAACTAGATTTTTCCCCTTCTTAATGCTTCCAAAATTTCCCTAAACCATTCCCAATGGATAGGAAATTTTCTCACCTTTCGGTGATATAAATAAGTCCTCCTAACTCCTCCAGAAACTCAAGATATGAGCAAGTGGAGTTTAGGGGTCAAATTTTCCCCAAGGGGGACATGTGTCAAGAGGAGGGGAAATGCACTTTGGATGGATTGGCGGGTCACGGGGTGGCATAGGGAAATTTTCCCATCACATAGCTCAAATGCACAAAACATTTTGTGCCCCTGCTGGGTCCCTAGGGGACACGTGTCAGATCTTGGCGCCAAGCGGAAAAGTCAAAAGAAAGGGTGTGCGGTGGGTGGATTTATCACTTTGTGCCCGATGGAGGAATAGAGAAGAAAAAGGATGCATGGGTCCACACCCCACGGAAGGACAAGGTCCGAGGGGAGGCGAGAAGTGGGCCGTAGGAGAAATTTAGCAAATTTTCCCAAGGCCAAAACAAACAACCAAAGAAGAAGAAGGGTCCACCCTCCCGCCTCCACCCCAAAGTGCCACGTGGCATGCTCTCATTGCCATGGGCTAGCGGGGCCAAAATGAGAATTTTTCCCAAAAAATTTCAAAGGGATAAGTCCAAAGGGAAAATGTGCCTCCGCTATAGCCACAAGAGGACATGTGGCACCCTCGATTGGTTGCTGCAGGCCAGCGGAGGAGAAAGAAAAAATTTTCCCAAGTAAAATTTTTCAAAAGAATAAGTTTAAGTTTTAAAAAGAGTCCGCCCTTCCACTATGCCATGTGTCAGCATGTGATTGGTTGCGGGCCGGCGGGGTGGCGGGAAAAATGGGAAATTTTTCCCAAGGCAAATTTTCAAAAGGGATAAGTTTAAAAATTGGTCCGCCCCTCCTAGGGTGCCACCAGTAGGCCCTAATTGGTTGTGGGATGGTGGGGGCCGATGAAATTTTTGGGAAATTTTTCCAAAGTTTAAAATTTAAATTTTTCTATAGTTAGATTAAATTTTTTTTATTATTTTTTTAATGCCAAATTGAAGTAAAACTTCAAATGGCCATAACTTGAGCTAGAAAGATCAGTTTTGGAAAACAAAGACTTTTCAGAAATCTCGATGCCCTCTTTACATAGGAATCATCAATTTTGGAAATTGATGAATTTTGAGTGGTCAATTTTGAGAAAGAAATCTGTAGGGTTTTAATTTGTGAACTGGCAGTTTTCAACTTCCCAATTTGTTTAAATTAGATTTCCTCCTTTGCTCAACATGTCAACCAGACATGGAGGATTAGTCTAGGGAGGGTTTAGAGTGTTTTTGGAAGATTAATTTGTCCAATTGATTTCAAATTTTATTTCTCCAACAATAGACAAAAAAATGACCCAAGGAGGAATTGCATTCAAATTTGGCAATGGTTGGATTATTTTCTTAAGTTTTCTTTGTCAATTTGGATTCCTAAATGTCTTAGCATGCTAATCCATAACATTTTTAAGTTGAATACTAAGTGCAGGTCTGAACTGTTCGTTTATTAGAAATGAATTTTCCATAATGGAGTTCATAACAGTGAACTGTTTCTTTTGAATTGGTTTATCAATTTTGTCTTTTAAATGTGTGTATAGCTTCTGAAGTAGTTCAATACATTTTCTTATTAAATCACCCATTCAATTCCAAGTTAAAATGCATTTCTGATTTCAATTTTTAATATACATTTTGCAAAGAATATAACATTGTCTTTCATTCCCACGCATTCTTCCTTTACAACCAGCAATCTCATTCTTTGATAACTATTCAAATCTAGTACACATTACAATTTTGAAAACTAATTCCATCCTTTATTCATATTCCAATAACAATTTTACAACTTGTCACTTTTCCATTTGATTTCAAATACAATAAGCAATACATATACATTCTTCTCATTTCTTTACAAAACAGAGATTGGAATACAACTCTTTACATTTCTCAATTCAAATTTAAACTTCCATTATCAATACAAATGGTTTCACATTACAAACATTATACAACTCATCCACTCAAGGTGGGAAAGGTTAGAATGAATTTTCTCAAAAGGATGGGACTGTCAAACTATATTCTTCTTGCTCCAAAAAGCAACATGCTAGTTTCTCCATCTTTTCATCTTGATCACAACAAGGAAGGGGGAAAGGAAATGCTCTCCACCCAACCAAGACATCCAATGAGAAGGGAGAAGTCATCCTTCCTCATTGGCCCCCGAGCCCCAACCATATTGAAATAGAGAATGAAAATCAACTCATGGAAATAATGGCTTCCACAACAAACAAGCAACATTCTTTCACATGCATAAATCAACAAGATACATAGTCCAAGCAAGGACAACAGTTCACAACTACAATTGGAAACCATTCACACAAAACATAGGCTTGATCAAGCAAGCCAACAAGAGAAAGGAACTATGGGGAAACTACTTATGCCTCCCTATTTGGAATTGGGCATCCACCAAAATCATACCACCAATAAACATATCAAATCCCATAAACCTTATGCCTCCCAACCCCTCCTTATGCCCCCCCAAGAGTAAGAAATGCAAGCAGTTTATTTTCCAAGGTGGATCCCAATCCAAAACTCCCTCCACAATAAAACTAGTGCCATTGGCAATCCCTTATGCCCCCCATTGGAAATCCCCATAGCCTTCTCCTACACCATGTCCTAAGTAGTCTACCCAACCAGCCAAGAACACAAAACACATTCACCATTTAAACATGCATGCAAGAGAAAGAAAACATTTAAAAACAAGCTCAAGATCCTACCTCTCCATAATGGAGTTTGTTCCAAGATCCACAAGCTTTCCAAGAGGTCAAAGTGCAGTCCAAAACCAGAAATGCTCAAGCATGCAATGACTCCAAACTTCCTCCACAACAAGCTCCAAAAACAACAACAAAAAATGTGCCCCCAAGAGGAATGAACAAAGTTTCAACAACCAAAAATAAGCAAGGAGTTGCACTTTTAAAGGAGAGGGAAGAGAAGAGGATGATGTGGATCCATGTGGGATGCCACATCATTCTTCCTCAACCCCAAGAGGAAATCAACATCAACCACCAAATCATAATAAATAAGAATGACAATTTAACTTACATACTCCAACACAACCCATACCCCAAAAGGACTGAATTTAAAATATGTAAGAGAAGTGCAATTAAAACTTACAAATTGTCATTCCAAAATGCAATAAAAATGCCTAAATTTAACCTCCAAACCATAGGTATGGTTGGTGAATCATTTTAAGAGGTGTGGGACAAGTTTAACTTGTCCCACAAGCCTCCAAATTTGGCCTCCAAGGACAAATTCGAATTCTTAAGGAGATGAAGTGTTTAACCTTCCAAAATATTTCTTACATAACTCTTACATATCCCTTACACCTTCTTACACATTTCTTACACACTCTTCCAACATTAACATTTAAAATCAACAACTTCATTAATTACATTCCATATCCCAATTTAATTTAATTAAAGTTTAACTATATGATTTCTCACATTAATCTACCACATTTAAATTAATTAAAAGAAGGAACACATTACTTATAAAATACAAACAACAATAAATAAAAAGGAACACATAATAAAATACATATCCCATGGTCACATATAATGGAAATCCCCCCATGGGAATCCCTAACAAACACACACACACACACACAAAAAAATAGTTGCCATGGTGACCTCATTGATTTCACCCAGAATTCTAATATGGTTAGTCTCTATTCCCCGACATTGTTGTGATTTTATTTAACCTGAAAAAATGTAAATACCTCCTTTGGCCTCATGGCCATATCAGAACATCCAACATGATACAAATAAAATCACAAAATCAACTATATGATAAATCACAACAATCATCGAAGTAACAACTACGTCATTTGCAATTTTAATCAACAACTATATCAGCATCATAAAATATTCATTTTCTAGATCTATTCATAATATCCAAAATCACATATCCGACAACATCCATAACTATCCATGTCCAATAATATATCATCATCCACATATGAGTGTCTCTAATAATCACCATGCATCATATATAATCAGATTCAATCAATAATCCAGGATCTGACATCTAACACCATACTAAATCCAAACTATAAAAATGTCTATCATATAGTTTGTAGTCTCATGATTGGTAATAAAAGGTGTCAAATGGAAGTGGGCACTATAGATACAAACCTCTAATATTTTTCTTAATTCTTCCGCCATGAGGGCTTCTACCTTAGGGTTCACAAGCCTCTATTTTTGACGCACATGCTTAGTTCCTTCTTCTAGGTCAATGGTGTGCTAGATAATGTCCTTATCATAACCATGTAGATCATCATATGTCTAGGCCATTACTTTATCATATTTGTGACATAAGGCCATGAGTTTGTCTCTTTCCTTTTGGGTCACCAACTTTCCAACTTTCAGTCATTTGTCCCTAGCTATTTCCAGCTCTACATAGTCTTCTTTTACCACCTCGAACCTTCTCTCGATCTAAACTAGCATCATCTGAGTCAAAAATATTTTCAAGAGTAATTAATCCTCTTGGGAGCTTGTTTGTCTTTAGCTATATTATTTGGTCCCCATATGCTTCTTCAATCTTGGGCTGGAGTTGATTTACAAATTGATCTGATTGCTTTGGAGGAAGTGTATGACCTGTTGGTCATTATCAAACACCTGCCAATGGTGGATGTTTTCAGGGATAGAGGGTGAATGATCACTTTTATGGTATCTTTATTTTCAATTAGATCCTAGGTTGGGTCGAATTGAGACCCAATGGTAGCCATCCTGTCAGCCTCCGTATTTTGATCACGAGGGAATTACCTTAATGTTGAAAGCTTCAAAATCATCTATTAAATCCCATACCCGGTGTCGATAGGATCTCATCCTTGGGTTTTTAGTGGTGGAAATATTTCTTACTTGTGTGACCACTAATTTTGAATCGCTGAATACTTTTAGCTTCTGATACCCTCCTTCCGGGTGGTGGATAAGTCATGCACCAAGGCTTTGTATTCTTCCTCATTACTAGTATAGGAGAACTAGAAACAAACTAACTGGAGTATCTTCCTACCAGCCGGGGATATGAGACAAACTCCAGCTCCCAATCCATTATTTCTCCTAGCCCCGTCAAAATATAGAGTCCATATTGGAGGGTTACCGGGAGGGCTTGTCTCCTGTGCATCACCTTCTCTTTTCACCTTTGGGATTGTGGGGTTTTTATCAAAAATGACGTAAGTGCCCAAACCGGTTGAATCAAAGTTCCCAAAAGGATCTCCAAGGGAAAGATTATATGGTTTATCACTCTCTTGAGGGTGTCTGTCTTCTACGTATAGTTCTTCTTCTCTGGTGATCATAACATGGGAGGCCTCGAAACCGGAAGGCACTTGGTTCATTATATGCTCCTTGGAGAGGGGTTCTGAAAAGACCTTCATCTTGGACCCATACTTGGTTCATAGGATTAAATGGGACCAATCCAAATACATATACCTGCCAATCTTAGCTGTGAAATCTCGGGAGAGGTAGAGCTCAAGACTGGTGGGACATTAATCACCATGATATCTTGGCAAATAGTTATATTCAGATAGGAATAGAGCTGTAATGGGAGTCCCTTGATAATCCCTATGGTTGGAACATATTTCCCGTCTAGTTGCATAACTCCCTTCTTTAAGGGTTCATACTGAATTCCTAAATCATTTGCAATTGTCTAAGGCATGACAGTAGTGCTTGCACCAGAATCTATCATGGAGTTATGTAATAACTTCTTACCTATAATAAGAGTTAAAAAGAAGGGGTTAGGCCTTGGTTTACTCACCTCTCCTTGTTGGTTCAACAATATGGATTCTATGGGCACTCGAGCACCTTTGACCCATCCTTTCGAGGGATCCACTAAGGTTGAATCCTCTCCTAATTTTAGCGCTTCTTAGAGAAACTCCTTTTGCTCGGGAATACTTAGGAGATCCCACAAAGATGCATTGGCTGGCACCTTTTTAAGTTGTTGGACTATGTTGATGGGTCTGACCAGTGATGGTTTAAGAGGTGGTTGATGCTTCATCCTTTCCTTATCAAGGTGACAGACTTCTTGATCCTGTTCTGATTGATTTTAGAGCTTCCCTTACTATTGGCGATGGTATGTTCATGATGGTTGGAGGTTCTTTATACACCTTGTTGGTTGAACTTGAAGCTAGTGCATCTACTTCAATGATTCTCTTCTTGAAGTGGGTGTTGTAGTTAAATTGAACAAGTTTTGGAATAGACACCTCATTTATGAAGATGAACTCCTCCCCTTCTACCCAAGAGAAAAGGGCATGCTCTGGTGTGATCTCTACCTCTTGTTCTAGGGACATTCCTTACATCTGTGTAATGAAAGTGGTGCTTTGGGCTCCCTCGGACTAATGGGGTCCAGCTGTGTATGTGTCATAACCTTCTCTTGATCATTTTTGGCTATCCTTAGTTACAAGTTCCCTTGGGGGAAGTCCCTCGGCATATGAGAATTATTGCAAGGGAAGCACCAAGTGTTGGGATCCTCAGCTAGATGGTTTTGTCTAGGGATGATTTCTCTCCCGCTATTGGGGGAGTAGTCCAAAGTGGCATTGGTATAGGGACTATTTTATTTGATAGTTGCGTGGTCGGTGGTCTCTAAGTATTCTAGTATGTAGAGGGATAAGCGGGTCGGCTACCTTGGAAATTTTGATAATTTTTCCTTGGATAAGTTGCCTGATTCCTTTTTAGGTTCACTATCTCATTAGAAAATCTTCTCAGGATATTTCTCATCTCGTCCATCTCGGGAGAGGAAGATGAGGTTGTGGTGGTAGAAGTTGAAGCCATAACCATAGGGGGTAACTATATAAGGATGTAGGGGTTTGGGTCGGGCTCGGTGTTTGTACTTGTGGAAGGGGGGCTATCTCAAGATTTATCGGTAAAAGAGTTAGGGGAGCTTCCCAACATCTATTAGATTATTCTCAGCTTGGACTATAATGTTATAGGCCTATGGAAAATATTCCCTCCTAATGATTGAATCATTACCGAAATATCTGAGTTTAGAGATTTTAAGTAAAAGACAATAGCCATACCTGCAGGTGGTCTAGCCAGGGCCGGAATCCTTTGCTAGGTTTTATGGAACCAGGTGTTAAAATCTGTCATTAATTCTTGTGGGCCCTTTTTAATGCCAATTAGTTGTTGTAGGAGTGATGACTGGTCTCCCTTCTCACTGAACCTTGTCACCAATACCCCCTAATTGGTCCCAAGTACCAATAGTATTAGGGGTTAAAGATCGGTACCATTCCAGGGCCCTTCCCTTAAAAGAGGTGGCCAAAAATGTAAGGAGACATATTACTCCCTTATATAATATACTAAAGCTCCTCGGGGTTTTGAAATCCTCACCACTGAATTTGGGTAATGCTTTTAACACATTGGCTGGAATAGGGTTCCATACCACCGAGGCATGGGAAAAATGAGTGGGCTTCCCTGATCCCACAAAACAAATGGTCTTGGAGGTGGGGCCGAAGGTGATCCATAATGATAGGTCTGAGGGTCCTAGTTGACTATGTAAAATGCCTACCTAGTGGAGGGGTTGAGAGAGTCTGGTCCGGGGGATGGAGACCTCTGAACCTATCTTCCTCTTCTATGTCGTGGAGGAGATAGCTACAAATAGTTGATTAGACCCTCTTCTCTTTCTCTCGCCCTCATTTGCATTCGTTTGTTCCTTCAAGTGGGTGGGATGGACCCTTTACCAATTGGTAGATCTTTGATGATGTGAAATCTAGGTATTAAGGTCCCATCGGGTGTGCCAGAAAACTAGTGATGATGATCCGTGTAGATGAACCATCAGATTCGTAGGAAACTTTAGGTTGGTGAGTTGTGCACCCTAAGGTGACCTATAGATTTTAAAGAAGCTGGATCTTATTTGTTGATCAGGATAGGGTTAGAGTAAAGCATGTAACGAAAAAAATAAAGAGGCGATGTGCCAATCTAAAAGGGGGAAAGCTACAAAATCTTGAAAGTCTTTTATCGAGGGTAGTCAAAGGGTTGCATAGCATGATCTACTACTCCGATAACATAAGTATGAGGATCTAAAGTGAATGATTTATAAATAGTAAACAAGATAGAGAAATTCTAAGGGCATTAAGCATGATGAATTTCTTGACTCATTTAGAACTACTTATCATAAAAGAACAGAGATTCAGAATATATAAAGTCCATTTGCATAGAATAAGAACTCTTTATTCATATAGAAAATAGATACATAAGGCCCTCAAAGGCATAGATTACAATTTTCTTTTATGATAGAGGCTTACTGAGGCTATAGTTTTACAAAATACTGAACTCCTGTCTTCCCTCCTTGTTTCTCTTTTAAAAAATTTCTCTCTTTCTCCTTTTTTTCCTTCTTTTAAGGACCTCTTCTCACTCTGTTACTTTCATCTACCACCTTTTTTCTTTTAATTTGATAAGGCCTTGTTCTTATCTTTCTGGCTTCTACCCCTAATATTTTAAATACATAGCTACCACTAGTAGTATTTAGTTTGGATTTTTGACCTTCTTGATCTATAATAAATATTTCAATCATTTATAGGAATCCATGCATCTACTCCTACTTGGTATCATTGTCGAGTCCCTTGTTAGCGAAGTTCTTTCTTCCTGCCACGTGGAGGGCTCACACTTGTTTAGGGTCCTTTTTCCCTAGCCTTCTAACAAAAGTGTGCCGGATAGACAAGTGGATATCTTTTTCTCAGTAGACATATCTTTGACTCTTTAACTTGTTTGGGAGTGACTTTATCAATCCCTAGACACGTGGAAGGAATCTTTGAGAAACCATTTTAAAATTATATCTTTTGGGGTTACGTTGATGAGACACATGGAGAGATTTCACAACCCTTTCCATACTTAGTCTATTTTGGCCTTGAGCGATCAAAATAAGTGAGATTCGGGGCAAAAAAGATGCTCAATAAAAGAGTCTTAAAAAAGAATGTAATCAGTTTGGCGACTCACCAAGGGACTCCGTGTCGGACATGGAAGAGTCCCACATCCCACGCTTTTCCAAAAATTATAAATGAGGCTAACAGAGGGACACTTAGAGCTTCTGTAAGGAGTCCTAGTATCCAAGCCATTCCTTCTCTATTGGGTAAGTCCTTCTCTACAAGGCTTGAAACACTCGGTCTAGCTCAATTATCTCCTTATGGGAGAAACCCTGGAGGATTTGCATTACTACATGCAAGTGAAACTCTAACTATATGATGGGATTGATGATGGCCTCGACCTCAACAACACTGGAGTCCTCTTTCAAAGACTAGACGATAGTCTTTTCCTAGCACTTAGTGAGCAAGAGTTATGAATTTGGTCTTTTGATAGAACAATAGACTCATCTGGGAAGGGAGAGGGGAAACCTAGCTACACTAATTCATTGATATTTTACTTTCTTTCCTTCATTCCTTGGTGAAGCTGTGCCAAGATATTTTGACATTTGATAGAATCTTTGTTACAGCTCAAAATCTCATTGATCTTCGTTGTAATCAAACATCCGTCGCTGATTCTGTATTATGAAGAGCGGGGTCCGAGGCATCATAGAGTTTCTGAATCAAAATATTTGACTCATGGACCTTGGCGGATAAGGTGTTGTTGATGGTGGAGACTACATTCTCTACCTTGGAGCATAATTCTTGTGCATTGGATATAAATCGAGTGTTAGGGCTAGATTTTCAGCAGTGGTGGAAATTCTGTCACAACAAGAGGCATACAATCCCTATACTAATGTTACAATCCCCACCTTATGGGATTGTTGCCCCAATTTTTTGGTCAATTCCTTAACCATTTCTTCAGAAGATTTTATCCTGGCCTGAAGGCTATTCTTTTCCTGTGAGAGTGAATTGACAAGGGACTCAGATGTAGGGAGCTTAGCTATTAGAGCCTTTACCTCTACTTGAGACGCTACGAGGGCTTACTTGCTTGATGTGTTCTTTAACTCCTTCTTGAGCTGATCTACATCTCTATCTTTGGCCTTAATCTTAGCCATACGGCCTAACATTTTAGCTTCTACTATAACTAATGGATAAAATGTTGGCTATCTGAGATTAGATAAATGAATCCCACCCTTATAAGTTCTTTAATTTCATTTTTTACAATGTCTCTTAAAGTAGGTTTTATCCTTTTTATAGTTGTCGACTTGTTTAGAATTGGTTGTGTAAATGTGGTGTTTAAAAAATAGTGGGATGAATTCCCTTCATGTCACTATATTCCCAAAAAAATATTGAGGATAAGAGCATAATATCTTAGACAGTGTATTTTATTCTTTACTAGTCATCTAACTATTAACTAACAATGTTTTCCCTGGGTAAATAGGTATTTGTTTGGTATATGGATGAAGATAATTTATAATAGGGTACTCTCTCAATAATGCATTCAATAGGAACCTATGGGGAATTAATCTATGAACAATAGTGATATTTTTAAATACATACTCAGTCAAATCTATATTTCGTGAAAAAGGGAAGATGATAGGCTGGTTGTTTTCATCCATCATATCATCTCTTGTTTCCATTAGTTGTAGTGTGGGACTAGAAATAAACCCGATGCAAGACTCGAACACTTGGACTTATACTTTTTCCATTCTAGGACTCATGGTCACCATCGTAATTTTATTTGAGTGTTCTTTAATTATGACCATGGCCAAAGAAGAGATGATGTCCTTTGATTCATCTAAATTTTCCTTACACCATTGTTTATCTTTTGTAGCAAAAGGTTTGACATGATAAATTGATATCTTTCTGGAATCATTCTCATTTTTAATCACCATATTTCCTATTTTACAATCAATTATAGTGGTATTAGTGGTTAATAAAGGGCATCCTAGGATTAAATGGGATTCAATCTTCCTATTCTTTTTTTTATGATCATGAATTTTACCGAATAATCCCATGATTTTATGGTTACTGTAATGTCTTATATAATATTTTTGGCTTGTTTATAGACCAATCTGTCATTTGTAAAACTATGGAGGTTGACTACAATTCAAGAAGTGACAATGTAGACAAGGTATTCGTGGTCATTACATTAATAGAAACTCCTAGGTCAATTAGGACATTTGGGATCTAGACATCTCCTATGCAAACTATAACAATAGGACTTCTAGGGTCTCTATATTTAGGAGGGGTCATATTCCCTTCTAGTATACTAGAAAGTTTTCCATAAACATGGATTGTTTTGGGTTGATTATTTCTTCTTCATGGAGTCTTAAAGCAAATCTCTTTGATGGTTTTATTTAATTTAGGAAAATCCTTCAAATCATGAAGTAGAGGAATTACAATGCTTAATTTATTGAGTCCCTAGATTAACTTTGAATCTGGTTGTTCAAGAATTACAAGTGTTGTGTTTTTCCAAGAGTTTGGATGGAAAAGGAATATCAATATTTGGTTGGGGTATTTCTTCAACAATAGGATTGGGCTACATTTCTTCTAGATTTTCTTTATCTTCAGGGATTTCTTCTATGATAGGAGATGAAGGTTTTGATGTAATATTTTATCATTGTTTAAGTTAATCAAATTTAAGTCATGCTCACGATACAAAACTTGTGCATCTAATAAGATGAGCATGATTTTTCCAACTTAGGTTACTTACGGGAGAGAAAGAGCTCAAACAACTAATTTTTTCATCACAAGATCACTTTCTTCCTCGTAGCTGTGTAAGTTGGTACAAAGGAAAAATACCTAACTAAATAGACAACCTCTACATCATAGCATAACTCAGTTCATGTTGATTATGAAATGCGTAATAAATGGATCTTGAGGGACAACTTAGGATAGTTGTTGTATGGTAGTATTCAATGAATGACCTGTGTCATTTAGAGAACACCGCACTATAGTAGCCATCCAAATTTTTCCTGTCGAGTACCATGCATTAGGTTTTTCATACTATTCACCTCATTTAATTAGTTTTATGATAGATTTATATTCTATAACGCAACGATATTCATCACATTAATCATTTAATCCTAAGGTCCATAACTTAGTTTTGATTAATTAATCGTAATCAATTTTCATAAGTTTTTTTGTACAATCATTAAGAATTTAGGTTAATTAGGGAAGCAAGTTGCATTAATTATGTAGTCCCTAACTTATTTAAATTATGACATTTTTGTTATATTTTCTTAAGTACACAATTGTAAAACTCATCATTGAATGTATACAATCATCAATATCCATAAGGTTTACATACTTAGGAATAACTATTAAACTTCCAAAAATACATTGTTTCATATCCATAATGATTATATAATATCAAATCATTAAACATATATCATCATTTAATAGCTCCTTCATACAATCTATAAAATAATAGCAACAATTATTTAATTTAGAATATTGTTTCTTTTATCAATATTATGCAATCATCAATATCCATAAGGTTTACATACTTAGGAATAACTACTAAAGTTCCACAATTACATTGGTTCATATCCATAATGATTATATAATATCAAATCATTAAACATATATCATCATTTAATAGCTCCTTTATACAATCTATAAAATAACAACCATTATTTAATTTAAAAGATTGTTTCTTTTATCAATATTATAGCTTTAGATTATTTCATAATATTAAAGCTAACTCATTAAGATATTATCCTCACTTAATCAATATTCAGTTTAACAACAGTACTTATCATGAAAACTGATTGAGTAATTCAATCACATTCACATTCCAATAGGTACACAATCTGAATAATTAATATAAACAACCATGATAAAATTTACAATAATATTCAAAACCGAATATAAACTTTTATTTCCTTTTCCAAAATTGATACAAAATCTCAGAGGCTATAATGTTTCAAACAACTTATTTAGTGAAGCACACACTCATTTTACATCAATCAAATAAGAATACATATTTTAATCATGCAATATAAATTTATCAAATCCATAACAATTCATCCACCAAATAAGATCTAAACTTCACCATCTATAAAAATGTTAGGAAACCGTCAGTTCAAAAGAATTGGCATGAAAAAGTATACCATCTTATCTTTACCATTTAAAGCACATAAATATTTCAATGAAACATAATCCACATAATCTGAAAATCATAAAGGATACAACATAAATTTTCTCCTTTTTATTTCTTTCATAATCCATAAAGAAACAATTGATTTTCCAACACAAATCAATAACAAGATAATTCAGATTGCTAAGGAATAACAATTATCATTCAAATTACAAAACATCCACTATGTCTTTTATACCCATGAAGGGTTATATAAAATATCAAACAAATATTTTATAATAAAAACATACATATATGTTTATATCTTTTTCGTATAATAATAATTACGAATCAGATACAATCATACAATCCCACTCATTTTATCATTTAGGTATTACATAACTGATTAAAGGAAGTAGAATATAATAATATTCGATTCCATCTTAATAATAATATTATTAAGATTATATTTCATTAAGATAATATTTAAATTATACAACTTAATAATTTAATATTATTATCATAATTGATAAGGAAATATTAAATTTTGATATAAGAATACATTATTCTTCGAAAGAATATAGTAATATAAACATTTTTTAATAATAATAATTTATTAAAAAATGTACTTACGTCCCGACTTTTACCCTAACTTCTATGAAATAACCTTAACCTCTACATATAATCACGTATTCAAACCAAGGTAAATCGAAGACGACAAGCCATCACCCATACGGTGAAAGGTAAAACACACAGTTGCCTCGACCATAAAGTGGTCTAGAAATGGTAAAGAAATTTGTATAGGGTGAACAAATTGTCCCTCGTGTAAATTTACTCCGAGAAACATCTCAGATCCACAATGTACAATAACAATGGCACAAACCCAAAACCACATAGCAGTTTGTTAACTATAATCTATAGTTTTATGAGTTTAAGCTCATTTTAGCATCTACAAGATTGATTTCTTAAGAAATACATTGGCTCAAAACACCAAACATGTAAGGGTAAACAAAAAAATGATCAACGAGATAGTTTATACTGTAAGGAATGACCATAACGAAGAGTAGATACCATAAAACAATAGAATATAGGCTTTCAAGCTCAAGCTCAAACCTAACAGACATCTATAACAACTTGCACTGATACAATACATCAACCCCACAACAAAAGGGTGTTTGAATAACCATTATAAATGAACCCAAGTTCCCATATAATGCATAGAGTAACATGAAAATTATTGTTTATAAATTGGTGAATGAACAAGCCATCAAAAGATAAGACATGAGTTTATTGAAACCCCATAATACTGTGCAATCATTTCTTTACGATCTTGGTATCACCCAAAATCATTCTCATAACATTGACATGTTTTAACATACAATTTGTATATAGCTCAAATGTGGGAAAAATGAAATAACATATATGAATTCAAAATCTTATACAATCACAGTAAAGCCATCAAGTCAATATTTATTCAACCATGACTTGGATAACAAAATGAACCTTACCCATGAAGGAGAAATGATAATATAAAAGAAACACAAACTTTCTCCATTTCCATTAAAATATTTTAATGCTAAAAATGATAAAGATGAGAAAGAGGTAATTCCATGCCTGAAATATGTTTGAAGAAGGTTAAATCTACTTTCTTCTTTCCTCGAAATCCTCCAAAGATTTTGCACAAAACCGATGAGAATAATAATCACGAATTGACGTAAGAGCCTCGATAAAACCCATTATTGTCAACTTGTTACAAATATATTGTGACATTATTAATAAATTGTAATATTATTAATAATGAGTTTATATAACTCATATTAATAATATAGCTGAAATAGTTAGTATTAGTATTTCGGTGAGTTGTGAGAATAACTCACATAGTTATTTTGGTGTGTTTGATAATAAAGGGATGAGAGAGATATCCTAGGGATAAATCGAAGAGATTCATGGAGAGAGATTGTAGGGGAAGTTGGAGGTTATTGTTGACTCCTTGTATTAAGGAGTGCATCCTCATATTTTAGTGTATCACTCTTGTATTGAGATATCCCGAATGAAAACAAATTGAAGTATTATTATATTCAATGTTTCTAATATATTTTATAAGTCATCTTTTTAGCAAAACTTTGACCAAATTTAAATTTGGTATCAAAGAAGGTGGCTCTTGATAGTGCTCTATGGATTTTTACATTCAAAGGATTCTGATTTTTAAAAATACTTCTAGCTCAAGTTTGTGATGCGTAATGGAGTAGTGCATTGTATGTGGTGTATAATAATGATCTACATGACCTGTTAATGCCTACTTGGACATGGACATAAATTTTTTCTTCAGCTATATACTTTTCTAAGCTTGAACTTCACTAAGATTAACACATCATAGCTTATGATTTAAAATCACAATTGAGAAATTTATGTGATTCGGACTCCAATTTGAGTATTGATCATTGTTCTCATCCACTTGTTCTCCATGCAAAGATCCCATCGTTCCTCAAGATAATTCCATCCACCAAATCCAGTGATCTCTATGTTATTAATCTCATGATTTTCAGTGATCTTCACATATTTTTTCATTATATTATCATAACCATAGTAGTTTGTAGTTTGGTCCATGGATGATTTTTCAAAGTCGTGGTTGTGTCTATTATTTAGTTATATTTGTTTAGGTAGTGTATTTGTAATTAGAGGTTGTCAAAAAGTATAGATTTCATAGTATTTAATTTTTTCGTTATATTTAATTCATTGAGTCATTATTATTATAGTTGGTAGAAAGTAATTATATATTACTTTCTAGTCTATAGGGAGATTTTTAGTGTTATTTTTATTAAGTATTTTTATGTTAAAAGTGTCAAAATGATTTTTATTAGTTGGATTTATTGGGTCAATTTAACCAAAAATAAAAAATCGTTTGTCATTTTTTATGATTAGTGTTGCTTATTCCATCATTGTTAGTAATTGATATTATTACCCTATCATTTGTCATTGTAAAAGTAAAATAGGTGATTATATGTTTTTATCAAGATTAAAAGTTGATTAATGTTGGTAAAGTGTCATTTTAAAAGGTGGAAATTTTTTTAAAAAATCCTACATTTTAATTTTGGATGCATTTTCACTTGTATGCGATGTCCAAATTATTGAATATATTTTGAGCTTCATGATCACATCCAATTGAGGTAGCGATATGACACATGAAGGATGGAGGTAGCATGAGATGAATGAGTTCAATTAGTGACCTCTCGTTAGTCGCCAATGATGGGGATGCATAAATCTGTGGTGGCAGTATGTGTGTATGTGTGTTTTCTTTTATTTTAGATTTGCAGTATGATTTCAGAGTTCCTGTTTGAATAAGTGAAATGTTCACATTGAGGGGGGGAACTGGAACATGGTCTCAATGTTCAATTTTCCCTCTATTCAGTTTGTATTCAGTAAGTAGTGGTTCCTACATGATTCCCTAAAGGAAATACATAGTGGAAAGATGAAAGCACAAAGGAAAAGTAGCAGCATGATATTTGGGTTGTTGGTTGTCCTGTAAAACCATCCTTTGTTTTAGGTTGTTGGTTGTCCTGTAAAACCATCCTTTTTTTTAGGTTGTTGGTTGTCCTATAAAACCATCCAGTTGTTTCAGTTGTTGGTTGACCTACAAAACCATCCAAATCATGAGCACGCATGGGCAAAAATTTGCAAAAGGAAGTGTGATTGTTGTTTCTATAATGTCAACATTAGGGGAGTGTATAGTGGGAATTAATAATGTTAACAATAGGGGAGTGAATTTTACAAATATATTGTGACATTATTAATCTATTGTAATATTATTAATAATGAGTTTATAGAACTCATATTAATAATATAGTTTTAGTAGTTAGTAATATTATTTGGGTGAGTTGTGAGAAAAACTCACGTAGCTATTTTTGTGTGTGTGATAATAAAGGGATGAGAGAGATATCCTAGGGATAAATATGAGAGATTCATAGAGAGATTGTAGGGGAAGTTGGAGATGATTTTTGACTCCTTGTATTAAGGAGTGCATCCTCCTATTTATGTGTATCACTCTTGTATTGAGATATCCCGAATGAAAACAAATTGAAGTATTATTATATTCGGTGTTTCTATTATGTTTTGCAAGTATGATTTTTAGCAAAAATATGACCAAATTTACACAACTATATAATTTCTTTACCAAAATTTAGTTATTATTTCACATATAGATTCCAATATGATGCCCAAAAATAGCCAAAATAAACTTGCATGTAGATCTCGCATGGAGGAATAAAAAGACTAAACTGAAAATGCAAAACCAATTAACCACTTAGCTCGAGGTGGCTTCCTCAAGAAGCTTCCTGCTTCTTCTAAGGTTGGAGCCTCATTAATTTTTCATTCAATGAAAATGGTACACATTCTCTCCAACTTCCCCTTAGTCCTGTTAAATCATCATCTTCGATATTTGGCGTGTCCCCCAAACATCCCTGCTATCTAAGTCCCACATTTGGGTGGTTAAACACATCCGACGGTCAAGATTCATCCACATCTCCCAACCCTAACTCCCACTTCTAGCACAACTCACGAAGTGTCCTACATGTTTTCACCAACTTAGCATAGGTGGTAGATCACTTAACAGTTTTTGGAGCTCGGGTGGGGCTCATTCAAGCTAGCCGGCCCCAACCCTTTTAAACTTCAACACTTTACATTTCCATTTAACATATGGCTCGACCTTTGTGGTCATGGTTAGGTTTAAACATAATCCCATCAACATTACATTAATACACACACACACACACACACACACACACACACACACACACACACACACACACACACACACACACACACATGTATATATACAATAGTTATATATGTTTATATGTGTATGTACTTTCATACATACCCATATACATATGTATACTTTCCTCTATCATTAGGACATATTCAATAACCGTTATGAACCAATCAACACTTATATAAATTCCTTATAAAGGATTTCAAAATAATGTTTTAAATATAATCCCAGTGACTATGCCTTTGTTCTCCAACAAGGGTGTCACCTATTTAATCTACCGTACAAGGGTCATAATGATAAACAATTGCACACAGTTGTAGATTGAAGATCAATACACATAATTAAAAGATTAAAAAGAAGAAATCTTACACATTAATCAAGCCATCACTATGATCTCATAAATAATGAAATTAGCTTGATAACATAACAACCATATGGTTTACATAGTCACTCAAATCAAATCAAGCATGATAATCACACGCAGACACATTCACTTACAACTTGGAAAATAAACAATAACCAAGGGTATTTTCTAATGGGGTATGACAAAGTCATTCATACTCTAGCCTCGTGTTGGTATGTAGATTGTCCATCTATTGAACTAATAATTTGGTGATATGATTTTCAAAAATTTGCATTAAATGTGTTTCTATAGTGTAACTTTTATGGGTCATGTGTGTTTGTGAGATACAGGAAGATGATTGGTAGTTTTAGTAAGTGAAAACAACTTTTGTGGAACAAAATCCTACTCAGTGGGGAGGTGTGATCCATAGATCATTTTAGTGGACATAGTTTCCCTAAATATCCCAAAATAATTACATTATGGTATAATAATCTAACACCTTTCTATCACCTATTTGAACATAAAAAATATGCTCCATTTAAGCAAGATACCATCCACAGAAGTTCCCATTTGAAGGAGCAAAAATAGGAGCAACCAACCAATCGGACGGTGACACGTGGTAGTTAAAAAATGATTAAAATAGTAAAAGGGTGTTTATGGTTTTTCACCTTTGGTCTTGAAACCCGAGTTTTGACAAGTAGGCCTCACTATTTATTAGGGGGTCTCATCTAGGGTTGACACACTCTTTTTGTGGAGGGGTGCCTTTGCCTCTATGACTTCATATTACCATATTCACAATTTTGTATTTAAATTCCATAGATTGATTTGTAGGGTGCATGTGGGACTATTACTCCCATATTGTAATTATTTAATTATCATGCCCACCGAATTATTCCTAAGTTTTTTTAGTATCTAACTAATCCCCATATTTTTTCCCGCATAACAAACCTTCCAACCTTAGCAAAACCAACAAAACCATTTATCCATGTCAAATCTCTACGTGGCCAAGTCGACATGCACCCAAAAACATACCAACCAATTTGGGCAGCCACATTCCAACCGATTATATATGTCGTGGAAAAAAAGTTTCTCTGCAACCACTAATAACATTTCCATGCATATACTTAAACAAATTTTACCCACCTTCCCCACTAAATGTGGTATTATAGTTTTAAAATGGTGTGGTTATGTGTTTGAGGTGGGATTCAAACCTGCCACATTTTGCCAAAAAGATAAGGCCCTCACTATTTCACCATGGCCATGGAAACACTATAAAAGGATCTGCCCACACTCCAACCGATTCTAGATGTTATGGGACAAAAGAGGATCTACATACCACCACGAACATTACCAAGCATATACTTAAACAAATTTTACTCACCTTCCCCACAAAATATAGGATTATAGTTTCAAAATGGTGTGGCTATGCATTTGAGGTGGGATTCTAACCTACCACCTTTTTCCAAAAACTATGGCTCTCACCATTGTGCCACGGCCTTAGAAACACTATAAAATAAGTCTTATTTTATTTGTACAAGGTCAAGCAGATGACTATGTTGTATTTGTTGGCATGTTGTGGTTTATGTGTTTTCATTGATGAAAAACCTCATTAATGAAAAAATGGATGATGGAGTTGTGCTATATGATTGTAATGAGATTTGGGTATGTTCTTGGTTGCACATGTTGAATCAGTGAGAATTGTTTGTTCTAACAAGCCTATTCAGGTGACCTAGCTAGCCTAGGTGATAATACATGGTGGTATGATCTTCTTGGTGACTTAAGAAGAATTTTTTCATGATGGATAACATGTTTAGAGAGTTTTGGGAAATCTCATGAGTATCATGATGTAGATACTGGTTGGTGACCATGTTGCAGGTGCTCATTTGGACCAATTATGGTTGTTAGAATGCATGAGGATGAGTTGTGGAGATATATAAGATCATGGATGCATATAATAATCTGATTTATTATGTACCAGGTACTTTAGGAGATTTTTTAGTGTTTCTATGATGATTTATAGTGTTATTTCAATTGACCCTAGCCTTTATAATGCAAAACCCTAAGGGATAGCTATGAAAGTCTCGGTGGCTGGAATGATTGAGAGATATTTTTGATATAGTAATGATGGGAGATGTTATTAGGGTGTTTCATTATGTTGTGGGAAAAATACAGATTTCCATGATGTGTATTTTTTATTTTTTGACATCTTTGGTAAAACATGGTCAAGAAAAAGGTCTTTTCTAGCTCGAATTAGGTCTTCTCGATGCTCACCCTAAATTGTGGGATTTGCATGGGATATTATGTATTTCATGGATTTTTATACATTGATACTAAAAGGTTTCATAAAAATAATAGGGTCATTTCATCGTCACATTTTTATCAATGAATGTTAAGAAGGTAAACAACTTTTTATGAGATTGAAACCCTAGCTTGAAAGTGGTAGGATATATTTACTTCCTAAATGGAAAGTTTTTCTTTCTAGTGAATTTATTATGATTTTATGATGTATAGGAATCTTCCAAGTTTCTATAAAGGTATGTTAGATATTATGGTGATGAGTTGACCCCACTCAAATAGGTCAATTTCTGCAGAAGTTCAGTTTGGGATAAGGTTGTCCAAAGGAGTTACAAAATAAATGGACATTGTTTTTAGTATGTGAGTTTTTCTTAATGTAAAAATATGTTTCAAGTCTTGAGTATGTATAAAAATATAAAATTGTGCCCTATTTATGATGACTGGTCAAAGGGCAATTTTGGGGCAGTTTGGAGCAATCTTCAGTAAAATTGACATTACATGAGCTACAAGAGGAGTTAGGAGGTGAATAATTTTTTATTGGAAATATAATTCAAATGAATTTACATTTTTATACTTTTTTTTCTCATGATGATGATTTTTAATGTGGTTCCCAGTGTCAATTTTTAGACAAGAAAGTGTTTGGCATTTCGGATAGAACTATTTTTGTTGAAAGATTGAGTTGGTTAGTGAAATAAATAGATTGGGTGAAGCTTTCTATCACTTGGAAAGTGAATAGGAATTAATTTTAATCTATTGAATCAATTTTTAAGTATTGAAAGTGGAATAAATGGTATTAACTAGTTGATTTTGTAAAACGAGGTTTTTGGGTAGCTTGATTTTGTGAAGGGTAAAGTTGTCATGGTTTGAACATATGATTATTTAATTAAATATAAATTTATTATAATTTTTATACATATTATTTTTTTCCATTGAGTGGTCACATGCCATATTTTAGTTCATGTTTAGGGGTCTTGAGGCCGATAGGTAGATTCAGTTGCTAAAAACAATTGTTTTGTGAAGGTAATGAGCCAATGGGCCCATTAAACGAAATAATTTGATTGGTTCATGTAAATTGAAACAATTATTGATGTTTAAATGATATATTACTCATGTTTGGAGATTATTATATATTTACAAAAATATATTTGCATGAGGGGATTTTTATCATTCCAATGATGGGGATTTGAGGATTTTTGGTGCATGGATGAAGGGTTTTGGCTAGGCCGACCTATATGGGTTAGTTGTGAATGTTATATTGATTTTTATGGGATTTTTTTAAGTTGGTATGGTCAAGATAAAGGATTTAAACCAAACACTTTTTATTTTGAATCAAGAAGATCCCATAAAAGTGAAGTTTTAAGTCCAATGTTGCTAATCTTTTAGAACCCCTTTTATCTTCTTTTGAAGAAACTTTTGCTGTAAAGAAAAACCCATTGGGCCTAGATGAAAATCCATAGAATTACATTCTAGGTAAGAATTTTTGGTATTTTCATGAGAAGTATTTCAGAAAAATGAAGGATGGTAAAGTCTCTTTGATGACAAGTTAATGAAGGAGATAAGAGTTGGTGTCTTGTGTTTATATTTATATTCACAGCATGTTAATGTCATTTGCAAGTTTTTGAAGTATTTTCAGGTCTGCTTATGAGCTAAAGTATTATGCAAAAGAGGAATATACTCTTTTGTATTCAAGAGGCATAGTTGATTACATTAATATCACTTGATTGTAACTTGTTGTATTACTGAAGACATCATTTGTTGTGATCTGATTTGAATATCAATAAAGAAAGGTTTTGAGTATATCTTGTGTTCTTATTGATATGTATGCATGAATCCTTTCTTTGGTAAAGTATATTTCATGGTGAATAAAATCTGAGTGTGATCAAGCATTAATGTATGTGGTTCATGAGGATATGTGTTTGATGTTTGAAGTATAAAAGTGTGAAAGGTTTTTATTGGGCACTTATTCACCCCCTACTTCTCAGTCCCATGTCACTTCCAACAATATTGTATAAGGATTAGTCGTATAAAATTGAATTTTTAAGCAACTTAGGGAATTTTTCGGATCTTGGAGATAATTGGAAAGTTCTCCATAATTCTAAGATGCTTCTATTACATATATTAATTTCCTAATTTGAGATTATTTTGATGTCCTTTTATGGTGTGAAATTCAATTATTGTGACAGAGAACGAAGGGAATATTTCCTAACATAGACGGAACAAACGCAGAAATCATGTGTTGAGATATTTCAAAGATTTCACTTTCTCATTGTCTTCTTTTATAGGTTTTTGAGGTTCATTATTTGATTTGTAATTTTTTGAATGTACTTACAAAGCTAATTTTAATGGATCGGTTTGTATGAACCCGGGAACGTAGGAAATTTCTGAAGCTCATAAACAATGCGGTGTCATGTTTTTCAGGTTTGTATTTAGTTTTTAGTTTTATTTATAGAAATAAATCAGTTTTAATGTAGATTTTAAATGCATTCAAATTCTATTTTAATCAAATTCTTATTTTCAATAAATTGGTAAAAGTGAAAATCTAGATTGTTTGATAAAGTGGATAAATAAAGTTAAATTTTGGGAATATTAAAAATAGTTATGGATCAGTTTATAACAATGAAAATTCATATATTAATCAGTTTTAGATTCATTTAAATAACGAAAGCTGCTAAATTTAAAGGATTTTTGTAAACAAGCTACAAAATAGGGTTCTATTATTGTTTATAGATCACAAAGGGGAAATAAAGTGTTCCCCATACTCATGATCAACCCCAGACACTCATATGACCTACATGTGCTCCACAAGCTTGTTTTTCAGCCCCTTCTACTCATTCACTCAATGCCCCCTTGCTTCCAATTTCATCCAACATTCTCCATGGGAATAATTTTATGTCCCCACTTTCCCCACTATCTAGGGGGATAGAGGGGGAAAAAATGTGCCCATTCCCATGCTCAAACCCATGATCATTCATGTGACCTCTCTTAGCTCCCAAGGTGTTTTCCCAAATCCATCTTACTCACACTTTCTCTCATGCTACCATTTGTCTCCATCTTGATCCAAAGCGCACTTAGGAGCTCATGTTATCCTTTGTTTCCCCATTGCACCATGGAAACTTGATTTGAACCTCACTTAAACTCTCAATGCTAACCTAGGGTTAAACCAAAGTTTACAAGACAACATAAAATTAATTTAAAGCATATTTTTAAAGCATTTATTCACCATGGGTCACCCTTCCTCCATTATTATTGTTGTGATACCTTGAAAACTATCACTTTTTACCAAATATGCTGGTAATTTTTTTCCGAAATGGACATAGCCTCCAAAACCAATTTTTATTCATCTCTCTAATTGGAAAATTTGATTGTAGTGAAAAAAATCAGATTTCTCTACTCAAAAACTCCTTTGGGAATATTTTAGCTACATACCCTATGATGTCATAAATGTTTTTATACAAAAATATGAAAATCAAACCCTATAAAGTTTCATTTTTATTATATTGACAACACTCTATTCTAAGCTAACAAAACATGATTAAATAATATTCAAAATAGAGATTTCACACAACTCTAACTCCAATATTATTACTACTCACTCCATACAATCTGATACATTACACTCTATTATATAGGAGTTATCTCATAACAATATCTCCAACAACATTTGTTTTCACTCTCAACAAATTCACCCGACTATGTTAATAATAAAATAATTATTATTATTTTATCACTAACCACTAACCATATTTACCCACTAACATTTTACGTTAACTTTTGCATTTGACCATATGGTATTTATGAATACTATATGTTAGGCACTAAACAAAAATTTTTAACATTCCCCCACTTAGTACTAATATGGGGAAAATGTCCATGCTACACTCGCACTGATTTCATGATCATGTGTTTTTTATTTGGATTATCACAAACCAAAAGTTGTTTTTCCATCAATTAACCAAAAATTGAGAGTGAGATGGTTTTCTAGTGGTTGACCATAAACCACAAAGGGGTGAATTTTTTTCAAAGTGTTTACCTACAACCATGTTGCGATGTGTCATTATATTCTTCGTACCTCATCATAGTTTATGTTCTAAAGATAACATTTTGGAATCCATTATAGTACAAAACATATCATCGAACTCATAAAAATTGAAACATTGGGTTATGCCCTCCCCCTGCATCGTGAAGTCTCCATAACACATTATTCTAAAAACACCACACTAAAATCAAATGAAATAAACACACACTCACACATGTCACCAAATTAGTATGTATGGCATTATTGGTGGTGAGTGATGAGAGGATGCCAATTTTCCTCCATACTCCATGTATCCTTCATCCTCCAGTGTATATCTCATATTGATCTAGATTTGAGGCTCTTTATATATTCATGTGTTATCACAAATCAATTTTCTCGTGGTCGATTCATTTCAGTTTAGTATCTCCATCATATCCTGCTTCAAGATTCTCATGAATTATTTTGTCTTGACATATCATATATTAGATGTCACATTCAAGTGATAATGCATCCATGAGGAAAAATTTCTTTATTTTTATAAATTTATCTACTGGTGCTATTGATGTCTCCATTGATCAACAAAGATATCAAAAACCAAAAATAAAACAAGTACTCAATGTTTATCACGAGAGGTCACCATATTTATCTCGAGTTGTCATTATATCAAAGCACGAATCGATGTCAAAAGGTGTGGTCAATAAAGAGTGGGTTGAATTGGCACAAATTTAATTCATTCGATGGTAACCGAGATCCATATACATGAACTCGATGTATAATCTCTCCAGTGTTGGATCGGTGACTTTCTCAAAAATTCAAAAGGTGATCATAGGAAATTGATGGTGATGAACACGATTGGTTTTGACCGACTGTCAAACATCAACAATTGACACCAACTACCTGTGCAATATTCTCAACCATGAGTTATCCATTTTTCTATGTAACTTGATTAAATTTCCTTCGATAAGCCATCCTTTTCTTAAAGGCTAAACAAGCTCGATACCAAATATTGACAACACTATGTTATTAGCTAACAAAACATGATTAAATAATATTCAAAATAGATATTTGACACGGATATTTCACACAACTCGAACTCAAATATTATTATTTCTCACTTCATTGGATATGATACATCACACTCCATTATATAGGAGTTCTCTCATAAGAATATCTCCAACAACATTTGTTTTCACTCTCAACAAATTCACCTAACTATGCTAATAATAAAACAATAATAATTGTTTTATCACTAATCACTAACCATATTTACCCACTAACATTTTACATCCACTTTTACATTTGACCATATGGTAAATATGAATACTATATGTTAGGCACTAAACCAAAGTTTCCTAACAGATTACTAAGAGTTCCAATGGATGAAAATTTATGAAAATTGGAGCAGGTAGATCCCAAAGGCAAAACGAAACACGTGATGGTGGTTTTATGGAAATATGACATAGGTAAGTCCACTTACTAAAATAAATGTTCTCTAATAAATGAGACACTAAAAATAGTAATTTCCCGAAGTAGAAAACCTTTAGCATTCAAAAAACCTTGGAACAATGAGAAAAACCAAAATAGTGTGAATTGGGAAAATTCCAAAAATAACAGTTGGAAAAAAACAAATATCTAAAAATAGAAAATTTCTAAAAATAACACATCCTCATTAGTGGAAATATCCTAAGTGCATTAGTAGCCTCAAATAACAAGGATTGTGAAAAAATTATAGAAATTCCCAAAAAAGTAACTTCATTTACCTATTAAAACTAAAAATTTCAATTTTCAGTGTAGAAAGTTAATGGTGGCTCTATTTTCACTCATCTTGTTCATTTTTTCCATCATCAAAAGGTAAAAAAATTCTTGGCCCAAACAATAAAATAAACCCTCTGCAAGGATCCTAAATCATCATTCTGAGGTGGTTTCTACATGGCACGATTCGAGGAAGAAATTGGCATGACCTAACTCATTTACATTGTGGCGCATGTGTCATTCTGAATTCATGATAATGACACCATATGGATCACATTTTTGTTAAGAAACATATCATAGAACATCAAGGTGTAGCAAGTAAAATCAAGAACATTATGAGGTTAGTGAACAATTCGAAAAGAGTCAAGAGCTCCATTAAAATTCAAAGTCATCAAGAGGGTGATTATCATAAGAATGATGAAAGAATCTGACTATGAGTAAGAAAGGAGGTCATCTCAAGAAATTCATACCTTTCAAATTGTTTATAAACACTTAATCCATGCTTGATAATGAGCACACATCTTGTTAGTTAGAGGATGTGGAATTTATGGTGTCTCGGTACAATTTAGAGTTCAAAACATGTAACTCATCGTCAAGACCCATTTAGAGGTCAATCCTTCCATCTAGAGAATGAATTCCATTTCCATGAGAGGAAATTTGAGCAATGATGTTCAAATTTTGTAGGCATGTTTCACTAACGTAACATCTCCGACAAGAAAATGGATTGTGAAGATAAACAAACATCATCATGATCAAAAGAGAAATGGGAAGCTCATGGAGCAAGATGAGGGTCATCGTATCCTGAATTTTCCATAATCTCTCTAAGAATAAAGTAAAATAAATCTAATCAAGCTATCAAGGTACTCAAAATCATCAAGTGTGAATAATTAGGGAATCATATTTTCCCATCTTAAATCTGATTTCATTCAAGAATTACTCTAGATTTGAGAAGAGCAAATATGGGATCTTCATGAGGGGCACTATATATGAAAGAACGAGAGATAATCCCAATTTAATTTGATGACATATACAATAGTGTTCTTAAAAAATCAATCAAACACATGGTAGTTTGGTCACTCCTCGAGAAATAAACACTTTGTGACCAAACCTCATTTCATTACAACCAAAGGCCATTGGGTAAGAATCTTTAAAAATAAATATAACAAAAGAGAGTTCACAAAGGTTCCTTATGCTAGGAAACTTTGAAAGAAGGTGAGAGTCATTAAAAATTCCATAAATACTCTTAATTAAAGTAATATTGGTCCATCACTTCCCTCTCCTCTTCATTAGCATCAAAAATTTTCTTTCTCGGTGGGGTAATTTTCCCATAAGAGGCATCTGAACAAGAAATTGCATGAGCATTCTAAGGATGGTTCCACTCAAAGAATATTTATGAGAGAGGAAAGTCAAAATAGGTATGATCTTCATCCAAAGCATCATATTTACAAGAATGGGAAATCACTTTTGTTTCATTTTCTTCCATCCACTTGGTATTGTTCTTAACAACTCACCTCAAATCTTGTGGTGTGAGAATAACATTGCCATCACCTCATTTCATTCCAACAAGTGGCCACATGATAAGGATTTTACTAAGGGAAACACTTTCACTTGCATGAAGAATACTCGTCTCGGTAAGAAAAATACAAGCACCATAAATTTTGAGCATTATGGAGTTATTTTTGTGATCATTGGGGTAAATTGTGAAATCCTAAGAAGAAAGAAAATGATCCTTATGTCCTAACTCCTGCTATTGAAACCATCATGTTTCATCACAGTGCAAATATCATAACAGTGTTCTTCAACACTAATTCAATGTCTTGGATTGTCTCTACATCTCTAATGTTACGCCCTTAGTCCTATAACTTATATTGGATATGTATTTTCAACTTTTGGATTACATAATCTCTCCTCTTATCATATGTTATTCATTCATTCTTTCATATGTTTAGTAGGTTTTCCTTAATGTTGGCCATAACATAGGAATGGTATATATAGGTGGTAGTAAGGATTATTTAATCATCATATTGAGTACTTGAGTATTATTATATGGTTTGGAGGTTTCCCCAAAGTGGATAAGCTATTCTACTTACATATTGTGATCCTATATCTACAATTTGGTGTTCTTTGGTGTTCTATTACTATTGATATTCAGATTTATCTAATTAATTTCATTACAAGTGGTATTAGAGCTTGATCTCAGCCAGAATTGCATCAAAACCCTAATTGTGAAGGTTCTTCTATATCTCAAAAATGGTAACAATTTTTTCTATATTTTTATTGGTGTTGCAAAATCAGTCAAGTAATATCCTCTCCAAATTTCGAACATTTTGGACTTGTTTTGCAAAATTTATAGTAGTTTTATTTTTTTCATAAATTGGCTTCCTAGGTTACAATTTTGGGAATTTTTTCAAGTTTCTTATATTTTCAAAAATCTTGATAAAAATTAGCTAGGTTTCCATTTATACGGTAAATAAATTTACGAAACCCCAAACCCTAAATTTTTACCATGGTCCTTGTATCTTGAGACCTAAACACTACATAATGACTGGTATATCAACTCAAGGCTAAGGGAAATGTCAGAAACTCTAGGAATGACTCCAAATAAGGAAGATATGGATTTAGAATCTTCAAGTTTTGGAGTATCTGAGGTAGTCAATCAAATTTAGGAAAGGTTTAATAACATGGTGAGTAAGAATGACCTCAACAATGAGCTTCATCTACTAGAAGGTAACCTTAAGAGTGACATGAAGATAGGGTTTGAATCAATGCAAATGATATGATGTCACTCTTTCAATCATGAATAATAGCATGAATTACCTCTTAAGTCACATGGGTTCCTCTAGTAATGCAGACATAGATCCAAATCACACCAACCAAGGAGGGTCCTTTAAATGAGTCTATGAGATCTTCTAACCAATGTCGTAGCATTATTCCAAAAGTGGAAATGCATAAATATGATGGAAATGACCCACTCAATTTAATTAACAAAATGGATAATTTCTTTGATCTACATCAGATCACATTGGGAAAAAGGTGACCATGGAATCTTTATATCTTAAAAATAACCATTTTGTGTGGTATCGTTGGTTATGTTGTCAAAGGTAGAATAATGGTCTCAGTTTCACATGGATAGTTTTTATTGAAGAGATGTAATTGCACTTTGTAGTTATAGTGTGTCAAAAATTACTTCATCAAATTAGCAAATTTATGGAAAATAGGATCAATCAAGGATTATTTTCATCAATTCTAAAACCACATCAAGTAACAGGTTGATCAACACCATAGTGAGCGATACTTTGAAGTGGTAGACTTTTCTTTTAATGGTTGCATACATATTAGTAGTTATCATTAAAATGATAGAATAAGGATAATAATCTTACATCTAAATATTATGGTCCTTACCAAGTGTTGCGTAAAATTGGTAGTGCAGCATATAAGTTGGATCTCCCTCAAAACCAAAATACACCATCTCCCATGTTTATTGCTTTAATAAATTCATTGGGAAGCACATTTCAATCTAGCCAGTTCTTCCTAAACTAGATGAGGAAGGAAGGATCATATTGGAACCTGAAGGTATTCTTCATACATGCACCAAAATATTAAGGACCAAATTCATTACCAAGTATCTAATCAAGTGGAAGAATATGAATACTGAGGATGCATTATGGGAAGATGAAGCATTTCTACAGTAACATCTAGGGCTGGCCAAAATTGGGGATAATGTTTCTTTGAAGGGGAGGGGAATGGTATGCCCTTAGTCCTATAATTTATATGGTAATTGTAGTTTCAACTTGTGGCTTACATAATCTATCTTCTTGTCATATGTTATTCATTTATGTTTTTATATGTTTATTAGGTTGGCCTTGGTGTTGGCCATAGCATAGGAATGGTATATATAGGTGGTACTAAGGAGTAGTTAATCATCATATTGATTACTTGAGTCTTATTTTATGGTTTAATTTTACCCCCTCGAATTGTTTAATCTATTCTACTTATATGTTGTGATCATATATCTACAATATGGGGTTCTTTGGTGTCCTTTAGTTGTTTATATTCATATTTATCCAAGTAATTTCATTACATCATCAAAGGAGTAATTTGGGTGTTCTAACTCTACATATGGTCATTTAGGTAGAAATTGAAATCAATAACATCATTATATGAGAGGAGAGGATCATCATGGGTGATGTTAGTTGTCATCCCACTTTCACTTTGCGTGCCTCATAACAATTTTTTTAAACACTTATTCAGCAATTTGGAGTATCTCACAAAGTAGGAGGAAGCATATGAATCTCATTGATTTAGTTTAACATGTGATCAGAGGTCAAGATTATCATCCATGAATCATTTCCGCAAATTTCCATTAGCAAAGCTTCATCTTCATCATATCATTCAACCCCTTCTCTCTCTCTGCTTCTTCTCTCTCCATATTCTAATTTTAAATTTTAAATGTACTTTTTTCTATTTCTTCCTATTCACTTAAGTGACCTCCACCATTAACATTATAATGGTATTTTTCACTATAAGAAAAAGACTCTCCTTGTAGGAATATGAAAGGTCCCAAGTGATGGGGATAGCTGAAAATTCATGATGGATTAGATGAAGAGACAATTTTTAATTCAATAAATTGGAATGGCTTATCCATTCTAAGGGGTTGGAAATTTTTATTGATTGTGTGTTTTTGAGATTTACCACTACTACATCAAATAATGAACTCTATTTTCTAACTTTGCATACATGATAATCTTGTAAAACCAAGGAAGGTGTCTATGCCTTTGATAAATGATTCAATAGAATTAGGAGTTTATGATTTTTTAGTCTTATCACTGTTAGAATTTTTGTTCTTATAATTGAATGTGGACCTACTATGGCTATTGTATGTGAGCTTTGTAAGCCTAATCACAACAGCAACCCTCTCTCTCCTTATTTCCACAACTCCCCTTTACCTCTCTTTTCTGTAAATTCCTCCCGTGTACCTTGTACAAGAATTTTCCACATGTTTAGTGGAGTATTCTTATGTGATCCCCTACCTAAAAACCACCCATAGCTTTAGGTTAGTCTACATTCACTAATGGGATCCTCCCATACATGAGGAGGGGCTAATCCTCATGATTATGGATAAAAACCAATAGTTTTCCCACACAATGATTATTTTACCAACATTTATTCATACCTTAGATTGTTATAGATATGATATATTGCAATACTAGATAATAACATTGATTAGTTGTGTGGATAAAAATTGATTTATCCATGCCTACTTGTTATTGATGGCTATGAAATTAATTATATACTTTTATGGATATATTATGTACTTTATGTGTGCATGTTAAAGTGGTTATGTTTGTGTGCGTGAACCATGTTGTGTGTCAATGTTGTTGAAGGATAATTATGCTTAGATAGGATGTGACATGTCTTATATTATTGTGTGCTTATTAATAATGATGTGTGCATATGATGTTATGCAAGTGTGTGTACCTATATACTTGTGTTTGGAACTACTTTACTAAACTATGTGCTTGATGCCATGAATTATAGCATGCATGCACATATTATTGAGAGCTTCATGGATATATCTATCTAACATTTATTCCTATTTCTAATGTATTTCTATGATTATAGCTTGTGTGCTACTAAAAAAACTATTTCCTTGGATGACATGTTTCATAGGTTCTTAAATGATCAATTCTTTATATAATGACATATCCTATCATGATTACATATGAGCTTTAAATTATTATAATTTTTCTATTTAACATATGATTTAAATATTTCTTTTAAGATGAGTGATTCATATGCATCATCCCTAAAATTTCCTTTTATGGGGCATATTGAGACATATTTACAAGAATTTGAGGAATAATTGAGATAAATTATGATATTTTGAAGAGAAATAAATGAAAATTTATATGATTATAAGGAACAATTAGGGAATTCTATGTTACTTTGAAGAACAAATATATCACTTAGGGTGTGGATTTCATCTATGTAAAAAAATTTACACTTGAGAATTAATAAGGACAAATCGATACTATGTTAAACTTCGTGGTTGTTATCTGCCAACATTAGATGATACAACTTTCAAATATTTGATATGGGGTCCAACATTGAGGAGAAATAAAAAACCATGTTCAATTATTTATCCAATAGGAGTACAAATCTAGAACAATGTTCACCATATTAATCAGGCCATTTGAGGACCACAACATTTACACTCTTAAAATCAGAATGAGCACATTTCAGTGGAAACTTGGTTCACATAAAATTAGGGATATTTATTCCTTAGATTTTTCAAACTATACTTGTTCAAATTATTTTAGATTTTTCATTATGAGAATACATTTACCTACATATATTTTCTTAAACATTTCACATGGATAAAATGACATAATCCAAATAGACCTATCAACATCCAATGCAATTCTAGTAGGTGCCAATTTATGTTTATTCATGATTTTTGACACTTATACAAATAGCATATATATTATTCTTGAGCACACTTTCCCCTATCATTTTCCATTTTTATCTTATCCATCTGTATCTTCTAGTTATATCTATTCAAGATTAGCCTAGTCTATATAGGAACACCTATAAATCCTAGACAAACATTCTCCATATCAAAATCCACTTTTTTCACTCCCAAAAAACTACCTATAATCTTGGATAGTTTTGGTCTACTACAGATGTCACCTTTTACCACAAAAGTGTCTAAGATCCTTTAATGACTAATTTACAAATTAATCAATCTCTATTAGGTTTTCCTAGACATGTTTCATGGGTTGGTTATGGCTAGGAATTAACAAAGAGTTTTACGTACACACATACATGTATACATACACACATATGTACATATGTACACATATGTGTATGTACACACACACACACACACACACACACACACACACACACACACACACACACACACACACACACACATGTATACACATACATATATACACACATATATGTATATATGTGTTTGTATGCATACATGTGTATGTGTGTGTGTGTACATACATTTACACACACATCATTTATGAGGTCATTACTCATCTTCACCACACCTTCTTCACGTCTTAGATAACTCAAAACTCTCTTGGAGTATGATCACTACATTGAGGATAATTATCGAAACTAGAGAAAATATGAAATCTCTCAATGAGAAATATTAGAGTATTCCATGAAGCTAAATAAAAAACCAAATAGGTTTAAGTTCTTTATTTCTGGGGTAAAATCTTGAAGGATGCTCAATTGTTTGAGCACATGATTTTACACACACTCACTTAGGAAAGAGAACTACATGTGACTTAATCCCTCTTTTGGGTATTGGTATGCAAGAAATTTTGACCACATCATTAGGGGTTTGAATGAGGTGGTCTAGCCCAAAACCTTAACACTCTTTTAAGATTCTCTTATATTTTCTCAAGAATAATCAAGTTTTTGATGAAAAAGAGAAAAAATATGTACCATTACACATGACCAAAGAGCACCCAAATATTTAGTAGTATTTTTCAAATAGAGGTGAATCTCTCCCAAAACTTGAGACCCCCAAACGATTATAGACATTGCTAGTGAAGTATCGCAATGTCGGTATGACATAGGAAATCAAGTCTTCCAAAGTATTATCAAAATAACCTACTAACCATTTTTCTCGGTATAAGTACTTGATGAAGAATTTTCTAATCATGTTTAGCCTTGAAAACACATTATGTGAGTGAGATACATCCAAGAATTAACTAAGTGACAACTCTTTATATTATTTTGTCAATCCTAAATCATCACAACATCCACTTACTTTAATAAATTTGTAATATTGTACTAAATGACTTAATTATATAGTCTAAATTCAATCTTGGTTTAAGTTATATTTTATGAAATTATAATTAAAATAGTTAAAACAAAGTAATGCTACCATAGGGTGCATTTTTTTATTTTGCTTTAATATTTTTCCATATGATGGATAATAAGATTATATAGTACAACATAGGTGTCAATACCTTGCATTATTGATATAACAGATTATTTAAAATTATGTAAAAGTTTCCTAATTTACTTGTCATCAACCCCCATTATCTTTACTAATAAAACTTGTATAAGATTCTCGATAAAGTGCCACAAAACCTTCCTAGAAGTTAAAAACCTCCAAACAACTACCATAAACCTTCAATAAAGTCTAACAATATCATTTTTCCATGGGAGTTCAAGTCTTCCTATAGTGTCCAAACAATCTGTTAACCCATGTTCTAAGTTAGATAACTTGATGAAAAACTTATAGATCATTTAAAACCATTAATACACCTTATATGTATGATATACATCTAAAATAAAAAAATTAATTAATATTTGTATTTTATTGTTATTTTTAAATCAAGTAAGTGCAACATCTACTTGATTTTAAAAATGGTAAGCGTAAAAGGAATATTTTTGAAAATTCTCTAAGCTTTGTATAATCTAAAAACTTAAGATATAATAATAAAAGGCTCATAACATAAAAAAGCGTATGATATGCATATAGGAATACCCCATCCAAAAAAGCCTTATAACCAATAATTGACTTACATCAAACTTACTACTTATTTTTAATTAGATCCTCCTCAAACCAAAAACTTTCTTTTCCACACAATTTGGATAAATAGAAGATAATAAGAAAAAAATCTAACTACAAAACTCAGGTAATACCTAGTTGTTTCCTCCCTCCACTTGTTATCACTATTTATTAAAGTAGGAGAAGTCCATTAATTCATCTTAGATTTACCTTTCCTACACTAAAAAAATCCATCCATCGATCGATATTATAATATTTTTCCTCTAGGTTATCCCATAAAAATGCCTTGATATCCTTCCTACCCTATAGGCATGCTCTTTATATATATAACCTGCAAAAAATTAAGGACCCACAACCTCATCTCCCCTTCCTTAGTGGGAATCATGGAGAAAATATCAATAGGAGTCTTGATGAAATATTTATTTTGTTTATACCCTAATTAATTTCTAGGTATTTTTAATGTAGAACAATAAGAAGGATGTAAGGGTTGGCAATATGTAGACTATTATGATATAATTAATTTCCAATATAAATTATACATGAATAGAAAAATGTATTAAAACTTGAAATTATCGAAATGATTTGATAAATGATAATACTTTTCTCAAAACACAAGAGGAGGGATAAAATTAGATATTCAAGATGATTCAGAATGATTTAGGTGTGCAAGGTAGTGGAGACGAAGATCCGGAACCCTGAATTTTACACTAAAGATTTTAGAACTGGAAAATGAGTAGGTTTGGGACCGTACAAATTTTGTATAATCTAGGTAGGAGATTTACAGTCCTTGATGGGAGTTATATGGTTTCAAACCTTGGGAAAATTAAGTTATAAAACTTTATGTGTGCTTCACTTTCCTAGAAATGGTGCTCATTTTGTGTCACTCTTATTTTCACAATTGTGAGATTATTTGTGATGAACTGCAACAAAGTAGAAATCTTAACAACCTACAACACCCTTCATCACATAATTAGAAAACAAAGGGAGAAAAAAACATGTGTGTTCATTTGAATTTGGACCACCCTTGGTGATTAGAATCCCAGCTACTAATCCAATCCAAGTGCTAAATTACATATATTTTTATGGAAATCAAAACTCATATAGTTCTCCTAAGTGCTTGCACAAATGTTTATAGATCGAAACCCCCTATGGGTTTGTTTTTGTCACTTGACCCCAAGATAGTGTGATATTTCCATCTATATATAATGTAACCATCATGATAAAAGTGAAATGTGATGTGACTCAACTACATGGCCTAACCCTTTATTGATTAAAACCCTTGTGTAATTCTTGGAATGAATTTTCTCTTGTTAGGACATGGTTATATGATGTTTACATGATTGTATATGGATTAATATATACTTATAACATGATTGAGTGCTCCATAACTATAGTATGGACTTCCCTAGATGATTTACAATTGATTTGAGTAGATTTAGGAACCCTTTGAGTGCCTTTGGAATGATGTTTTCAATAAGAGCTTGTAATAATGCCATGTGAGTTATAGAGTGATAATGAATTTCTTATATGGTCTTATGTAGATGATATATTTTAATAAGGTTGATCTTGGGAAGATGAAATGAACCAAAAATGATTTAAATTTTTTTAAAAAATCAATTATTATAAAGGGAAGGAGTATATAGGTTGGTCGGATCATACCCCATATCCTGAACCTTATGTATAGTTTTGAACATGAGAGATAAGTATATTAAATTGATAGTTTTGTCATGAATATCAAATGTTTTATATTGCTTTGATTAGATAATATTCCCATAATTTATGATAGATCATATTGTAAATATAATCAAGTTGTATAATGGCTAAAGAGAAGAGAAAATTAGATTCGAATGTGAGCATTTGTATTAGCAAGGATACAACTTCAAAATTTGCATCACACAAGGACAAGTTACCAAGTTTTAGTGCCTACCTTTTCGCCCCTTTACGCATGTAATTAAAAATTGCATTCTTAAAGGAAAAATATACTTGAGTGTGCACACAAACTTTTCCTTTACTCAAAGATATTTCGTGATGGGTTGGGGTTGGCGTGCTCCATGATGAAACCTGCAACATAGAGTGTATTCAATAGCTATGATAGTGTTAGTGAAATAATTTTTTGCAAGGGAAAATTAGTGATTTTTCACCAATGATCTAGGACTATGTCCCTCCTCTTGGGAATGGGGATGCTCCAATTTATTGAATGTGGAAAAATTAAGATCTATGATGGTCGTTAGGTCAAGGTTCACACAGGAATACAAGTGATTAATTTCTTGGGGATATGTGAAGGGGGAGAAAAAAATATAGAAAAAGAGGTTTAAGGTAGTGAATAGACACCTGCAAACTTCTTAGACATTAACTAGAGTAGGTCCACATATAATAGGAAGAAAATATTTGTGTAAGCAATAGTAAGATTAACAAATCAAATACAAAAATTTCAAGTGATTTATTTCTTAAAGATACAAATCTCTTTCTTGGTTATTCGAGATTACAGATCCTTGTAAAGTTGAAAGTAGGAATTAGAAGAACATAAAAAGAAAATACAAGAAATAGCTTCTTGCTTGTAGTAGGAGAAAAAAATCTATCAACCCTTGGAATGGAGAAGTAATCCCAATATATAGCTTTACAATATGTCTCTTCATCTCCCCCCATGAATTTTCACATTCCTATCACTTGTGACCTTTCATATTCCTATAGGAATAAAAATAATTCCCTTTCTTATTAATGAAAAGGAACTTTTACAATGTCAAATTAAAAGGTCACTTAAGTGAATAAGACAAAAAAATTCAAAAATTACATTCCCAATGAAGAATTAGAACATAGAGAGAGGGGGAAGAAGAGAGAAGAAAAGAGTGATAAATCTAAGAATGAAGGGTTAGTTATTGGAGAACTCTAAGAAAATCCTCTTGGAATGAACTCCTTATCTTTGAATTCCTTACTGAAATGATTTGTTGTGAGTGTCACCTGTTGGTATCTAAATTTGTTCTCCTTTTCATCTGATCTGAGCAGCACCATAGATATGTCATGGGGCTTAAAGATAGATTAGACCATGTTGTATGTTATTGGTAGTCGGGGATATGGTCTAGCTAGCACCCGGTTTGTGGAGAAATGGATAGCACTCCAATAGGACTTGATCTTGTCCTAGTTATTTTAGGTTGTGCCTTATGCAACCAAGGTAAGAGGACCTATTTTGTAACCTTGTAATGATGAAGGAGATGAAGATTTCCTTCTCTTTGCTTTAAATTCTATAATGGAGACCTTGATTAAAACATGATCAACACCCCAGATCTGAACTCTCACAAGTTTTCACTTCTCAAAACATGGGTATGTTCTCAAAACAAGGCAAAGCTTACTAGAGACATTGGAAATCCTTATTTGTTATGCATACTTTTGCAAATGGATCTTGATCTTCTATGGGTATACAAATTCAAATCAGGAGTAGTACTTGATAGGATCTTTGTTGTTGGATGATTTTCGGTGGAGATTGATAAGAAAAACTGGGATGGATCAAAACTTTGACAATGTACAATACTTAAACAACTATTAGATGAAATGCCTAAAATAATTAGGATGTTCTTTCAACTAGGAGAGGCACAAATGGAAGCCTAGGTTGCACTCTTCACACAATCTTTGAGAAACTCACCACAAAATATTGAAGTAAATAACTCAATTAAACACAAAAATACATGATCAAACCACGCCTAAGGTACCCCAAAAGCTTACAAGAAATATCTCGCAATCAAGGAAGGTAAAGTGATATTAAATTTTCTTATCTCCTTATCGATAAAGGCTCTTACGAGTATGAGATTACAAATTCCACTGAATCAACTAGAAATGGAGATCCTATGTGACTTCTAAATATTTTCAATGCAATATTGCAATAAGAACAATAAAATTTATTTGCAGGCATTTAAAATTGATAACAGACATCATATTGCCCAAAGGAAAACATAGATTTAATTCAAAACTTGTTAGATTCAACAATAGGGGAGAGTTACATGAACAATCTCAGAGCTGTGTGGTGGCTATACACTTGTAACCAACCCACATGCATGAATTTTCCAACACATGAGACATTAACCTAGTTCTTTGGTGGATTTTCTCAAAAAATGAGCTTTTTCTCAAAATTTGCTCATGATTTTCAACTCTGGCCCTTTACAATTTCTCCAAAATGCATAATATACTTCATGCCACCTTGGAGTCTTCCTTCCCAAGAAAATAATATGCTATGGGATCAAATTTGTTACAAAAAACCTTCATGATTTAATGACAGTGACACCAAACAGAAAAACAACTCGCAGGTTGCCAGGTATGCACAAAAAGTTAAATCATTACACAAATTCAGGTCATTATCTACCCTAGGGGCATGTTTTTATCATTCAGGCATGAAAGCATCTTTCATTCATAATTTTTACCTTTTCCCCTTATCAATTTTACCTCTGCAACTTTTGACTTTGTCGTTTCACATTTTTTCTAAGGCCTGAGCAAAAATTACATCAAAAACACCATAGATCGAAGAATTAGGTCATGAAAATGATGCCATTGTTCTCATAAGGCCAAGGCAACACATAATCATATAAGGTTTGATGAAAATTGATGAAGAAATCATGATTCCAAACTTCTTGGAGCTCCCATGGTGACAAAAATAGATGGATGAACAACCAACTTGATCTTGTCCACTTTTTAATATCATCCCTCCACGTGGAAAATGCCATTTAAAAATAAGCTCAATATTACCTTTTTAAACTTTGGATAAGGCGGGACACATGTCAAAATGTGATTGGATCAGGCCCATGCCTTTAAAAAATGCATTCGCGACCTTTTGAAAATTTGGAAAATTTTGCAAAATATCCTCGCTTCTCCCTGGACCCACCACGTGTCCAAAGGTGGGTCCCATTGAAACCGTGGACCAATTCTAAAAATTTTACCTCCTTTTGGAAAAAATAAATTTTTCCCAAAATCCCCGCACTTCCATCTTCCCGATGCCATGTGGCGATCTCTGATTTGCTGTGGGGCTAAGTCTCCCTTTTATACTTTTAACCTATTTTTCCAAAAATGCAAAAGTGCCAAAGTTCCCCCAAAGTCCGAACCTCCGCCTCTTCATTTTGATCAAAAATTCACACAAGGCATTTGAATTTTGAATTTTTGGACACGTGTCTCCACTTGATTGGAGTGGGGCTATAATCCATTTTTCACTTTTAGAAAACAAAGCAAAAATCATCAAGTTTTCCCTTGGCCCCTTCCTTCATTTTTGCAAATTTTGGACACATGTCCTCTTTTGATTGGTTTTGGAACTTTGGCCCAATTTTTCACTTTTACCATTTGAAGTTAAAAACTTCAAATTCATCACAAAACCCACTACCCCATCTTGACCTTTCCTAGACACGTGTCCACCTATGATTGGCCATGAAGTTTTGGGCCAAATTTCCACCTTAACACTTTGAGCCATAAAACATCCAAATTCTCCAAGTCCCCCGCCATCCGCATGCCCTCCGTGCCACGTGTCCTCTCCCTATTTGTTGCAGGCCTTTGGGCCAAAAATTGATTTTGAAAATTTTGCTAAAATGAAACCAAAATTCCCAAGGAAATCCTGCCACTGCCCGCCAATCCCTAGCCAATCAAAATGTGCCATGTAGGCACCTCATTGCAGAAGGTGGAGCCATGGATCAAAATTTTCCCTTTTGCCAAAATTTTAAAAATTGTAAGTTAAAAAAATTTCCCGACATCCCTCGGCCAATAGGAACCCGCCACGTTGCCATTACCTTGCGATGATAAATTTGACGAGAAAATGACACACGTATGACCGTAAAATCGTGAAAAATTTAAAGGATGCCCTAGAATTCAAAATTTCCAACAAGGATGGCCGATTTCTTGATTTTAAACCAACTGAAGCATGATTTGTCATTATTTTCAACCTTAGGATTGGGAAATTAACCCATACAATTTAGCTTTGATCAATTCGATTTTTACACAATTTTGCAAAGGGAAAATGACACAACGCAAAATTTGGAAAAACCTAGGGCACAAATAAGAGTATACATGATTTTTCTTTTAAACTAGGGCATAACAACAAGTTTATGGGAAATTTTGAAACATTCAACTAGGGGGAGAAAATGCAGATCACCAATTTGAGAAATAAAACGTTTCTGAGCAAAATCAGACATGAAAAATTAGGGCACACAATGCAAGCTCAGAAATGGCACTAACATTGGCTCCTTCCTGGGGATGGGCACTCCCAGTGAGTGCCACAAGGACAAAATGTAGACCAAGTGCCAAAATACCATTGGGAAAAGGAGTCAAAATACAAGGCAGCCCAAAAACTAGAACCACCCAACAAAATGAGCCGAGAAACCAACCAAAATGGCTGCCAAGAACAAAGGGCAAACCACAAACCACCAAACAGCAAAAAATAGAGCAAAAACAAAGACTATACAATTGTACAATTTGTGCATACCTCACTTTGGGGATTAATCCAAGAAATGTTTTAAATGTCTGCCATTAACAGGCAGCTCCAACAATTCCCCATCTAGATCTTTGAGAAAAAAGGTATGTTCACCAATTCTGATATCAATGGCATAAGGGCCCATCCATAATGCATCAAACTTGCCATGCTTGCCCTTTTCTTCATGCCTACTATCCCACAGAAAAACCAGATCTCCAATATTGAAGGCTCTAGGAGTGACCTTCTTGTCAAACAATTTCTTCAATTTCTCTCTAAATCTGATATGCCTTTGATGGGATGCTCTTCTCTCCTCATCAAGCTCAATAATATGATTGATCCTTGATTCATATGGGCCATTCTCTTGATCTTCCAACTATTGGGCAAACTGAAATGAAGATAATTACAAGTGTAAGGGCAGTAAATCCTGAGTTCCATACACCAATTCAAATGGGCTTTTACCAGTAGCTCTTTTAGGAGTTATTCTATCAGCCCAAACTGTAAACTTCAATTGTTCTCCCCACTTTTTCTTGTTCATTTCCAAGGTTCTTCTAATGATCTTCAACAAGTTCTTATTACTGGACTCAGCTTGTCCATTCCCTTGGGGGTTGTAGTTTGAAGAATAAGTCAGATTGATTCCATATTCATTGCACATTGCTATTAAAGGTTTGGCTCTAAAGCACATGTCATTATCAGATACAATCTTAAATGGAACTCCAAATCTGCATATAATATGATTCAATAAGAATTCCACTACCACTTGGTGTGTTGCCTTTTTAGATGGGATTGCTTCAACCCATTTTGTAAAATAATCAGTGGCTACAAGAATCCACTTGTGACCAACACTAGAAGGATCTGAAATTTCACCAATGAAGTCCATTCCCCATTGCTTGAAAGGAGCTTCAATTGATACAAGCTGCAAAGGAAGGGAGCCTGAAGCTTTCAGTCTTCCAGAGAAATGTTGGCAATTATCACATTTTCTAACCAGCTGGGTTACATCTTTGAAAAGAGAAGGCCACCAATAACTAGCTCTCAAAATCTTATGTGTTGTTACTCTTCCAGAAAAGTGTCCTCCACAAACTCCCCCATGGAAATCAGCAACTATATTGGGAGCTTCATCTTCAGCTATGCATTTCAAGAGGACACCTTCAGGGTTCTTCTAAGCCAGCCCAAGGTATGTAATGATATATTTTTAAGAAGCCAACTTGAGGGCTCTTTTCTTATTTTTATTTAAATGATCAGGAGAGTAAACATGTCTAAGGTAAAATATTACATCCTTGTACCATTCAGAATTTACCAACTTTGCAAGCACATCTACCCTTTCTTCCTCTAGCTGATTCACTTCCACATTCTACAAGTTTCTCTCAGCCATGAGCTTAGCAAGACCCAAACCTCTTACCAAATTTGTGGTTTGGATTTCCATATCATACTCCTACAATTTGTTCACCCATCTACATATTTTACTTGAGATCTCCATCTCTGATAAGATGTCTTTCACCATGGTGTGGGGGACATAGGCAATAACTTTTGAACTCAATATATAAGGCCTGAAAAATTTTGTTGCTTTCACCAAGGCAAATGCTTGTTTCTCCATGATTGTATAATTTAACTCAGCAGCTTGTAAAGCCTTGCTAAAGAAGGCAATAGGCCTCTCAGCCTCATTCTCATCCTTTTGCAACAAAATAGAAGCAATGGTATATTTAGAAGAAAAGGAAAAGATTTGGAAATGCTTGATATAGTTTGGGGCTACTAAAACAGGTGCATGTTTAAGTGCATCCTTAATTCCTTCAAAATATTGAATGGTAGCCTCCTCCCATTTGATAACTTGGTCCTTCTTTAGCATGATTGTGATTGGAAGAGTCAACTCAGCAAAGTTGGAAACAAACCTTCTAATAAAATTAATCTAACCAAAGAAAGACTGGATGCCTTTCTTGGTTCTCGGGATAGGTAACTTGTTGATTGCTTCCACTCTCTCAGGGTCTATCATAACACCATATTTTGACACAATGTGACCCAACAGCTTGGCCTTTTGCATGCCAAAATGACACTTCTTCAGATTAAGAGAAATGTCATACTCCCTACATCTGATCAACATCTTCTCCAAATGCTGTAAATGATCACCTCTCTACCTCAAAAATACAGTCACATCATCTTGGTAAATTGTAATGAACTCATTGATGTAACTAGAAAAAGCAACATCCATTGTTCTTTGAAAAGTGGAACCAAAGGGAATCCTAACAAAAACATATGTCCCCAAGGAGTAGTGAATGTTTTCTTGAGTCTTTCTAATTCAGTAACTACCACTTGATTATATCCGGAGAAACCATCCAATGTGGAAAGAAATTCAGACCACTGTCACAAGTTGGAACATATTTTCCATATTTGGTAAGGGATAGTTGTCCTTCATGGACACTTTATTTAGATTTCTAAAATCCACAAAAAGTCTGATGTCTCCGTTCTTATTTCTGACCGGCACAAGGTTTGTAACCCAAGATGAATATCTAGTGGGTTGAATAATACCTCCATCTCTCAACTTCCTTAACTCTTATTGCATTTTCATGGAGAGAAGTGGATTAATTGGCCTTTTCCTTTGTCTAAATGGTTTGAAATTTATTTCAAGAGGTATCTCATGCTAAAATAAATCTTCCCTGTATGCTTTCAGCTCTGAATAGGACCAAGCAAGGCAATCCTGATATTTTTCAAGAGTTGGGCATAGGACTGTTTTTCTTCTTTACTTAAATTTCTGCCCAACCAAACCTTCCTTGGTTTGTCCTTTATTCCCAAGTCATGCTCTTCCACATCCCTTGAAGCAGACATGTTTCTATTTATGATGCAATCAGCATTGTTAAAATTTGACTCAAGTGCAACAAGACCTCTAGGAATGGTGTTTGTTTTCAATTGGATGATATATTTTCCAAACAAAGTTTCTCTTCCTTCAGTCATGCATACCATTGGCTCCCAATCAATATTCTGATTTGCAAACTCACCCTGGTTTTGCAAGAACCTTAGCACTTGAGCATCATTGTTAAAGACTTGCCAATGTTTCACATTATCAGGGACAGCTAGCCTAGTCAACACTTCAATGTTGTATTCACAATAAGGTGAAATGGTGCAATTTTCAAATCTAGAACCCAACACTGCCAACTTATTAGTAGCAACATTAAGACCTCTATCATGGTAAACAATGTTAAAGGAATCAAACATTTCAATTAGATCCCAAACTGCATGCTTATATTGTTTCATACACTAATTTTTTATAGCATATAGTTTTCTTATTTGTTTGACAACCAACTCTGAGTCTCCTTTTGCAACAATATCTTTCACTCCATACTTCCATGCAATCCTTAACTCCAACAACAATTCCTCATACTCATAAATTTTGTTAGTGCATTGAAAATTAAGTTTGAAGGAAAAATCAAACTCTTCCAAACTAAGAGAAAGCGAGAACTATACCAGCACCATTTCCAAATTTAGAGAAAGCTCAATTAAATAGCAAGGTCCAAGGAGAACCTACCATATCAAGGCACTTTGATCTATCCATCTTGTGTTCTTTTCCATCAGAAAAACCAATGAAATTCTCAGCATCTACATCAACAAACAACACTTCATAGGAAGCATTGTTGGGATCTTCAATTAGGTGCAACATCTTCTTTTCACCATAAATTTTGACCAAGCTGCCTTCAATGGGAATGGTGGCAAAAGACATATCCATCTGAACGTTGCCACCAACACTTGTAGCCCATTTTCTTGACAAAAGCATACCCCATTTGGTAGGGTAGTCAACAATTACAACATCCAGTTTCAAATTCTTACCCGGATAGGCTGCAAGTTGCACTACCAAACCCTTCACACAACCAACCACCAGGCACTTCCCTTGAATCCATGGTAGTACACTTCCCATAGGCAGTTGTCACCTTGATATCCAACTCATTCATGACTTCTAGAGGCATGACATTACATGATGCACTAGAATCAAACATACAATTGTGAAGTAGCCTATCTTTTATGAGCAAAGTTGTAAAGAATGGATCAACATTCAATTGGGAATCAACCAAGGATGTCCCCAAATATACCTCAAGTGTCTCTCTAAGATCTTCCACTGCTAGTGGTGTTTCAAGGTCAGAAATGATTTGAAGAGGAGTCTCAACAACATTTACATTTCTACTTGGGGTGATCTTCTCTTCTTTCAATCCCAAGTACTCAAATGCTCTCTTCTTATGCTTAGGAATTCTAAGCAACTCAATGATTGGAACACTCACTTTAATTTGGCTCAATACCTGGCTATGTCATAGGGGACACTCTTTGGAAAAATAGCATTGGAAGGGATACAAGAAGATTCATCAGATGGCAAAGGATTCTTGGCAGCTTGGGCGTGATGAGGACTATAATTTTTGCTCGGGACAGCAGAGCTTCTAGCAAGTGTTTCTTTCCTAGGAGCTTCTTTTGGAATGCTTGTGAGCAAGGGTGTTTTATTTTTGGCTTGAGGCCCAACTCCCTTAACAACTTTGCTTCTAGTGTTATAGTCCTTCTCTTGAGCTACAACAGCATTCATCAACAATTGTCTATCTTCCTCCGAAGGGATACCACCATCATACTTCTTAATCATCAAAGCTCTCAAGTATTCAAAGTCATTGTTAGGAATTTCAAAAGCTTGCACTACATCAACTTCAAGAGCATGAGGGGGAGAAATACTTGTACCTACTTGATGTAATCCCAAAAGGTAGCAGTAGTCCTAGCACTTATTACTTCAGTAGATGTTGCTCCTCCTTGTGAGCTTGAAGAATAGCCCACCATGTAAATATCATCATCAGTTCCATCCTCATTATCAGCTTCATCAAATTTTTGGTCCACTTCACATGGAGGATGAGGAAGAAAACATCTATCACACTAATCCATATCAGCAACTTCATCAATAGCAGCAACCTTGGCAGTTAGAGGGTCAGGAACCAATCTATTTTCACGTGTTTGGGGTTGTCTATTTGTAGATCCAACAGGCCCTTTACCCTTTTCATCAAACCTGTGCTCATTCCTATGGTGATTTCCAAATCTATCTTGTGCCTACTACCTAGGCTGGCCCTATGAAGTCTTCCCAATCCCCTTCTCAACTCTTACTAACTTGTATGAAATTTCCTTGACAAATACAGCGCCAAAGTCTTCACAACCTCTTCTAAATCAACACCTTTGCTAGCTTGAGGTTTTTCAGGGTTTATCAATTTTACACCATCTCTCTTAAGAGGTTTCCCAATTGCTTTAATATTTTTCTCAATTTGAAGTGCCATGGAGAAAGCTTGTCTTAGATTGGTTGGGTTCTTGTCTCTTAGGTAATAGGCTGCCTTTTTATCAAATGCATCTGCATATTTGATTAGACAAGATTCATCACAAGGCCTCAAACCAACATGCAGCCTTCTCAAAAAAATTGAACCTTGTGTTGAAGTCATGGACTGACTCATTAGGGTTCTTATTGATATTCTCAAACTTAGATAAAATAAATCTAGGATCAATCTTATCACCATATTACAACCTGAATGCATTTTTCATTTTAGTCCATGAATCAATAAAGTTATTAGGTAGAGCCTTGTACCAATCCCTAGCATCTTATTTTAGTGTATGAATAAATAACTTAATATACACATCTTAAAACTCTATCTCAAAATATTCCATCATATTATCAAAAAGTTTGAGATGCTGATCACCAGTAATAGCATTGTTACCCTAGAATTTTGGCAACCTATTTCTGACATCTTGTGGGACAGCATTTGGGTAACCATCCATTCCTCTAAAATTTATAGGACCAAAGGTGTTAACAACAAATGGAGGTCTAGGCTGAGCCATATTGTTTAGTGGGGGTGATCTTGGAGGTGAGACAAGCTAATCAGGAGTGTTATATCTTTGGGGCTCAAGAATGTGATTTACAAGACTGGTATCCTCTAAGTGTTGGTTTTCTTGGAAAGTTTTACTTGAATCACTAGCTGAGGAAAACAAGTTTATGAGAGGATTGCTTGAATCAGAATCACTTGAAGAAGAGTGATAATCCTCTACCAAAGGTTGATCTCTCTCACTAATGGCTATATCTTTGCCTGATGTCTAACCTTTAACCACTTTCCAAACTCTTCTCCCTTCCAACTCTGAATTTCTTGAATCTGAGAACAATTTCTTAGCAAATTCTTTAAGGAAGAGAGATATTCTTCCCTCCAGTTTTGCAGAGATCAACAACACAAAAATAAATGACAGAAATCTTAAGACACTGGTATTTCCAAATTCAAATCAGCATGGAGTCACCACTAAGGAATTTCACCTTAGTTGTGCAAGAATGCACTAAAATAATTCTGTCAAATGTTTTCTAGTACTAAAACCCTTGCAAATCCTTATAAATTAGACCTTATTCTTCTTAAATCAATCAATCACAATGCACCCAAAGTGTATAAACTACTAGTAAATGGAAAAAGGGTAGACAAAACTTGAAACCCTTGTTTAAAAACTTGCAGATCTAAAGCATAGGATGATATTTTAACAATGTAGAAGCTTAAATAATTGAATACATAAATTCTCAAACTCTTCAAACACTTCAAAAACACCAAGAAATTCTAAGAAGTTCCCGGCAGCGGCACCACTTGTGTTGGTATCCAAATTTGTTCTCCTTTTCAGTATGAGCAGCACCATAGATATGTCATGGAGCTTAAAGATAGATTAGACCATGTTGTATGTCATTGGTAGCCGGGGATATGGTCTATCCGCAACCAGTTTGTCAAGAAATGGATATCTCTCCAATAGGACTTGATCTTGTCCTAGCTATTTTAGGTTGTGCCTTCTAACCAAGGTAAAAGGACCTATTTTGTAACCTTGTAATGGTGAAGGAGATGAAGATGTCCTTCTCTTTTCTTGAAATTCTATGATGGATACCTTGATGAAAACATGATCAACACCCTAGATCTAAACTCTCACAAGTTTTCACTTCTCAAAACATGGGTATGTTCTCAAAACAAGGCAAAGCTTACTAGAGAATTTGGAAATCCGATCTATTATGCATACTTTTTTGCAAATGGATCTTGATCTTCTATGGGTATACAAATGCAAATCAAGAGTAGTACTTGATAGGATCTTTGTTGTTGGATGATTTTTGGTGGGAGATTGATAAGAAAAACTGGGATGGATCAAATCTTTGACAATCTATACAATACTTAAACAACTATCAAATGAAATGCCTAAAATAATCAGGACGTTCTTTCAACCGGAGAGGCACAAATGAATCCTAGGTTGCACTCTTCACACAATATTTGAGAAACTCACCACAAAATATTGAAGTAAATAACTCAATTAAACACAAAAATCCATGATCAAACCATGCCTAAGGTACCCCCAAAGGCTTACAAGAAATATCTGCAGTCAAGGAAGGTAAAGTGATTTTAAATTTGCTTATCTCCTTATCAGATGAAGGCTCTTCTGAGTATGAGATTACAAATTCCACTGAAATATCAACTAGAAATGGAGATCGTGTGTGACTTCTAAATATTTTCAATGCAAGATTGCAATAAGAACAATAAAATTTATTTGCAGGCATTTAAAATTGATAACAGACATCATATTGCCCAAAGGAAAACATAGATTTAATTCAAAACTTGTTAGATTCAACAACAAGGGAGAGTTACATGAACAATCTTAGAGATGTGTGGTGGCTATACACTTGTAACCAACCCACATGCATGAATTTTCCAACACATGAGACATTAACCTGGTTCTTTGGCAGATTTTCTCATAAAATGAGCTTTTTCTCAAAATTTACTCATGATTTTCAACTCCCGACCCTTTACAATTTCTCCAAAATGCATAATATACTTCATGCCACCTTGGATTCTTCCTTCCCAAGAAAATAATATGCTATGGGATCAAATTTGTTACAAAAACCTCATGATTTAATGACAGTGACACCAAACAGAAAAACAACTCGCAGGTTGCCAGGTATGCACAAAAAGTTAAATCATTACACAAATTTGGATCATTATCCACCCTGGGGCACATTTTTATCATTCATGCATGAAAGCATCTTTCATTCATCATTTTTACCTTTTCCCCTTTTCAATTTTACCTCTGCAGCTTTTGAATTTTTTATTTCACGTTTTTTCTCGAGCCTAAGCCAAAATTACATCAAAAACACCATAGATCAAAGAATTAGGTCATGAAAATGATTCCATTGTTCTCAGAAGGCCAAGGTGACATAGAATCATATAAGATTTGATGAAAATTGATGAAGAAATTATGATTCCAAATTTCTTAGAGCTCCCATGGCGGCCAAAATAGATGGATGCACAGTAATCGTTGATCTTGTCCACTTTTTAATATCAGCCCTCCACTTGGAAAATTCCATTTAAAAAATAAGCTCAATATTACCTTTTTAAACTTTGGATAAGGTGGGACATGTGTCAGAATGTGACTAGATCAGGCCCAATCCTTTAAAAATGCATTCGCGACCTTTTGAAAATTTGGAAAATTTTGCAAAATATCCCCACTTCTCCCCTAGACCCGCCACGTGTCCAAAGGTGGGTCCCATTGAAACCGCAAACCAATTCTAACAATTTTACCTCCTTTTGGAAAAAAATAATTTTTCCCAAAATCCCCCGCACTTCCATCTTCCCGATACTATGTGGCGATCTCTGATTTCTTTGCTGCTGGCTAAGTCTCCCTTTTATACTTTTAACCTATTTTGCCAAAAATGCAAAAGTGCCAAAGTTCCCCAAAGTCCAAACCTCTGCCTCTTCATTTTGATCAAAAATTCACACAAGGCATTTGAATTTTGAATTTTTGGACATGTGTCTCTGCTGATTGGAGTGGGGCTATAATCCATTTTCACTTTTAGAAAAAAAAGCAAAAAATCATCAAGTTTTCCCTTGGCCCCTTCCTTCATTTTTGCAAATTTTGGACACGTGTCCTCTTTTGATTGGTTCTAGAACTTCGGCCCAATTTTTCACTTTTACCATTTAAAGTTAAAAACTTCAAATTCATCACAAAACCCACTTTGCTCCATGTTGACCTTTCCTAGACATGTGTCCACCTGTGATTAGCAGTGGAGTTTCGGGCCAAATTTCCATCTTAACACTTTGAGCCATAAAACATCCAAATTCTCCAAGTCCCCTCGCCATCTGCATGCCCTCCGTGCCACGTGTCCTCTCCCTATTTGCTGCAAGTCTTCGGGCCAAAAATTGATTTTGAAAATTTTTCCAAAATGAAACCAAAAATTACTAAGGAAATCCCGCCACCCGCCAATCCCTTAGCCAATCAAAATGTACCACGTAGGCACCTCATTGCAGAAGGCGGAGCCACAGATCAAAATTTTCCCTTTTGCCAAAATTTCAAAAAATGCTAAGTTAAAAAAATTTCCCGACATCCCTCAGCCAATAGGAACCTGCCACGTTGCCATTACCTTGCAATGATAAATTTGACGGGCAAACGACACCCATACGACCATCAAATCATTAAAAATTTAAAGGATGCCCTAGAATTCAAAATTTCCAACAAGGATGGTCGATTTCTTGATTTTAAACCAAATGAAGCATGATTTTTCATTAATTTCGACCTTAGGATTAGGAAATTAACCCATACAATTTAGCTTTGATCAATTCAATTTTTTACACGATTTGGTAAAGGGAAAACAACACAACCCGAAAATTTGAAAAATCTAGGGCACAAATAAGAGCATACATGGATTTCTCTTTTAAACCAAGGTAGAACAACAAGTTTATGGGAAATTTTGAAACATTCAATCAGGGGGAGAAAATGTAGATCACCAATTTGAGAAATAAAATGTTTCTGAGAAAAATCGGACATGAAAAATTAGGGCACACAATGCAAGCTCGAAATGGCACTAACATCACCTTCTCTACTTGTGGAAAGAAAACACAACCCAAAGCACCGATCCAAGTCTCAGGAATACCACCAATTGTCTTGCATTGCATAAACAAAACTTGATGATCTCTTATAGTAATAGATATGGAACCTCTCGTTTCCGTGATGGGTTCCAAAGTATCCTCATTGAAAGAGAAAGGATCTTATACCTATTTCTGTACCAATTCTCTTAAATACATTAAGATCTCTTCCGAGGATGACCATTCATTAATCGGAGGTGATCCAAGCTTCTGCACACTATTTCTGACATCTTCCAAGATTTTAGATGCATGTTCTCCATAAGACTCAAGTTCTGAGATAACATCATTTATCATATCACACCTAGTACTCATTATGTGTAACCACATAGGAGACAAATTATCTAAGATATATGTGAACACATTCTTTCTCACTAAAGAGTGAGAATCAAGAAAAATCATCTCGGACACCAATGGGAACACACTATCCCAATGGGCCTTTTCTTTCTCAATCTCTTCCTTGGTCATTTTTACCTTATAATAAGGGCAAGGGAAAACTTGAATAAAGAGAGGACCTCAAGAAATAATACCTTTACTTTTTGTAAAAAAATTATCCACCCATTTTTTATTGTTTCTCCCCTACATGGTGAACCCTTGAACTCTCTTGATCACTTAAGGATTAAAACTATTGATGAGAAAGATACACACATTTTCATATTTTAGAAAATCTAGCTTGTTATCTAGTGCATCTTGCAGGGCACGATTCTTTCACATACTCACTAGAACTATATGGAGTCTGAGATGTAGTGCAATGCTCGGTTGTAAGCTCACTCTATCGGGTGACCTCCGGTCAATCTGACTCCCCATATTACATATTTCTTTTTGTATTTGATGTGGTATTGTGGGTTTTATAAGTGAATCTTTGTTTTGTAGGTTAAAGGTACATCAACGATCATATTGCGACACATAAGATATTAACACAGACTATTTATGACACTTGTGCGACATGGTGAAGATCAATTTCTGACCATTTTTATAGTAAAAGGCACCAAAAAGAGGTATCCAGGCCCAAGTTCCCTGTCCAACCTTGGGAACCCCTATCTAGCCATATTGTTGCATTCGTAATTTATCTAGAGTATTTACGATAGTCTTCACTTCCTATTCAGTAGTTTTCCTAGTTTGCGTCGGTCTTGAATCAAGTATAAATCGATTAAGTCCATTCCTATCTCTTTCACTTAGGGTTTCATATTTAATTAGTTTATTTCTTGTGTCAAATATGTATTTTAACATTTATTATCATATGTGACTCTATAATTAGGGTTTTTAAAAAGTTTATTTTTATATCATTTGGTGAACCCACTCCTTACATACCCATTATTGGATCTCTCGTGGCTTCCCATGCATTTTATTTCAATGCTTCCCCATTCTATACTCAATTTCAACTTTATAATATCCTTGTTAAGCATGTCCTATTTTATCTTGGATTTTGTCTTAATGTATGCAATCTTTCCTTTCTCCATCAAATAGGACTTTCTGATACTCATCTCAATACATCTACTCTTTTTATCTATGGATTTGATAATAAACCTAAGTAAGTGTTGGGAAAAATCACTCTTCCCCTTACTATGGGATCTTGCAATCTTAATGTTCCATGTCACGTTATGCCTCATGATGTTCCTTATATTATCCTTCTAGGCTGTCCTTGGTTACATACTATGCATACACTTCTTTCTACCCATACCAATACACATAATGCACTTGCTCCACCTTCTTCTATGGATACTATTATCATGGATTCCATGCCTCATGTTGCTACTTCTTATAATATTCATCTTATATATGATGCTCATGACATTACTTACATTGTACATCCTTATCCTCTTGGGATGCAACCTAATACTATTGATTTACATGATCAATTTTCTACCTGCAACCATGATACACCTCCCATTATGTCTCATTCTCAACATACTATTATTACTCATATGCTTTGTGCTTTTAATGTTACATATCTCTCTACATATTCCTCATTCTATGTTGGTTTTACATTGATTCCTAATCCTTGCACTTTCCACGATCCTATGCATGATTCATTTACTATGGCTACACCTTATCTTGTTACATTCATGGGGGTCATTTGTTCCCCTCTTTCTACATTTTTATGATCATAAGGGCTATTTCACACTGATTTATTGCTTCTAATACTCACAAGTCACACTTATTACTTTTCATTACTACTGATGAGTATCCCAACATAACATACATTACACATATTTTGGCTCACATGTTGTTCCTTATGTTTGCACTTACTTTTTCCACTATTTCCAACACACACAATTCTACACCTATTATATTTTCCCCTCATGGGTACATTCTTATTGCTTATACACTTCCTATTCATCAAGTTCAGATCTTAGACTCTATTGCATTTTCCTCTCACCATGATGACACCATTATTTGGTAGCTTTTACACTCTTCTACTAATTCTTATTCCACCACCATGACATCAAAATCTCCCCTCCACATAGAAACATGTTCTAATCAACAGTTGTCTATCCCTATTATTCATGTACACATCTATACATCACCCTTTCTTCAGAATTCATGTCAATCTTGTTAGTATCACTTCTCATATATACAGATTACACCTTGCTACATCTCTTTAAGCTTATATACTACACCATATTTTCTTTAATACTCATCCTTACTTATGGATCCTTACATTCATGGCACACATACTACTTCATATATATGGTAAACATCCTTTGGTACAATTTCCATACTTCATTATTTACTCACCATGATCATATCTATTTACTATCAGCTCCTTATATACACACTTGGGGTCATCACACTTCCCCCTCCTATAAACATAAGTTGTCTATAACACCTATTATCACGCTCCATGTTTCACACTTATTGTTTCTCATGCTTCTTAAACATCTTGATACACACCTTGTATCTTCATTACCCTATGAAACACTCTAGTTCCATGGTTCATAATCAGTTGCTGAGGGTTTAAATCTAAAATGAACATCACCATCTCTCACACTTTTTATGCTTTTTGTTTCATAGTTTATTCTATGTAGCACATATTCAAACCATTTCCTAATGATGCACTTGTGTTCTATGGTTCATTCTTGATTGTTAAGGGGTATTTTATAAAATAACCTCATCTCATACTCATCCACATCTGCTGGGGAACATTGATCTTACCACATTCACATTACATTAAATATCACTCATATACAATGTACCGTATATCTTGGTTGCACTTATTAGTGTTTGTTTATACTTACATGTACACTTTGTTTCCCATGCTATATATATAATTAGTATGTCAATATATTTTCTATATACAAATGCATATTCACTTGGTCTATAGTTGTGAATGAATACTTATTACAAATATTTACACGTTACAATGATTCTTGAACTGTACTCTTACCATTCCCATCAAGGCTCTGGGGAATCTACTCTCTCACACATTACAAGTGTTATCATTTCATTATATTTTAATTCCTAATCTTACTAGCACACTACTTATTCTATCACTACATACACATCTTTACATACTCTCTATCTTTCTAACAAGCTAACGGATGCTTCATGTGCAACATTTTCTTTACAGGACTATATGCCACCATGGTTATCTGTTACATCTTGTCTCGATATCATTTTACATTGTATTCTATTGTTTTGCGAGGCTAAGCCCTTTTTCTTGTATTCACGTTGTATGCTTTTGGATTCTTTGGCCTTAATTATCTTGTGACATTGTGAGTGATTTCACGTGTCTAAAACCCACTTTTGAATTCAATCTTTTCTTCTTACTTTCTTGATTTCACATTGTGTTCTACTTACATACTATCTTTGTTTTCACTAAACATATGTTACTATCCATTTTTTTGTGTGTCATGGTTTCTACCATGCACATCCCCTCCCCTACATGGTATCCACTTCGATCAATTTTAGGTCCTCTCCTTTGGACTGCATACTCCTATTAGTGTCACATGTACCCCAAATGAGGGGGGCATACATTGGGTAAATCAGTCACCCCATATAATAGCTAGCATCTCAAAGTTATAATTCACATATGCACAATGCAAAATCAACACATGCTATAGTTAGATAAATTTCCCAAAATCTGACTTGGGTCCTCAGTTCAAAGAAAAGACACCAGTACCTAGATTTAGACACTAGCACTGGTGCTCGACCTCCCTAGAAACCAATGTTCTAGGGGTAGATGCACTTATTTTCTCAAATCGAATAGTTCACAAAGAATTTTCTACAAGACAATCATAGCCCTCCAAACATAATGCATTCTATCTCCATTACAATTGGTACAACTCGAAATAATTTGGTATAATGTAGAACAAAACAATGACACACCATCTGCAATGGTGTTTATTGGGTAGAGTCGTGGAAGGATAGTAACACTAGACCTCTCTCCCTAATACTCGTTCTTTGGTGTGAGATCAACCAAAAAACTCATTCTTGGCATGATATCACCCAAAAAAATTTCTCTTGGTGTGAGATTGCCCAAAAAACTCACTTTACACATCATTTTTAGGACATTTTCTATCCTTTACAATCCTATACAATAGGTCACACTTTCCTTTTTACGTACTTTTATAGAGTCTTCATAATACATGAATTTGACTACTCTTTCACTCTTATTTTGTAGTTCCATCCTTAATACGTAATAATAAATAGTAATCATAAGCACAATATCAAGCACAACAATAGGTACAACATGGTACAACACCATACGCTTCACCCCTAGGGTCACTTCCTCTTTCTTATTTTCTACGCTTCATTTTTATCACTTCACACTTTCACTTGTCTCTTCGACATGCTATCGCCATCACACTCTATAAGAACAAAAGGTATGCATCTTCTAACTACTTTATGTTATCGATTATTCACTCAACAACATAAAGTGGGGAAAATGTAGACAAAAAATCACACACTTGGGTCCATTTAGATGTCCTAAAAGCATATTATTATTCATATGATTCCTAAGCAAGAAAACTAGTAATTAACAGCTATCTTTGGCCTCTTTTTCTATATTTCTTATTTTCTATTTTGACTTACACACCCTACAGCCTAGTCAAAACTTTACTTTCTTATCTTTAATGACTTTGAACACCAGCTCCCCACCAGATGCTAATTCCCGTGCCCTCATCCCCTCTTAGTGCCCTTGATCTCTTTCCACCTTACTTGCTCTTTTTGGGATTATTTTATCTTTTGGGAATCTTATTTTCTTATGGGTCGGCCTTCCAATTGTCAATTACAAAATTCAACCAAGGGAATCATATAAATACATAGCTATGTGATCAAAATAAAATACCAAGCTCTAAGCATACTTACTATCACCTAAGCTTGCATTCAAAGGCATCCATCTAGCATCCATTCAAGGGACAAGGGACTACATTTTATACATACAATGCATAGGAAGGGGAATTATATTATATTCCATACTTACATTTGCATCTTTTAGTAAATATAGCATGTTATCTAGTGCATCTATTTGGTGCCCAATCATACACCTCATAGGGGCCAAGAAGCATCGGAAAGTAATGCTGGGAAATTTAAGAATAGAGAAATTGGAATTTCATGTTTATACCCAGGGAATACATCTAGAAAACTTATTTAGACTAGGACTTAGATGGATCGGGTGACACGTATAAAAGGAATGGCCAGCCTTGCTACTTTTGGTCTTTCCTCTTAACCAAGGTGAGAGGACCTGAGAGGTAACCTGAAACACAGTGGGATAGATAAATATTTTACTTCCCTATTTATTTATAAAAATGAATCATTATGGGATAAGCATGGCCATAGACACAACACTTTACTTTTAAATTTCTCACACAAAGTGATGTATACGCTTATTTCACCAGACATGGGTTACTTATTAGTAGATAAGTTGTATTATTGTTGCATTTTTATGATAAAGAAAACTAAAATCTAAGATTCCTTTGATTTGATATTTGTAAGTAACACAACAGTAACGACCGATGAAGGACTTATATTGTATGATTATACTAGAAGTAAATAAAGGTTTGTAAGGATGGGGGATTGTAAGATAATGGATGCTTTTAATGACACTGCTTATAGTATTCACTCAGACACATATAACATTCTAGATAAAAAAGTAAAAATTCATCAATTAATCATAGTTTCTATTTAAAGGAATATTTTCATTCATTGATACTCAATTAGCAAAAATATTCCACACAATCCTTAAAATACTTAGCACAAAGTCTTGAGAAAATATTTCAATGAAGTGTTTCTTACTTTTGATCTCATATGCTTAAGATTCACTCAAAATCTTACAAAAATACATCAACAAAATGATTTCAATGAGGATTTTATAATTGTATTCAATATTGTAAAGAGAATTTTCACACCACAATATTGAACAAATAACAAAAACTTAATCACTAAGGATAGATCTAGTGTAATTCAAAGAAGCAAGAAATACAAAATTGTAACAGAAAATATAATTGATCAACCAAATGCTCAACATATAAAATCCAAAATGCACAAGCTAAGCTCATAACCAGAAAATTTTCAATTTAAATCTACCAAATTCTTGACAAGGAACATGCAAACAAGTGATCTCAATGCTTGCTAATGACTATACATCATAATAATCTTAACATTATAATTTGATAGAGTAAAAACTTAAAATGTATTTCTTCCATAAAATTAAGCAATATCACAAAAAAATATCTCAATTCTTCTTTTTTGAAAAAAATTAATAAAAACCCCCATTAGTATGAGGACAAAACCCTCATACTTATACAACTACTTGATTCAATTTCCCCCCAAAAACATCCCAAAGGATCCTTTGAACTTAGCTCCATGTAATTCAAAATATTCTCAAAGGAAGTATCTTTTAACTGAAAATATTCCTTCTTTGTTTCTGATTTGGCTAGGTGAAGGAGGAACCAAATGGTGACACATGGGAGAAATGAAAAGGATATTCTTTTATTTCTAACAAACTTTTTTCTTTTAAAAAAGCTGCATTCTTTTGAAGAAATCTTCGATCCGAATGTATTGTGAAGGTAAGTTTTTTTATCTTTGTCTTCCTTCTTCTTCATTTTTAGGGTCCTTTCTAGTGGGTTGATTCATTGAGCTATCCCCTACCTTGTTCTTGTAAGCATAAAAACTTTCAATCATTTGTGTGAAAATTTCCTCATCGAGACCCGAGTGATACTGGAAAATTATTTCATGCTTCATACATGTGTCATTAAGTTTTGTAAAGACAAATATTTCTTTCTTTACCCTTCTTGACAATTTATCAATTGTTGATTTGATTTGAGCCCATTTATGTATGGTATATATATTGAAAACCCTTGGCTCCCCAAGTTTACCTAAAGCATAATTTCCTGAAAAGTATGATTAAATTCTCCATAATCTCCATTCTGATATTTTCTCCACTATTTTTCCCAATTAGTTTGTCGATCAAGGAATGAAGGCCATCAATATACTCCATTGTTTTCTCTCTTAACCCATCGATGACTTCAAGACATTTTGTCAAAATATCCACTTTTAATTTTATAGCTTCATAGTATTCATGTTGATTTCCTACATACTCAAGAGATACAATCCCTTACTTAACCACCAATTCATCACTTAAATCATTGATAGCTTCCATTTTTGGTAGCATATCAGTCCACATTAATTCCTCAACTTCACATTTATCTGTTAATGCCTTGGTTGTTTCTACTTTTTCAAAATTATGGGAATAACATTTCATAGTTTCCTTGATTATTTCATCACCTATGGTGAGAAAATTATGTTTAAATTAGATAGTGGCCTCTTATCTTTCTCCCAAATCACTAACTCACCTGATATCTTCATTGGTTATTTCATGGATTTCAACGTACCCTTCTTTATGAGTTATGGTCAATTTTCTAACCAAGTTAGATAATGCTTCATTCTTGGCCATTAAAAACTTATCAATACTTTGGAACACTCCTTCTACCACCACAAAAATCATGTTTCATTTCCTTAGTAGAAGGATTACCTAATGAAATCTTGGAGAGTTAAAAATTAGATGGGGAGACTTCTCCTCTGGGCATATCATCTTTGGGAGTTGCAACATCTATGAATCATTCTCCTTTCTTACTCGGGGTTTTCTTGAAATAAATTTTTCCTTTTCGGTGGTCTTACTGGATTGAGGAGATCCAATATTTGTAATTCATCATCATTCAAGTGTATTTACACCTTTTTCTTCTTTGGGATAGTACCATCTATCCATTCCCTTATGGGAGACTCATGTATGTCAAGTGATTATAAAACTATAGTTACATGGATGACTCAGTAAGGGTTCCTCTTGAACATTTTGTTTTGTAAGCTAGCCTTGACCCTCAATTCCATTCATAGACTCAAATTGGTCTCCTAGTCCTCCAACTATCTTGGGTTGTTAATCACCAACTTCCCTTTCTGGTTGTACCAAGTTCTCACATATTTTCCGAGTAGGTACCATCTCACGAGTTCCTCGGGAATGGCCTCGATTGTCATAATATGGGCTTCAATAACTTCTATAATCACTTCAGTGCTTTGAGGTGTTACTTAACTTTAACACCTAAAGTTTATTGTTGTGTTGTTTATATTGGAATCTCCTCGGTGTGAAGTTTTACTTTATGCTCAATAATATTTTCCTCTTCTTCTAGCCCACTTCTTGGAATTTTCTCTCGGGGTAATCTCGGTATGTTGTTGTGGAAGAGTCAATACATCAAGCACAATAGCATTTATAATGGGTTATTCCTTAATAGGCAAAGCAATTAGAAATGTGGGAATGACAAGGGTTATCATCACAGTACAAGTTTCTCAATGATCATAGTTTCAAGAGACTAGGTAGTAGCATATGAAAAGACAGGGGGCATCAAGATCTATTGTTTTTTAGGTTATCTACCTCCTCTAAATCAACCCATTAATACACTGTTAGTGAAAATTCACAAAGCACCCCAAATGAGTTATGGATCTACTTTTCTAAGGAAAATTCACTTGGTGTGATTGGACAACATTGGGCTTTCCCAAGGTTTGAGACCTTTGCAAATGGGGAAAGCTCTCCAGAGAAGGCTAGTTCCTCTTCCTAAACTACCTGCCATAAGCTATTCCAGTGCAGGAAAGCTAATCTAACCTAATCTAACTTCCAAGGAGACAAGGAGAGGAAGAAAACAAGGAAAAATAGAGCCTACACTAAAACGGTGATACACCAGAGAAGGAAAGTGTTCATTATCTATAAAAACTGCCATGGAACAATAAGAGGTCAGCAATGGAAAGGATGGACAAGTGCATCACAGACCAAAGATGGATTTCACATAGAAAATGTTCCAAAACTCCATGAACATAGCTCCAAAACCTGCAATGAACATCCAAACATGCACAAATACCATGTAATGAAGAGAGGTAAGGAAAACAACAAAGAAAACGAGCCAAGGATGGACAAATGCATCACAAAAACATGTTTTTATTACTCAAAATTTATGCGGTGCATCATTTCATAGGTAAGAGGAAAAAATACCATTACAGAGCAGGGGAGGAGGTTCAAACTCCATTTTTGACCCTAGGGAAGAAAATAAGGGAGAGGCAGAGAAGAAGGATGAACAACTTTTTTCAAAATGAGCCACGACTAGCTTTTAACGATGAAGTGGAATGAAGAAAGGTCACCCTCAAATCAATTTGACATCTCCAACCACCAAAAAGATTCATTAAAATAGCAAGGTCACCCTCACAAATCCATTTTTCAATGCATTCGGCCATGCTGGAGAAGAAACAGACACCATACTTCATCAAATTTTGGTGGTTGGGTGTCGGTTTTACATTTTTTCCCATGCCAAAGACGTTTTCCCATTTTTATCTAGCAAAACTCCATCAAAATTTAAATTGAATATTCTATTGTGTGGATAATTCTAACAGATTTCCAATGATACCAAAATTTTGAAAATCCAAGCTCGTACGAAAGATATGCCCTTCTGAAGATTTGGGTGAAAAATGGAAAAAATAGGGCAAAATTCAGTTCGCAAGCCAAAATCCTCCCTTTTCCCTCTTTTTTCAAATTGTGAAATGTTTCCAAAACTATTCACACCTCTACCTCTCTCGATGACATGTGGCATCTTTTGGTTGATCTCGCGAGCCTCGGAGAACATTCTACCCAATTTGCCCACAGGAAAAATTTTTAAGTCTCCCACCGGCCTCGACCTCCGCTATGAAGAGGACACGTGGCGCCTTCTAATTTGGTACAAAGCCTTAACTAATTTTTCTCCATTTTCTCCTTCGTGGGCATTCAGGCCAATTTTGGACTTTTAATTTTTAGCCAAAGAGGCTAAGTGTCAACAATTTCTCCCTAGCCCCGCAAGTCTGCTTCCTTCCTTCATCGGGCCCATGGGCCAAAATTTGTCTTTATGCCTTTTAACCCCAAAAGGGATAAGTACCAAATTTCTCTCTATGCCTCCACCTACCTGCCAATTTTTCTTGGAAAAATTCTTTCCCCACTCTATCGGCCCAAGATTCCCTAGCACAAAACTCTCCCAAGCTTCGCGGGCCCGCCTTAAGAAAATTTCCCTTCCAAACTCCATCGAGCCATAACTCAAAAAATACAAGGAGTTAGGAGGACTTCTTTACCTTTATGGAAAAATGAAGGAAATAATGAGGACTTCTTTACCTTTATGGAAAAATTCTTTTCCCACTCTATCGGCCCAAGATTCCCTAAGCACAAAACTCTCCCAAGATTTGCGGGCCCGCCTTAAGAAAATTTCCATTCCAAACTCCATCGAGTCATAACTCAAAAAACCTATCCGATGAAGCCATTTATGGAATATTTTGAGTTCTTACAAATTGTGAAAATTGAAGTTGAAGAAAAATGAAGGAAATAATGAAGGCAAGTTAGCCAAAATAAGCGGGGGCTCATTTTGGATAACAATTTTGGTGACTCAGAGGGGTCATCTACCTGCTAGATGAATGATCAGTGGCCTTTGTTGCATCCATTGGGCATGAATTCAAGCCTAATAAAATAATTCTAATCAACTCAAATTCGACCTCTGAGTCACTTGGAAAACCACCAAACTTGGAGTTGATCTTCACCAAAAGCCACTGAAATGGACTGTAAGAGAAATACAACAAAGCACCAAAAACTATGTACAAAATTGGAAATCATACATACCCCAAGTGGGATATGTAGAGTGTGCACAAGCACTTATTCTACTGAAAAAAACCTACCTACACTACTCTAACCAAGAGCAAAGGGAGCTCAAACAAAGCCCTGTAACTTTCGGGGAGAAATAGCTTCCCTTCTTCAAAATGGGCAATCATGCAATTGATTTGGAGCTGATCATGGCTATTAGTATGAGTGGAAAACTGAGAAGAATCCGGTCCTCCACCCAAATCAGCAAGGTGTCAACTATAAACAAATTAGATACCTCTTTTAGTTGCTCTGTATTTGGATTGAAGAGGCATTACAGTTTATCCTTGGCACTTTGATGCTCATACTCATGCTTAGAGGCAAGCATGACTGATTTTGTCTTCTCCTTTGGCTCTAATGAAGCCAAATACCTAATTGGGCAAGGTTTGATCCTTTGGATGTGCCCATTTCTCTGAAATTCAACTCCAAAAATGGATTCTTCTTATGGACCTTCTTAGATGAATGGTGTGGAAGCAATGGTGGAACTTTTCTACCCTTTCTCTTCTTCCTCCAATGAAGAACATGGAATATTTAAATCTCCCAACTTGATTCCAAAGAGATGCTATAAGATGTAGATTACTACAAATGAATTCTCTCCTTCATGGCAGTAGGTTCTTATGTTTGGAAGATGGATGATGAAGGAGAAAACAATGTGATTTCAATTGGTTCCTCTCCATTAAAACATTCCTTCAAATCTAACAAATAAACTACCTCTTTGTTGTCCTGCTGCAAATGCTCAACCTCTTCCATGGTGTTATTTTGATCTATAACTTGATCACCATGGTTATCTTCATTCTCAAAGATGAATTTTGAAAGATCAAACTCTTCTTCAACATTAGAGCTTAAAGAGAATGAAGTAGAAGGAAGAACTAAAGGTTCTTCTATAGCCTATTTTGTGTTCAAAGCTTTTGGATCTGCATTTTTCTCCTCCATAGCTAGAATGTACTCCTCTTCTTTTAGATTTGGAGCACCTCCTCCTTCCTCTACTACTTGAAGACCATATTTCTCTTGATTGAACTCTTCCTCTAACATGAAGTTTTTCAAATCAAACTCTTCAATCTTCTACTCTAGAGGACAAGTTGGGACTGTAAGATCTTCTTCAAAGCTCCTTTCCATGGTGGATTCATCAACCAAAACAGGCCCTTCAAATGAAAGTAATAAATTATCAATGATGCCTTTTTCTTCCATGGCTGCTATAAACTTTGATTTGGTCTCACCCATTTGTTCCTTTCTAATGGGACTTTGAGCTGATTTTCTTTCCTCTTCCATGGCTGATTGTGCAACTTCTATTGGATCAACATCTTCTTCCAACAGAGTGCCAACATGGACACTACACTCTAAGCAACTTGATGACTTATCTTCTTGCTTCTCTACTGCTATAAAATCAGCCTTGGCCACCACTTGTTCTTCAACCTTTACCTCCTCTGTAGGCTTAACCAACAAGGGGATCTTTGTAAACCCAAATTTAGTAGCCCAACTCATCAGATTGTCTTGGTATTTCTTTTCTGTTGGGCTCCTCTTCTTGCTGTCCTTGATTGGATTCTTGAGTATCTTCCCAACATGGACTTGGGAAAGTAAGAGGAGTGGCAGGTTGAGGTTCAACCAGCTTTGCAATTGTTTGTGGTGGGGAGGGAGGTGGAACTTCTTTTTTGTTTGGAGGGGATGATTTTTGGAAGGGAAAAGGATAGAAGAATTGAGATGAGGTGGAAGACTAGGGGATGGAGAAATGGAACCAACATTTGGAGCAGCATGGGTTGGATTTGGAATTTGGCATTCAAAATGAGATGGTGGTGCTTGAGGAATGGAAAGAGAAAAACTAGATGATGGTGTAGAACTTACCCATTGACAAGGTTGCTCAACACCAAATTCATAGGCCCATATCTCTTCAGTCCATTGTAAAAGTTTGGGCAGCATCTCCACCATGAAGTCCAGCTTCTCCTAAGGGCTAAATTGTCTTCGAAAAGGGCCAACCCATGGAAAAGGTGCCCTACAACCCACCTCGAAAGTCTTCATTTGAGTTGTTTCTCTTTATTGCACCATGCCAATCTCCATTTTTTGGATCTTCTCCAATAGGCCAACATCTTGCATTTTATTGTCTTCATTGTTGGCATACCCCTGCTCTTGGAAATCTCCATAGCCAAACTAATTTTGGCACTGCTACTCATAGGGGTAACCATGTTGATTTTGGATTTGCTCAAAATGTTGATTTGAAGGAGTTGTAAAGCACATTGGAGGTGGAATGTATTGTTGTTGTAAATGTGAATTCCATGATGGAAATGAAGTCATGATTGCACAACTTCATGGAATGGAAAAGAGTGAAAGGGATGGAAAGAAGAATGAATGAAAAAGGAATGGAAATGAATGAAAAGGAAGGTTTACAACTTTAGAGATGGGTTATTGACCATATGGAGTCACTAGATGTGTTTGTAATTGCCTCCAAAGGCTGAAATCTTCACAGGAACACACCAACCTACAAAAAATGAAGTGGAATACCTCTTGGTCCCACCGGTGTGCCAAAACTATTAGTGGCGCACGGTGGTGTAAGATATGTTGTTTTTGCATGATACACTAAGAGAAGATGAAATATCTAACCCCAGTGTCCCACCGGGTGTGCCAAAATTGTTAGTGAAAATTCACAAAGACCCTAAATGAGTTATGGATCTAATTTTTTAAGGTAAATTCATATGTTCTGATTGCACAACATTGATCTTTCCCAAAGTGTGGGACATTTGTAAATGGGGAAAGATCTCCGAGAAGGCTAGTTCCTCTTGCTAAAATACCTGCCACAAGCTATTCCAGTGCAGGCAAGCTAATCTAACCTAATCTAACTTCCAAGGAGATAAGCGAGAGGAATAAAACAAGGAAAAACAGAGCCTACTCTAAAATGCAGATACACCGTAGAAGGAAAGTGTTCATTATCTATAAAAACTGCCATGGAACAAGAAGAGGTGAGCAATGGAAAGGATGGACAAGTGCATCATAGACCAAAGATGGATTTCACACAAAAAATGTTCCAAAACTCCATGAACACAGTTCCAAAACCTACAATGAACATCCAAACATGAAAAAATACCATGTAATGAAGTGAGGTAAGGAAAACAACAAAGAAAACGAGCCAAGGATGGATAAATGCATCACAAAAACACATTTTTATTGCTCGAATTTACATAGTGCATCATTTCACTATTAAGAGGAAAAAATTCCATTACAGAGTAGGGGAGGACGTTCAAACTCCATTTTGACCCAGGGAAGAAAAGAAGGGAGAGGTGGAGAAGAAGGATGAACAACTTTTTTCAAAATGAGCCAAAAATGGCTTTTAACGATGAAGCGTAATGAAAAAGGTTAAAAAATGCGGCAAATCAATTTTACATCTCCAACCACCGAAAATATTCATTAAAACACAAAGGGAACCCTCAAAAATCCATTTTTCAATGCATTTGGCCATGTTGGAGAAGAAATAGACTCCATACTTCATCAATTTTGGTGGTTGGGGTTGAGTACTTTGCATTTTTCCCATCTTAGAGACGTTTTCCCATTTTTCTCTAGCAAAACTCCATCAAAATTTAAAATTTAATAGTCCATCATGTGGATAATTTCAACATCTTTCCATTGATACCAAAATCATGAAAATCTAAGCTCTGGTGTGAAAGATATGCCCTTCTGAAGATTTGGGCGAAAAATGGAAAAATTAGGGCAAAATTTGGGTTCGTGGGCCAAAATCCTCCCTTTTTCCCTCTTTTTTCAAATTGGGAATTTTTTCCAAAAATATCCATGCCTCCACCTCTTTGATGACATGTGGCACCTTTTGGTTGATTTGCAGACCTCGGAGAACATTCTCCCGCCCAATTTTCCTACCTAGGAAAATTTTTAAAAGTCTCCCACCGGCCTAACCTCTCATTCTTAATGAGGACACGTGGTGCCTTTTGATTTGGTACAGGCCCTTAACTAATTTTTCTCCATTTTCTCCTTTGCAGCTTGTGGGCTGATTTTGGACTTTTGAGTTTTTAGCCAAAGAGGCTAAGTGTTAACAATTTCTCCCTGGCCCCGCAAGTCTGCTTCCTTCCTTCATCAGGCCCGCCAAAATTTGTCTTTGTGCCTTTTAACCCCAAAAGGGATAAGTGCCAAATTTCTCTCCATGCCTTTCCCAACCCACCAATTTTCCTTGGAAAATTTATTTCCCGCTCTTCCACCTGAGATTCCTAGCACAAAACTCTCCCAAGCTCTGTGAGCCCCCTTAAGAAAATTTCCCCTCCAAACTCTACCGAACCATAACTCAAAAAATACAATGAGTTAGGAGAACTTCTTTACCTTTCTCGGAAAGGGGAAGAAAATTTCTATTTGATGAAGCCATTTCTAGAATCTTTTTATTTCTTATAATGTGTTAAAATTTAATTTAAAGCACAAGGAAGGAAAGAATGAAGGAAAGTTAGCCAAAATAAGTAGGGGCTGATTTTGGATAACACCTTAGTTCACTTCCTCTTCCAAAGATGAACTTGTTCTTCCTATGATTCTTACAGACTAGTATTTGGTGTTTGAAATTCATGAGGTGTTTCAGAAAAATTTTCTTCCTTAGGCTTCTTAGGAGTGGATTCCATCATTTTCTCCTTTCCTTTAGATCCTGAAACAAATGTTGGAACAACCTATAAGGGGGTAGCATGAACAATAGGGCCCTTGATCATCCGTTCTGAAGAATTTATCCAGTTCTTCTTGTTGTTTGAGGAAGGGGAGTTCCAGTTCTACTAACTTGGGCACTTACATCACCCATTATTGGCATAGATTCCAACCTCTTAGAAGGAATCTTAAGATTTTGTCTCCATGAAACATCCCTAGTGGCATAAACCTTCCGATATGGGGAAGAACATCATCAATAAGCTTGTTATCCCTATACTCCCTTAATACTGGGGTATGTTGGTAACTTACATCCACTCCTTTTGAAAATAACCACCTTATGGAAATTCGATGATGTTTTTTATCTTTTCCCGATTATACATTTTCTCATCGTGGTCCTAATTAATTGGTGCCAAAGGCTTAGAAGCAATATCATTTTGGATGTAATCTTCACTAATCACATTACCATCATCTTCTAACCCTTCAAGATCCTAAATGACCATGAAATCAATAATATGGGACAATGTCATTCTTGAATGTTCTCTTCGTTTAACTTCCCTTTCATCTTCACAATTCATCCATAAATCCTCGTAATGAGGTTTATGCTCTATCTGAGTGGGTACAATGCTATGTAAAATATGTTTTATATCATAATGTTTCTTGTCCTCAAATATATTGTAGTGCCCACTTTCCTTTGACATTGTTTAGATACTGATCTTGCTACTGTTGATTTCATTTTGGACATTATTATGTTTTGACTTAGTATGATGTGTATATGTTAGGTCATGGATTGTTATAGACCTTGGTTCAATTAGCATGCATGATGATTATTGGAGACATTATGATATATGGATGATGATATACTGCTTGACATGGATAGGTTATTGATGTTGATTTTAGACATGTGAAATTTGATATTATGAGTAGCTCTAGTATAGAGATTCATTGGATGATGATATAGTGGCAAAATTGAATTTAAAATGATAATGTTGAATTATTGATATTTTGTGATTTGGATTTGATATTTATATGTTTCTTATATCATTTTGAATGTTATGATATGACCACGAGGCCGAAGGAGGTATTTGAATTTTTTAGGTTAAAAATCACAACAATGTCGGGACTGAGACTAACCATATTGAAATTCTGGATGAACTCAACAGGTCACCATGGTAACTATGTTATGAATTTGTGTGTTGTGTTTTGTTAGGAATTATCATGGAGGGATTTCCATTATATGTGACCATGGGACATATGTGTTGTATTTATGTGTTCCTTTTTATTATTGTTGTATGTATTTTATTTGTAATGTGTTTTTTTTATTATTTAATTTAAATGTGATAGTTTTAATGAGATAGTCATATAGTTAAAATTTATTTAAATTTAATTGGGATGTGGAATGTAAGTAATAAAGTGTTGTCTTGGTTATTAATTAAATTGGATTTATGTCATGTATAACCATATGTTAAATAAATAAATCATTATGTCAAAATTATGTAATAAATGAAGTCATAGATATTAATTCATGTTGTAAGAATGTGTAAGAGGATGTAAGAGATGTGTAAGTGATGTGAAAGTTTATGTAAGTCATATTTTGGAGTGTAGAACACTCCATCCTCTAAGGAATTCGAATTTGATCTTGGAGGCCAAATTTGGAGGCTTGTGGGACAAGTTAAACTTGTCCCACACCTCTTAAAATCATACACCAACCATGCCTATGGTTTGGGAGTAAATTTTAGCCTTTATAATTAAAATTTGAAATGACTATGTGTAAGTCTTTATTGCACTTTACTTACAAATTTTTAATTCAGTCCTTGTTAAAGTATGGGTTAATTTTGAGTGTGTAAGTTGCTTGTCATCTCCATTTATTGTGAAGTTGACTTTCTCCTTTTGGGGTTGAGTAAGAATGATGTGGCATCCCACTTGGAATCCACATCATCCTCTCCCTCCCTCTCCTTTAAAATTTGAATTCTTCCTCTTGTTTGGGTTGTTGAAACTTTGCTTTTTCCTCCTTGGGTCAAATTTTTATTGTTGTTGAAAGTTTGTTTCTTCCTCCTTGGGTCAACTTTTTATTATTGTTGGAGCTTGCTTTGAGGAAGGAGTTGGAAATTATTTTGCATGCATATACCTTGTTGTTTTGGGACTACATTTTGAGCACTAAAGGAATTTCTATTTGGGAAAACAATCTCCATTATGGAGAGGTAGGATCTTGTCCCATTTTATATGTTGTTTTTCCCTTTTCTTGCATGAATGAAATGGTGAATGTGTTGTGTATTCATGGCTGGTTGGGTAGATTGCTTAGGGAAAGGTGTAGGAGAAGGCTATGGGAATTTCATATAGGGGGAATAAGGGATTTCCAATGGCACTTGTTCTATTTTGGAGGGAGTTTTGGATTGGGATCCACCTAGGAAAAGAAATTGCTTGCATTTCTTACTATTGGGGGGGCATAAGGAGGGGTTGGGAGATATAAGGTTTATGGGATTGATATGATTATTGGTGGATGCCCAATTTCCAAATTGGGAGGCATAAGGAGATTCCCATAGTCCTTTCTCTTGTTGGCTTGCTTTATCAAGCCTATGTGTTGTATGAAATGTTTCATATGTAGTTAGGAACTGTTGTCTTGTGTTGAACTGTACATTTTATTGTTTCTATGCATTGTGATGAATGTTTTTTGTTGTGGAAAAATCCTATGATGCCATGTGTTGTTATTCATGCTCTATTTCAATATGGTTGGGGCTCGGGGCCAATGGGGAAAGATAGCTTCTCCTTTCCCATTGGATGTCTTGGTTGGGTGGAGAGTGTTGCCTTTCCCCCTTCCTTGTTGTGATCAAGGTGAAAAGATGGAGAATGTAGCATGCTATTGTTTTGGAGCTTGGAGAAAACCAGTTTTGACAGTCTTCTCCTTTAAGAAATTTATTGTATCTCTTCCCACCTTGTAGTGGATGAAATGTATTATTATTGTAATTAGAAGACATCTTGTATTGCAAGGAAAGATGGAGATTCATTTGAGAAATGTAAAGAATAATCAGTTCATACTCTACTCTGAGAATAACGTGAAAGAATGAGAAATGTTGTATTTAGTAAATTGGAATTTATGGAAAGAATGAAGTTGCAATGTTGTTGATTGAAATCAATAAAAGAATTACATCCCTTTTTCTCCAATTTGTATTGTTGTCTTGAATTGGAATGGTTGTTTTAAAATGATATCTCTGTTGAAAAGAAAATGCGTGAAGGAGAAAAGACAACATTTTGTTCCTTACTTTTATTTAAAAATTTGAGATGTCAAATTGTGCCATATGCTCTTGAATGATAAATTAGACAAATTGAATATCTTAGATCAGAATCATGAATGTTTTCCCACATTGGGGAGTTGCAATCTGACTTTTAAAATTGTTATGGAATGAACTCTGTTTCTTTTTTTTTTAAATCTGGCAATTGAATTTTTATCTAATAAATGTATAGTTCAGAATTACAACTATAATTAAGAAATGAAACAATGAAATTTAGGTGTATTATTTCATAATGAACCTAATGGGAACTTAACAATTGAAAATGACTATCACGGGCTTCATCAAATCAAATTTCAACTCGTTTAACCAACTTCTTGTCAAAAGTTGCAAAGATACAATTTGCAACTGAACTATCAAATTGAACCTTGAAAACAATCCTAAACTTACCCAAGACCATTTCTCCATGTTAAGTTTACATGTTGAGAAGGAAAAAAAAAAAAAATTGAATCAAATCCATTCCTGGGTCATTTTTTGTCTACTGTTGGAAATTGCCAGTTTTCAAATTAAAAACCCTATAGATTGCTTTCTCAAAATTGACCTTAAAAACTTCATCAAAATCCAAAATTGATGATTTTTGTGCAAAGAAGACTCTGAGAGATTTCTTGAAAGTCTCTTTTTGTCCAAAACTGACTTCTCTATCAAAAGTTATGGCCATTTGAAGTTTTACTTCAAAATGGCCATCCAAAAATAAATCTAACTATATAAAAATCAAAATTTGAACTTTGGAAAAATTTCCCCAAAAAAGTCCGCAGCCCCGTAACACTCTCAACCAATCATGTGTCACCATGTGGCACTTGGGAGGGGAAAATCTTATTGAAAAACTTAACTTTTGAAAAAATTTCTCTTGGGAAAATTTTCCCAATTTTCTCCGCAACCCCACAGCCCCACAGCCAATCACGTGCTGACACGTGGCTTGGTGGGCGCGCGAAAGGAATTTTGAAAACTTAAACTTTTATCCTTTTGGAAAAATTTCATCTTTTTCTCTGTGTCCCCGCACCCCCGTAACCAATGGGCTGATGACATGTGTCCTAATGGGCCTTGACCCACACAAATCATTTTGACTTTTAAACCTTTTAGCTCAAATCACAACTTTTCCCCACCTCTCTGCCGACTGGGTCCAATCACAAGATGCCACGTGGCACTTTTAGCAAGGGTGGAGGTTTGGAGGAAAAATTTCCTTTGGAAAATTTTGGGTTTGGACTTTGGGAAAAATTCCCAATTTTTCCCCGCCACCAATAGGCTCTTGACATGTGGCATGGGTTTTCCTTGGCGGAGGCACGCATCGTTTTCACCGTTGGGATTTTCACCTAAAAATTTCTAAATCCTAATGTGCCCCACTAGTCTGTGTCTCCCCACACCAATCGAAAGTGCCACGTGTCCCCTTTGTCGACCCACCAGAGGTGTTTTGTGCCTTTGCACCAAAGGAAGGGAAAATTTATCCCTAAAACTCCGCCAACCCATAACTTGGGTTTTACAAGGAATTATAAGGGCTTCTTTATATGGATGGAAAGGTGAGAAAATTTCCTATCCAATCAGCATGATTTAGGAAAGTTTTGATGACTCTAAGTATGTGAAAAATCAAGTTGAATCTTGTAAGCCTATTAGGGCAGGGAGGAGTGAGAATTTACTCTTCTAACCCAAGTGATGAATTAATCCCTTGCATTGACCTTTTGCTTGTTGTGTGGTGTTGTAGATCCATTTCTACAAGTCAATATTGATTGTTAACCTAAACTTGGTTGTGATAACTATGATCTTGTAACCTTCTTTGCAAACACCCTTAACAAAAAAAAATATTCCATAATTTTTCCTAGCTAAACCTAGTTTGTTTCTTGGTCTCAAGTGGTAGTTTGAAGCAGGGAATCACACTTGGTATTAGAGCAGTGGTTCAAAGGCTTGGACCATTGGGCACACTAGAAAATTGAGACTTGAAACCTTAAAACTAGTAAACCTATTAATCTAGAAAACAGAACTGGTTGAAAATTGAACATGATAGTAAACTTAGAAACTGAAGAAGAGGGCTTAAAGTAATGAACTAACTCTCACTTTGGTATGTGCAGGAGGCTCAGATGGAGCAAGAGGAACATTCACAGAGACTCAGAGTCACCACCACCACCACCCCCACCACCGCCACCACCACCACCGGATCAGGGTGTAGTAGCCATTCTACCTCAGATTCTACAGACCCTTCAGGATGTTAATGTCGCTCTACGCGGAGGATCAGTAGGAGGGCATTCAGGAAGACATGATAGAGTTACTTCTATTGAGGGACATGCACCTCCTCCACTCAGTGAGGAGCATAGAGGAGAGAAATCCCATGTGGAGTCAGTCAGAGTAGATTCACCACCTAGGAGATAGGGTGACAGTTCCGGAGCATAGAGAGAGTCTTGGAGCCCTAGGCTTGAGATGAGTTCTGAGAGAGATGCCTAGAGGCCATCAGACCATAGCAGCGGATCACATCAGGGAGATCCTGAAGCTTAGGCCATCACATTACTCAGGTGATATAGGTGGATTTCAAGCAGAGGCCTAGCTAGTGAGCTTGAGCAGTTGCTTCAAGCTTTGTCCTTGTTCTACCAACACAAAAGCTCATGTTGCAATCCATCTACTGAGGGATGGATTAGTAGTATGGTGGAGGATAGAGGAGCAAAATCTCCATGTAGATTCAGAGACAGTGACTTGGGAGCTATTTGAGGAGAGATTCAGGAGTAGGTACCTATCAAAGAGGTTCATCTAGTAGAGGATCGATGAATTCCATGACCTCGATAGGCTACCCTTTCAGTAGTAGAGTATGAGATTAGATTTCTAGATTTACTTCAGTAAGTTGAGTATATGCAATATGATCAGGTGTGGATTCACAAGTTCATCTAGGGCCTGGACTTGGACATTAGAGGTGTAGTTCAAATTCACTACCCATAGACTTTAGCAGAGGCTCGTCGAGAAGGCCTATATTGCAGAGGAGACTCGGGGTAAAACCTAATAGGCTAGAGACCGAGTCAGGAGCCACATTTAGTAGATACAGGATGGTAGATTGAGAGGTTCAGTACCTCCTCCTCGTGGTGGGTAGTATTCAGCACAGTCATCCTTTAGGCCACAGCAGCGGTAGCACAGTCTCACCCACCCACCGTATAGACCTCCATAAAGAGCTGATGCACAGAGAGGTCGGAGCATGGGGCCTCCTCCTATGGGTCCCATTAGGACACAGGGTGGACCTAGAACTCGATTAGTTGGAGATCACCAAGTAGAGGCTATAGCAGAGACCATAGCCGGGTCATCAGGATCCACACCACAGGCTTCTAGGGAACCTACTAGAGGTGTTACTCCTTGGAGAGGATCAGGTGGTTGCTTTGGATGTGGAGTAGCTAGACATTTTTGGAGAGATTGCCCTCAGAACCCTAACAAGGGTAAGGCACCGATTTCTAAGTTGACAGTTGGAGATATGGGATGCAGCATAGGATTTATATAGTGGTTAAGAACTGCCGAGCCCGAGCACGAGCACAGCACATCATTGAGACCACATGTAGCATTGGTGTTATTCCTACCTTTGTATTGTTTGATTCTAGTTCTTTTGATTCTTTCATTGCACCATCTTTAGTAGAGTGATGCGGGTTGGTGGCGATTAGGCGGGGTCTTAGTTGGGATGTCGAGATGGCTTCGGGAGCTAAGATCTCTATGGACTCCTTAGTTAAGGAGTGTGTAGTGGATTTGGGACCTTTCACCACCACCTCAGATCTCTGTATTCTTCCTTTGGGCTTGTATGGAGTTATTTTAGGTATGGATTGGCTATCTACACATAGGGCCAGGATGGATTGTTATCATAAGACTATTGCTTGTGCAGATGATTTGGGAGTAGAGTTGGTGATCTCGGGGGTCAGAAGACCTATTTCTATTCACACCATCTCTATAATATAGCTCAAGTGGTGTGTGCGATGGAGTTGTCGGATGTATGTTGTTACTGATCGATGACGAGGTTAGAGGATGGGTCTAGTGGACCATTACTAGATGATCACCCCATCTTGAGAGATTTTTTTGATGTTTTTCCAAGGGAGCTACAGGGATGCCACCTCCACATGAGATTGATTTCCATATAGACCTAGTTCTGGAGCATAGCCTATCTCACGGGCACCTTATCGGATGACCACCTTGGAGCTCTATGAGCTCAAGTTGTAGCTTGAGGGCCTTCTGGAGAAAGGACTTATCCATCCTAGTGTATCCCCTTGGGGTGCACCGGTGATTTTCGTGAAGAATAAGGATGGATCATTGTGGTTGTGTATTGATTACCACTAGTTGAACAAAGTGACGATCAAGAATCGTTACCCTCTTCCTTGTATTAATGACTTATTTGATTAGATGAAGGGAGCCATGGTGTTCTCTAAGATTGATCTCAAGTTGGGCTACCATCAGTTAAGTATTTTGGAGGTGGACATTCATAAGACTACCTTCCACACGAGATATGGGCACTATGAGTTCACAATGGTGTCTTTTGGTTTAATGAATTCCCCCATAGTTTTTATGAGTTTGATGAATGGGGTATTCAAAATATTTTTAGATCACTTCATGCTCATCTTCCTAGATGACATTTTGATATACTCACGTACATGTGAGGAGCACGAGGGACACCTTCGACAAGTTCTTGATGTATTCATGAGTAGTAGCTTTATGGGAATTGGGAGAAGTGTGTTTTCTTCTAGATAGAGGTGCAGTATTTGGGACATGTTATTTTTGGGGAAGGTATCGTATTCGATCCTTCTAATATTAGAGCCTTTGGGATTAACCAACACCTACTATAGTGACCGAGGTGTGCAACTTCATGGGTTTAGCAGGATACTACCGGAGATTTGACCAGGACTTCTCTTAGATTGTGCACTATAACTTCCCTTCGAGAAAAGGGAAGAAGTTTGTTTGGACCGATAAATGTGAGCGAGGCCTTCAGACACTAAAATATTACCTCACTACAACACCCATTCTTCTAGTTTCAAATCCATAGGGTGAGTTCTTTGTTTGCACATATGCTCCTTTAGCAAGGCTTGGAGGTGTGTTGATGCGGGATGGCAAGGTTGTAGCCTTTGAGTCTCACAAATTCAAGGATCACAAGCTTAATTATCCTACCCATGATCTTAACCTTGTGGCGGTTTTGCATGCTTTGGTTAGATGGAGATTCACACTCGGACGAGATCATTTGAGTCTTTGCCACCTCTTCACGTAGCCCAATCTAAATGTTCACACGGCGGTGTTGGATGGAGTTGCTTTACGAGTATGACATGGAGATAGAGCATGTGAAGGGGAAGGATAATGTGGTAGTAGACACTCTCAATAGATGGAGACATGTGGCTATGGCCACTACAATGAGCACAGATTTGTGGAGCAGGATTCTTTAGCAACTTCCTCTTGACAACTTCTACATGACAGTACGAGTAGAGATAGAGTCACAGAGACCCCTTGAAGGGAAGTTTGATGGTTTCACCTTAGAGGCAGATGGTCTTCTCAAGCATAGAGGTAGGATATATGTTCCCAGAGATGGAGGCTTGAGGTAGGACATCTTGACCGAGGCACATCATGCACCCTATTCAGCCCACCCTAGGGTGAAGAAGATGCACGCCACCTTGCGACAGTTGTATCACTGGAGAGGACTTCGTCGAGACATGGCTCAGTTTGTGTCATAGTGTTTATAGTGCCAGATGGTTAAGGATGAGCATCATCATCTAGCAGGTCTTCTTTATCCTCATGCCATATAGGAATGGAAGTGGGACACAATTTCCATCGATTTCATTGTTAGACTACCTATGTTGAGATATCACCACGATGCCATTATGGTCATGGTAGATAAATTGACAAAAGTAGCTCACTTTTCTCCAAAGAAAACCACTTATACAGATAGAGCAAAGTGGCACAAGTATATTTGGATGAGATTGTCGGGTTGCATGGGATTGCATGGAAGATCATTTGTGACCATGACCCTTTGTACACTTCACACTTCTGGACTACCATGCAGTATGTCCTCGGGATGAGGATAAATTTCAGCACAGAGACATATCATCCTAAGACAGATGGAAAAACTAAGTGAGTGAATCAGATTTTAGAGGATATGCTCAGGATGTACGTGATGGATCGAGTAGTCTAAGTAGGAGGAGTACTTGTACTTAGTGGAGTTTGCCTACTGACAATAGTTTTCGAGTTCTATAGGCATGGATCCTTTCTAGGATTTGTATGGTAGGGAGTGTAGTACACCCCTTAGCTAGGATAGGTTGGAGGATAGATTATCTCTTGGTCCATCTCTTTTGCAAGACATGGAGCGGTAGGTAGTGTTGATCGGGCACAGATTACGGGAGGCACAGGACGGGTAGAAGAAGTATGCGTATCAACATAGGATCGATCGTAGCTTTGATGTGGACATGAAGGTTTTCCTTCATGTCGGACACACAAGATTCCTATCCACTATGGAAAAGGTTCTAACTTGGCTCCTCGATTTTTGGTCATTTTGAGATATTGGAGCATACCGACCCTTTGGCATATTGTCTAGCATTTCCACCCATCTTGTCTCACGTACATGATGTGTTTCATGTTTCGTCCTTAGGAGGTACATTACAGATCTTTCTCATGTGTTGGATGGACATAATTGTAGGTGTAGAATCAAGGGCATTTGATGGTGGAGCTCATCCGTATCATAGATCGTAGGACCCTAGGCCTTTGAGGTAGAGAGATTGATCGAGCACGAGTGCAGTGGGATAGATATGATGAGACTGTCACAACTCGGGAGGATGCCACGGATTATGAGTGTAGTTTCTACATTTGTTACAATGACTTCCAAGAGGAAGTCGAGTCTAAGGGGAGGAGGATGTAGTGACCACTTTCATTTGACACTGTTTAGATACTAATCTTTCTACTATTGATTTCATTTTGGACATTATTATGTTTTGACTTAGTATGATGTGTATATGTTAGGTCATGGATTATTATGGACTTTGGTTCAGTTAGCATGCATGATGATTATTGGAGACATTATTATATATGGATGATGATATACTGCTTGACATGGATAGGTTATTGATGTTGATTTTAGACATGTGACATTTGATATTATGAGTAGCTCTAGTATAGAGATTCATTGGATGATGATATAGTGGCAAAATTGAATTTTAAATGATAATGTTGAATTCTTGATATTGTTGTGATTTGGATTTGATATTTATATGTTGCTTATATCATTTTGGATGTTCTGATATGGCCACAAGGCCGAAGGAGGTATTTGCATTTTGTAGGTTAAAAATCACAACAATGTCGGGGGACTGGAGACTAACCATATTGAAATTCTGGATGAACTCAACGGGGTCACCATGGCAACTGTGTTATGTGTTTGTGTGTTGTGTTATTTTAGGAATTCCCATTGGGAGGATTTCCATTATATGTGACCATGGGACACATGTTTTGTATTTATGTGTTCTTTTTTATTATTGTTGTAAGTATTTTATTTGTAATGTGTTCTTTTTATTATTTAATTTTAATGTGATAGTTTTAATGAGATAGTCATATAGTTGAACTTTATTTTAAATTTAATTGGGATGTGGAATGTTAGTAATAAGGTGTTGTCTTGGTTATTAATTAAATTGGATTTATGTCATGTATAACCATATGTTAAATAAATAAATCATTATGTCAAAATTATGTAATAAATGAAATCATAGATATTAATTCATGTTGTAAGAATGTGTAAGAGGATGTAAGAGATGTGTAAGTGATGTGAAATTTAATGTAAGTCATATTTTGGAGTGTAGAACACTCCATCCTCTAAAGAATTCGAATTTGATCTTGGAGGCCAAATTTGGAGGCTTTTGGGACAAGTTAAACTTGTCCCACACCTCTTAAAATCACTCACGAACAATGCCTTTGGTTTGGAAGTAAATTTTAGCCTTTATAATTAAAATTTGAAATGACTATGTGTAAGTCTTTATTGCACTTTACTTACAAATTTTTAATTCAGTCCTTGTTAAAGTATGGGTTAATTTTGAGTGTGTAAGTTGCTTGTCATCTCCATTTATTGTGAAGTTGACTTTCTCCTTTTGGGGTTGAGTAAGAATGATGTGGCATCCCACTTGGAATCCACATCATCCTCTCCCTCCCTCTCCTTTAAAATTTGAATTCTTCCTCTTGTTTGGGTTGTTGAAACTTTTCTTTTTCCTCCTTGGGTCGAATTTTTATTGTTGTTGAAAGTTTGTTTCTTCCTCCTTGGGTCAAATTTTTACTATTTTTGGAGCTTGCTTTGAGGAAGGAGTTGGAAATTATTTTGCATGCATATACCTTGTTGTTTTGGGACTACATTTTGAGCACTAAAGGAACTGTTGTTTGGGAAAACAATCTCCATTATGGAGAGGTAGGATCTTGTCCTTTTTATATGTTGTTTTTCCCTTTTCTTGCATGAATGAAATGGTGAATGTGTTGTGTATTCATGGCTGGTTGGGTAGATTGCTTAGGGAAAGGTGTAGGAGAAGGCTATGGGGATTTCATATGGGGGCATAAGGGATTACCAATGGCACTTGTTCTATTTTGGAGGGAGTTTTGGATTGGGATCCACCTAGGAAAAGAAATTACTTGCATTTCTTACTATTGGGGGGACATAAGGGATAAAATTGGGGGGCATAAGGAGGGGTTGGGAGATATAATGTTTATGGGATTGATATGATAATTGGTGGTATGCATTTGGTGGATGCACAATTCCAAATTAGGAGGCATAAGGAGTTTCCCATAGTCCTTGCTCTTGTTGGATTGCTTGATCAAGCCTATGTGTTGTATGAAATGTTTCATATGCAGTTGGGAACTGTTGTTTTATTTTGAAGTGTACATTTTATTATTTGTATGCATTGTGATGAATGCTTGTTTGTTGTGGAAGAAGCCTTTTTGTTCATGTGTTATTATTCATGCTCCATTTCAATATGGTTGGGGCTCGGGGCCAATGGGGAAAGATTGCTTCTCCTTTCCCATGTGATGTCTTGGTTAGTTGGAGAGTGTTTCCTTTCCCCCTTCCTTGTTGTGATCAAGGTAAAAGATGGAGAATGTAGCATGCTACTATTTTGGAGCTTGGAGAATTCCGGTTTGAGTTTTCTCCTTTAAGAAATTTATTATATCTCTTCCCGCCTAGTAGTGGATGAAATGTATTATTATTGTAATTAGAATATGTCTTGTATTACAAGGAAATATGGAGGTTAATTTGAGAAATGTAAAGAATAAGTAGTTCATACTCTACTCGAGAATAATGTGAAAGAATGAGAAATGTTGTATTTAGTAAATTGGAATTTATGGAAAGAATGAAGGCTTCGATGTTGTTGATTGAAATCAATAAAAGAATTACATCCATTTTTTCTCCAATTTGTATTGTTGTCTTGAATTGGAATGGTTGTTTTAAAATTATATCTCTGTTGAAAAGAAAATGTGTGAAGGAGAAAAGACAACATTTTGTTCCTTACTTTTATTTAAAAATTTGAGATGTAAAATTGTGTCATATGCTCTTGAATGATAAATTGGACAAATTGAATATCTTAGATCAGAATCGTGAATGTTTTCCCACATTGGGAGTTACAATCTGACTTTTAAAATTGTTATGGAATGAACTTTGTTTCTTTTTTTAAATCTAGAAATTAAATTTTTATCTAAAAATTTACAGATTTAGAATTACAACTATAATTAAGAAATGAAACAATGAAATTTAGTTTTATTATTTCATAATTAACCTAATGGGAACTTAATAATTGAAAATGACTATGATAGGCTTCATCAAATCAAATTCCAACTCATTTAACCAACTTCCTATCAAGAGTTGCAAAGATACAATTTGCAATCAACTATCAAATTGAAAAAAATCAAAATTGAATCAAATCCATTCTGGGTCATTTTTGTCTCTTGTTGAAATTGTCGGTTTTCAAATTAAATACCCTGTAGGTTTATTTCTCAAAATTAACCTTAAAAAATTCATCAAAATCCAAAATTGATGATTTCTATGCAAAGAGGACTCCGAGAGATTTCCGAAAAATCCTTTTTGTCCAAAATTGACTTCTCTATCAAAAGTTATGGCCATTTGAAATTTTACTTCAAAATGGCCATCCAAAAATAAATCTAACTATATAAAAATTTAAATTTGAAGTTTGGAAAAATTTCCCCAAAAAATCGCAGCCTGCAACACTCTCACCAAACATGTGTCGCCATGTGGTACTTTTGAGGGGCGAGTCTTATTGAAAAACTTAACTTTTGAAAAAATTCCCTTGGGAAAATTTTCCCAATTTTTTCCGCAACCCCATGACCCAATCACTTGTTTGACACGATACATGGCTTGGTGGGCGCGTGAAAGGAATTTTGAAAAATTATACTTTTATCCTTTTGGAAAAAAATCATCTTTTTCTCTGTGGCCCCGCACCCCGCAACCAATGGGCTAATGACATGTGTCCTAACGGATGCACGGACCCGCACAAGTCATTTTGACTTTTTAAACCTTTTGGCTCAAATCACAACTTTTCCCCGCCAACCCGCGTCCAATCACAGGATGCCACATGGAACTTTTAGCAAGGGTGGGGGTTTGGAGGAAAAATTTCCTTTGCAAAATTTTGGTTTGGGCTTTGGGAAAAATTTCCAATTTTTCCCCGCCACCAATAGGCTCTCGACACATGGCCTGAGTTTTCCTTGCAGGCGCGCATTGTTTTCGCCGTTGGGATTTTCACCTAAAAATTCTAAATCCTAATGTGCCCCACTGGTTTGTATCTCCCCACACCAATTAGAAAGTGCCACATGTCCCCTTCATCAACCCCGTAGGCGCGTGGAGGTGTTTTGTGCCTTGCGCCAAAGGAAGGGAAAATTTCTCCCTAAAACTCCACCGGCCCATAACTTGTGTTTTACAAGGAGTTAGAAGGGATTCTTTATATGGATGGAAAGGTGAGAAAATTTCCTATCTAATGAGCATGATTTAGGAAAGTTTTGATGAATCTAAGTGTGTGAAAAATCAAGTTGAATCTTGTAATCCTATTAGGGCAGGGAGGAGTGAGAATTTATTCTTCTAACCTAAGTGATGAATTAATCTCTTGCATTGACCTTGTGCTTATTGTGAGGTGTAAACCTGGGTGTGATAGCTATGATCTTATAACCTTCTTTGCAAACATCCTTATCAAAAAAATTATTCCACAATTTTTCTTAGCTAAACCTAGTTTGTTTCTTGGTCTCAAGTTGTAGTTTGAAGTGAGCATCACATCATCCTACATACATTTTTTTCATTTCTCCTTCTAATGTTTTTACCATCTATATTTTTGGACAAGTGTAATTCCCAATGATGATGAGGTACTTGATAGGGGATGTTAGATGCTTTTGGGAAATGACCTAGAGTACTTGATAAAAATTTCTGACCAATTCCATCGGTGCCCATTTGTCACTTACACACTGGGAGTAATTAGGTTTTCCATCAAAACCACTAATCCTAATATATAAAAAGGTCTGAATTGGATAAAATAACACCCATATTGAGTAATAACTCTCTTAACATTAGGGTAAAATATCTCAATCTCCTAGTTAAGGTGGTATGAATAAATTGTGGGTGCAAAGAAATGATTAGCAATATTTATGTAATGTATTTCATAGTTTGCTAGTTTTAGCTGAAAAAATACATCATACACCTTGGAGATGCTAAGCTGACCATCCATTAATATTTCTAAGAAATATTTAGGCAAATTAATCTTATAAACCAAGTAAGAGGACATAAAAAAATTCCATGTCAATCTTTTCTCCTCTCACAACTGAAAGCAACTCCCATCATTTGTTCATGAATATGGTTACTTATTATCTTCACCATGGAAGAGGTTTTTGTTTGTAAGTATTACTTGAATGAAATAAAACATCCATTCCTGGAAAAAGGTAGTAGATTAAATACCCATTATCTAGTCTAGGAATATAATCACATCTCCAACTTCCTCAATAAATTTAGTTCTATTCAACTTCTTTGTCATTCAGGGCAGAATTTTGCGAAGTGGTCAACCAATAGGAATTCATAAACTTTGTCCAATTATTTGAATGTGAGTTCTAGTGTTCCTATGTTGAATCCTTTGAAATATCCCCTCTTTGTAACATTCCCATTTATGACTCTAGAACAAGGGGAAAAAAATTTTACATAACATTCTCTTGCTCTAAATTATCATAATTTAGAACACACGTTCCAAGTTTTAAATAACGTTCTCTATTTTAAATGATTATTATTTAAAACACACATTACTTTCAGACCAATGTTCTTTGTTTGCATATTCATAATATGGAACACACATTCTATGCCATTCAATCTCATAACAGATAACCATATGCAGCTGTAATGACTCGATGAATTACCGATCTCCCATTTCATGGCTCGAGTTTCATCGATCTCTCATTTCATGACTCAGCTTCTTACCGATCCTTCATGTTAGTTCAATGTAATGTATACTAAGTATACCTGGTTCTCTTTACCCTTTCGGGTATTGAAGTGTTCTATTTAAGAGGCCTATCTAAATATCTGTTACCAATATTCATCTGAAATCCTACTTCTTAAACTAGGTGATCCAGGACAACACAACCAAGAACTTGCGATACTTTGGCCAAATATTTTCACATGCGTAGCATGATTATATTCCTAGATGGCATACTCATCAATGGAATATGTCCTTCACCCCACTTCATCTGTTATCTAGAATGGTCTTTTCTGACTCTTGTCAGTCCTCTTGTCCGAGTTGAACCTTAATCCAAGTCAGCAATATGAAAAGGTATAGGGAAGCACTCATGATGACTAAGGGTACACAGACATACCTCGTCGACCCTAGTTGTTTACGTGTGTCTAGTTACCTTTAGTCATCGCGAGTCACTCCATATACAAGGACATGTTCCTAACTTGGTCCAAAGTAAAACTGAGGCCAAGTTCAAGCTTATGTAAACCTAGATGATCTGATTCGGAAGGGTGTTGCAACATGTCAGCTACAACATTGTGTCGTCATGAAGACTTGGCCTTCATGATGACACCTTATTGCAGTTGGCATGTACCAACATCCTGTGGAATCCTCCCATCTAGGGATACATATCCAGCTAAGAGGTTGATCACTTTCTTATCGTTATAATTTAAGAATAAGTTTCAACAACCTTGTTGATCCTCTAACCTCTTCGTTCATTACAGTTGCTAGCCATGAATGACTTAAATTGTCATGAAGCTTAATATACAATCACTCCTCCCTTCCAAAGGATTGTATATCATTTCTTGGTTCATTATTTAAAGTCTCAGACGTACAGTCCAAATCAACTTAACATAGTAAGATTAACTTACTAAGCTTAATCAAGTTCATTCGCAACTGATTCTAAATTTAGGTTTCCTTTATATTAGACCTCATTTGAATGAGGTCTATTTCTTATACACAAGAATCCATTTCTTTTCAATTATCTTACCTTAATTTAAGGTTTATTAAGAGGAGATATGATTTCCTCTTTCCTGAGTATCCTTTGGATACGACACCCCAAAGGGTATGAACGGATTCTTATTTCGAACTAATTGTTCTTTCCTCATCATCCATTAGTTAAGATCCATTTTCAATGATTAATTACACATGAGTTCATATGTATGTTACTCTTTTATCAAGTTAATTGATAATCTATATTGACCTACGTATTAACCATTTGTACATTCCAACTTATAGGTTGTATTTAAGAGAAGAGAAGAGTGTCAATTCCCTCCTTTTCATTATATCCTTTTTAAATCTAACAGCCATCATTTATACAGGTACAATTTCAAAGAATAGGAATAAGTTCACAATTTTCATTCAACAATTCAATAATGATACAATAATTAAAATAACACACCATTCCTTTTCTCATTCCTCAAAGTAATATATATATATAGTACAAGTCCAGTATTCGAACTTCACTTATGCAAACAACAATGATAACTCAATGACAGAAATGTCTCACATAAGTTCCAACCTCTAATTAAATGAGAGAAGTGTCATAAAAGAGCACATCTTCTTTAACACTTATGGAGTCCATCTACAAAAATTGCTAGCATGAGTTAGTTCGCTGAACTGAGCATGTTAAGCACTTAACATTAAAATGATGTGCTCTTGACTAACTATCTCAATAAAAGAACCCTACTTTTATGAAATGTTCAAGCAATTCAGATAGATAACTCATAAGAATAAAACACCACTAAAAGAAGAACGGATTAAATGACCTCATCATAATAAATAAACATCATGATCAAACAACATTCCTAATTAGAAATCTCTTCAGTGAATTTACAACAGACAAGCAACATCGCATCCCTAAATTCTTAGTTGTTCCATACTATAATGTGTAGAGTTCATTCCAGATTTAATCGAATGTTCAAAAAAGAAATAAGTATATATGTTAACTCTAACAATTCCCAAAAGAGAGGTAATTGAGAGAAGTAATGATTTACCAATCATACAAAACAAGATCAATTTCGTTTAATCTTAGTAAATGGAAGTTTTATGATGGAATAACTTCTACTCAAACAAAAATTCTTTCCCATCTAATAATCACTCGGCTTTGACCAAGTTCAATGAAAGAGAGGGATAGTGATCGGACACCAAGAAGGTGACTTTTGTCACCTTTCGAATTCAACAACATAGTATAGTATTTTACCCCACTCGGAGTGAACATAAAATGTAAATCACATTTACATACACCAAGGCAATCACACATCGATTCAATATCTCCTTAATAGAAATTTAAAAGAGGAGAAGGAAGAAGTATTTCTTCCTATTATCTATTTTACGATCTCCTATGGTTAGCATGACTGAACTGGTTGATTTCATGCAAGGAGGGATAATAACGTAAGTAAACAGTCAGAGAGAGGTAACAACCAACTTTTTTTTTTTTTCACAAAAGTAACAGTAACAAAACCCACAACTCGGAAGGGTCGATAGTCAAAATGAGAAAGGATTCTCAATACTTCATACCAATATTTTACCGAAATATAAAAACTGTAACATATAAATCGGTTAAAAATAGTGTACTTCCCTCAACCCAAACGGACAGCCTCAGTAGCTTCTAGCTACCTTGGCAGAAGTTTTCAATGAATTTAATTATAGCTAACCCAATTTATCAAGAAACTACTGACCTTCCAGTTCCATCCTTACATTAATGGCCATTTACGCTATAACAAGCAAGTTCATCCTAAAGATTAAAATGATTAAAAGATTACAACTAGGTAAAACTTGATCCCAATTCCACAGAATAAAAGAAATCATTTAATCGCAAAGGGAAAGAATTCATCCTGGTTCAAATACAATAAAAATTACAAAGGAGTTGTCATTCATAATACCTATACTCATCATCAAGTTCAAAAGGGAGAAGAAACTGTATATTCTGACACAATCCTTCAAACAAGCAAACTGAGTTAATCTCAGGTTCAAATAAGAAAATAATCTTTTTAAACAATCATTATGGGTACCCAGAAGTAAAAGAAGTAACATATCTCTTCCAAACCATGAAATACGAATGACAACATGGTAGTCGCAAGGCTTCAAGTAACCAAGTCGTATTTAAACCACATTTCTAGCAAGGAAGACAATTTCAAACAAAGTCCCACTTTATCATTCCACAAAATCCATAGCTTTCGAGCATATACAACTCAGGAAAAAGAGTAAATATATCACTGTTACTTTCAACAATTTCAAACCCACAAAGAGACAACAATCCAAGCACCCATTTCATTAAAATTGTAACAGCAGTGATGAATTCACATACATTTATAGTTCCTACTAAGAACATCGATTTTACATGCAGGCATCCAGAAATTACCCATATTGCAACTTTTCCAAACAACAAATTCAAATAGAAGATCATAACCAGAAACACACTAGAACATTTCCACAAAACCACTCAATTCTAAGAGCAGAGTTATTTTAATGAAGACGTTTAATAAAGAGCATAACTATTTAATAGGAAGAGCCTAACATGCCTGGTAAGATTTCTTGTTAACTTGCAGAAGATAACAACTGAATCTTTTCAAGGATTTCTTCTCTGCAACAACTTCAACAACTAGATTTCCCAACTACCTTTTTGTTTCCACAAGCTCAGAGAATGCTCAAAGCACTCAAGATTACAATGGGTCGAAAATAAATTTGCAAGCTCAAAAGGAAACCAAACGCAGTAAAAACCAGAAAACCAAATGAATAATAATTCCCACAAAACCCACTTCTCCTCTTTCCTAGGTGGGTTTCTTCACCGAAACCAACACCATTAATTGCATTGAATGTAATTTCCCCCTCTTTCCTCATGCCACCGCCAATTCAAACTTGGCGAATTTCCATTTTAAATTTTTGCATGTATTTTAAATTTAGCAACAATGTTAGTTAAACATCCACTAACTTCCCATGCTTCTGCCAACTTGGCAATTTAAAAGAATGCAAGGACTGTAATTTATTCCACATTAATAGTCTAGAAACCATCGCCACTATCCTCCCACTTGCCACATAATCCCATAGGTCCCCCTTAGGATTAGTAATAGTTTAGGTCCCCTTATTAATAGTTAGGTTTCCACCTTAGCCCTTAGGTCTTAGAATTTATCCTAGGTTAAGTTACAACCTTTTGGATTAAATTCCAAGTAGGTTAGGTCGTTACAACATAAGTTAGAGAAAAAACCATAATAATTCAATAATAGGTCCCGAGTGGGTCTTGCCACCTTAGGTTAAAGCCAATGTAGCACAGACATTCCATCCAAGGCTAAAATATTTGCCTCAATATCCTTATAACAAATCTTTTACCTTCTCACGATATCCCACGTTATAGTTTATGTATTTAGGAGATCAAATCTTACCATTGGCAGCATGATGCCAAGCAAGAATACCTGAAACTAGGTTCTTTACAATTTACAACAAAACCCAACTTGGTTCCGAAATACATTTCTTTTAGAAAGTCAATCAACAAGATGGCAATAAAGAAAAATGAAGTATACCTTGGATCAATGGAATTGATTCAAGGTGTTCTATTAACGTATATATATATATATATATATATATATATCAAGTATGAAAACAATTCTGTAGGTTCACAACTTGTGAATTGCAAAGTAAAATGATATCATTTCCCATTAAACAGAACCACAATAAGCATGAATTCAGAACAACAATACTTACTCATTGCAAACATGATTTTCAATGTCGAAGGAATACACCTTCCTAAGAAAAATCACATGTTGACATTTGTAATACCAAAAGGGAAATTCATCATAGTAATCTGTCATGATCAAGATGTACACTCTTCCCTTGTGGGATGTGTTGGTCATCAAAAAGGACTTCACGAAGAGCAACAGTCAGGGGATAAGAAGTCCCTCCTCTTTAATGGGAGAGGTTCCCTTATTCAGAAACGAACCTATTTACAAATATACAAAACATGATTTTCTTGTGGAACTTGGATATCTACGAAAGTGTTTTCTATAAGGATCATCAATTACAAAAGGACTGAGGAATGAGAAAATGAGAATGAGCAGAAAGGCACCATTTAGAATTATAGATGACAGAGTAATTCTTTATGCATGCAAAGGTACAATGAATTGAAACAAGATCATTTGTATCATACTAATAAGATGAAATTTGAAAGACACAAAGTTCTATCAATAACATCTGCAAGAATACAAAGCTTCTTAATATAATATAGACAAATGATCTTAACAAGATTAAATGAAAAGCTTAGGGATAAAAGAGATCAGATAGACGAAGAATGAAAAGCCCTTCTGTATTGATTTCTTTATGATTTATTTACACTTTCAGAAAATAAGCCAAGTTCTTCCTCCTTCAAAATGGCGAGGAGAGGCCATTATATAGTTTACAATTTAGTTACTCTCGGTAACTACTTCTTTTAACTAAAGATTAGTTAAGGATTGCCAATCACAATACCTCAACTTATTACAATAAATCCGAGAAAAAGAATTGGAAGAGAAGAGAGGAATAAGGAGAAGAAGACAGGTGCTTATGACTGGGAGGGACCCACTGACTTCAAAATCATTGCTGAATCTCTTCAATGCCTCGGCTATGTCTCTGCCACGTGGGACTGACGTGTTGGCTATAGACTGGGTCCAAAATCCGAGGCACTTCTCCATTTCCTTATCAAACTTGACATGAGTATGATAGTCTTTATTTGCTTCTTCAATAGCAGATTGAAGAGAGCAGATCTCCTTCATTTTCTCTTTGGAAATGGAGCTTTCCTTGAACAGATTTCCTTTGACAAAAGCTCTGAATTGAGCTTTGATTTCTTGTAGGGAGAGAGACACACCAGAAGTTTCATCCTGAAGATGACAATGTATATCTTTGAAAGCAGATACAACTAGTGTTTTGAAAGCCTCTCCCTTCTGCCAACTATTCTTCAATTCTCCCGAAGCCTCCTCCAGGACCTTGATCTTCCACTCCACGCTGTAGACCCAGGATTTTGACAGATTATCCTTTGCATCATCAAAAACCTTACTCACCAAAAGAATGTTTTCATCGGTCTGTCCCATGAGGCGGAGGTCCACTATACAACTGCTCCAAAGTTTAAGCTCTTTATCTATGACCCCAATAGTGGAAGAGAGCTTTTGTTGCAAGTTGTTCACTTTCTTGATTGAACAGGGCTTGTGCTTGATTCTGGGAGACAACTATGGCATTATCCATTTCTGGAATCCTCAGTGCAGTGCCAATGGTGGCAGCATCAAGTTTGGCAATGAGCTCCCGTGTATATTGGTCAATTCGCTCGAATCAGGGTTGAAATGAGCTCCGCATGAAAGCACTGTATCTGCACATTACACAGAGATTGGGAAACCACCAGCGAAAGCCAAACCACTGTCATGAATCATCTGTGCCATTGGTGTAGGGTTTGCGTCTGTCATCCTCGACCAAAAATCACTAAAGTCAAGATGGCGAACTTCACTGTCCCCGATATCGGGAAGGCAGACTCTAGTGGTGAGATTTGTTCTTGCCCCTAAAATTTGATCTTCATGTTGGTAGTAATTTAGAGGGTGAAGCTGCAAGCTAGACTTTGGAAGGAACTGTAGAGGAAAATGGATACGCACACAGAATTTAGATTGCAAAGGTTTGAGCAAAAGATAGCAGGAAAGCAGTGTGCAAAACACATAGGGGGTTCACTCGTTATATAGCCGTTTAGGAGAGAGAAAGGAAATGAATGTGCATTTAATACATACCTACCAAATTGAATAAGCAAGATATTCGGGTAGAGTGGGAAAAATTAGCACGAATGGCACTTGGTTCATTTGGGACATGTGGGACGCGAAAGCGCGAAGTACGCGGCTCGGCCGATCGGGCGAAGCGGGAAAAGATGCACAAATGCTCTTGGAACATGTGGGACAAAAGTACGTGAAGTACGCGGCTCGGCCGAATCAGACGAAAATGGAACAATTGGTCTGGGTGAACTTGGGACATTTGGGACAAAAAGTTCCGACGGGCCCGAAAAGAACAGACTTCGGGTGAACCGGCCGATCGGGGAACAGAGGGCCCAATTGAACTTGGGACATGCGGGACAAAAATGTCTGATGGGCCCGAAAAGAACAGACTTCGGGTGAACCGGCCGATCAGGGAATAGAGGGCCCAATTGAACTTGGGACACGCGGGACAAAAATGTCCGACAGGCCCGAAAAACACACAAAATGACCCAAAAATGTAGATTTCTCAATTTCTTTGGCATTTCACATTATCAGTACAATAGAGAAAACACTTAAACTCAAAATTTTAAATTTTCACTTTCTTAAGAGCAGGGAAATTTTGAGTGGACAACAGATGAAAACCCAAAATTCAGTAAAACTCTTGCTCCTAGAAAGATAAAATCCGAATCTCCTTCCCATCCCAAACTTCTCTAATTGTAGGATTATAGTGCTAAGAATACACCCATACAAGCTTCGGGCATGGTGTAGTGGGAGGGAAAGTAGAAGTGAGGTCGATACAAATGTTGGATATTTGGGTCATGTTGTTACTTCTTTCATAGTAATATAACCGCTTCCTAAAATCTTGTAGCTCGATGGATGCAAACATCGAAATTTGTAATTCTTTCTATGGGGAACTAAAATTGGAACTTGTTTTCATGGGTAAAAATTGGAGCTTCATGATTCCAACATAGTTTTATAAAACCTTTTTCACAAAGACACGGAACTTTTAAAACCGATTCTAAAAATATCACAGAAGATATGGGAACTAAGGAACTCACCTTTTAACAAAATTTGGGTCACAACTCGAACTCGACTAAAAATTACTGCATCTAAATTATGATTGTTGGGGCTGATTTTTCCTTCATATCTCCTTCAATACCACTTAAAAATCCTTTCAAAACATCAAACCTTTAGAGTACCATTAGAATGCTTTATAACAAGTTACCATATTAACAGCTCATAGATTCATGCATCAATGTCAAAATTTGTGTTCGTGGGAAATTTTCATAATTTTTAGCTTTTTCTTTCTTTTTAACCTGTTGCAATATTTTCACATGCTATCATCCGTTTATCTCCCTTACATGAGTCTTTTGCATTAATGTTCTTTACTCCCGTATGTCTAGTGCATTAATGAACCCCTTTTTAGCTTTTAATGGGATTTGAAATATTTTTTTGTAAAATGATCTACACACCATCATTGTAACATGCAAAATGCCTTTCTTTCTCTATTCACATGTATGCCATATGTTTATTCCATGTACCTAAGTCATCGGGCATCGGGTTTGTTTTTACCAATTGTATCTCTCAAAGAATCACAATAATTTGTTCCCTTTTTCTCGAGTTCCTAACCTTTTGTTTTCACATATTACCTTCTTCCCAATTACTCGTTGTTGACTTTCATTGTAGAGTTGATACATTTCCCCCTTTGGGATTCATACTTCTGACTAAATTTTGTACTTTACTGTGTAAAATGAAAAGATGAAGAAAAGACCCATCTCCTGCTCCAAAGATATATTTATATGTGCTTCCTTTCATGGAGTGGGATTGTGTCCTTATTTTTCATTATACTCTTGTGAATATTCCCTAGAATATTCCATCATGCCTCGAGGATTATTTTGAACATTGTACATTTACATCATTTCTATGAACATTAAAATCAAGTCCGATCTTTATCGAAGCATCCCAAAAATATGCCATGTGTTTTCAAAGGCGTCGGGAATAAAATGAAGTTTGCATAAGAACTTAGAATGAATCGACCTTACAGACAAAATTTTGTAGGGATTTTTAAATAGTTCATTGGAAACTTTCAGAAGGAATTTTCTACATACAAAACATGGGCATGACTACTCGAGATTAGCACAAAAAATTTACAAATAGATCCAAGTACCTTCCTTAGTTCAACATCAATTTATTTTCGAAGATATACTGATTTTCATTTGTTTACAGACCTCAGTAAACCTGCCGGAAAAATGTTTTAAGGACATATTTCAAAACATGGTGTGATCTTAAAACAAACACTAACATTGGCTCCGATCGGGAATGGGTATCCTTGCAGGTACCACAATAACCAAATAGATAACTCAATACACAAATCAAGTTCCTTAATATATTGGGAAATAGAGTCATTCATAACACACACACAAGGATTCATAAGTGGATATACATGACATAATACCAATATGCCAAGACAACTGGTCATAGTAGACCGTTACAAAAAGGAAAATAAAAGTAACAAAAGCGTACACTATATAAAATCATACCGACCATATGGGATTAGTCCGAGAAAGTGCTTGAGATTCCTACCATTGAAAGGAAATTCTAATAATTTTTCCTCTAGATATTTTAATAAAAAAATTGTTCACCAATATTGATGTTAATGGAGTCTGGTCCCATCCATAGGGCATGAAACTTTCTATGTTTACCCTTGTCTTCATCTTTTTTTTTCCCACAAAGAAAAACTAGATCTCGACATTGAACTCCTTGGAGTTATTTTATTATCAAATATCTTTTGAGCCTTTCCTTAAACTTCAGTGTTTTTGGTGGGATTCTCTTCTTTCCTCATCTAACTCCAAGATCAAATTTATTCTTTCCTCATAAGGACTTACTTCTCCTTCTTCCCCAAGTTGTTGCATGAATTGATAAGATGATAATTGTATATGTAAAGTAAAAAGATCTTGGACTCCATAAACTAACTCAAACGGTATTTTCCAAAGAGCTCTATTTGTAGTAACTCTATCTTCCTATAAGGAAAACTTAAGTTGTTCACCCAATTTTTTTATTAGTTTCCAATGTACTTTGGAGTATCTTAAGAAAAACTTTGTTACTTGACTCAAATTGGCCATTTCTTTAAGGATTGTAGTTTGATGCATAAGCCAAGTTGATACCATATTCCTTTCACATAGTTGCTAATGGTTTAGCCCTAAATCTCATAGCATTATCAGAAACTATTTTGTAAGGCACCCCAAATATACAAATTATATTATTTAAAATAAAGTCTGTAACCACTTGGTGAGTTTCTTTCTTGTTGAGAATAACCTCAACCCATTTAGTACAATAGTTAGTAGCAAACAAGATCCACTTATGCCTGGCACTTGAAGAACTTGATATTTCTCCAATGAAATCCATTCCCCATTGTTTAAAATGGGATTCAATTAAAAAAATTTACAAGGCAAGGTGCAGCCGTAGCTTTCAACCCTCCAGATAAGTGTTGAAAACTTTCACATTTTCTTATCAATATTGCAATGTCCTTGAAAAATGATGGCCACCAATATCCTACCCTATAAATCTTGTGAGCAGTAACTCTTCCATAAAAGTGGCCCCCACATACTCCTCCATGAAATTATAAAATTATGTTGGGAGCTTTTTCCTTAGTGATGCATCTAGATAGCACTCCCTCTGGATTCTTCCAGGATAACCCATGGTCACCATGACATACTTTTGAGAGGATAGTCTAATTTTCCTTCTCTGGTTCTTGTCTACATGTCCAAGACACTCCAAATTCTTCAAATAATAGATTACATCCTTATACCTTATTGAATTGTTCATCTTCTCTTGGGGATCCAAACCGCCTTGAATGACATTTATCTCCATCACCTATAAATTACTTTCAGCCATTAGCTTCACCAATCCCAAAATTCTAACCAATTTAATGGTATGTATTTCCATATCATACTCTTGTAGCGTATTCACCCAATGACATCTTTTATTAGATATTTCTATTTTTGATAAGATGTCTTTAACAATTGAATGAGGGACATAAGCTACAATATTAGAACTCAAGATGTAGGATCTAAACATCTTAGTAGCTATTACCAATGCAAAATCTTGTTTTTCCATGATAGTGTATTTTAACTCAGCACCTTGCAAAGCTTTACTAAAGAAATCAATAGGCCTCTCATTTCCTTATTCATCCTTTTGTAACAACACGGATGCAATTGTATTCTATGAAGAAAAGGGAAAAATTGAAGCTATTTCTTATAATCAGAGCTAGCCAAAAGAGGGGCATTCTTTAGTGCTTCTTTTATTCCATTGAAATATTGAATGACTCCTCCTTCTTACTTGATGACTTGGTGTTTCTTCAGCATATTTTTATAGGAATAGTTATCTCAGCAAATTTGGAGATGAACCTCTTAGTGAATTTTATTTTTATGAATAAAGATTGAATACCTTTTTTAGATTTGGGGATAGGAACCTTACCAATTTCTTCCACTCTCTCAAGATCTATCATGACCCCTTCCTTTGACACAATATGTCCCAATAGTTTTTATTTTTGGACTCCAAAATGACACTTCTTGGGATTCAATGAAATCCCATATTCCCTACACCTGAGCAACATTCTTTCTAGGTGCCCCAAATGGTCACCTCTTTTCTTTGAGAAAATTGTTATATCATCTTGATACACAACTATGAAGTCATTTATAAAATTTCTACTGCATTCATAAGTCCAAAGGGAATCCTGACATAAACATATGTTCCCCAAGGGGTAGTAAAGGAAGTTTTAAATTGTTCAGATTGCTTCATAACTACTGAATTATATCTTGAGAAACCATCTAGTATAGACAATCATTCAAACCATGTGACTATTTTCAGCATGTTGTCCATATTCGGAAATGGGTAATTATCCTTGATTGATGCCTTTTTGATATTCTTGAAATCTACACAAAGCCTTATATCCCCATTCTTTTTCTAACTGGTACAAGGTTTTCCACCCATGAAGAATACCTGAAAGCTATATGATTCCATCATCCCTTATCTTTACTAATTATTCTTGCATTTTGAATGAGATAAGGGGATTGATAGGCCTCTGCTTTTGCCTAAAAGGTTTGGAATGAGGTTCCAGAGGTATCTCATGTTGAAATAAATCTTCTCTATAAGCTTTCAATTCAGAGTATGACTACGCTAAGTAATATTGATATTCTCTTAGCATCTTCGTGTAATCCTACTTTTCTTCTTCTTCCAAATTGTATCCCAACCATACCTTCTTGGGGTTTTCTTGAGTCCTCAGGTTGCATTCTTCAACATATCTAGAAGCAGAAATAGTTCTATTGATTACATCATTGTCAAAGTTGGACTTGAGGGAAACTAATCCTTTGGGAGTTGTTTTCATTTTTAGTTAGATCACATATTTCCCAAAGAGAGTCTCTTTCCCATCACATAGTTCAACCATTGGCTCTAAGTCAATATTATGATTAGTAAATTCATCTTTTCTCTTCATAAACCTCTATATTTGAGCATCATTCTCAAATAATTTCTAATGTTTAACATTTTCAGATACGGCTGGTCTATCCAACACTTCTACATCATAATTACAATATGGAGACACTTTGTATAGTTCAAAAATGTGATGCAATGACATCTAGTCTATCAATTACTACATTTTAGGTTCTTTCATGATACAGACATTAAATGAATCAAACATTTCAATAAGGTCCTAGACTAAATGCTTATACTTTTTCATTCGTCAATTTTTGGTTGCATACTGGTTTTCTCACTTGTTTCACAATCAATTCAGAATCTCCTTTAACAATAATATCCTTGATTCCATACTTCCATGCAACTCTTAAACCCAGGAGCAATGCCTCATATTCTTCAATATTATTAGTGCATTCAAACTGTAATTTGAATTAGAAATTAAAAGATTCTTGTTACGGGATGTGAGTACAATTCCATCTCCACTCCCCATAGTGGAGAATGCTCCATGAAATATCATGGGCTAAGGAATACCAACATCTTGTAAATGAGTAGCATTATTTATACATTGATCTTCAAAATCAACATATCCTATAAAGTTGTCCAAGTCAATGTCAACAAATAATACCTCATAGGAGGCATTCATGGGGTCTTCAATAATGTGGAGCATCTTTTTCTCTCCATGCAATTTCACCAAATTTCCTTCCATAGGTATAGTGGCATAAGACATGTCCATCTTGTACACTACCTCCCACACTTACAGCCCATTTTCTGGATAACAACATACCCCATTTAGCAGGGAAATCAACAATAACCACATTCATGGTCAAATATTTACCAAGGTAAGCAGTAAGTTGAATAACTAGCCCTTTCACATACCCAATAATTGGTACCTCTCTTGAATCCATGGCATGACATTTTCTAAAAAAATTGTTATATTTATATTCAACTCATTCATCATCTCCAAGGGAATTATATTACATGAGGCTCTCAAGTTAAACATACACTTATGAACCAGTTTTCATTAATAATTAGGGAGGTAAAAATGGATCTACATCCAATTGAGATTAGACTAAGGAAGTTCCTAAATATATCTCTGGGGATTCTCCCATGATTTCTTGTTCTTGAGGCACTTCTACTTCATCTATAGTAGGTGAAACATCCAAATTATTTACATCTTTGCTTATGTCATTTGTTTCCTCTTTAAATTCCAAATATTCAATTGCTCTTTTTATATGCTCAGGGATTCTGAGAAACTCTACAATCAGCACAATAATTTTAATTTGACTCAAAATTTGAGCCATATCATACGTGACATACTTGGTAAGAGCTATGTTGGGAAAAAAAGTCATTTCTTTTTTTGATGGGACAATATTTTTACTACTTGAGAAACATCAAAAGTACTTGGCTTAGTAGCAACAAGAAGGACTTTGTTTGGCATATCTTTCTTGGGAAAATTCTTGGGGATATTGGTTAGTATGGTTTTCACTTTTTTTTGGAAGGTGGGGAAAATCATTTAACTACTCTTTTATGAATGTTGTAATATTTTTCCTAAGCAACAACCAAATTCATCAAAAGTTGTATATCTTCCTCAAAAGGAATTTCCTCATCCTATTTGTAATCATCAAAGCCCTTAGATATTCTAATTCATGGTTAGGTAACTTGAAATAATATTGAACCATATATACATCAACATTAGTGATATGAGAAAAATAATATAGCTATTCCAAACAATTCTAAAATGACTCAATAGTTCTAGCACCCAATAATTCAATAGAAGTAACCCATTATGATGCATGCGATATCGAACATTCCAACATAAAAACATCACCAAAATTAGATTAATCAATGGCCTCATCATCATCCCTAGTGGGATCACAAGGAGAGTGGAAAAAAACATTTATCACACCATTTAATGATATGATCTTCTTCCACCAAAGATACTCTAACAATCAATCAGGTGGATCAGAACTTTCTTATTTTCTCGTAGGGTTTGGTTGTTTGTTCCTTGAACCCATAGGTCATTTTCCTCTATTTTCTTCTCTTTGATCACCCTAGGAATTATTTCCAAATCTATTCAGTCCTTGAGGTGTATGTTGAGCTTGAGGATTTTCCCCTAGGCCTTTCTCATCTCTAACAAGTTTGTGTGAAATCTCCTTAACTTCCCTACTAGATTTTTGACTACTTTCTCTAGATCTACTTGACTTGCTTCTCGAGGTTTCCCGGGTTAATTATCTTAACACCCTCTCTCTTTGTAGGTCTCCCACCGCTTTGATATTGTTCTCAATTTGGACAGCCATGGAAAATCCCTACCTCAAATTCCCAGGGTTTTTATCCCTCAGATAATAAGTTACCTTCTTATCAAAAGCATCTGAGTAATTTATTAGATACGAATCATCACTAGGTGTCATATTTACAGGAAATATTGTCAAAGTCTTGTTAAATCTAGTGTTAAAATCCTATATAGGCTGATTAGGATTTTTCTTTATATTTTCAAACTCAGTGAGAAGGAACCTAGGATCAGTCTTATCACCATATTACAATTTGAAGGAATTTTTCATTTCTACCTAGGAATCAATTGAATTCTCATACAATATTTTATACAATTCCTAGCATCTTCATCTAAAGTGTGTATAAACAATTTTACATACACATCTTCATGCTCTATTTCATAGTCTTCCATGACATTTTGGAATAACTTAAGATGTTGCTCTCTAATTATGGCATTTTTCCCTAAAATATGGACATTTTATTCTTGAATTCATTAGGAATATCATTTGGATACCCAACCATCCCATTAAAATTTATAGTTTTGTAAGTATTTATCACAAAAGGACGTATAGGTGGAGGTTGTTCCATATTTTTGGAGGAGGTGTTTCAACGGGAGGGTTAAAATGGTGGGAAACTAGGGCTCTCTCGAGGAAATGGAGTGTGGTATTAAAATAATTGATCCCTTAATGTCTCGGTTTCACAAAATGCTCTATTAGTTCTAATCAATAAAGGAGGGAAAAGAGTGATACCCTGAGAACTTGTAAATGAAAGGCCCACCTGAATTAGACTGTATAAATTAGCACGAGGACTACTTGATCCTAAATTATCTGAAGTACTAGAATAATATTCCACTAAAGGTTGATCAGATTTAATAATAGGTATAATTTTTTCTTCTACCCTATGATCATTAAAGGCTTTCCGGACTTTCTTTCTCCATGTATTTGTCTTTCCTAAGTCTGGAAACAACTTTCTCAAAGGTTCTAATTTGAAGAAATATCTCCTTCCTTCCAGCTTGCAAAATTGACAAATTAATCAAAAATAATTTAGATATTTTTCACTAGTTCGTATCAAATTTCTTATAGAAGACAGAGTCACCACTAAGGTATTGCACCTTAGATGTGTTGATCAATTGAAATAACTTGTTAGATAATGACTTTATACACAAATGAACAAATATTTGCAAATATTCGAGTCTTTTTGTCATGATTCTCCTAAACAGATTCAAATTTAATGGAAAGCTTGCTTGTACTAGGAAAATATAGAGAAAACTAATTTAGATCGAGCTCTATTTTAGAAAATATCAATAAAGGACTGGGTTCTAAACATGAATTTATATCAGACACACTGCAAATGTTACCAGAGACATGTATTTTTCTTAATTCCAGAAATATTCCCTAAAGAACGGTGCTGTAAGCATGTTGGTACCCAATCTTGCACCTCTTAGGGCCCAAGACAAATCATCAAAGTAAGTTGAGAACTTTAAGAATAATAGACTTGGAATTTTATGTCATTTATAGCTGGGAAAGATGTCTAGTACACTTATTTAGACCGGGCCTTAGATGGATCAGGTGACACATACAAAAGAAATGGCCAACCCCGATACGTTTGGTACTACCTCTTGACCAAGGTGAAAAGACCCAAGGGGTAACCTAAAACACAGTAGGATAGATAAATATTTTACTTCTCTATTTATTTATAACAATGAACCATTTTGGGATAAGCATGGCCATAAACACAACACTTTACTTTTACAAGTTGTCACATAAAGTGATGTATATGATTATTTCACCGCACACGAGTTACTTATTGGCACATAAGTTACATTATTGTTACATTTTTTGATAAAGGAAACTGAAATCAAAGGTTCCTTTACCTTTATATTTGTAAGTAACACAAACAGAATGACCGACGAAGGACTTGTATTGTACACTAAGACTCGAAGTATGTAAACATTTGTAAGGATGGGGATTGTAATATAATGGATGTTTTTAATGACATTGCTTACAATATTCACTCAAACACATATAACATTAAACCAAAGAAAATTCATCAATTAATCATAGTTTCTATTTAACGGAATATTTTCATTCATTGATACTCAATTAGCACAAATGTTCCACACTATCCTTAAAATACTTAGCAAAAAGGCTTGAGCAAATATTTCGATTAAGTGTTTCCTACTTCGAACTCATACGCTTAAGATTCACTCAAAATATTACAAAAATACATCAACAATATGATTTCAGTGAGGATTTTATAATTGCATTCAATATTGTAAAGTAAATGCTCACACCACAATATTGAAAAAATAACCAAAACTTAATCACTAAGGATAGATTCAGTGTAATTCAAAGAAGCAAGAAATACATAATTGCAACAGAAAATATAATTGATCAACCAAATGCTTGATATATAGAATCCAAAATGCAAAAACTAAGCTCATAACTAGAAAAATTTCATTTTAAATATACCAAATTATTGAAAAGGGAACATGAAAACAAATGATCTCAATGCATGCTAATGACTATACATTGTAATCATCTTAACATTAGAATTTTAAAGAGTAAAAACTTAAAATGTATTTCTTCTAGACAATTAAGCAATATCACAACAAAATATCTCATTTCATTTTTGAAAAATCTTAATAAAAAGCACCCCCTTAGTATGAGGACAGAACCCTCATACTTATATAGCTACTTGATTTAATTTCCCCCAAAAATGTCCCAAAGGATCCTTCAAAATCAGCTCCATGTAATTCAAAATATTCTCAAAGGAAGTATCTTTTAACTGAAAATATTCCTTCTTTATTTATGATTAGGCTAGGTGAAGGAGGAACCACATGGTGACACATGGGAGAAATGAAAAGGATATTCTTCTATTTCTAATTTTTATTTTGTCTTTTATCAAACTATATTCTGCTTTGAATAAATCTTTGATACAGAATGTATTGTGAAGGTAAGTTTTTTTATATCTTTCTTTTTCTTCTTCATTTTTCGGGTCCTTTCCAGTGGGCTGATTCACCAAGCTATCCCATACCCTATTCTTGTAAGCATCAAACCTTTCAATCATTTGTGTGACAATTTCCTCATCGGGACCTGAGTGATAGTGGAAAATGATTTCATGCTTCATACATGTGTCATTAAGTTCTGTAAAGACAAATATTTCTTTCTTTACCCTTCTTGACAATATATCAATTGTTGATTTGATTTTTTCCCATTTATGAATGGTAGATATATTGAAAACCATTGGCTCCCTAGGTTTACCTAAAGCATGATTCCTGAAAAGTGTGATTATATTCTCCATAATCTCCATTCGATCTTTTCTCCACTATTTATCCTTATTAGTTTGTCTATCAAGGAATGAAGATCATTGATACGCTCCATTATTTTGTCTCTTAACCCATCAAGGACTTCAACAAAAAAATTTAAAATCTCCACTCTTACTTTTTTAGCTGCATAGTATTCATGTTGATTTCCTACATACTCAATATATACAATCCCTTCCTTAAGCATAAAATCATCACTTAAATCTTTGATAGATTCAATTTTTGGTAGCATATCAGTCCACATTAATTTCTCAGCTTCACATTTATCTCTTAATTCCTTGGTTGTTTCTACTTTTTCAAAAGTATGGGAATAATGTTTCATAGATTCCCTAATTATTTCTTCACCTCTGGTGACCAAATCATTTTCAAATTGGATAGTGGGATCTCCCCTTTCTCTCAATTCACTCACTCACTCACCTAATATCTTTGTTTGTGATTTTAGGGATTTCAACATGCCCTTCTTTGTGAGTTCTAGTTAATTTTCTAAACAAGTTGGATAATTCTCCATTCTTGGCCTTTAAATATTTCCTTGTTTCTATAAACTCATCAATCCTTTTGAACACTCCTACTACCACAGAAAAATCATGTTTCATTTCCTTAGTAGAAGGATTACCTAATGAGATCCTAGAGACTTGAAAATCAGACAGGGATGCTTCTCCTCATGGCATATAAGATTTGGGAGTTGTAAAATCTATGAATCATTCTCCTTTCTTACTTAAGGATGTCTTGGAAATAAATTTTTCCTTTTCGAGATGGTCTTGATGGATTTAGGAGAGACAGGATTTGTAAAACATCATCATTCAACTGTATTTCCACCTTTTTCTTATTTGGGGTAGTATTATCTATCCATTCCCTTATGGGAGACTCGTGTGCATCAAGTGATTTTAGAACTAGAGTTACATGGATGACTGCAAGGGCTTTTGAATATTAAGAAGGCGTAGACACACCTCATAGAGCTACATAAATGTTTTCCTCTTGAACTTCTAGTTCTATAATCCCTCACAAACCCTCAATTCCATCCATAGACTCATGTTGGTCTCCTACTCCTTCAACTGTCATGGGTTATTGATTATCAACTTCCCTTTCTATGTGTACCAAGCTCTCACCGGTGTTCGAATAGGTACCATCTCACGAGTTCCTCAAGAATGGACTCGGTTGTGAGAATATGGGCTTTAAGAACTTTTGCAATCACTTGATTCTTTAAGGTGTTATTACATGTAACTGTAACACCTAGATTTTCTCCCTGTGTTTTTGTATTGGGATCTCCTCTATGTGAAGTTTTACTTTATGTTCAATAATATGCTCCTCTCATGTCACTCCACTTCTTGGAATTTTCTCTAGGGTAATTGTTATCCAAATTCACCCCCAGGGTTGATTTGATAACATACATCAGAATTCTCAAGTCCCAGGCAAATGGATGGATTCAGGGCAAAAATCATGTTTCTAGGGTCCCCTCAGAATTTTTTCTAACTCTCCTGTCCAGGTTGAAAAGAGCAAGTTCTGAGAAAAGGTGAAAAGGCTGCAAAAAACAAGCTTGGGCCAGAAAAAATTGTGAAAATTGGCTAAGTCCTAGTCCTCGCAGCATCTGGGACATTTGGGACATCAAGGCACGGATCGGCCGAAAAGCCTCTAGGCAGCCCGCTAAGCAAAGGGACATCTGGGACATCGGGACGCATGGGACGCGGAAAGCCGGTTCGGCCGAAGGAGAAGAAAATCGACTAACTGCTCTGGGACATTTGGAACAAATAGACGTGAAGGGCGCGAACCACCCGGTTTGGCCGAAAAGGAGAACTTTCGCACTAAGCAGTTGGGACATCTGGGCCACGAGGATGTGAAGGACGTGAAAAGGCGAAGCGGCCGAGAGCAAAGGAAGCCCATTTTGGGCGGTTCGGAAGAACTTGTCCCCGAGGCATACGATTCGAGACAGGTTGGAACGCAAGGACGCGCGAAGGACACGAACCGGATGGTTTGGCTAAAGCGGGAGCTTCAAGATTTGGGATAGTTGGGACAAAGGGATGCGTGGGATGCGGATAGCTAAAGGAGCTGAAAGCCAATCAAGCAACGCCACGTGTCACCAGCAGAAAAGGGACAGGGAAGCCCATTTCGGGCGGATCGGAAGTTTCTGTCCCAAACAACACTGGGACATCCGGACAAATGGACGCGGTGGACGTGAAAAGCCGGCAGACCCGAATACCAATCAAATCACGACACGTGTCATGAGGGAGAAAGTCCAGAAGTCAAAGGGCGAGGTTTCAAGCACTGACCCGAACCAATGAAATAGTGCCACGTGTCCAAGTTTAAGGGCCCACAAGGAAATTTCAAAGGAAAGCCCACGGAAAGGTGGAGGAGAGAGAATTTCTCAGCGAATCAGAGCCTGCCACGTGTCATCCAAGTGGCAGAGCACGGGGAAAGTTCAAATATTTTTCCCACCAACCTATTTTTTCCTAGATCTTCATATAGTCATATCTTTCGATCCGAGCTCGATTTGCACGTTCTTTATATCAACGGAAATCTGTTGAAGTTCTCTACATGATTCTAAGATCAATCTTGCATTTTGGTGCAATCTAGAGAGAGAAAATTGAGAAAATGTCCCTGACGCGTGGTAATGCCAGAAGTGACGCTCCAACAACCAGCTTTAATGCAGCAGATAGTTCACCACTTCTATTAGACGACCCGCCCGTTTTGCCGGGATTTGCTGCTTCGCCATAATGAGATGATTTAAAATACGACACGAAGTGGTTGGGGTAGATTCTGAATTTTCTCTCTTTTCCCTCTCTCATTCTTCTTATATATTGAAAAGAGGGGTTTCTTTCAAAAGGTCGAACATTTTTATGTTTTTCTCCTCCCTTCTTCTCCTATGAGGTGAATTTGTGGAGTTCAAACCTCTCATTTGAAACTGTAATACGACTCTACCTCTTGGCATTCTCTAGTGCATTGTATCAATCTTTGGAGCAAGTAATACATGTCTGTGGATGATTCTCAACCCTCTCTGTGTTCATTTTGCATCCTCCTGGTCTTTCACTGCAAGTTTTGTTATCTGTGCATGATCTTATATCACATTTGAATGGTCTATGTTTACTGGCAAGATAGGTTGTTCTTCATTCCTCGGTGCATCACCTCTATTAGCTTAGATTTATTTTTATGCATCTTCTTACCCTATCTCCTTGGTAGATTAGATTAGGTTTCGAGCAAACCCTCTGCATATTTCGTGTGCATCTGAACAGAGGAATAGGAACCAGCCTTCTCTAGAGAATCCTTTCTCACTTTTCAAGTCCCACACTTGGAGAAAGGATTCAATGTTATGCAATCACACTGGATGATAGTATGGTCAACCTAGAAACCTGACCAGCATCCAGGGGTGCTGTGAGCCTGCAACAACAGTTTTGGCACTCCCGATGGGACTAGAGGTCTCATTTTTATTGTAGCAGGGTTGATGTGCATCTGCTACATTTTTCTTGCTTAAAAAGAGCTATTATTTGCATATCTGGTGACTCCAAGGGGAAAAATCAACTGGTTTCAGCAGTGCAGGCCTGAAAACTTATGAGAAGAATCACAAGGTCAAGAGTCGAGAAGAAGAAGTGCTATTTGAATACCTGCAATTATCTCTCGAGAAGAAGGCAAAGAGGAAGAAGGATTCAAAGGTCTCCATCTCCACCAAATAGAACTCTCTCAACTCCTCCACCTAGTAGGCCTTTCATTCGGTCAACAAGGGTTTTAAGACCAATTATAATGGCTCATAACAACCCCTACGTCAACTTCACAGGCAGCAACCCACTTGCTCTCAACGCACAACATCCAGTCCCTATTGCAGCCTTGAAGAACATTCCCTACTTCACTGGAGAAAATCAGACTACTCCAGGTGATCATGTTAAAGATATTGCTAACCTTTGTGCAATTCATGAAATCAATGAAATGCAAGTGGCTGTCAAGTTACTAGCATCTTCCTTCAAGGGTAAAGCATTACAATGGTTTAGGAGCCTTGGAGCTGGTTCTATCACAAACTGGAATCAGCTGTGTATTGCACTTCATGAGCAATTTGGAGAGAAGGGAGACAACTTGTCTCTTTTGGAGCAGCTGACAACTATCAAGAGAGCCCCCAACGAGTAGCTGACTGACTTCAACTTCAGATTTCAAAGGTCTTGGGATAGGATTCTAGTGGCAGTCAGGCCAACAGCAGAAGGTGCTTTTCTATATTACCTTAAAGCTTTGAATTCTGATATTTCTATGTTAATTCAATCTATGGGAGGCACAACCTTACCTGCTGCTTATAGCATTGCCATTAGAGCCGAAAACTGTCTTATTCAAGCTGGTAAATTGGCTCCTAGGCCTCCCATGCCCTTGTATCCAAACTTAGAAAATCCAAGCACTAGTCAAGCACCCACTTTGGCTCCTATTCCCACCCCTAGAAATCAAAGTTCAAGTGAAACTTCTACTTCATCCTCTAGTGCTTCAAATGAACTTCAAGAGGTCATGAAGCAATTGCAAAACCTAGGCAATGAGCTAGTTACTCTCAAGAGGCAACAAGCCCAAGGTTTTAGACCTTCCTATCAACCCCAAGCTCAACCTAATAGGCAGCCATACCAACCACAAAGACCACCTAATCCAGCTACAAATATGAATCAAACAAGGCCTCCTGCTAATAGACCATGCCAACCCTATAATCCAAATGTCATATCTGCCTTTAAAGCATTAGTGCCAACACATAACAACATTACTCAGGAATACGATTGGTGCTTTCCATGCAACGAGCCTCATAACCAATCCATGTGTTTCAATGGTGCCCTCAATCAAGCATTGATGGTGACAACTACTGGTGTGGAGGGTGAGGGTAGTCAAGGAAACAGTCAACAACAAGAAACATTCCAACAGCAATCAGCCCCAAATGACACCACATTGGTGAACTGGCAAGCAGAGGATTTCTGTGGCATGAATCGAGCGAAGCTTTCTCAGGTGTTGCAGCCAACACAAGGTCAAAAAGGAGAAATTTGGGTGAGGAGCAGCCACTAGCTCCAACCAGCCCACAACCTTCTATGACTCCAGAAATGATTGGCAAGCAAAGTCCCGTTTCAAATGCACAAGGGCAGCCAAGAACAGCCCCTAGGCCAACTCAAATGCCAGCTGTTGCTGCCCACGTACAAGGAGTAAATGTGTAAACCAAGGGACAGCAGAGAGATCCTTCATCACCATTCAGTATCATTGATCAGATGAAGAAGACAAACGTCAATATATCTATGTGGGAATCCCTATCCATCCCAGGCCAAAGAGATCTGCTGCAAGCTGCCATGAAGGATTGGCCAACTTTGAATCAGCAAGTTCAGATGCAAGACAAAGTGCTTACAAATGTTGCCCAGCCTGAAGGAAGTCATGGAGCACAACAAGGTAAAATGTTGAAGCCCCCCCCTTTCTATGTTTCGTTAATCATTGGAAATCAGCTAGTACATAATTGCATGATAGACTCCGGGCAAGTAGCTCAGTAATGCCTAAACAGATAGCTGATCAGCTAGGGCTCCAGTATGAAATAACATCTAAAGGGGTAGTGCAGCTAGATGGGACAGCAATAGCAACAGTTGGAGTGATTAGAAATTTGAGTCTTACCTTGCATGCATGTCCAAATGTTGTTGTTTTACAAGATGTATCAGTCATAGACCTTCCACCACTCTTTGCATTGTGCTTGTCAAGAGACTTCACTGCTAAAATTGGAGGCTATCTTTCGGCGGATTGGTCTCACATGCTGTTTAGAACAAGGTATGGAACTAAGGCTACAATTAGGTCTGAACCTATTGCAAACTTCCATATTGAGCCTTACACTCCAAGTCAGATTAATGCCAATTGCTCAGCATTTGATCAAGAAGATCACCCTAGCACTGACGAGGCTGACACCAAGGTTGGAAGTATCCCGGATTTGACTCTTGATGAATGGGCAAGCAAGGTGCATGCTTTTGATCCTTATCAAGAAGTAGAAGAATCTGAGCTAGGGGTTTATTGTTTACATGAAGAGGATCAACCTCTCCCCAACGCATCACCAAGCCAGATCATAAGGACAAGAATGAAGTATGGCAGCTGTTCTTTGATGGATCAAGGAGTAGACAAGGTGCAGGAGGAGGAGCTATGCTCGTTTCACCACAAGGTATAAGGTTTTACTACTCGGCCTTGTTTCAGCTTTTCTGTTCAAATAACACTCATGAATATGAATCCTTGGTGCAAGGGATACATTGGGAAATCAAGAAGAAAATAAAGAACTTGCAAGTCTTTGGTGACAAGTGAACTAATTGTCAATCAAGTCGGGGACAACATGCTACAAAGAATGAATCTGCTAAAGAACTGCAAGAACAGGGTATGGGATCTCATTGAGGATTTTGAAGCTTTCAATATCGCGCGTCCATACTGCGAAGAAAAAAATGAAGCCGCAAATAGGCTTGCAGCTATTGGAGCAATGTTTGATGTGGTTGACAACATCAAAAGGGACAAAACACAGCCACATGTCCATGTGATTGTGAGGCCAAATAGCTTCAGATAATAACACCAAATGGCGGTGTTTGAGAACGATCAATAGATCATCAATTTCTTACAAGACCTTCTCAGCGAAAAGGTGGAGGAGAGAGAGAATTTCTCGGTGAATCAAATCCTGCCACGTGTCATCCAAGTGGTAGAGCATAGGGAAAGTTCAAATATTTTTCCCGCCGACTGCTTTTTTACTGCTTTTGCCCTAGATCTTCAGATCGTCATATCTTTCGATCCAGAGCTCGGATTTGCACGTTCTTTATATCAACGGAAATCTGTTGAAGTTCTCTACATGATTCTAGGATCAATCTTGCATTTTGGTGTATTCTGGAGAGAGAAATTTGAGAAAACGTCCCTGACACATGGTAATGCCAGAAGTGACGCTCTAACAACCAGCTTTTAATGCAGAGACAGTATTCACCACTTCATTAGACAAATTTCGCCATTTTGCCAGATCTACCACTTCGCCATAATGAGATGATTTAAAATACGACTGAAGTGGTTGGGGTAGATTCTGAATTTTCTCTCTTTTCCCTCTCTCATTCTTCCTATATATTGAAAAGAGGGTTTCTTTCAAAAGGTCGAACATTTTTCTGTTTTGCTCCTCCCTTCTTCTCCTATCGTGCAAATTTGTGGAGTTCGAACCTCTCATTTGAAACTCAGTAATATGACTCTACCTCTTGGCATTCAGAGTGCATTGTATTAATCTTTGGAGCAAGTAATACAGCTGTCTCATGGATGATTCTCAACCCTCTCTCGTGTTCATTTTACATCCTCCTGGTCTTTCACTGCAAGTTTTGTTATCTATGCATGATCTTATATCACATTTGAATGGTCTGTGTTTACTGGAAAAATAGGTTGTTCTTCATTCCTCTGCATCACCTCTATTAGCTTAGATTTATTTTTATGCATCTTCTTACCCTATCTCCTTGGCAGATTAGATTAGGTTTCGAGAAAACCCTCTACATATTTCGTGTGCATCTGAACAGAGGAATAGGAACCAGCCTTCTCTGGAGAATACTTTCTCACTTTTCAAGTCCCACACTTGGAGAAAGGATTCAATGTTATGCAATCACACTGGATGATAGTACGGTCAACCTAGAAACCTGACCAAAGATCCGTGGGTGCTTTGTGAGCTCGCAACAACAAGAATCTCGGTATGTTGTCTTTGTGGAAAAGTCACGACATGAAACACAAGAGCATTTATAATGGGTTATTCCTTAATGGGTGAAGGAATTAGATCTATTTGAATGGTAAGGGTTTTTTTCATAGGTACATGTTGTTAAATGAGCATAGTTGCAAAATATTAGGTGGTAGCAGATGAAAATAAATGGGCATCAAGATCTATTGTTTGTCTAGGGCTCTCTACCTCCTCTAAATCAACCCATTCAAACACCTTAGTTTACTTCCTATTTTGAGTATGAACTTGTTATTCCTCCTCTAATTCTTGCGGACTAGTCTTTGGTGTTTGAAATTCATGAGGTGTTTCGGAAAAAAAAACTTCATTAGGCTTCTTAGGAGTGGATTCCATAATTTTCTCCTTTCCTTTAGATCCTGAAATAGATGTTGGAATAACCTGTAAGGGGGTAACGTGAAAAATAGGGCCCTAAACCATCCCTTCCTAAAGAATTTCCCCAGTTCTTTTTGTTGTTTGAGGAAGGGGAATTACAGTTCTACTAACTTTGGCACTTACATCACTCATTATTGGCATAGATTCTAACCTCTTAGAAGGAATCTTAAGCTTATGTCTCCATAAAACAACCCTAGTTGTATAAACCTTCTGATATGGGAAATAACATCATCAATAAGCTTGTTAGACATATAATCCCTTAACACAGGGGTATGTTGGTAACTTACATCCACTCCTTTTTAAAATAACCACCTTATGAAAATTCAGATTATGTCTGCAGTATTTTCCTAATTATATATTTTCTCATCATCCCAATTAGCTGGTGGTAAAGGATTAGAAGCAATATCATTGTGGATGTAACATTCTCTAATCACATTACCATCATCTTCTAACCCTTCAGATCCTAAATGACCCCAAAATCAATCATCTAGGACAATTTTATCCTTGAATGTTCTCTTCGTTTAACTTCCCTTTCATCTTCACAATTCATCCATAAATCATTGTAATGAGGTTTATGATCTATATGATTGGGTACAAAATATGTAAAATATGCTTTATATCATAATGTTTCTTGTCCTCAAATTTATCCCGCATATATCTATTCATTTCTCCTTCCAATTTTTTTCCTTCTAGATATTTGGGCAAGTGTAATTCCCAATGATGATGGGGAACTTGATAAGGGATGTTAGATACTTTTGGGTAATGAATCGGTGTACTTGATAAAAATTTCTTTACCAATTCCATCGGTTCACAATTTTCACTTACACACATGGTGAGCAATTAGGGTTTCCCATAAAAACCGCTAATTTTGATATATTAAAAGGTCTTGAATTGGATAAAATAACACCCATATTGAGTAATAACTCTCTTAGCATCAACGAAAAATCTTCTAGTCTCCCATTCAAGGTGGTATAACAAATTTTGGGTGCAAAGAAATGATTAACAAGATTTATGTAATGTATTTCATAGTTTGTTAGTTTTAGCTTACGAATACATCACACACCTTGGGCCGATAAGCTCACCATCCATCAATAATTCTTAAAAATATCTATGAAAATAAATATTATAAACCAAGTAAGTGGACATGAAAAATTCTCCATGTAAGGCTTTTCTCCTCTTACTGCAACTGGGTAAATCCCGCCGTTTGTTCATGAATATGGTTACTTATTATCTCGGGGTATGGGAGAGGTTTTTGTTTGTAAGTATTACCTAAATGAACTGAAACATTCATTCCTAGAAAAAGGTATTAGATTTAATAACCATTATCTAGTTCAGCAATACAATCACATCTCCAACTTCCTCAATAAATTCAGTTCTATTCAACTTCTTTTTCATTCTGGGGGTGGAATTTTGTGGATTGGTAAACTAATGGGCATTCATAAACTTTGTACACTTTTTTGAATGAGACTTCCATTATTCATGTGTTGAATCCTTGGAAATATCCCCCTCTTCCCTTGTGGTGGGAAAACCCAACATTCTGTCAAATTCCTTTTGTTGGAAAGATAAAACAAAATCCCCTTCTCATCTTGAACTTCTCTAGTTATAGGATTATAGTGTTGAGCACACACCCATACAAGCTTTAGGTATAGAAAAGTGGGAGGAAAGAAGCAATGAGGTTGATACAACATGTTGGCTATTTGGGTCAAGTTTTTTTCTTTCTTTCAGGGGAATATAACCTCTGCATAAAATCTTCTAGGTCGACAGATGCAATATCAGAATCTGTAATTCTATCTAGGGGGAACTAAGATTGGAAATTATTTTCATGGGTAACTATTGAGCTTCATGATTCTCGACACATTTTTATTAAAAAAATTCACAAAGACCCAAACATTTTAAAACCGATTCTAAAAATATCACAAAAGATATGGGAAGTGCACCTTTTGACAAAATTTTGGTCGCAACTTAGAACCTGAATGAAATGTATTAAAACTAAATTATGATCATTGGGGCTAATTATTGTTTCAAATATCCTTCAATACCACTTTAAAATACTTTCAAAACATCAAACCTTTGGAGTACCAGTAGAATTCTTTATAACAAGCTACCATATTAACGGCTCATATATTCATGCATTAATGTCGAAGATTGCATTTGTGGGGAATTTTCATAATTTTTTCAGCTTTTACTTTTTTTCAACCGTTGAAATATTTTGTGTCATATCATTCATGTATCTCCCTTACATTATTCCTTCACATTAATGGGCTTTACTCCCATACATCTAGTGCATTAATGAACCCCTTTTTAGCTTTTAACGGGCTTCAGAAGATTTTTGTAAAATGATCCACACATCGTCATTATAAAATGATGCCTTTCTTTCTTTATTCCCGTGTATGCCATATGCTTAGTCCACGTACCTAAGTTTCTAAGACTTAGGTTTGTTTTTACCGATTGCATGTCTCAAAGAATCAAAATATTTTGTTCCCTTTTTCCATGGGTTCCCGACCTTCTGTTTTCACATATTACCTTCTTCCCAATTACCCGTTGTTGACTTTGATTACAACGTTTATACATGTCCTACTTCAGGCTTCAGACTTACAACTGCACTTGTCACTTTACAGGGTGTAAAATACAAAGATGAATAAAATTCTCATCTCCTCACTCCAATGATATCTTTATATGTGCTTCCTTCCAAGGAGTAGGGTTTTGTCCACATTTTACAATATACTCTTTTCAATATTCCCTAGATTATTCCATCGGGCCTCAAGGATTATTTTTCACATTGCACATTTACATCATTTCTACGAACATTCAAATCAGTCCCGATACCACGAAGCATCCCAAAATATGCCATGTGTTTTCGGTGTCAAGGAATAAAATGCATTTTGAATAAGAACTTAGACTCGAATCGACACACGAGAATTTGGCGGGTATTTTTACACGTTCATTGGAAACTTTCATAAGGAATTCTCTGTGTTAAAAACATGGGCATGGCTACTCGGGATTAGCACAAAAAAATTTCATGTACCTTCCTTAGTTCAACACCAATTGTTTTTCGAAGGTATACTGATTTTCATGTGTTTACAAACCTTGGTAAACATGGGAGAAATTTTTTTGAGTAAATATTTCAAAACATTGTGTGAGCTTAAAATTAACACTAATACATCTTACACAAGGGCATCCTAGGGCATAATTATTTTACAAACTCACTAGAACTACATGGAGTCTAAGATGTAGTGGAGCACTCGGTTGTAAGCTCACTCTATCGGGTGACTGCTGTATCAGGTCGATCTAAATCCCCATATTATATATTTCTTTTTTAGATTTGATGTGGTATTATGGGTTTTGCAGGTGAATATTAGTTTTACAGGTTATAGGTACCTTGACGATCATATCATGACACATAGGTAATCAACACAGAGTATTTATGACACTTGTGTGATATAGTGAAGATAAAGTTCTAACCATTTTTGTACTCACAGCTTTCCTAGAAGAGTTCTCCACACCCAGTGCCCTGTTCAAAGCATTACGCACCCATTTCCATCCATATTCCTGTAGTCTATAATTTATCTTGAGAATTTATGATAGTCTTCACTTCCTGTTTAGTAATTTTCCCGGTTTGTGTCGGGTCCCAAATCAAGAAAAATATAGCTAATTCCATTCCTCTCTCTTGAACCTAGGGTTTCATATTTTATTAGCTTATTTCGTGTGTCAAATATATATTTTAAAATTCATTATCATATGTGACTCTATAATAAGGGTTTTATAAAATTTTATTTTTGTTAAACCAATATTCGAAGTGTTCAATGTGAAAATTTACTCTATACTTGAATATTTTACCCCATGATGTTAGAAAGTAGTGAAATAAACAATTTATAAATGGTTATTAATTATTCAACCATAATCCCAACACTTTATATTTTTATTAGGTCCTATTTTGGATGGCTATTTTTAGTAAGTTTCTAAAATTGTCACTTTTTAGTGTTTTTGGCTTGCAAGGAGTGATGATGAAACTGATATTTTTCCATTTCTAAACTTACTATTTTTAGACTAAGATGACCCTTAAAAAATTATTGTTTTTGAAAGGTATACCTCTGGGTGTTGGAATGGAATGAAACCAGTCTCAAAAGTTTAGGTTTTTCTCGGATCCTTTGCTCCAATTTTTAGAGGTTTTCAATTGCCATAACTCTGTAGATCTGAAAAGGCAAGTGCAATGGCTTAATTTTTCTTCTATATGTTAAAAAAAATTAGATCATCAATGATTATGAGCTTATACTCATTGCAAAGGAGTTTTTGAGAAGAGGTTGTTGTTAAAATCTTATGGAAATTAGATGAGGGGTTTTGGAGATATGAACAACTTTCCATTTTTGGGTATGAAGGTGTCTAAAAAAATTTCAACAGCATAACAACATGGAGGTGAGTTTGGGAGGGAAAAAATCCAATTTTAAATGCATAAAAAATGGCTAAGTGTTTTATTTAACCATTTCTCCCTCTCAAGCACTTTAACTCATGTTTAACCCAAACAGCTTAACCAGGGTTAGTCGGTGGTTGGAGGTGGAGTTGCACCCTAGAAAATATGGGATAGACGAAGTAATGAGATATCATGGGAACAAAATTACACTTTTCACCATATCATGACAAGTGGCAACATGTGGTTTCATGTGAGAAAGATGGAAGGGCTGAAAATAAGCTCTTAGGGATTGAAATTGGGTTTTGCTTGTGACCATAAGCTAGCTCTATGGAAGGGGCACATTTTTATGTCAATGTTATCCCCTTAGATTTTGATATAAGTTACATGGAATAGATGATGAGGAAAAGTGTGTCGTGGGTCAAGCCAACATGAAGAGGGGGCCAAAAACAAGTGTTTGCACTTTCATTACACCCGGTTTACAAGTCTTAAGTGGTGAAACATAACCTCCATAATAGAGTGTACTTTATTATCCTTGTTATACCATTACAATTTAGGATAAGGTAAAATAGACACATAACCTTAAAAATGTTCCAAGGGTCCATGCATCATGAGGAGGGGGAATTTTTGAGTTACACATGTTTTTAATGATAGGATAATAATTATGCATTGTATTTTAAGGTTTAGCATAGGTAATAATTTGTTTCATGATAATTTTTTTATATTGTAAAAACCATATTGTTTGACATATTATGGTCATGTATGGTTTTTGTTATTTGGTTATGTTTATTATAACCATATTATTGGAATTATTTTTACATAGGTTTGTAATATTGTTGCATAGTTGCAACTCCCTGTTTTTTACATGGATGTACAATTCCTATAAGAATTGCAAAACATTCATTTTAAGATTTATTTTCCTTCATATTAATAAAATTTTGAGGCTTTCGTCCCTCTTCTATAATTTTATTTGGTACCAGAGCAAGGTTAATCTAGACCTGTGAGCAGAGAAGGTGTGGAAAGAGAGAGTAGAAGAGATAGAGGATATTGGAGAAGCATTTCCAACATTTGGAGAGCCTGTGTAGCCTCCTGCAGCTTCCCAGTCCCATCCCTTCCTCCCCACAACCTTCTATTCATTCCAAGTGTTTAGAACGCAATTATTTTTCCAATGGTGCCCCTTGCACCAAGAAAAAATTTACTACAAAAAAATTTTAAAAATATATAATTTTTCCCCATAAGGGTTTTTGCCTCTAAATTCAAAGGTATATGTAGTTATAGCTACATTTGAAAGTAGTTCCAAATTTATAGAGTTCTCTGGTGTGCATTTACCTCTTAACCAAGCTCCTAACGGAGTTGGCTCATGGCATAGGTGATTCAAGCTACTTGGGTAGGTTAATCCACTACCAAGAACATTGTCGAGAACTAAGCATATCATTGCAAGAATGAGCCAACATTGGCATGCAAATAGAATCCACTGAGTTAGATTTTGTAAATGAGTTGAGATTATTTGGATTCGAGCGATGACCATCACCCACTCCCTTGAAGTTTAGTTTAGTCATCACCGAGCCTTTGGAAACCAAGTTGAAGGTGAGATCCCCACGACTTATGTGGTCGAGATTCTTGTAACATCCCCATTTTAAGATACTAGAACAAGGGAAAAAAAAATTATAAAATTTTCTTTGTTATGAATTATATAATTCAAACACACGTTCAAGTTTTAATAATTGTTCTCTACCCAAACAATGCAGTTTGGAACACACAATTTCCTTTTAAAACTAATGTTCTCTGTTCACATATTTGCAATATGGAACACACATTCAGTGCCATTCAATCATATAACAGATTCCATATGCTACTATAAATGACTCGAAGAACTACCGATCTCCCATTTTCATGGCTCGGAGTTTCAACGATCTCTCATTTCATGACTCGGCAACTTACCGATCCTTCATGTTCATTCATGCATAGTATAATATATATACAAGGTTCTCTTACCATTTCCGGTTATCGAAGTGATCCATTTAAGAAGCCTATCTGAATATCTGTTACTGATATTCATCTGACATCCTACATCTTAAATTAGGTGATCAGGACAACGCAAATAACACTTGTGATACTTTGGCCAAATATTTTCACATGCTTTGCATGATCATATTCCTGGATGTGATACACACCTACGGAATACGTCCTTCACCTCACTTCATCTGTTATCTAGAATGGTCTTTCCTGGTTCCTACCAGTCCTTCCAATTTAAGGTCAAACTCTAACTCCAACTAGCAATATGAACGAGTATAGGAAGTCACTCATGGTAACTAAAGATACGTAGACATACGGTGTCATCCCTAGACGACTCCGTGTGTCTAGTTATCTTTAGTCCTCCGGAGTCACTCTGTATACATGATCATACTCCTATCCCCAACCAAGAACTTAATATTCAGCTTATGTAATCTTGATGATTTAATTCGGGAGGGCATTGTAATATGTCAGCTATAACATTGTGTCATCATGAAGGCCCCGCCTTCATGAAGACACCGTGCTGTAGCTGGCATATGTCAATGTCCTACGGAATCCTCCCATCGAGAGTACACATCCAACTCAAGTGATTTGGTTATGATCTTAATATTTAAGATAAACTTTCAGCAGCCATGCTGATCCCTTATCCTCGTTCTTGTTACAGTTGTATGTAGCTAAGAGAGACTAAATCCGTCTTCTAGCTTACTATGCATCTTCTCCTTTGTATCGAAGGGTTGCATTTTCTCTACTTGGTTCTTTTCTTAATCCTTGGATTAAGCAACCCATTACCGATAGACTTAATAAGTTTAACCTATTAAACTAAACCAAGTTTTCCACAACTGTAAACAAATTCAGAATTCTGGCTTAGTAGACGTCATTAAAACGAGGTCTAATTCTTAATGAATAAGTTCATTTATTCTCCTTAACCTTACATAGTTAAGGTCTATTAGCCCTAGATATATTTTTCCCATATCCTTTCTTTCTGAATTTAACATTCGAGTCTATTGATGGAGTCCGAATACGAAGTTTGGCTGCTCCTAAGTTATTTTATATTCCTTAACTTTCAAGCTAATCCCGAATACCTATCAGTTATGAGATCATGTTCTTCCTAATCCTTTTTAATGTCAATTAAAAATTCATCTTAACCCAAGTATGAACTAATTACACATTTCAACGTAAAAGTTGCATTTAGGTAAGAATAGATATCAATTCCTTTTAAATCCATCCAAGGACAATTGAATAATTCCAAATCAAGAAATAACATTATATTCCCAACTTAATCAACAATATCAAACTGATATAGTCATTAAAATATCACACTTGTATTTGTATTGATCAATCCATTTCATAATCCATACATTTTCCAGTCCAAATGACCGGACTTTGTTTATATTAAACAACATTACAACTCATAAGATAGAAGAATGTAATTTCTTCTTTTCTCAATTCCTCGTAGAGGAATAATAAACTATCAAATACAATTCATCTTCAGACAATCAAAAGAAGTATCAGAAAACAGCCATGTCTTCATTTTACTCAAGTTCCATCTCGCAAAATTACTAGCACGAGTCATCTCATCAATCGAGCATATTAAGCACTTGTCATTAAAATGAGGTGCTTCTAATTAACTGTCTCAATAAAAGAACCCTGCTTTTATGAAACGTTAATAAGAACATCAATCAAGAATTAAGTATCAAAAAGAATGAACAGCATGACAACTACATCATCTAAATACCATCCCAATCAGTCAAAGAACTACTGTCCTTTTTCCCAAATGATCATTACAAAAAGTAATTTCCTTCAAACAGTTCCAGATTACAACATCTGTAAAAACTAGGTATACAAGTATGCATACAGCTGTTATAACATTAAATGCTGTCAAATTCCTTCCCTTTCATTAGTTATAATATCAAAGGATAAATCTAACTGAAATGTAAACCAATTACTTTCCTTTCAGTTCATGCAACTCATTTGATTTCAAGCAATCAAGTGCAGATGAGAAAAGCAAACAGCAATAAAATGTAGATGCTTAATCCAAAGCAATACAAAATTCGTTCCTTAATGATTACAGATTTCTAACTGTATGAGAGAAGAAATGATCATTATTCCAAGTTATCCATTCACTCTCCTTTTCCTTTCCTCATGACTGTACTGATAATTTAATCCAAATGAGACATCAATCAAAGATAACAGTTCAGAGTGAAACTTACAAAATCCATTCAGAATTCACTTTCCAACAGCAAAGAATAATTCCATTCATATTCAGCTTTAAATGAAAACAAGGAAGAATTTATCGTCCTTATCAATACTTCTTTTAAATCAGGCTCATACGAATACCAAAAACAAGTTGGTAAAACATCGTATCCATCATAGAACAAGCAATATAAAGAATGCATACTATGTACTTACTGTACTAGAAGGATTCATACTTCTTTCACTGTATTCTAACCAAATAAACAGTTATACAGTCACTTAATCAATTATTCACACGACTTTCTATATCCATGAACGCACACAGTTCATAAATAACCATTTGCACATTGTTGTTACCTACAGCAAGTCCAACTCATATTGCACAGTAAAGCTCTATTGTTGCTATTTCCAGAACTCAAACAACAAAAGAGAAAAATTCATTCCTTTAACTATTTCAATAAGAAAACACCCATTTTCTTCAAACACAACAAGAATCACTCAAGTCGAGTTCATTTCTTTTTTTTTTGAATGACAGTGCAAAATCAGAGACCGCACGAAACATTTAAATATTCCGTTTGTACAGAAAAACATAACACTCAGGAAACAATCTAAATGCCACTGTCATTTCTATCAAGCCGAACCTATAATACTCAATAAATCCCCAATTACCATTTCTTCAAAATTTAAAACAACAAAAGAAGAAGAACTCGTTTCCTTTTTAAATCCAGAAAATAAATGATGTCAAAACCAAATCACACAAAGATGCACAAATTTTATTCAATATACCATATGAAAAGAATTCCCAGTTTGATTTCCTTCTCGATCAAACATTTAAATCCAAAAACCTCATTCTCCTGTTTCACAATGATGCGCAGAACCCAAAAGATACAATATTTATATAACAATACCTTTATCAAGGCAAACCCGCATAGGGTATTAAATGCACAAGCATGGTACAGTTAAAAATAGTCTCAAATAGCAAACCAATTCCCATATATTTCATTTATTTGCACAGCAATTCAAAGCCAAGTTCGTTTTCACGATGACAGTTTGAGTTAGAAGATCAAACCGCATCCACAAAACACTATAAAATTGATTTTCCATCACAACAAGGAGAAAATATAATCATTTATGATTTCTGAAGAAAAACAGTTACCTTCTCCAACTCTCACGAATACCCAAGTCGTATTCGTCCATTTTTACAAAAGAAAAGCACAGCAATAAGAATATTACTATCACTTCCTTCAAACCGAGCTCATAATGCTCAATAAAACCCAATTACTTATTTCCTTCAAAATCTAAAACAAAGAGTTAAGGAAGAGGAACTCATTTCCTTAAAAAAATCAAGAGAAACAATGTCAATCAACTCACATAGTTAATACGTTCCATCATTCAAGTTCATATTGGCAAAAGAACAATTGCTCAACAATGAAAAACAAACTCATACAGCCTGTACAGTTTCATAACATACAGAACGAATCCCCCATTATGGTCGAATAAATCACACAACATGGACTGTATTTCCAAAATAATAAATACGCAAAGACAGTTCAAATCGCAACAAAGCAAGATAAAATTACTCTACCCAGAATCATCTCAATCATGACAGCAAATCAAACAAACCCAAAACCCCCTTCATCAGAAGAGCAGGTTTTTTTAATGAGACGTTTAAGCAAAGCAAGTAGTTTTAAAGAGAAGGGCTTAACATGCCTGATAATCTTCCTCGAAGCTCGAAGAAAACCGCATCTACAGGAGGTATTTCCTTCCACGGTGGCAGCAACAAGCTTTCAAACTATCACCTTCCTCTACAGGCTCAGAAAATAGCCTTCAATTTCCAAAGAAACAGAGATAGCAACCAAACACAACTGGTTTGACTGAACCAAGGAAAACCAAATGCAAAGTAACTTCCCAAAAATCTGAACAAACACAATGAACAACCAAAAATTCCTCCATACTCTTTCCAAGGTGGGCTAGTCGTGAAGACCAAGAAAATTGAATGCATTAAAGGCTCTGCCTTTTTCCTATTTCCTCACACCACCGCCGACTCGGGTTGGCGAACTACCAATTTCAAATTTTTGCATGAAAACAGAGTTTAGTCTCATGACTAACTAAATGCCCCTAAATTTTTCCTGTTCCCGCCAAACTTGGTGTTGTCCACGCAAGGACTACATTCATTTCCTATTAAATTTCCCTCCATCCTTATCCTTTCCATCCCCCATGGGTCTGTGCGTCCCCTTCCTTAGGTTAGGATTAGTTTAGGATTAACAATAGTGTTCATACCTAGGTCATAGGTTAATAGGACTTAGTTCTATTTTCACCCTTAGAATTTAAAAATCCACATAGGATAGTAGTTAGGATATAAGGTAGAACTTAGGGTTAGATTAGGGTCTAATTCCCCTTCACCCTTAATTAATCAATTTCCAAACAAGTCCTTCCGACTGTCATCAAATTTCAACACTGTGCAGGACATTTCGTCCCACGTTCTACATACCTGAGCCACCCGCATCCAGGCATTTATCACCTTACGGGGTCTGGCATTACACAGTGTATGGTTCGAGAATCGAACCTTTTCTGTTGGCATCTACGTGCCAGCTATTCATACCTGAAATCAGGTGTTGCACATTTATATCAACCTTCAGTCTGGTTTAAAAGTAAATCAACAAAGTGATTACAAGAAGACCACAGCATACCTTGGATCAATGGAATTGATTCAAGGTGTGTTGTCAATCAGCGAATAGAGTTCAGCAAGCATACGACAGATCTGTCGTCATATCAGCAAACATACAAGCAATAATAACTGTTGTCCCATGTAAACAAATTACAGTATGCAAGAATCCAAATTAGCAACACATTCCTTTAAGATCTAAAATATATCTTAACATGTTTGCCTTCATTTCAGCAGTTAAAACATTATGAAAAATAATCACCATGATAACTTACAAAAATCAGGGTGTTACAATTCTTGTTGATTGGATCAAGCCCTCCCCTATCGATTGATTTATTCAACAATGGCATTCAAAGGTGGGCCGACCTTCATTCAAACACCTACGAAACTAAATTTTAAAAATACATTGCAAATCGAGTTGGGCACACCTCCATTCGAGATGTCTTGATCATTGTGGGCCAAGTGGGTTACTGTGTCAAACTAAGGTGTTTCGTTGGAATGCCCGAGTTGTTGTTGAAAGGAGGGAAAAGAAACAACCACCAAGAATTCTATATCGATCCCCGTGGTGAGTCATACTCCTCCGAGTCAGTCACAAACCAACAAACATGTGATCAACCAAGCCATTACTCATAGTGGGATATGGTTAAGACCTACACACAAAGTGATTCAAACAAACCAACGACAAAGTAAAACAAAAAAATGTAGTGAGCCGACCTTCATTCAATTTTTTTAGCGTTTTGGATGTAATTGTATATTTTAGTGTGTTGTACTATTTTACAGGTTGCCATATTCAACCACAAACATTGTAACTACTAAAAAAATGGTAGAGCTTTGTAAACAAAATCAATAAAATTTGGTTCTAAAACACTCATGAGATCTTTGGATCTCTTTCACAACATTTGGTATAAATAGTTCCTCTGGGAAGCACTTACGGGTAAATTCGTCATGACTACTACTACACTTAATACCTAATATAGCTACAACAATGTCTTTTGGGCATCGATCATTTAAATAAACGGGAGTAATAAGGACACAATGCACAAAATTTGAGCCCTCCCATTCATCTTTGAATGATTGCATGACGTAAATATGAACACTAAAATTTTCTGAGTATATAGTGAAGTTATGTGTGTGTATGAGGATATTTCTTTGATTCGGTGTCAATAATCACATAGACCTCTTTCAGTACTATCTTGGTACCTTATATTGGATTCTTTCATATACGTTAATGCCTCTTTCACGTACTACCAAGTATATAGAAAGGGTGATCTTCTTCCACGTACCGATGGGTATATCAGAAGGGCGCGTATATATAAAGGTTCAAGATATCGATCGGTGGTATATATATTGGGAGATATATAGATTGGGAGACCATATACCCGAGTGATAAGAGCCTTACCTTTTTTCGATTGATTCTAAAAAATGGGCACTAACACCCCCAAATTATTTCTTCCATATTCTCAACTTCTTAGAGGAGATAACTATGTAGCATGAAAGACAAAGATCAAAACACTACTTGAGTTTGAAGAGATTTGGAATGTTATGGATGGTTCTATAACCAGATCAAAGAATCGATACAACTCAATAATGACAGCTTTGATAGATCTAATTAAAAGGCCAAGCTGATAATATTTTTTGTAGTGTCCGAATACATGTAACCCCACATTCGAGATGTCAAATCAGCTAAGGTAGCATGGGATAAATTGATCACAGTGTACGAGGCCAACAACAAGAATGTAATACTAAATTTGTAGATTCAGTTACACACACTAAAGTTCAAACAAAATGAGAAAATAGAATCTTTCATAAGAAGAGTTGTAGAATTAAGGGCTTCACTTCTACCCCTAAGAGAGGAGTTCATTGATGATGCTCTCATTCCCATTATTCTAAGATCACTCCCTCCTTCATGTCGAATTTTTTTGACAACACTCAACCTGTCAGATCAGATAGCTAGCCTTGACAAGCTAGTAAATTTACTACAACAAGAATAAGTAATGTACAACAAAGATGACGAAGAGGAGCAGGCACTTTCTTGTCATCAGAAATGGAAAGTAATAGTAAAAGTAAAAGTTAAACCTAATTCTTCTCAAAATTCCCAAACACAACATCAAAGCATGGGAACAAATAGAATAAGAATAAGAATAAATGTCCTATCTATAAGAGAGGACATGATATAAAATATTGTTGGTTCAATACCTATAAGAAAGGTTCATCAAGTCATTCTAGACCTCAAAATCAACAATATCACAAGGGACATTAAACCTACAATCAAGGGCAAAAGAAGGGTAACTGGTGAAGAAAACCCCATTAGCAAGGAAATATAACTAAACAAGAAGAAAATTTGGATAATGAATACTTCTTGTACATTTCTCAATCAAGTGAACCTTCCATGTCATCTAGTGATGTCTGGTATGTTGATTTGGGAGCCACTCAACACATGACTGACCACAGAGACTGGTTTACCACAATGAGGGACACGCCTTTGAAAAATCATGTTTTGTTAGGTGATGATTCTTCATACATTGTACAGGGTGTTGGGAACATTTCTCTACCTTTTGGTTCACGCAATTGTAGATTATCAGATGTACTATATGTCCCTGGGTTAACAAAAAATCTACTATCAGTTAGTCATCTTCTAGATCACAATCTAAAGATTGACTTTTATAGTCATTCCAGAAGAACATGTGTTTAATTCAAGACAAATCACGAGGCTCAAAAATTGTTGCAAAAAAGCCTTTAATTTGGGACATATGTTCTAACTTTATTTTTTCCACAGATGATGATCAGAACTTGTGGCTAATAGTTCTACCTCTTCACAATTGTAGCATCGAGACTTGGTCACATCAGTTTCAAGTATCTCGAAACACTTCATTGGTACAACATGGTAAGAGGATTTCCATCTCTCTAGAAGGATGCGAGATAAGTGTCTTCGCTACCTAGCAGCTTAAATAACACAAAGCTTTGTTCCGGAAGAGTAATTATCAAGCTCGTGGTAAGCTTGATCTATTTCATGTCAATCTTTGAGGTGTGGTGCAACCGAGTCATTATGTATTTCAGTAATTCATACTTTTTGTTGATGATTACTCAAGAAAAATGTGGATTTTTTGTCTTCACAAGAAAAGTGAAGCTTTTGAGACCTTCAAAATTTCAAAGTGGCTATAGAGAACGAGACTGGTCATCACATCAAATCTCTCCACTTAGATCGAGGGGGTAATTCACTAGTAATGAGTTTAAAGCCTACCTACAAGCTCAAGTGATTCATTGAAAATGCCTCCTCCACACACCACAACAAAATGGTGTTGTTGAGAGACAAAACTACACTATCATAGAAATGGTGTATTGTATGATCAATTATTCTCAGTATTACAAGGAAATTTTGGGCGTATAAAAATACTTTTGTATATTTGTTAAATAGAGTGCCCACAGTTTCTCTTGATGGAGTAACACCATATAAATCATGGTCAAAGAGGAAACCATCTATTGCACACCTCAAAGTATTTGGGTGCAAAGAAAATATGCACATACCCAAGAAAAATACAGAGAAGTTGGATATGAAATCACAAAAACTCATCTTCATTAGCTACAAAGAATATATTCTTGGGTACTTATTTATGGATCTCAAGACCAATAAAGTCTACACTAACATAGATGTTGATTTTTTGAGAAGAAGGAAGTCGAGATTCCTCCTCTGGATTCACCTGATGTAGATTTTTCACCTATTGTAAAAATAGAAGTTGATGTTCCCACAAATTATGATAGTGATGATGGGGATGATGGTGATGATCAGATAGAACCATGACCCACAAGATCAGTTCATCGTATGCCCAAGTGGTATACTAGCATGATACGAGATGAAAATTGGATGCTCCACTGGATACATCCACCACTAGACCAAGGACTCACAGTAAAGCATGAGAATAAGTAAAATTTACTTTGATGAGTAGATTTATTGAATCTAATGAGCCCTCTACTATCTAGGAATCCCTACATTCAAAATCTTGGAAAGATGCCATGGACGTTGAGTATCAATTAGTAATGAAAAACAACACTTGGTAGTTTTTAATCTTCCACCGGAGAAGAAACCCATTGGTTGTAGATGGATATTCAAAACAAAATACAAAGTATATGGGACCATATACAAGTACAAAGAAAGACTGGTAGAAAAGGGGTACACACAAAAAGAAGGCATTGACTATGAGGAGACATTTTCTCCCATAGCTAAGATCAAAACGATTAGGATGATATTTTCTCTAGCTACACAATTTGGTTGGAAATTCCATTAGATGGATGTGAAAAGTGTCTTTCTAAATAGATATCTACAGAAGAAGTCTACATGACTCAAATTGAGGGATTTATCATACTTGGTCAAGAAAGAAAGGTATGAAGACTCAGGAAATCTCTATATGGCCTTAAACAGGCATCCCGGGCTTGGTAAATCAAAATTTATGAGCATCTCGTATAAAGTATGGATTCATCATAAATCGATACGATCATAATCTCTACCTCAAAAGCAAGGGGAGAGATTGTGATTGTTGTTGTCTATGTCGACAATCTAGTCATCACTTGGAAGTTCAATGAAGATGATTGATGCAACGAAGAAATATCTTAAGTGATCATTTGACATGATAGATCTTGGGATCATGCACTACTTTCTTGGATTGGAAGTATGATAGAAAGAGAATCACATCTTTTTCTCGGTGGGAGTATACCAATACAATGCTCGAGAAATTGAGGATGATGGATTAAATACCTATTACTACACCTATGTAGATGATACTACAGTTATCTCATTCGATCTATCTCCTATGTTAAATGCAACTCTCTATTGGTAGTTTAATGGGAGTATTGTTTAATTCACTTATACTAGACCAGATATCAGCTTTACAATGAACTATCTATCTAGGTTCATGCAGAACCCAAATTTTTCATTGGAAGGAAGCAAGGAAAATCTTGAGATATCTCAATGTAACAATGGATCTTGGTCAGAATACAAGAATAATTATCAATTCTTCTTGAATGGATATTCGGATTTAGATCGTGTAGGTAATATTGATGACATGAAATCCACTTCAAGATTTGTATTCTTTTTGGGACTTGGACCAATATCATGGGGAAGAAAGAAACAAATATTTTTTCTCAATCTTCTACAAAAGCCAAATATCGTGTGTTGCAGGGAAGTTTTCTATGAAGAAATGTGGCTACGTCACATACTAGAAGGACTTGGAATATCACAAGAAAATCTGACCACCTTGTATGTTGACAATGAAGGTGTTCTCAAAATTGTTTGCAATCCATTGTTTCATGGAAGAACAAATCACATTGAGGTACAATGCAGTACATTTCATATGTGAGCATGTCTTGAAACACGACATACACGGCTTCAATTTTTTCTAACAAATTGAACAATGTGCAAATATATTCACAAATTCACTTACACGTGACAAGTTTGATTTGTTCGTAGAGTTTCTCTCCTTATCTCTTGAAACAATGCAAAATTAAGGGGGAATGTTAGGATAATAATTATGCATTGTATTTTCAGGTTTACCATAGGTAATAATTTGTTTCATGATAATTTGTTATATTGTTAAAACCATATTGTTTGACATATTATGGTCACGTATGGTTGTTATTTCGCTATGTTTATTATAACCATATTGTTGGAATAATCTATACACCAGTTTTAATATTGTTGCATAGTTGTAACTCCTGGTTTTTCTATACATGGATGTATAATTCCCATAAGAATTACATCACCTTCATTGTAAGATCTATTTTCTTGCATATTAATAAAATTGTAAGGCTTCCATCCCTCTTCTACAATTTCATCTAACAAACCAAGTTACAAGTTTTAAGTGATGAAAGTGTAACTCCAATAGGGGGTGCAATTTATTTTCCCAATTGTCCCCTTATACCAAGGGACAAGGGAAAAGGGATAGATGAGGGTGAAAAGTGAACTCAAGCTTTAAAACCTTTATGATGTCAAAGATGTCAACATATAACTAGAACATTAAGAGTGTTTTTTTGGCCACAAGAGAAAGACATGGAGTTTGGAGATCAAACCTTATATGATTTTGGCTCAAAATAACTAATAATATAATTGAAATAATTTACAAGAGCCCATTATTCTTGAAATTTGAATTTTAGACCCAGATAATATTTTGGCTCAAAGGGAATTTGCAGTGTGACTCAAATTGTCACAAAATATTGTGAAGCCTTAGACCAAAAATGATGTGTCTAACATGTGGATAATTCCAAGAGATTTACATTTTATACTTTTTAGCTTCCAACTCCTCTCATAGCTTCCAAAATCTTCAGGACAAGTCCACTTTCTCTCGTTGCAGTAATCATTCCATGTACCCACAATGACCTTATTTTTCTTGAATGACTCCCGACACCATATGGCCCCAAATAATTATTTGAAACTACCTTATATATCTTCAATCCTCATTTACACAAATCCTAAATGGGTTGATCCTTGTAATTATCCTCCTGAGGGTATTCCTTTACCGCAAAATGGCTAAAACCATTTTATGCCTCTGGGAACAACTACTCCACCTTGGATCTTAGCAACTTCATGAGTAAAACTAGGTATATTTACCTACACACAAAACACACTTGAAAACAATTTTAGCACATTAATATCAGCCAAAATGACAAAGTGACACAATTGATAGGATTTCCATAAAAATGGTTTACAATGATTAGGGGGGATGTTTTCAAATGGGGGCTTGGTTTTCATGACCAAAATTTCAAATTTTGAATGTTATACATTTAGCATGACAACAGAGATAGAAAATTAACTTTAACTCAAAATAAATATAGTAAATTATAAAATAAAACATTATAAAAGGTACATAAAGCAGATGCAAAACATGTAAGGAATACACATGTTTAATTTTCAAAGGGAAGAGCTCTTGTTGTTTCCATTCCTTAGAGAGTTAGAATTTTCTTATGGAGATGTTGAAGAATGGGGTTATCATTCCCCAATGTTATGCTATATGATATATTAGATATTAGGAATTTCTTTTCTCCTAAATTTGTTCCTCCTTGAATTTGATGAATCAAAGCTAAAAGATGAGTCAATTATAGTAAAGGGGGGTTCTCTTCAACAAGCTGAAAATGGATTCAAGACCAATAAATGTGAGAATGAAGGTCACTTATCTACTTCTTCTAGTTTTGTAAGGCCAAGGGGAGATACCCTAGAAATTCTTATCAAAAGATGAGTCTAAACACACACTAGATCTAGCTATAAATTCAACCTCCATGACTAAGCACCCAATTAAGTGTCACTTGTGACATATCCACACATTTATAGTGAACAAACCTAAATTACTCTATTTTAGAGATACGATGGTATCAATGACTTGTTGGTTTTATAGCAAGGATCTAAAGCACATCTAGAAATGCATGAAGCCAAATTTATAATGAAGACACCCGCAAATATACATAAGATAAAATAGAGGTCTCAAAGGGGAAGGATAAAAACATTAATTAAAAAGTGGGGTTGATCATTCTAACTTCATATGCTCCTTGTCCATTGGGCCAATCTACAAATCTTAGAAGAACTTTAAAAATAACATGAGAATTACATTAGTCTACACAACTGCTACAACTCCCCACAATTCAAACAATCATTAAATCACATACATTGATATTTAATAAACCATTAAACCATCATAATGTAGAATCTAAAATATAGTTTTATCTAAGTTTATTAAATGCAAATGAAGTTATAATTCCACAAGGATTTTACAACCAAATTCTTTGGTGACTACACATCATACCTTTGCATCTAATTACCAAATGGAGACTCTAACAATTTGAGGGAATACACTTTTGCCTCAAATGATAAATTCCTTTCTAATCCACTATCTCATTCATGAATCAATAAAACAAACATGGCTACTCTTCCCTATATTTTTTATGATATCCTTGAATTGATTACATTCATTCCTTATCCAAACATCTAAAATAAATCCAAAATCAACACCTACAAACTAAAATACAAAGAGGTCGAGTTCCAAATTAAAAACAATAAAACTTAATGAATTTTTGATCAAGTTGGAAGATGACTAGATGAAGCACATGCTTCACCTATTAATACAATTTCAAAAAAATTCAAAAATGGAACTAGAGGAATTTTAGAATTGGTGAGAACTAATGAGAGAAGAGAAAATATTATGCACAAATTACTCCAATGACTCTGCCATGAATCAAATTACTATTAGCACCAATTAGAGGCTTAAAAAATATATAAGGGTCCTAATTAATTTCTTGCAAGCACATAATCATAAAAATAGAGGCCCCATATGTGCCAGAGCCAAAAATGAGGAATCAACTAACAAATGGTGACAAAAGAGGCTCTGGGATATTCTATCAAAAATTATACCATAAAATACACTACAAATATCTCCTCAATTCATCCAAAATTTATTTTCATTGAGTATCTCTCCCCATAACCTTTCCAACAATACCAATTTTGTATAATTTGGAGCTCCTAATCAAAATGTATGAGAAATATACTAAGTTTTTGGCCATCTATGTGGAGTTCCACACGCTATGACATCCCTTAAATCCTTTTATTTTATATTTTTCCTTCAAATTTGACATCATTGAAAAAAATTGCATCCAATCGTTGAATGTGACGTAGCCTCCTCGACACACTACCTTAATTCACAACTCTCATTGATATTTCCTTTGTGAAGCGATGGCACCAATCTTAATACCCTCGTGAATCAAGTTAGGTACACTTCTCTACATATTAAACACACTTACACATCATGTTATCACGTTCCTTTTAACCAAAATGAGAGTTAAATAGTTGAAATGTTGGCCAAAGGAAAGGTTTACATTGACTGGGAAAGGGAATTTCAAGTGTGGGTTTGGTTTTCATGACCAAAATTTTAAATGTTGCATGTTAGACATTTAGCATGAAAACATCAGTCCAACATTTGGCGTTAGGATATTCCCTACCTTATGTATTGTCATATCATCCATATGCAATTAAGGGAAATCAATCCATATGGGGTTTTTGTTAGCCACCTATTCCTTTAAATTCATAATATTTCTCCCATTATTTGTATCCTTTGACACATATGGTTCATGTGCATGCTCACTTTCCTACTTCTTTCCCATTTCAAAATTATACCAAGAACCCATTTCTTGAGAGATTAATTTCTTTCAAATTATTGTACCTAAATTACCTAATTAGATATAATTTGAAGATAATCTTAGTTTTAATTACATTGTATGCCTTTGTATACAAAATAGTTAAAAATAGTTAAAATATGATAAAACTACCATATGGTGTGCAATTTTATGAATTTTTTTAATATTTACTAACTTGACATCAAGATAGATAACATGATTATATATTGATATAGAGGGGTTGATACTAACATATCAACATAAGACCAATCAAATAGCTCTAAAATAATGTAAAATTCTCTATGAAAGACTAGTTGGCTTAAACCCTACCATCATTGTTAATATAATATTTCTATGATGTTCACTAGTTCCATGCTTAAACTCTACCAATTCTTCATTTACTAGTGTTGAATGGCCTTCCACGCATGATAGCCATACCATCCAACTGTAGACACTAAATCATGCACTTTGGGTATATTTCTAGGTCCTTATCACATAGTACTATTCATATGTTTCCTACACAAGAAAAGTACTAATTAATCATTATCTTTGGACTCTTTTATTTATTTTTGGTTTTCATCTTGGTCTTGCACACCCAATTACCCAGTCCGACCTTTGTTACTTTAGATTTTTTATTCTCGACACCAATGCCCAGCAAAGATGCTAGTGCCAAGCATCCTCATCCCCTCTAGGCACCCCTAGCCCCTTTTGTATCTTTCTCACATCTTTTGGGTCCTTTCTAGCTATTGGGATTCTTATTTTCTTAGTGGTCATCCTTTTAGAGGTTAATTATGAAATTCAAACAAAGGAATAATATAAATATAAAGATATGTGACCATAATAAAGGACCAAGCTCTAAGCATCTTTTACTATCACCTAATGTTACATCCAAAGCCATTTTAATAGCATCCATTCAAGGAAAAGGGACTGCATTCTTATTCATACACTTCATAGGAGGGGAAGTTCATTTTTCCATACACACATCTACTTACATTTACTACATCTAGTTATTTCTCGTTATTCAAGTGTGTCTGACGCACAAGAGCCACCTAGGGCATGATTCTAAACACACACACGTAGAACTACGTGGAGTATAAAATGTATTGCATAGTGCCGGATTATAAGTTCACTCGGTCGAGTGACATTTGGGTCACTGACTCCCCATTTGCATCATTTTATTTCTAGGATTTGATGTGTTTTGGGGTTTTATAGGTGCTCTTTCTCTTTGTAGGTTACAGGTGAATTCCATGGGTATAGTGAGACACACCGACGATCAACAACGAAGGGAAATGACCTAGAAGTGACTCTATAAAATTGAGTTTCTAACCATTTTCACAATCCACAGCACCCAAGAGAAGTCTTTGGCACCTAGGTGCCCCCGACATAGTCTAGGTGCCCCGGTCCCAACATTTCTAATGCTCAAACTATTTTCTAAGATCATTTGCGATAGTCTACTCTCTTGTTTCATTAGTTCTCCACATTTCAAGGTTCCCTCCATGATTTTTGTGAAATTAGATAAGCATCTTACCCTTCTCTAGCACTTAGGGTTTTAAATTTCAATTATTTATTTCTTAGGTCAAATCTACAATTTATTTCTTTAGCATTTTATTGAAACTCGTAATTTAGGAATTTAACATTTATTTATTTTAATATTTGTTAAATCACCAACCAAATATATTTGTTTAGTAATTGGGTTCACAAAATTCTTGTAACTATTTTACACGTGAAGGTTTAAAATGTGGTAAAACTTGACCTGATATAGATTATTAAATTAATTTAGTAAATAGGGTAAGTGCAGAAGTTGATGGACAAATATAGGGTCATCCGTGGACATCATATTGCAAATAACAACATAATATCAACTTGTAGGGATTATTAGCAATACATACACTCAAAATTAGACAAAATTATATTAATATGAATCATAGCATCCAGAATCTAGTTTCTAAAATACTATTTTTTTAAAAATGGACAAGATTAGCTATATTAAACACTCAAAATTCAATGACTTGGTATTTTTTTTAAAACGCCGATAAGATTATAGTCCGTTTGCCCACAATTTGGATGACCAAAAATTGATATATATTTTTTTCCTTTGGTGAGAAGTTATATGCCACTATCTATCTTGGGATGGATTTTATTTTGTATTTTTTTGAGTAATATTTTGTTTTTATGATTTTTTCCGTGAAAGCGGTATGAAAACATAAAGAAAACAGAACACTTTCTTTTGCCAGCCATAACTTCATCAAAAAATATTGAAATCAAATAAAAAAAAATTTGAACATGTATATAATTTCACCACGGTTGGGATGGTATAAGTTTTATCACATTCTGATAAGTGAAACAAATTTTGCAGTCTTAAACGTAGACATAAACATTCACAGGAAAAAGTGTCTTAAAGACCTACTATTAGTAAAAAATTATAAAATGATATTTATCCTCTTCTATTCACTTTAAAATCAGTATTTCTACAAAGCTAATAGTCTCCCCTACGCAATGGTACCATTTTTATGACATAGTTTTTACTTTTCGGCATGGTTCAAGTCCGCGGAAGACTAAATTTGATGTTTTGTTATTTTTAATGTAAAATTCAGGATTTGATGTCCACTTAATTGTCCCCCAACTTGGTGCACTTACCCAATACACTAATATGAACTTGCACGAGGTTAACACTTTTAAAGAGAAAGAACTCGTAAATTTCACAATAGAAATATCTATCTTGATTTTGCATAAAGGAGGGATGCACAATGAACATAGGGAACTAAGACCATCCTATGAGAGTGGTATTGAGGAACTTTGTGAATAACAGGGAAAAATAACATCTAGAAACTTCCATAAAATGGTATTGACTAAGGCAACCAAAGAGTGTTTGGGGTTTTTCAGTCTAAAACTTCCTAGAATTGTTCATTTATAATGGAATGGAAGGAGCTTACTTTGATAAATTATAACAATAACGCTAATAAAACATAAAAGAACATCAAATTAGAGAGAGAATATGAGAATATGAAAGTATACATGACTTAGCCACTTCAAGGGGAAACCTCCACACCTTTTAATAAGACCCAAATGCTCAATATCTTACCCAACTAATAGTTATACCTCCTATATATACCTTACTTATGTTATGTAAACCACCTAGGCCGACCCACTAAGCATATGAAAGCATAAATAAATGTGATATAACATGTTAAGAGATTATATTAGCCACATGTCGATATACATATCCCAAAATATGACCTAGGATTAAGGGCATAACATGCAATAAATATTTTGCAATCTTTCCTTTATCAAAACCTTATTAATGCACTCAAACAACAACACACAATAAAATGCCTAGGAACTATTTCATTAGAAAAACCTCATCATTTTCCTAATGCTAGTGTTACAAGACATAGCAATACCCCCGATGAGTTATGTAAATCCCCTTTATAAACAACTCATCCTTTGTATTTTTGTTAAGCCATTGAAGCCATTTCCTTGTATTTCCTAGTTATATTACTAAACATTATCATCACAACTTGAACTTATGGCATAAATACTGATTAATATAGTTACTGACTAGTTATTTTTATTTTGTCATATTTTGAGTATGCATTTATTTTTATGATTTCAATAATTTGCTTGAATGATGATATGTGTGATGCCACTCATAGTTGTAAGAAACTTGCTATATGTAGAACTCTTCCACCGCCAAAGGACTCCGTCTACAACAACCCATCCACAACCAAATGACCTATCTCGCAACAACCCATCCGTAGCTAAAGGGAATCACCTATAGAAAATAATCCATTCTAATAATATCTCTTGGAAGGTGAAGAGAGACACTCTAATTCTATACATGTCGTTGAAGGAGAAGTTACAACTAGAACATTAAGAACTGAGAGATAATTCAACCATGGATCTGGTTATTCACTGCAACTTAATAAAGAACTGATTGATTGATTAGTTAACATGTGATTTAAGGAACTGTTTGGTTACTTGAATTATGTGTTTGATATATGAACACATGTTATTAATTACATTTGCATGTGTTAAAACTCTTGTTGATCTATTTGAGATCTTCCACTTGTTCTACCAAATATATTTTACTTAGTTTGTTAAACTCCTAGTTGAACTCTTCTTCTCAATTTTTGTTGTAATTGAGAAGTATAAAATAAAAGGGTTAATGCTGGAAATCTATCTAGAACATGGGAGAATACAATACGAAATATACAGATATTTCTTTAATCTAATATTCATGCCAATTCAATAAAATATATTAGTTTTATTTATTATCCTTTAACTACAATATTTAGGAGGGATTAGCACCCATGGCAAGGCCCACTTATGGTTTGTTAAACCCCTCCATAGTGTTTTTGATCTATTTCATTGTATGACTAGACTAGGAAGCAATTTATCCTCTTTATCTGCATTCTGAATTTGCAATCTTAGCTTTAATCATAGTGTTAGAAACCATTTACTCGAGTTCTAATATTTACTTTCCAGCATTTTTCTTTCAAGTATTGTAGTGACATTTATTTCTTTCCATACCTCCTAAATTCTATGTAATTGTGCATACAATAGTGACATTATTTAAATTTTACATCCCCTGGTTTGATGATTAAATGAATATGATTTAATAAACATCATATTAACTATTGTAATTTAATGTTCACCATCATTTTTGGTGCTATTGTCTTGGGATACTGCCAAGTTATAGGGTTTTGAGAGGTTTTACATTCCTTAAAAATAGTTTAGGTTTAGAAATTCCACCTCCAAACCCCCCACTAATGTATGTTGATTGAGTTGAGTTATTTGATGCATGAACTTTCCAAGATATTCCCATGGTATATTTTTACCCAATCCACAAATAACACATATTACTATATCTGATTCTAAAGAAGCCACATCTTCCTCTGTACAAGGTTTGATAGTAGAAGATCACCCTCCAAGTGAGACTTATGAGGTTATTCCTAATCATCCAATCATGGCAGAAGAAGTAAATAAAAATTTTGAAGAATGGGAAACTACATTTAAGTTCCCAATCTCCAATAACAATCAGCCTATTGTAATGAAGAATATCTCTCCATCATCCCTTCCTAGTTTCCATAGATCCATAACTGAAGACACAGACACTTTCATGTCTGAGTTTGACATTTTATACAAGATATTTGATTATACAATTGATGCACACAAGCTAAATTTATTCCTTCTACATTCAAGGATGTAGCATTGAGATGGTTCATGGGTCTAGGAAGAGATGTTGTGATTACTTGGCAATAGATGAAGGAAACGTTTTTGACCAAGTACCAAGATTACTACAGACCAAGTAGTAGAAGAAGGGATAAAATCTTCAAGATGGCACAAAAGGAAGATGAGCCACTGGAATATTACCTAGAAAGGTTCATGTTTTGCGTTAATAAGTTAAAACACATAATATTACCTCCTAAATATCTCAAATTACTCTTCTTAAAGGGACTCAGTGAGGAGGATATGGACACTTTAGACCTGATAGGAGCTAGAGATATTTCAAAATATACCTTTGATGAGATTTGTGAATCCTGTAGGAATTACTCCAAAGCAACCATGAAGAGAATTAGAAGTTCTAGATCAAAGGGTGGATCAGCTACCAAAGGAATTGGGGACATATCTAAAAAAGAGATTGTGAACATGTTCAAGAACATGAAATAGGAGATAGTCAATGACATGGCTACCTATATTGATGCTTTACATGCTAAGAAGAAAAGAGAAGATGTGGAGGCAAAGACTTACAGAGTTCTACCATGCATGCATAAGAAAGAAAGTTGATTGCAGATGTAGGGGATTAGCTAGCATTACACAAGAGAAGGAGGATGCACCTAAATTCAAGATGATAGAAATAGAGGATGGGAAAGTCTTCTATGTTGCTCAAAGAAAGCCTTGGCCACCAAGATAATGAGGTATGCCACAATACCCAATGCCATATTTTCAAAATTGGGCTAGTAATCCATATATGCAGCCCCACCTTGGGATAATACTCAAGATATTTGCACTCCATACCTAGCCAATATCAATAACAATGGAAAAAATCCCTTCTTCATGATATAATACCTTGAGAGGAGGGAAGAAATGGAATAACCCACCTCCAAACTACCATAAATATTACCATCAACCTCCTCACCCACAACAAAAATATTTGATGCCAAATCCCCAAGCAGGATCTCAACCAAAAGACACTTGTCTACCATCTCAACCAACACCTAACCCCAAAAAAAAATATACTCATCCAACCTATACAACTAAATCAGCCCAATACTCTACTTATTCAATTGATGTTAATGACATCCATCTTTGCTCAAGAATATCACTTCTCCCACCAAGTAAACCCACCATCACATAAATTACAAATGAACCACATTATTACACAGACTGATCTGTAGAAAATCCAAAAATCACTACAAAATGATCCACAACAATGTGAGTAGAGTTCCAACAAGGATAAGTTGCAAGCTAATGAACCACCATTTCCAGAGAGATTACAAGAAAAGAAACCTAACCCTAAATCGATTCTAATTTTTTTCAATCAACTTAAGGATATTTGTGTCAAAATTCCACTTATTTAAGCCATCAAGTATGTTCCCATATAAAATAAGTTGGTAAAGGATCTATGCATAAAAAAATAGGTAGAATAAATAAGTATCCATCCATTGTACAATTTATTGGATAAATTGGTTGATATCATGCTTGGAAATTCAATTCTACTAAAGTATATAGATCTAGGAAGTCCTTTAGTAAACATTACAATTAATGGCATAATAATAAAGAACACTCTAATTGACTTAACGGAAGTCATTAATATCATGACCAAGAAAACCATGAATGACCTAAAGTTGTAAGGACTACGGCCAATAGCTATAATCTTACAACTTGCAAATAGATCAAAAGTGAGACCTGAAGGAGTCCTTGAGGACATAGTTGTGGTGGTAGACTCTTAGGAATACCCTTCTAAATTTATTTTCCTTCAACCAAAAGAAAATTTAGGAGGTTATCATACTATTCCAGAATTTCATGGTTTTCCACTGCATATGCATTCATAGGTTACACGTCTGACAACATGATTATTTCCAATGAAAGTGGCACTAAGAATTTGATGCTCTATTATCATTCCCAACCATTGAATTATGAAGATGAAATGATTTAGGTTGAAGAATCGAAGCGAGATTAGATATTTTTACAATATCTCGTGATGTTGGAGAAGTCTTGTATAATTGAAGACCAAGAGGAATATTTTTCTCTCTAATGTCCTGTAGAATAACTATGGAAGAAATGAAGAAGTTGATGATAAGTTGAGATGCTTAAGTTGTCCCTTGAACCAAGTTATACCACAAAAGAGCACCAAAATATTCCGTAAGAACTATATTCTTCACCAACTTCTTCCCCATGACTAGCATACTAAATTCTATTAGCAGAAATGTATGTTCAATGATGGATCTCTCCAAACAAGTGGAAATAACACTAGGAATACCACTTAATGTAAACAAAATGTTGAGTATGCAGCAAGATAAATTATTGATAAGTCTTCTTCAAAAGCATAGAACAACGTTACCTAAGATTATGGTGACATGCGTGGGATTCATCCTAGGCTTTGCACTCATAAGATATATATCAAGGAAAGTTGTAAACCAATCAGGAAGCCACAAAGGAGGATGAACTTAGTAGTAAGAGAGATTGTAAAAGGAGAATTAAAGAAGTTACTGGATGTCAGATTTATATATCCCATAAAAAATATTCAGTGGGTATAACCTCTTTTCATTTTTCCAAAGAAGAATAAAAAATGGAGGATCTGTGTAGATTATAGGGAGTTGAATGCAGCAACAAATAAAGATCACTTTCCATTTCCTTTCATTAATCAAGTGATTGAAACTTTTTCTAGAAATAAATATTTCTCTTTTCTTGATGGATATAGTGGCTATAATCAAATTGAAATTGTACCATACGACCAAGACAAAACTACCTTCACATGTTAATGGGGACCATTTTCATATTCATTTCTTCCATTTTGCTTGTGTAATGTGCCCTTACATTCCAGGGGAATTCTTGAGTATTTTTTCAAATTTAACAAATGACTACATAGAAGTCTACATGAATGACTTCACAATACATGACAGCACTTTTGGAGAAGCTATGAAAAATATGGACAAGGTTTTTAAGAGATGCAAAGAACATAATTTTTCCTTGAGTAATGATAAGTGTTATATGATGATGTCTGAAGGTATAGTTCTGGGACACTACCATTCTTGTGAAGGAATTCAAGTTGATCTAGAAAAGGTATGTGTTATAATCAACCTGGAAAAACCAAAGAAAAAAAGGATGTTAGGATATTTCTAGGCCATGCTGGATATTACATAAGGTTTGTAAGAGATTTTAGTAAGATTGCAGCACCACTTTTGTATTACTAGGGAAGGATGTTGATTTTGTTTGGATTAAACGTTGTGAATATGTTTTTCAAATCTTGAAATAAATTTTAACTACTACTTTTGTATTGAGAGGACTTGATTGGAACCTACCTCTCCACATCCACATTGATGTATCAGAACATGATATTGGAGTTGTCTTAGGAAAAAAATATGGAATTCTGAATTATGAATTTATTATGTTAGCAAGAACTTGCAACATGTAGAGCTAAATTATACAATGATAAAAAAGGAGTTCTTATCACTTGTATATGTTATCAACAAATTCATACACTACATCATAGGTTATTTAGTGTTCATTCACATTGATCATGTTGCAATCAAATATCTGATAAACAAACCTATAGTAAGCAGCATAATCATCAGGTGGTTACTCCTCTTGCAAGAGTTTTATGTCACCATAGTGGAAAATCTTGGCAAGGAAAACTTGTAGCAATTTTCCTCTCTAGTATGGACACTAATGATGAAGAGAAAGTAGTTGATGACTCCTTTCCAGATGAGCACTTATTTTCTATCTCTACAAAAACACCTTGGTATGTATACATAGCCAACTATTTGGTTTCAAGTAAAACACCTCCACATTACTTATACTCTGAGAAGAAATACATAGTTGAAAAAAGTGTACATTTTTTTGTATAGCTATATTTATATTTCATACATGATAAGACCAAATCATAATAAGGTGTATAGATGGTGAGGAGATATTTGATGTCCTTAGAGTTTTCCACAATGAACCTTGTGGAGGAAACTTTGTTGCAAAAAGAACCATGTAGAAGATGTTTACTACTGGTTATTATTGGCTAACATTGCATAAGGATGCAACACTATGCATTAAGAGATGTGATATAGATGTCAAATAATGGGAAATCCCATGAGATCGATGAGATGCCATTACAGCCTCAATTTGTCTTATAGCCTTTTGAAAAGTGGGACTTAGATTTTATTGGCCCTATAGACCATAAATCTCAACAAACATAATACATCTTGGTATGCATGATTATCCAACCAAGTGAATAGAGGTGAAAGAATTGCCAAATCAGTTTAAGTGATAAAGTTTCCAAATTCTTATATGATCACATCTTCACCACATATGGAGTTATAAGAGAAATTGTAACAGATCAAGGTACACATTTTATTGCTCATGTAATTGTTGTATATATCTTCCCAGTAGATATAGACAAGCAGAAGATTATAGAAATCAAAGAAGCTCAAATCCCGACATTTATCACCTAGGCACACAAAAGTGGTGCATAGAAATGAGTGTCGACAGGGTAAAGGATGCGCCTTGGCACACGTAAATGGTGCACGACACAGAGTGTTGACACTAAAATGTATGCGCCAAGGTACAAAAGTGGCGCACAGAAATGAGTGTCGACAGGGTAAAGGATGTGCCCTTGGCGCACAGAAATGGCGCACGACACAGAGTGTTGACACTAAAATGTATGCGCCAAGGTGCACAAAAGTGGCGCACAGAAATGAGTGTCGACAGGGTAAAGGATGCGCCCTTTAGGAAATGGCGCACGACACAGAGTGTCGACAGGAAAAATCTGCGCCCTTGGCACACATAAAGGGATGTCGACACACACATGGATGCGCCTATGGCGCATCTTCGGGAGGCACAACTTTTTGAGCACTGACAGGGCAAGTAGACTTCTGCGCAGAGATATTCAGATGGCCATAACTTTTGACTGGGAGCTCGGATTCATGCAAGGTTGGAATTTTTGGAAAGCTTACGAGGTCCTCTGTCCAACTAGGACTAGATATCTTTAATTGGGTGAGAAAAAATTCTTAAAAATGCAAAATACAGTTCGCCACTTTTGGGTTCGCTGGGGTTCTCACCTACCGCCATAATGATATGATTTAAATGCAGTCTGGAGGTGGTTGGGGCAGATTTCGGATTTCCTCTCTTCTCCCTCTCTTTTTCTTCCTATAAATTGTAAGGAGGGGCTTCTTTCCAAGGGGGTGGTTCATCCTTTCAGCTCTGCCGCTCCTTCTTTTTCTTCTCCAGGGTTGAAAATGGAGTTTGAACCTCCTCCCCTCTCTCCGTAATGGCGTTTTTGCCTTTACTATTGAAATGATGTTCAGCAAACTTCTCTAGAGCAACAAAAAATGTTTTGTGATGCATCTATCCATCCTTGCTCATTTTTTTGCTTGTTTTCTTCTTGCCTCTCTTCATTGCAGGTATTTGCGCATGTTCTAATGTTCATTACAGGTATGGAGCCGTGTTCATGGAGTTTTGGGGCATTTTCTATGTGAAATCTATCCTTGGGTTTGTGATGCATCTGTCCATCCTTCCCACTTAGCTCACCTCTCCTTGTTCCATGGCGTTTGATAGATGTTCAACATTCTCCTTCTCGGTGTATCACCGTTTTAGTGTAGGCTTTTGCTGTTTTTCCCTTTCTCTCTCTCTCTCTCTGTCTCCTTGGCATGGTTAGATTAGGTTTAGATTAGCTTGCCTACACTGGAATAGCTTGTGGCAGGTAGTTTAGGAGCAGAACCAGCCTTCTCTGGAGATTCCTCTCTTAGTTTCACAAGTCCCACGCTTGGAGAGAGGTTTCCATGTTGTGCAATCACACTTTGGATGCTATAGTGATCAACCTAGAAGCCCGATTTGCATCCGTGGGTGCTTTGTGAGTCTGCAACAACAAGTAATTTCTGATTTAGTTAAATAATATGAAATCAAGCATAGGAATTCTACACCATACCATCCCTAATCTAATGGCCAAGTAGAGGTTACAAACAGAGAAATAGAGGTAATATTAACAAATACCATTGCACTCCACGAAGATATTGGGAAGATAGGCTTCCAGAGGCAGTATGGGAATTTAACACAACATGGAATACCATAACTAGCTTTACACCATTTGAACTCTTGTATGGTAAGAATGTTGTTTTACCAATTGAGTTTGAACACAAAACATTAAGTACTTCACTTGAGTTAGGAATATATTTTTTAGAATCTCAAAGACAAATAATTCTCCAACTTAATGAGTTGGATGAATTGAGAAAGCAAGATGTGCATAACACATAAGTAGTAGTGAAGCAAAGAGTCAAATGGTATGACCGGTGCATCAAGACAAGATAGTTCTAATAAGGTGACTAGGCACTCTTGTTTAATTCAAAATGCAAGGATCATATAGGGAAGCTTAGAACAAGGAAGATAGGCCCTTATGAGATTGAGAAGATCTTTCCTAATGGAGTTGTTAAGCTCACTACCATAGATCCCGTGAATTTCAAGCTCACCGGTAAATGTACATAGGTTGAGATTATATAGAATCTAGTTGACAGATATTCATTCATGAAAATTTTCAGAGGTCCAAGCAGGATGGAAGTAAAAACATCATAGTTAACCTCAGGATTTGATCTTGTTGACTCACCTTCTGAGATTGCAGAGGATTGAGAGATTTTTTTGGCCTTGGTACTTTCATCTTGTTACATATTCCAAGGCTGAATAAAAGTGTTGTGATCAACCCTTCTGGTGATCAAAGCAACACTCTACTAACACATTTTATTTCATATAGTTTTTTTTTTTGTGGGGTTTGATGTCAAGTAATTGCAGGAGGGTATTCTCTCCATCATAATGAGAGCATGCAATGACTGAGGGTTCCACCTGCAGCAACATGAAGTAAACCCTTGTTTTGTTGTTTTCATTTAGCAGAACTCATGATTGCATGAAGAAGATCAAGGATGCATGCACATGTGGGAGATGGAAAAGGAATGATTGGCACCCCAACGGATCAAAATTCCCTCTCTGTGATTCATCTAGTTTTAGTAAGGATAAGCCAACATCCATGTATAATTAGGTTCATCTCACAACAGTATCATAGCAAGATTGCATGTATCCAAGTGCAAGTTTAAATAAAATATGGATAATGATCATTCCACAAAAACATCGAGATAATTGCACTCAACTATCATTTAAATAAAAGTATAATTAGTTTAATTATAGTTAATTATCATTTATGCCAAGTCACTATGTATGTGCTACATTTAACAACCTCACGGCTTTCAATCTATGATTTGTCCCTCCACATAAGCCAATATTGTCAAATCACTTCCCTTTGCATGTTTTACATGGTCACATCAATTAATGATTGCTCTCCCATAACTCGTGTTATGTGTCCTCTCGGTCCTAATTTCAAAAAAAAGGAGATAAAAGTAACTCCAAACTACTCAATTGTGTAACATTCCTCCAAAGAAAAGTGTTATTGTTGCATATTGAACCAAAGCAGGCTACATATCCACCATGGGATGATATTTGATAAGGCATGAGCCCATTGAGCATTCTCAACTTTTGATCCATCCTCGAATTTTGTAGTATTTTTAGGATAATGGTTGAATAGACTACATCAACAAGTTTCAGGGTTTTAAGGAAGTCATGGTGGAGGAATTTTCCAACACATTCAATAATGGGGAGGAAAAAGTGAAGGGATTATTAGTGAGACTCGGTGATGACATATTGGCATAAGTAGTTAGCCTACCAACCCAAGGGGAATCATCCTCTGAAAAGGCAAACCTGAAATCATCCAGAGAGAATTCATAGATGATGATGATGCATTCATCACTGACAGGAAAGGTACACATAGAACATCCCTTAAACCTTTATGGGTTGAGGTTGCAAATTTTGTAATTAAGTATTTTACTTGTGAAGGAAGGTATTCTAGATTGAATATAAATTATTTCAAGCTATTGAATCATCTAAAGAATAATAGTCAAGTAAATGTACCTAATTTCTTGCATGAAATATTGAAGAGAATGAGTAAATAAGTACATAGGGGAATGTATGCACTTTCACACCATTTCCTTTTAATCCTAGGTAATAAAACATACCCTACAAAGGGATTATCCTCATATACCATGGGGAGATTTTGCAAGGGCAGATAGTATAGATAATTTGTTGGGAAATAAGATAAAGAGGAGGAAAAGAACTAAGAGATATTCCTCACGTGTAATTGAAACTTCAGCATCTACCTCCCAACCACAAGAACACATTACTTATGAAAATTTTCCATTTATTGAAGAACACATTATACGTGTCTCTCCTGAGAGAATTTTCATTGTTGAAACCCTATTGGAGTTCTCCACACCTGAAACCTCCACATTTAAGGGTAAAAAATTCTTATAAATATACTCTTGCACCACCTAGGTGCTCCCATAGGCTTAAAACAAAAAGGCCAAGGAGATCCGAACTAAAAATTCAGATCCTATCTCACTAGATTGTGATGTGGAAGATACAGAAGGTATCATTGAGCCTTAGACAATGGAGACACAATAGGGAGATATTGATGCCCTTGTTCATGAGAAAGATAACCCTAAACATCCCATGAAGGAACGAGAGTAGGCAGCTCATGAAGAGGAGACAATTCATGTAGCAGTGCTCATGAGGATGAGACATTTCATGAAGCAGAAGGTCATGAGGAGGACAAGGAAGAGGAAATTGGAGAGAAATTTGAACATGGACACATGCCATACATTTTTAACAACCCATTGAACAATAGAAATAAGAAAGTGAACATGAACAAATTCCACAAGTGGTTGAGTAGGTCATTGAGCACTAGGTGCATGGAATTGAGCAAAGGAAGATGCCTATAATAATTGAACTAGTCATGGAGAAAAACCAAGAGAACATTCATGTAGTTGAAGATGATGTACTTGAGAAAGTTCTAGAACAAACACCATATGCTAATATACAGCAATTGAATGAACACCAACTAACCCATGAGTTTTTATTCATAAAGTTTTTAGAGATATTGTCAAACCACCTTGTGAGGAGATGGCCACACAAACTATGTTGCCTAATATTGGCTATCTGATGACACAATTTGAGACCTATGTTAATAGGCTAAAAGTAATATGGGAAAGGGAAAATGAATCCCTTATCTCCAAGCATAAAGAAGAACTAGAGGAAAAGGACAAAGAGATAGAAAGGCTAAAGAAGAAGCAAGAAGAGACAGTCTAGGTGGCCCATGAGATATTCAAATGCAAACCTCCATCTAATGTTTACACTATTTTCTTAAAATAAAATATGTTACAACTCAAACTCACATGTATCAATTCTAACATACCATTTGACATCAGTGCAGCTAGGATCTTCTTTAGGTTATATCATAACAACACTCATGAGCTTTAGCTCTTACTCTATGAACTTTACATGTACAACTATGTTCTTGAATATGATAGGAACTGCATTCCAATCCTATATATTGGAGATGTTCAAGTCATAGCCCTCTGCTCTTTTTATGAATGAATCAAATAGAGAAAGATAAATGGAAGAGTATAGGCATTTAGAAAAGGTACAACTACTAATGGTTAGGGTTGAGACAGAAAAAATTGGAGAATTTGTATAATAGTATAAAAATTATATAACGAAGAAGGTGATCAAAAGGAGAGTGTGGAAAATTAGGAAACCAGCCCATGATGAAGTCAAAGATATGATTAGAGATCATGGAATTCGTGTGGTACAAGAAAGTAGGATGTGGTGGAACAAGCTATCTCCTGAACTACAAAAGAAAGAAATGCACTCTTACCCTAATATAATGCCAACTTTGAGAAGAGTGAATACATATATTTAGATTGCTATTGAATGTGCAGAGAATTGGCTTCCTATTAGCTATCATCCACCAATATTCCACTTTATGATTCCATCATGAACATATGATAGACCACTTAATGAACAGATACATAATGGAGTTATGCACATGTTTATGATAAACGATGGCTACTTCTTATCAAAATAAGAAGGAACAGAGACCCCAGTTGACTTCATGCATGAATATTATTTTCAATAGCAAGGAATTGAGCCACTTGAATGAGGAAATTCAAGAAATTAAGCTTGGGGGTGTGATGAGTTGTGTAAATCCCCTTTATAAACAACTCATCCTCTATATTTTTGTTAAGCCATTGAATCCATGTCCTTGTATTTCCCAGTTATATTGTTGAACATTATCATCACAACTTGAACTTATGGCATAAATACTAATTAATATAGTTATGGCTAGTTATCTTTATTTTGGTATTTTGAGTATGCATTTATTCTTATGATTTCAATAAGTCATTTTAAATGATGATATGTGTGATGCCACTCTTGGTTGTAAGAAAATTTCTATATGTAGAAACTCATCTCATGCAGCCAAAGGGGTCACCTATAGAAAAGAAACCACGTTATTAATATCTCCTATAATATGAAGAGTGACACTCTAATTTTGTATGTGTCGTTGAAAGATTAGTTAAAACTGGAACATTAAGAACTCGGGAGATAACTCAACCAATGATCTGATTATTCGATGTAAATTATTGAAGAAATGATTGATTGATTAGTTAACATGTGATTTAAGGAATTATTCAGTTACTTGAATTATGTGTTTGATATCTAAATACTTGTTATTGTTTTTGTTACATGTGTTTAAACTCTTGTTAATCTATTTGAGATATTCCACTTATTCTACCAAAGATATTTTAATTAGTTTGTTTAAACACCTAGTTGAACTCTTCTTCTCACATTTTTGTTGTAATTAAGAAGTATAAAAGAAAAGGGTTAATGCTGGAAATATATCTAGAACAAGGGATAATAGAATAGGTATATATACATAGATTGCTTTGATGTAATGTTCATGCCAATTCAATAAAATATATGAGTTCTATTTATTATCCTTTAGCTACAATATTTAGGAGGGATTAGCACCCAAGGCAGGGCCCACTTATGGTCTACTAAAACCCTTCATAGTTTTGTAACTCTATTTCATTACATGAACAGACTAGGAAGCAATTTATCCTCTTTATATTCATTCTAAATTTTCAAGATTTGTTTTAATCATAGTGTTAGAAACCATTTACTTTCAGTTCTAAGTTTTACTTTCAAGCATTTTTATTTCAAGTATTGTAGTGACAGTTATTTCTTTCCATACCTCCTAAATTCTTTGTAACTATGCATAACACCGGCATTATTCAAATTGTACGTCCCTGGTTTGATGATTAAATGATTGTGATTTAATGAACAACATATTAATTGTTGTAAGTTAATTTACACCACCACCCCAAAATGAGATCAAGTTGGATGTAATTATCCCTCTTCCTATGTGAGTGTGAACTAGAATAATAATACACAATCTAAATGATTCTTTCATTTAATCCTCAAAGCTTGGTAACATGCAAATTTAACCCTTTATACTTCATATTTTAGCTTAATGGAATGCTCTAGGTTTTCTCTTATTAATTTTTGATAAGTGTATATGCCTTTAGTAAATTGATCTCTAAGCTCTCGCTCAAATGTGTGGATATGAAGAGATGATACTGATCTATATAATCATTTGGATATATAGGAGACTCTTCATTAATTTCCCACTATAGCCAACCCATGATTGAAGCCTAGTTCAACCCAATGAAAGTGACTATCTTAAAAATACTATTCATTTCCCCTATGAGGACATTTTTAGCGAAGGAGGACACTACTGTCAAAAGGTAATCTCCAAGGTGGATGGTACCATCTAATGACTATAAATAGACATCTGTGAACCTGGAGAATGCTTTCTTATGATTTATAAGGAATTATTTTATAGACTAAGATGATTAAGAGTAAATGTAGCTAAAAATAGAGGTGTATAAGATTATATATGGGTAATCAAATAGGAGGAAAGTGTGTTAAAGTGTTAGATATATGTCAGTCATGCAAGTGTTCCAAAGACTACTAAAACTAATGTTGTCAAGTGTTAACGACCAAATTTAGGTGTCTACAATGTATGTCTCTCTCTATCTCCCCTCTTACTACTTTTTGATCTCTTTTACTTGATAAATATTCCATATCCATTGTAATTTGTCTATAATAAAATATTTACTCGCATACTAGGATTGTTAACCCCACCATAATCCTTCAATTTCTTCATCATTATATTTGTAGCCATATAATTTCTATATATTTCTTCCCTTATTTGAAACCTAAAATGTTTTCCTCTAAGTTCTATTTTCTTGTCTAACAATACTTTTATTACTTATACCCAAGTCTTGGGTTCCTCAATTTGATGTCTTAAGGTGTAGTCCCATGAAGGAGCTTCCGATCCTACATGTATACAATGACCACTCTCATTATTTTTTTTTGAAATCAAAATTTTTCTTATAGATTTTCTAAAGTTACTTGGGAGGTAGGGCTAGAAGGCTTCCAACTATTTAACAAAAAAAAGCGCCTACATGAAATCTTGACATGCTATCTAATATAAATTCATAGGTAAATTTTTAATTTATTTTACTAATTTATTATTTAATTCCTATAGTTTCTTACTTAAATTTTCTCAATTACACTCAAAAAAATTCAATGTCATATATTATTGGGAAAGCTCTTACTCCTTTTTGATTGAAAAGCACACTTTTATTAATAAAAATAGAAGATATATAATGTTTATTACACAAAAGATGGGTGGAAAGAGTCACACCCTAGAATTCCAATCACATTAAACTATCTAGGCCACAATAATGACGTCAATAACATCAAAAACACATTAAAATTACATTCATCAATTAAAAAGAGTGATCAAAACAAGGAGCCTAGAAACTAGGCCACTATGGAAAACATGGTGATCGAGGGAGGAGGCGAGAGGGTTTTCTCGCTTATTTCCCAGTGGAATTAGGATGAGTGAAGTTAGGGATGGGATCTCAACCACTTTCATCTTGTTGCTACTGCTACTACTATTATTGTTCAACATTATCAAGAAAACCGCGAAGGATAAATGGAAATGTCTAACCATGGAAATTTTCCCTCTTGAGTGGCATTCCAACCAGTCGAAATAGAATCAAGGGGAGGGGGATGAGAGCCATGGGACCACCGACAAAGTGAGGAAATGGGATCTACTAGTTATGGGAGCACCATTTTTTAAACCCCTAGCACTGTGGAAAAGAGGGAGAATGGCGCAACCGAGGTGGTGAGTGGTGATAAGTAAGAGCATCAAGATAAATTTGAGTAATCTTATAGGGAATGGTGACCCAATGGTCGAGAAGGAACTGGAGGTACTTAACCTCTATCCAAAATTTCTTGGCATGGTTCTATATATGGATCATCACAATGGAGAGAACAAACTCTCTACTAGTAATAGAGAAAATTCTATCCATTTAAACATTGTTAAAAATGGGATTATTTCTTTCTTTCCAAAGATGAAATAGAATATCATTTATGAATATGTGACATAATTTCTTATAAATTATAGGAAGAAAATCTAAGTCCCCCAAAAGAACTATCTTTTAGGTAAATAAATTTGGAAAGAATGATTGAAAAAGTGAATTAATCCATTTCTAGGTGACCAAGCACGAGGGTAGAACCAATAAATATGCTCGATACAATCCAATTGATGGAAAACCAGGAAAGTGGGTTAAAAACCCAAATGTTTAATTTCATCCCCTATGGGATCCCTTAGTCCAACAAACACCACAAAAGTGATATTTTTTGGGCTCAACAAGAAATGTCCAAATTCTTTGGAATTGACATTTCCAAAAAATCATGTGAGGCAATATTCCAATGATGATTAATCGTATCAATGGGTACCGACTTTGGCGTGAGAAATAGGTATCTCGAGTGAGATTTGTAGTGGTATAATGGAGTAGCAGAAGTCTAATTCCAATCACGTCATTATGGAATGCCAAAAGACACACCAATTTTGTGCATAAATTCATCAGGTATGTAAGTAATGATTTTTGTGATTGGTTCAACATATTGATGTTGAAGGTTGAATTTAATAGTAAGGGCACCCCATGAAAGCTAAGATATGGAGTGCTTGTAAAATAATTCACCCCCAATTTAATTCCTTTTTGAAAATCTGAATGGCTTTATACCATGGAGCCAAAGCAAGAGGGTCATCATGGAAAGTAAATATAGAGGACCACCAGAGAGAGTGAGAGTTAATAGAAAAACCAGATCTAAAACCATCCCCTTCTAGATTAGGTGTGATTTGAGCATCTCCCAAGATTTCTAAATACTTTGAGCAATGAAAGTACCCCTAATTTAAATAGAAATAGGGAAGAGAAGAAGGTACTAGAATTTTATACCTTTCTAATATTTTCTACCCAAAGGAGAACCTTGAAAAATGTAATGTCAAAGAAAAATATTCTAGGCCTCATTACCTTCCAGGATATGGATTAACCATTTAACACATAGATCCCATCCTTGAATTTTATGTCAAGCAACCCAAGGCCACCAAATTCTTTAGGCCTCGCAACAAATGCCCCTAGTAACCCTATGAAACCCATTGTTACCCTTAGAATTAGTCCATAAAAAATCCCTTATAAGTTTCTCTAGTTTGGTATAGGAAACATTAGAAGGATCACAACAAGAGGAATAATAGACATGAGTAACAACTAACACCTTGGAATAAATCTAAAATTTCCTGCTAGAGAAAGTGGTTTGGTAATCCATTAAGATATTTTTCACTCCACTTGTTGAACATTATAATTCCAAAGTTTTTCATAAGTATCCTAAAAGGAAAAGGGAATGCTAAGGAATTTGAATTGGTTATCCAGATTGAATCCATCTCAATTGCAAACCTTCCACCAAAGAGGAATAGTAGATAGGGATTACCAATAGCACTGGGTTTTACCCCATTAGATGGAGGATCCATAATCCAAACGAAAAGTGTCAATACAACCCAAATTAGTTTAAACAGACTATTACTCCTTGTATGGTGGGAAAAATGTGTCTAGACAACATGCACTCCTATCATCCATTTAATTAGGGTCTCAAGGCAAAAAATAAGAGACACACAACAGATATAATTCAACATGGGTATAGGGACCGCTAAGATCACATACCCAAAAGGAAGTAACCCTTACACTAGGTCAACCTAGGGTTTCCAAGGCCCAAGATCGAGAAAGAGGAAGGAACCCTATTGGGGTATCGGTACTATGGGGGTGATTAGGGAAAAAATAAACATGCAAGATCTATGCTAACGAAGTAAAGTATGTAACATAAGATAAGGAGTTGAATAACAATATGTTATCTTAACATGTGCATAAGATGTTAGGCTAACATAAAGTGATAAGAAAAGAGATAAGAGACTACTCTATGCAAAATGACAAGTCGAATTAGAATACTTACCTATTGGGGTGGTATGATGCATTTATTTATTAAAGGACAATACACTAAGAGATAATATCTTTTAGGAAGAGAAGGGGAAAAAATACTCTCCTAAATCACTATAGGTGGTTGAAGAGTGTAAGTAAACCATTTCAATAAGAAGAAGATCCAATACAAGAATTAAGGTGCAAAAATCTAGGAGCTGAGCAAGAAGATGCGAGTTGACACAAAAGAGCAAAGTAAATGGTGAGTTCTTATATATCTATGTGTTGTGTGTTGTATGTGATTAAATTTTTTTATTTTTTATAGTTTTGGTATTTATACTGACGTGATTTCCATAGGTAATTACATCATCTAGGCATTTGAAAATGTGTTGATGTAATCACCCATGGGCAATGGCATCAAGAGGAGGGAAATGAAAAGTGGTGTGTGTAATGTTTCATGAAGAACAAAAGTAATGCAAGGCAAAAATAATATGGTCATGTGCAAGTAAGGTGTCGAAGGGTGCAAAGAAAAGTAAGAAGATAAGAGCAAAAGAGGTGCATAAATAGGACCAAAATCCATTCTCTCTCCATGTATCATCCCTAACCCAATGGTTACGTGAATAACCATACCCTTATCCTAGAACGATCCCCTTAAGGAACCCATTCCCAAAAATAGATGCATTAGTGACCTCTAACCGAGAATTGTTAGTAACAGATATGAAAAGATAAAGCATGAAAAATTAGGTGTATACATATGCCCCAATCACCTATTACCGCATGTCCCAATCTTGAAACATGAGGTAGTCAGCAAAAATAAAGATACATAACACCGAACTCGAAAGTAGATGCTAAAAGTAAATAAAGGACTAGCTAAAATGAAATATACCCACTAATGCGTACCTTATAGTATCGTTCATCCTGCCACGTATGGTCACAATCCATGATGCTAGAACCCTAGAGAAGAAAAATTGAAAGGAAACATTGGATGATCATCAGCAAAATAAGACATCAATCACCTATCTAGGGGTCCATGGGATGGATTTCATATCATAGGATCATAAAGGTAAGGTGTCGTAGTGTCAAATCCAAGTGGTGGGTAGCAATGCTGAAAAATGTAAAAAGTTGTATGGTAGAAGCTACAAAGAGGTACTGTCATAAAACCTAAAGGTGCAAATAAATAGAACATGGATGATTATCCCAAAGGGTGAATAGCAATGCTAAAAAGCACAAAAACCATGAGGTAGATGTTATAAGAATAAGAGAGGTAAATAGATCCAAGAAAGACTATGAGCCTAAGCGAGGATGCACAAGACCGTGGCGATCCCATAGAAAAGGCCAGTGTGAATCAAAACCAAGATGTTGATTGTGTTTTCATTGTTAAAGAAAAGGAGAAGGTTGATGAAGTCATGAATTTGAAAAGGAGAGGTAAGAGATGGTAACTGATGTACCAAAACTCTCAATCTCCTTCAAGCGTAAAATTTTTTAGGAATTGATAATTTGTTGGTTCTTTGAAGATGTGGCCTTCATTGGTTTGAAGGTGATATGTATTAGGACCGATGATATATTTGATGAGGTAGATACCCCCATTTCTTAGCATATTTTCCTTCTTTTCATGGGTATAATCAAGCTTGAGGACAAGGTCACCCACGTCAAAAGTACGTAGATGAACAAGTCTATTATGATGTTTGGCCATGTAATTTTTACTTCTAATTGTGAGTATAGGAATGCTCACGTTGATCTTCTAAGAGGTCAAGCTCGTGAAGGCTCACTTCATATTTTCCTTATCCAGAATGATGTCACAAAGGGATATATGGAGTGAAGGGAGTTCCACCTCGAGTGAAAGGAAAACCTTGGATCCATAAGTAAGAGAGAAAGACATTTCCCAATGGCCATACGGACACTGGTGTGATATGCCCATAGTGTAGGATATAGCTTTCTATGCCAACCTCGTATGTGACTTACGAACCATCTTTTGAAGGATATTATTGATGATTTTGTTCATAGATTTAGATTTTCTGTTGCATTGGGGATGATAAGTTGTTGGTAATTGATGTTTGATCTTGAACTTACCACGAGTTACCTCATTTCTTTACATTTAAAACTCCCACCATTATCAGATATGATGGTGTGGGGAATTCCAAAGTGGTAAATGATTTGGTTGAGGAAAAATTTAGAGGTAGTAAGTCCAGACATGTTGGTGAGGGGCATGTCTTCAACCCACTTGGTGAAATACTTTGTGGCAATAATGATGAAGACATAACCATCTTGAGAGCGAGGGAGATTTCGATGAAATCCAATCCCCATATGCTGAAGGGCCAGGGAGCGGAAATGGGTTACAACTTAGCTAGAGGGGAATGAATCAAATCATCGTGATATTGGAAAGGTTTTCACTTTTTGGAAAAGGTATGAGTTTCAAATTCTAGTGTAGGCCAATAGTAGCCCATATGTAGGCATTTTCACTCACTAGTGTGACCGCTTCAATGGCCATTATAAGTTCCCTCGTGTACTTTCTCTAAGATAGGGTGAACCTCATCTTTGTTAATGCATCAGATTAGGGTACCTTCAAACTTTTGATAATATAATAGATCATCTTTAAGTATATATTTGAGAGCCTTTTTACGTATTTGTAATCATGTTTATGAGTCCATACCATCCTAGTAAGTCTAGATCTTTGGATAAATTGGTGAATGTTTGCATACCAAGGATCATTTGTAGGGGTGTCTCGATTGAATATGGTAGATGTTCTAAGTATATTGGTAATGCAAGGTAGTAGGGGTTTGATGAATTTGTATTAGGGGAGTAATATCATGAGAATCGGAATGTGGTTAGAAATGTGTGGTATCCATTTCCAAAGAGTCATCCAAGGCATTCTATTCACACAGGATTGATTCAATGGTAAATGAGGTGAAGTGTGGTATTAGCTCTTGAACTAGGTCGTAATATGCTTCAATATTTTTTATATGACATTGATATGTGCCACTAACTTGTCGACACACCAACTGAGAGTCTCCCATGACATGGAGATAAACAATATTCCTAGTGAGGGAAGATTGCATGCCTAGGATAAGAACTTCATATTTAGCCATGTTATTGGTGACCTTGAATTCTACTTGATATGAAAGGGGGAAAGTTTGGTCGAAAGGGTCAGAGAGCACACAACCTACCCTATCTCTTTGAAGGAATTTTTCCCAATCAAAGTGTAGCATACATGTATCCTCATGCAAATGAACAGTAATTTATTCTTTGGTGATCTTGGTGTTTGGTTTATCCTTAACGAGGGGGCACTTTGTTATTTTTGTCGAGCACGGTGCTTCAAGATCTTTCATGAAGCTAAATAAATATTCTTTGATATAAATATCATTTTCAATAACCTTAATGAGGAGGATGTCCTCATTAGGTAGTGCATCATGAATAGGTTGAGGATCGGGATGGGAGTGGCAGCCAATTAGTCTGCAATAACTTGGACTTTTACCACTCGTTACATGATAATACGGAGGTCAAATTCCATAAGAAGAGTCATCCACTTCCCAATTCGATCCATTGGAAGGAAAATGTTTGAGAATATTTTTTGTAAAGGATCCATGTGAACAATGACGTAGGTGGTTTAGTAAAGCATATAATGTCATAGTTTCATAGTTGTGTAGTAGATGGCTAGGAAAGCCCACTCAATGGAAGTGTATCACATCTCATAATCTAGTAGGGCTTGACTAACATAGTATATTGCAAGATATTTTCCCTTTTCATCTTCCTATGATAACATTGCCCCTACGGACACTAGTCTGGATGAGGTATATAATAACAAAGGTTGATCGGGAGAAGGAGGTTATAAATTTGGTAGTGAAGATAGAGATTGTTTCATGTTATTGAAACCTTACTAACAATCAATTTTCCACTCAATGTTGGTATACTTTTGGAGTATGTTTTTTATGGCATGCACACAATAAGTGAATTAAGGTAAAAATCATCAGAATACCCCAAGCTTGCTAATAAAACTTTGTATATTGACATATCCCCATGTAAATACTTTCTTTTTCTTAAGATCTCAATGTGACACTCACAAATGGGGGACACAATCCCCGAGCATGACTACATGTGAGGGATCATCATCAAGTTGTACACTAATGGTTGATTCAGCTAACATAGCATTTTCATCTTGGAAATGGTATGGAGCTTCAAGTAATTTAGCTACCTCGTCTTGACAAGGATCGATAGTAGCGACATAGTCATCAAAGTGCATGGGTGGTTTGGAGAAATTCCCTAATTTATGATGGCTTCAAGGAATTTTATCCTCTCATGCATATAGGAGCTCTAGAATAGCCTCATCATTATCTAAAGTGGGGAGAGGTTAGGCCCACATATTATTTTTCATCTCGATGTTGTCTAGAACTAGTTTGTCATACATCCAACACCCTAGCATCCAAGGTAACCTCTTTGGGTGTAGGATCCACAATGGCCATGCTAGTAGCATAGGGACCATCACTAACTGTAGGGGTTAGATTAGAAGCTGATGTGGGTGGTGGAGTTACCGTAGGAGGTGAAGTTTCTTTAGGATGGTAACGGGCCACATAATCATGGAGTTTCTCCAATACCCAAGGAGTGTTCAAAAGTAGGGATTAACGAGAGGCACATAAGGAAGTATTTCCTCTTTGTCCTCACTATCACTAGTATCATAAACATGAGGTCCATAAGATGTGATGATTGTGTTAGATTATACTTGCAAGGATTGAATTTAGTCTAAGGTACATTGATAGTATAATAATTCCAAGTGTCTAGACTCATCTTTTGAAATGACGTAGTCTTCGTCATCTCTTCTTTCTTGGGTTTGAGTACCTATTTTGTAGCTGTGACATCAATCTTGCTGAAATATAGAGAAAAGAGGGGAGGCGATTGGAAAAGAGTTGAAAATTCCTAATTCATTGCATTCTAAGTGGTTAGAAGTCAAGGATTGATAAACAGGATCCTCTCACTCAGGTTGTGGTGAATATCACCCTAAGGTAATAGGATCGGAGGTAAATCTTTGCACAATGTTTTCGAGTAATATATTCTTTTTAACCATGTTTTGAAGTTCATTATATTTTTTATCATCTAAATTCGCTAACGTAACCTAAATTTCAAGCCTAAGATCAAAGAATTCTAATTATGGAATACCTTGGATCTTAGGAGGAATGGGCATTAGGAATGGCTCATTAGGAAATTGTACCAAAATATCCCAAGGATTGGGATTGAAGCCATGCCTAAATTTTTGTTTTTATGAATTAATTTAATACATTGGTACCGGATGATGCGATTGTGCACATGCGATGTGTCCAAGAGCAACCCAATAGGAGATTATAAGAGATAGGACAATCTAGAACCATAAGCTTTGTGTTAACTATTTTGGGTTTGACTATGATGGGAAACTAGATGCATCCTATGGGTTTTTTCTTGGTTTTATTAAATACACAACAATTTAAGCAAGTAGGTTTGAGGTTATCAAAAAAAATATGAGGTTTTTATTAGAGAATAGGAATTTAAGTTGATTCCCGACCTTTCATACACAATGAATCTATGCACTTCTTCATCATGGATAACAATGATAATGAGTAGGGGCCGGTCATCTGCATGAAATAAAAATTCATTAGTACTCATGTCATCCTCCATAAATTCCAAGGCTAAACAATCTAAGCGTGAACTTTGAAGAAGTTGTCCTATAGTCTTTATGTGATGAATTTATGGTGTTGTAGATGTGGAGGAAGATTTGGGAGCCTCGTTAGGAGGATTCTCAAATCCTTATAGTTGTTGAAGAATTAATTTGTGATGTGAATCCAAAGTACACATGAGTTCCATAAATGGAATTTCATACGTAAGATAATTTAGCTCGCCTAAAAATTTCAGAGTGTGGCTTGTAATAGATCTCATAACTATATCGCGGTGGTGGAGCGATAGAATATGTGTCCGAGTCTCGATGGTATATTTTTGTTCAATAGAGCTATCTTGTTAGAAGAAGGGGGAATGGGATCCTTGCTTGGTAACACCATTGTTGCCATGGGTGAAGGCTAAATCAGTAGGAGCGAGCTCCATCGTTGGTGGATCTTAGGATGTAACAAGTAAATATGGGTTATTGGAAAGTTTCTTTGGTTTAATAATATGATCTTTGTGGGTAGGATTACGCCTATAGTTAGTTTTGGTAGCATTGATATATTGGTAATTCAAGAAACTTTGATTGTACGAGTATTCTATGGTACCCACGACATTCTTCATGGGATTTTTATGGTGTTGATTTTGATGACTAGATCGAGATATCTTTAAGGATTGATATTTTTCATAACGTTCTTGTATGATGGTAGGGTAATCAAAAGAGGAACCAAGGAAGAAGTTGAGGGCTGCCTTCCTAAGTTTTTTTCAATCACTATGTGAGTTTCCTATGGTTACATGCCACCAACAAAAAAAATCACCCCTAAAAGTGGGCAGAGCTTGTTTTGAAGGAGGGACGATTCGTAAAGTGGGAAGTATTTGGAGAAGTTAGGCACAAGATAAGAAGACATGGGGGGAGATTGATAAGGTTCTCTATTTTTTCCCATTCTTATTTCTCTTGGTAATTTCAAAGAGTTGATTACATACATTGTTCTTTTAATCTTGGGTGACAAGTTAGAAATGCATCCAAACTCGTGCATAAGGTGATCTTATCCTTTAGCTTTCTTAAGGGATTTCTCTAATGTGTTATAAGAGAAATACCTCACCTTATATTGAGGGTTGGCGTGAGGATTTAAGAAATATTTGAGATAAAATTTTACTATCAAGGTTATGGTTAGCTTGTATGGATAAAGCTTTCCATTTTTTAATAAATTTATGAGCTAATTCGTTCATTCCTTGTTTAAGATTTATGAATTTCTGCAAGGTATTTTCAGGTAGATCATGTTGTTGAAATTCAGAAATTAGGGCCTTGACTAAGCCTTCTAGGTTAACTATTGAGTTGGGAGGAAGTTGATTATACCATTCTAGGGCCTCACCCACTAAGTTTTTCGCTAGAAGATTAGTTGTTGCATAGGTATTTGTTTAAATCCATTCTTTATAGATATTTCCAAAAGTTTTGAGGAAGAGGTTGAATCCTCGAACCATCATAAGAGATCATAAGGATAGTCTCTCCTAAATCTATGACTGCAATATATACAGGCTAAAGCTTCATTTTGGACATTTTATAACATCTTGTTTTAGATTGGTGGAGGAGGAATAGGATTTACTGTGTGCATCCACCAATGGAGGAGGTGTGTTGGGTACCACAATTTGAGATGTTATTTGTAACATCTGATTTTATATTTGGATAATGCTAGGTTTGGTAGTAGTTTGGGATAAGGCCATCTGATCTAGGAGCTTATTTAATACGTTAGGATCTGTAAGAGAATATTTTCCTTTATTTATAGGTACTTCTTGGTGTTCATCATGTTCATTGGTAGGGGTTTTAGGAGACTCATTTTGATCATTCCTGCAAGGAGGAGTTTGACTATGACGAATCCCTTTGTAATTGAGATGAGGCATGGTCATCTCCATGGATATCTTTTGGATACTTCCATCCCGATCAGTGTAAGATATTCATTTTCATTGATATTTTTAATGACACATCTTGGATCTATATGCTCAACCTCAACCACATTACACTTAGTTGAGTAACCTTATTTTGAGTGATCAGAGGGATAAGGTGGGGACCAGAGCTTCATGGGTAAGACTAGGGAAGATAGGAAGATTAAAATTTGTAGGATGAGAACTATAACACTTAGGTGTGTGAAGAGGAAATGCGGGCATGAATGAATAGCCCATGGAGAATTTCAGGGGATTTAACTAAGCCAAAAAGAGCCTGAGAGGAGACACAAAGTGCGGTCTAGAAACTGAAAGAAAAATTCTAGAAAATTTAAATTTAGATGCAATTATCCCTATAGAAAATTTACACAAGGACCGATAGCATCAAGAAGGAAAATAAACTAAGACAGACACAATTAGCCCGCATGATATTACACATTGGCCGATAGTGTTGGGAAAAATTATTTTTAGGGTTTTTATAGATTTTTAAGGGCTAAAATGAGATAAAACTGAAAATGGATGCTTTTAATGAGTTGTGCTTGATCAAAAGGTACAAAAGGAGGTTCATGTTAGGTTCACCAAGGATGTATGGTAGGAAAAAATGTGTCTAGAAAACATGCACTCCTATCATCCATTCAACTAGGGTATCAAGGCAACGAGTAAGAGACACACAATAGATAGAATTCAAAGGGGGTATAGGGACCACTAAGATCACATACCCAAAGGGAAGTAACCCTTACACTAGGTCAACCTAGGGTTTCCAATTCCTAAGATCAAGAAATAGGAAGGAACCCTATTGAGGTATTAGTACTATGGGGTGATTAGGGACAAAATAAAAATACAATATCTATGCTAACCAAAGTTAAGTATGAAACATAAGATAAGGAGATAAATAACATTACGCTATCCAAAAATGTGTATAAGATGCTAGGCTAACATAAAGTGATAAGAAAAGTGATATGATAGTACTCTATACAAAATGACAAGTTGAATTAGAACACCAACACCAAGAGACAATAACTTTTGGGTAGAGAATGGGGAAATAATCCTTTCCTAACTCAATATAGGTGACCCAAGAGTGCAAGAAAACTAGTCCAACAAGAAGAAGATCTAATCCAAGATTCAAGGTACATGAAATCCAAGTGATGAGTGAGAAGATGCAAGTTGACGTAAAAGATAAGATAAAATGGATATTTCATGTTTATCTTTGTGTTGTTTGTTATATGTGATTGTATTTTTTTCTTTGTGATAGTTTTTGGTATTTATACCGACGTGATGGCCCATGGGAAATTGCGTCACATATACGAATTTGAAAATGCACCAACTTAATCACCAGCCGTGATGGCATCGGCTAGGGGGGAAAGGAAAAGTGGTGTGTGCAATGTGTTGTGAAGAACAAAATAAATGCAAGGAAAAAAATAATATGGTCATGTGTAAGTAAGGTGTCGAAGGAGCAAAGAAAAGTAAGAAGATAAGAGTAAAAGAGGTGCATAAATATGACCAAAACCATTCTCTCTCCATGTATCATCCATAACCTAATGGTTACGTGAATAATCATACCCCTATCCCCGTGCAACAAGCCCCTTAAGTCTCCTGTCCCGAGAAATAGATGTATTAGCGACCTTTAACCTAGAAGATAAATTGTTAGTAACATATATGAAAAGATAAATCACGAAGAATTAGGTGTATACACTCCTCAAGGAGAGAGAGAAAAATTCATCTACAAAGTGGCCATTGATGAGTTGTTGATCTATGGTGGGAAAAAAATCCCTTAGTCAAACCTTGAGAAGCATTATGGGCTAGCAAGTAGCTAAAGAATTTATCTATCACCACATAAAGAGAGGGGCTAAAGGAAACCATTAAAGAATGGATCAGAACAAATCAAACCTAAAATATTGAGCTCCATTAATGGTAATGCAAGATCCAACATTGTTAAAAATCATCTACACAGTATGAACAAATCTCGTCCCAAAACCAAGAGCTTGAAGCATGTCCAGAATGAAAGACCACTCAATACATTCATAAGCTTTGGCATAATCAATTTTTATAAATAAGGCCTTTGGTTTGAAATATGGGCCCATTCCATTCCTTCTCAAACAAAAATGATGTTGTCTAAGATGTACATGTGCTTAATGAACCCAATCTATTCACTTTGAATAACAAGAGGAAGGAGATTAGCAACCCTGTTAGACAAAGCCTTAGCAATGATTTTGTAAGACATATTGAGCAAGGTGATAGGTCTCCAGTTTGAAATTTTCTCAGGGTCTCTAGACTTGGGGATAAACTTGATGTTACCTTGGTTGATCAACTCACCCAAAGAATTGGAAGCTAAGGCTTCAAGGTACACATTATGCAGATCAGTTCCCAAATTATCCCACATGGTTTAATAGAATTCAGAGGGGAATCCATCAATACTTAGAGATTTTTTAGGATCCATTTGAAAGGCCACCTCTTTAAGGTTAGTGAAGGAAAAAATTCTATCACATGCAACTCACTGAGAGTAACCAACTTTACAGGGCATAACATGTAGGCATTTTAAATTATCCTCTTCTCTAGCAGGAGTGGTAAGATTGGATGTAAAAACTCCATGATAAGGGTGGATAAACACTTGGAGGATGTCTGGTAAGGAAGTGTGTTGATCATTTACTTAAAATATATCTTTGATCTATGTGGCATAATGTTTCGCTCAAGCATAACAAAAAAATATTTGGAATATTTGTCCCTAATTTTAAGCCAATGAAGACAATCATGAAGTAGAATTCCCTGGATTTGTAAGCTTCAGAGACACAAAATCACACACTTGGGTACATTTCTAGGTCCTAATCACATAATACTATTCATATGATTCCTAAGCAAGAAAACTAGTAATTGGCATCTATCTTTAGCATCTTTTCTATCTTTCTTGGTTTCCTCTTTGGTCTTACACACCCCACTACCCAGCTTTGATCTTCATTATTTCATATTTTTTTGACTCGGGAACTAACACCCAGCCAAGGCATTAGCACCCAGTGCCCCCGACCTATTTTTATCTTTCTCACCCCTTTTGGGCCTCTTTTTATCTTTTGCAAATATTATTTTCTTATGGGTCGATTTTAGTTGTCAATTATGAAATTCAATCAAGGGAATCATATAAATACAAATCTATGTCATCATAATAAAAGACCAAACTCTAAGAATCTACTATCACTACCTAAGGTTGCATCCAAAGAATTCTAAGAGAATCAAGGATTTCATCTAGATTTGTTCAAGCGAAAAGGGACTATATTTTTGCATACACACATAGGAGGGGAATTTCATTTTTCCATCCACACATCTATGTACATTTCTATATCTAGTTATTGCTCGCTATCAAATGCATCTTGCACAAGAGCTTCCTAGGGAACAATTTCTACACACACACATAAGAGCTACATGGAGTCTGAGATGTAGTGAAACACTCGGTTGTTAGTTCACTCCGTCAAGTGACCACCGGGTCAATGTAACTCCCCATTTGTATCTTTTTCTTTTTAGGATTTGATGTATTTTGTGGTTTTACAAGAGATCATTTGTTTTTCGGTTACATGCAAATTTTGTAGATATAGTGTGACATACATCCGACAAATAACAAAGGTTAGAAATCATCTTGCAACATAAAAAAAAATAGTTTCTTAGGTATTTTGTAGTCACGGGAACCCAAAAATAGACTCCAGCGCTCAGACACCCCTAACCTAGTCCAGGCGCTTTAGTCCAGGATTGTTTGACAATTCCGTGATTTTTTGTGGTGTTGTGATAATTTCCTCTTCATGTTCATCTATTTTCTAGTCCAAAATAATTTAGGATTAATTTTGAAATCAGCTAAGTCTTCTGCTTCCTCTCTTGCACTTATATTACTTAGGTTGAATATGTGCTTTAGCGTTTTATTTACTATACATGACTCTACAATATCTTAGTGTTTTATAAAAATCTATTTTTGTTATATAATTTCGTGAACCCATCTCATTTGAACACTCCGGGGTCCTCATATTTTCATTTTCTTAGGATTCTCTCATCATGGATATCTCCATTCATGATTTCTTACTAGCCAATCCTGATTATAGAGCTAAAATCATTTCTCTCTTAGCTAATACTCACATTCCTTTGAATACTCATCTATATGTAGTATATCAGGTCCATTTGTAGATTCAGTTTCTCAACAACTTACTTTTCCATCTGATATATTTGACAATCTTTTTTTTATGACAACAATCTTCCCTATATATAAAAGCTCGCATTTATAACATGGGTATCAAGAGGACAATAATTGATAATGGATATGATCTCAATATTTCTACTCGATCACTCCTTCGTAACATCGAACTTTCTTCATCTTTTTTAACCCAACATTCATTTCTCTCCATGTATATGATTCTTTTATGTGTCCGTGCATATTCATTATCACATTACCACTCACAATTGGGTCAAAAACTATTACTACTCTCTTTTTGTTATTGATATCCTAGTCCAACATAATTTCTTACTTGGTAGGTCATGGCTTCATGCCATTTAGGTGGTGCCTTCTACGCTCACCGGGTGTGTTATATTCTTACACAAGAACTTAGAATATACAATCATTGTTAATCGAGACCCATTCATATATTGCTGCCTAGATCTAACCATTGTGTTACCTAATCCAACTTCTTCTATTGATATGCATCTCATTGATGATAAAAAACCCATTGACTATCTTACCAATTTACCTCCACTTGAATTTTGTGCATTGGACACCATCCCATCTGCTTCATCATCACCCCCTCCTTTTATTAATGTTATGGTACTTTATCAGGAGTCTATCCACACATTAGACATCATACGACCTTCCTCATCTTCTTTTGAAAAACCTGCATTTGTGCTTCCTCCTTTCACATGCACTCTTTTCATGAATAATTCTTATTGGCCAGACATTCTATTCAATCCCAATTTCTCTAACACTATTTGCACATATGATGGATTGGCTCGGCTAGGATTCACATTGGATGATCTCCTCCCTCCATCGCATTCTCCTCATCTATATCATGGATATTTTCACATTACGATGCTTATGACATCCACATCTTCCATTTATCAATCTTTGTTACATTCACTTCTCACACATATCCACTTACACTTGGCATTCGTGGCTTCACTACATTGGTAGCAGGTGTGATCCTAATCATATTGATGTTTCATTCCCCATGCCTTTTGATTGTTTGTTTATTTCTAATGATTAATTTCTTGGCTATTCACAACATCTCACTTATTGGTATGTAAATGGTTGTCCACTACCACCTTTAAATGATGAAGAATACACAATGGGAATGTATAATTTGTGCTGCAATGACTCTTTACATGATCAACCTCATACTATAACTTATCAGGTCTCTAACGCATCTCCATTTGACTTTGACCATGACCATGATGATCTCTTAGATGATGTTACTTGATTATTCTTCACATCATACACTTGGGGGATCATGTTTACTCCCCCTCTTAGCATTATCAGGTGTCTTTCATTTCTACTATTACACGTTGTGCTTCACATCTGGTCTTTCTTATTCATCATACACACACTAATACACACAACTTGTATCATCATTACCCCGTGAAGAAATATTGTGCTACGATTCACACTGATTGTTGAGGGCATACTACATTTATGAACACCACACACTACACATTATATGCTTCACGATTCATGATACATCTTTCTAGCATTATCTTATCATACATCTCACTACCCTATGACACACTCTAGTTCCATTATTTTGCCATGAATTGAGACTAAGTCCCAAGGTAGAAGGTCAAAGGCACACGGAAGGCAATACAAGAGGAAGGAACTCGGAGAAAAGTGTTGAAAGGAAATGGTTTTATTTGGAACTAGGGCGTGCATGGAAGTAGAATATGGATTAAGTACTTAGCCACATTTTATGTTATGGCATCGAATGGAAAACATGTGAAGGCTTGAGTAGGCATGATGAGTGGATAAGGTGCCAACCTGGAGTCTTAGAGCTCGAGGAAATAATATTCCATGAAGGAAATATTCTCGGGATAAGGATCATTGTATTTAGTGGAGGTTTATCAAAGCTTTTGTTAACTCGGTGAAGGCACTCAATCATGGAGGACCACATTTCCACATGGCATGCGATCTGTTCATGGGTGAACTATGGCGGTGAAGGAAGGATCTAGATTCTATTTAAAGGAGTGCTTGGGTCCAAAATAACAGAGGTTTTGGAGGACAAAGAAACTTAGTTGAGAGATGTGTAGGAACTAGGAGGGTATAGTTAAGAACTCTTTGTGTACATCATTTGGTAAGGTTTTGAGATGGTATTTCTCTATATATTTGGTCTGTATGACCCTTATGATGTAATGAGGCTACTGTAAATGTTTATAAATCAATAAATGATGTGTTATTCTAGATATCCTTTTTAATGGGTATAAACCCTTGGGTTATTCATTTTGTTATGGATCGATACATGCTTTTTATGCGTATTACAATGTTTATTTACATTGATGGTATATCTATGCCTCGATCTGTATCTATACTTTTATTTTTGAGTAAATGCATATATTTTTGTCCCTATAACCCATCCTTGATTAATGGTGAAACATTATCGTGAAACTCACATAAAGGAGGGGCTCAAACCCATGCATATTGGGTGATAGGTCGGCGTGCTTGGGGTATAAAGAAGGTATATGAAATATGACTACATTTTGGTTCTATTTTTGGGAACTCTTTTGAAGTTGTTGTGAGAATGATGTGTAATGACAGAGCACTTGACCTTGAAAACATTGAAGCATGGCTCAAAATCATGGAGGATGAGTTTTCTCAAATATTTAACATCGGGCCTGAGTTTGATGCATGTAGATGGGTAGAGGATCACTTGTATCATGAGTTGTATGATACCTTCTTTTTTGTTTCCCAGTAGGGTTGTATGAAAGGTTGTCAGCATATGCATCAAGGTCAAGTTGGTATTACAGACTTTATGTATGGACCTAGGAAGAGTTTTAGAGGCTACATGATGCTAATCTGACTTGGACTTGTGTTGTGGATCAATGATGGAGTAGGGCATTGACTAGCTATACTCTAGAATATGTGATCTCTATGTATTCTTATCTAGAGGTTGTCGAATTTAAGTTCTTAACGGAGCCAAGAGGATCATTCTTGTGGGCTATACCTCTAGCTATCAAGATCCTAGTTATTAATTTGAGTTTTGAGGCACTTCCTATGGCTGGCTAACTTCCCACTAAGTGCGGGGTGCGGAAGCTAGTCTGGACAAAGATGGTAGACCTTGCGGTTGAAATGGAGAGGGAAGAGAGAATGATCAAGTATAATGAAGCTCAGGAGAGGGAGTTGGAGGAACAATGCAAATTTGTAGGAGTGATGGATTTATGGAGGTAGACATTATGGGAAGGATTTGAGGTTTACACGAGAGGCATGGGATCTAAGCGATGCTCTGCTACCCCATCTTGCAAGTGTGGAAGAGAGACCCCCTCATCTTCTGGTGAGAGCTCATCATTTAGAGAAGAGATAGTCATATGCGTGCATCTAGACCCACCTGGTGACCAAACCACGCACTTGGTTTTCCAAATCCAAAGATAAGTATTGTTAACCTAGTTGGTCTTGGCATTGGTGGTCGAGCGACACCTAGGAGATATAATTTTTCATTTAGTACATCTATGGCTGAATATTTGTTCCTTGTGTTCATAGGTATCATGTCTGGTATGAAATTTGGGCAAGGTGTCGATACAAGCTTGAGTGCCACATCTAGAAGTGGTTTAACTTCACAAAATATGGGTGCACATTTTAGTACGGTGGTGGGTTTGCAAGGTGTAGCTACATCGTGCCACTTACCTATGATAGGAGGAGGATCGTGGGACTTGTAGGGATTTAAAGGGATAGGTTTTGGTGGATCTAGTGGTGTTGGTGGTGGAGGAAATATAGGAGGAGGTCAAAGTTCTAGATCATGTGGAAAAGGGCGTCAACCACCTCAACAGGTGTTATTTGATATGTTTTTACATTTTCTTGACTATAAGGGTGTGGAATATGTTGTGAAGCATGTGCACAAGTGCAAGTTACTATGGTGTGCCAAGGGAATCACTACCCCGCAGAGGAAAGAAAGTTTGCAGAACTACATTGCAAGGATATGAGCATATTTGGTACTAGAAGTATGACCCCGATCAGACGGTTGTGGATTATACCACATTTCGTGATGACTTCTTGGTATAATTCCACATTCTTGAGTTCAATCGGAAGAGCATCATTGGCACTTTAAAAGAAATCCAAAAAGGTATGGCAGAGATCATGCGAGAGTATGATGTGAGTTTTAAGACTCTCCTATCAAATTTATCCTATGATATCCATTCGTCCCAGCATACACAATGGTTCGTCAGGGGCTTGATCATGCCTTTTAGGCAAGCCCTTTCACACAAAAAATTTTGTAGATCTCGTGTGAGGCCTTTGAGGGTTGGATTGTATGATGAGGTAGTGGGAAGTGTTGATACCATAGCTAGCCCATTCCTAGAAGCCTAAATTTTTTTCATGGCAAAGCAACTGGAAAAAATGTCTACGAACTCAGCTCATGAGACTCACAGTGGTTTATGGTTCATTGATTGTGAAGTAGAGGGACACACAAAGGACAATTTCCCATGAAGGTCGGTGTGCACCATGACAATGGATTTTAATATTTTCCATGGATATCATGATGCAAGAATATGCCCATTGTTTTATCATGCAATCCATAAGTATGCTTCTTATTGTTGCAAGATTTACCCTCTACTACTCATTACACCAAGGATTGTGGATTGATTGACCAAATACATGATGTCATTAATATAGGTGTGCACTAGACCAATGTTGTAAGTAGCTCCAAGGATGATGGTCATCATTATGAAGGGTGCATGAATGAAGGAGGTTAAGGTAGAGGCTTTCGAGGTGAATTTTGAGGCCGTGACCACCATGGAGGTTGAAAAAGTGAATTTCCTCATGGAACCTATTATAATTGTGGATCTACAGAGCATTATAAGCATGAGTGTCTAGACTTTTGTAATGCTCATAGTGTGGAAAGAAGCACAAGTATGAAGAGTTCCCATAGTTATATGAATAAATGAGCCAGAACTAGAAGAAGGGCAAGGGTGTAGGGATGGTGAGAGTGAAGTCTGTGATCCATAGTGGATTCCTAGGTTGGCACAGAACCTTGAACTAGAACATGTCCTAATGACCACACAATTTGAGGTTGCGTGCATAAGGGAGATTCTGAAACAAATGCCTCTCATCACTAGATAAGAGGTGTTACATGGGAAATATCCTAATTTGACTCATCAAAAGGAGTTCTACTAAGAGACCTTGGAGGTGATTAGGAGTCTTCAAGGGGAGATTCAATTTCTAAAGGAGTAGTGATGGAAGTTGGAGCAGAAGAAAAGTGTTGAAGTCCCCCAAACAGATATAAATGAGATCGATAAGTATGTAAATTTTTACACCAAGAGAATATCATCCCTCTGTTAGGAGAGTGGCTGAGAGGAAAAGCACCAAGCATTAGAGGTGAGCGCGAGAGGTAGGTATTGCATGTCAATCTACCACCTCATAGTATTGACTATGATAAAGAGATCACATTGAACACAATTGTTGATGGATGGCTCTTGAGAAATATTATGATTGACATGGGTGTGGAAGTGAATGTTCTCACTTTGGATGCATGGAATCAAATGGGAAGGCCCCCATTACATCCATCTTCAAATGTGTTGTATATGGAAAATAGAATAAAGGTTATGCCCATCATCCTTTTAAAGGATGCGTCTATAACCATCCAAGGGGAAAATTTCACTGGATATTTTGAAGTCTTAGCACTTGCTGAGGTTGATAACTTTCCAGAGTTACTTAGGTGCCCCAGTGTTACAAGAATAATGTTGACTTGTACTTTAATAAGGGGTACATAAGTTTCGAGAACAAGGACAAGTGCATCATCACTACACTAACGGATGGGAAGTCTACACCCTATATGGAACCCTTGGGATAAAAGGACCTAGATAGGATTTATGTTCACACCATTAGAGACCCCGATGTGGTTCATTCATCAAAGGAAGGCATCATTCAGTGGGACGATGCTCAATCTATAAGTGATACAACTAGTGTTGCATGTGACAATTGGGTGCATGGGACCTATGAGCTGGTGGGAAGGAAAATGAGGGGCATAGTAATGGATTTGTCAAGGTGTGCTCGATTAGGCACCGGGAAGAAGATGGTTATCAATTTATATTAGGGAAGGCAACCTTTGATGTTTTTCTACGAGAAATGGAAGTTTTGTGAACTTGTCAAATTTAAAGGAGAAATATGCTTACCTATACCTTACATGGGATAGCAGCACATTGGTGGGTGACACATCAAGACAATATGTTGGAGTGGCACAAAGTGATAATTGCCTTCTCCATTGCATTTCTAAGGAGAAATACACCCTCTGCCACACAATATTATCATGGGAAGGATCCCGCCTCGTCCCACATCCAGGAATGTAAAAATGATTGGATGGGAGGACTCAAGCCTTGCCTCCATCACTATGGGTGCATAAGTTCTATTCCACCTTACAGGTTGAGTGTGCACATGGTACATTCATTCGAGCTTTTCCGTCAAACACGTAATTGGTAGGAGTTGACGACAAGTATCATTCAAATGTTTTAGTATCAAAGTACTACGTCATTCGTGAAAAGGCATCAGTAGGTAGTCAAATGCCTTACTATGGGAGATATTTTCATGGTGGAGGATAAAATATTGGATTTTTTAGGGATCCTAATTTATATTTTTGCTTTGATGAGGAAGAGTTAGAGGAAGTACGGCTTAAGCGCACTTTCTGGAAAAGAGAAAGGAAAGTTGGTTTACTTGATAGATGATGAAGAGGTGGAGAACTTGGATGTTAACCATACTAAGGGTACGCATGAGGTTATGGATAGTGCTGATGAGTGAGTGCACGCATACCATAAGCCATTGAAGACAAAGAAGGTTAACATTGATACGAAAGCGAACCAAAGGAGGCTATCATTGAGGAATACTAGATAGACCAGGAGGTCTCAAAGATTATTGAGCTTCTGCATGATTTTAAGGATTTATTTCCATATGGGTACTATGAGCTTAAAGGAATTCACCCCTCATTAAGATAAATGGAGATCAAAGCTAAAGGAGGTGCATGCCCAATTCCGAAGAGACCTTACAGGATGAATTGAAATATGTGTGTCAAGGTTAAGGAAGAGATTGACAAGATGATCACATCCGGTATAATAGAAGTCATTGAAAAATTTGAGTGGGTAAGGATAATGGTCATCAGTATTAAGAAGGATGGGAGAATACAAATTTGTGTTGATTATAGATACCTGAATGCAGTATGTGTCATAGATCCTTTTCTAACCCCATTTACTAAGGAGATTTTAGAAGGTGTCATGGGGCGAGAGATATATTCGTTTATAGATGGATTCTCCGGATATCATCAAGTTAGAATTGTGAAGGAAGACTAGGAGAAAACCACTTTCACAACAGAGTGGGGATACTTTGCCTATATTGTTATGGCCTTCGGGCTTAAGAGCATTCCTTCCGTGATTTCTCACATTGTAGTGTAGGTCTTGAAGAATTCATTCACAAGTTTCTTCAAGTCTACCTAGATGACTAGATGGTTTACAAACTAGTAAAGGACTACTGTGAAAATCTGAGGTTGATGTTTGAGAGGTGCAAGAAGCTAAGTATCTCCCTTAACATCAATAAATGTGTCTTTTCTACTCCATTTGGCACTTTCTTGGGTCATATCATATGTAAAGAAAACTTATTGGTAGATCCTACCAAGATTGTTGTTACTTTGGAATTGGAGGACCCTACCAATCAAAGTGTCATGCGTTATTTCTAGTACATAAGGGTACTACTGAGAAAATTCATTAAGGTATATGTCAAGATTTCCATGCCGCTAGAGGAGTTGTTGAAGCATTGATACAACCTAGAATTCTTAGTTAACACCTAGTCACGCTGGCACATCACTCAGCCTAGGCTGAGCACTCACCCGAAGCACGCAAAGGTATTAGGTCCCTCTTAAGAGTTGTTGTAGTAGAATGGTGGCATGATAAAGTAGTACACATATATTTTTAGTAGCTAATCCATCTATTCATCATTATACTAAACTAGATTTATAAGTTCTTAAATGTAAATCATCATGATAACAACAATATACATTGACAAAACACATCAGACACTATTATTATTCGGCCAATATTCTTTATATATTCATCACACCAATAGTACAAAAGCTTCATACAATACCAGACATGCATGCATGGATCTGTTACAATTATCCAGTCTCATATATTCATGTATCTCTCTCTTTACTAAGTAATTCATTACATATATATAGGGTGGGGGAACTAGCCCTTCACCACTTAACTCTACCAAAAATAGGTCACATGCTAATAACAGCCACGCACCTTTTACAACTATAGCCATACATGCAAGTATGTTATCTATAGATCACTAATAGTTAACTAAAGTGGTGGATCTATTCTTAGCTCATGCCCATGCAAGAGTGAGTTGACATGTTCTTCAAAAATCTCCATAAAGAGTGGCGCGAAAGTCTCGAATCGCTTTGTTTTCTCCATGCCAATCTCTAAGAGTAGACCTGATCTCTAAAATCAGCTAAGTTCTAAAAGTTTGACTTTACACCTCCACGTGTGATGCCTTCCTATACCTTCACGCCTTTGCTCCTGTGTTGTTCTTCCATGCAAACTCTGTGTGCAAGTTCAGCTAAGTGTTTTCTCTGATCAACATTACCCCACACTAATCTCATTGTCACCCCGACAAAATGGCAATGTCCAAAACTTACACAAAGAATGGATAAATAAAGAATGGTTGAATAAATAAAGAATGGATAAATTTTGAACAAGGTATACACAGCTAACAAAACTATTCAAGGCTTAGGCCCCTCTGTTTCATCCTGAAGCAGCAACTCGGATATTCTTCTTTGATATCAGCTTCCAGGTTCTCCCATGCCATCAACACCACTCCTGCCACCTCAGGCACATCTGCAATGATAGACTGCAGCTCTTCCATAGTGAGTTTCCCTTGCTCATTTTGTATCACAAGCATTACACTTGACATAGAGGTTTACACCCCTTCCAGTACATCCATCTTCTGAGAAATGAGCTTTCCAAGCTCCTCTAACCTCTCCTTATGTGGTGCCTATGCCATAGCTAGTGCCTCATGCTTTTGCTTCACCAGAACTAACCATTCAACACGGCCAAGGGTAGCATCCTTCATAGCCTTGTGGACCTCATTTTCCTCCTCCAATGTTTTCACCGCGATCAGTGCATCTAGGGCTGTGCATATTGTTAGCGCATGATCAGATTTCTTTAATTCGTCATGGGTGGCTTGTAGTAGGCCTTCATAAGTAGCAATCTTCCTAGCTACTGCAGCCTGCACTTTTTCTACCTTTTCCCGAGTCCTTGGGCTGTGAGGATACACATGCCTTTTCATCTTCCAACACTAATGTTATTATTGTCTTCACATAATGCATTACAGAAGGAAATTCTTTTGGCACTTGGGATTCCAAATGTGGGCATACTTTGAGGACATCATCCCCAATTTCCTCTACCATATTAACAAAAGTGTCATATTTCCTCTTAATCAAATCCTTTTCCTGTACAAGGCACGCTATCTCCACATCCTGGCTTTCAATTTCTCCATCAGCACCTTGATGGTAGCAGATTTATCTATGTTTCTTCTTGCTACTTTAGAGGATACCTTTACCAGAGCATTGCTCACCTACTCATCTGTCATCATTGTTGGCTTAATCGTCATGTGGCACATTTTAGGGGCCTTCTTCAATCGTCTCGACGCACATGATTCTTCACCGATATCAAAATCGGGCTCATCCATATGGGTGTGCATCGACCATGAAAGTTGCTTCCTTGTGCACAGAGTCACCTTGTCCTCATCCATGAGTGCCCAACTAAATAAATCCTTCTACTCGATGGTGCTCTAGAACCGAGCGCAAATAATCATCTTTGGGTCTTCTGCATACCCCATGGTATGTGCCTTGGTGTCCTCCCCTATTCTACAGGATCTGGGCCCTCTTGGAATGGCTGCATCAAGGTTAGGAATACTAGATGTATCCCCACCCTTTTCCTGTGTAGCCTCTGATTGATCCCCTTCTTCTCCTTCCATCTTATCCTCCTTGTGTTGAGGCTCTTCTTCAGCTAGACATCAAGGCACCTTCTCCTCATATTCTTCTATCTCCTCACTCAGCCTGAGTTTTCTTCATTTCTTCTCCTCTGGATCCTTCACCTATGGGGTTTCTCCTTGCACCCTTGTGTGCTTAAACACCTTCTTAAATCTTTGTGCACCCTGCTCCTCCCCCGTAACTCCTTCTCCCTAGGGAGTTATCATGCACTCCTCCTCCTGGCCAGATGGCTGCTTCCTCCTTCACACCAGGCCACCACTATCTTCATGTTCTTCATCCTCTTCCTCATCATCTTACTTGGGTGCAGAGGGCCTAGGTGCCGGAATGTTCTCCATAGTATGCTTTCCCTTCGGTGGCCCTGAAGCGCGAATTTGTTCTCCACATACTTGTTATTCTCCATTTTGGGCTTCAGTTGGAGATATATTAGCACGGCCCCGATATCCACAATGGCCAGTGTTTCTGGCTTAATGCTCAAGATCTCTAAGATGTTATTCTCATTGTATGCATTCCTCCCTGGATATCCATATGTCTTCCACAGGGTGTGATATTCACAGTCCACCTTGTCTGCATTAAACACCAACCTCCGTGTGTTGGTGAACCGATGAACTACAGCCTGGAAGTATTGTGCGGGAAATGCGTATGGCAGTTTGCACCAGGGGCTCCACGACCCATCTATCATTGGAAATCACACAATACAAAAGTGTTGGTAGACTGCAAACTATACCTGTTTCCCTAGGACCGAAGGCAAGTCCTTGGGTATACGCCATTCTTCTCCAAACACCGCGTGGAGCCTATCATACCACATCTCTGCTCGCTCCTTCACCTCTTCCGTCATCGACCCCTTGTAGAGATACTTGCTGAATCGCTCAACTGGAGACTTTTTATTTATGGGGTATTCCCATATATTCTCTTTTGGGCCATCTGGTACCCCAATCTCCATGAAGACCAAACTTAGTAGGACACAACCAAAACTTATCTTATTCCCTTTTGTGCTTCCTCTACTATCTGCTCTACAATGAAGCTGGCAATGTTATAAGTGGCTCCTTCTGACATGTGCTTTGCCACATGTAGCCACATAGAGTTAACTTGTGACCAACGTTCTTGGTCATTCAATTTTGTGGTTAGATGTGTTGTTGCCTGTACTACTGGACAATTTTTCAATTTGTCAATGTCCATTCCACGCGGTCCTTTCTGATAGCCCCGCCTTCTATGTCTCCAAGATGGCACTTTTGTCAGCTAATTCAGTCTTAATATCTTCACCTGTTTCCTGTAATCCAGTAACTATGGCAATAAGGATGGGTGTCAATCTTACCCTCCATCCTGCAAAGTAGAAGAAGTCCTCATGGACTCGGCTCATCAGCCATCTATACAAGGGTGCATACTTTCCAAAGTATGGAAGCTCATAAAGCTGGTAGACACCATTTCCTTTTAGTATCTTTTCCTGGCATCATCATATATTGGCATGTCATCCTCAGTGTGCCTATTCATTCGAGAAGTGAGCAGGTCATCTAATTTCTTCTGGTTTTCATTGGTCCGGTGATTGTATTCACTTATCTTACTCTGTCTTATGTGGGTATTCCATTCCTACCCCACAATAACTTCCTCAGGGTACTACATTTCGAAAAAATTCTCTCTGGGGCCATCTCCTCCTCTTCTTCCACCACCACCTTCTTCTTTTCCTTTACCGGTGTTGCTTTCTTCTTTGGTGCCATTCTTCTTTCAGGGTTTTGTTTTCTAGATTTTTATGCTGTAAGTTTTTCATGGTTTGCTTCAAACCCTACTTGATCCAACCATGCCCTAATTTACAATCATGAACTTGTGCACCCTAGCTCTGTTTTGTTACTCTACTTTGTCAAACCCTTTTCCTAGGGGATTCAAGCCCTTCTAATAAACAAATCTCTCTTTTGTGCCTGGTTCGCTTGCTTCGTACCTTAAATCTCTTTACTTATCTCTTCACATGTAGTTCTTTGTCAAATTCTCATAGTCGTAAGGGTAAAAATGAAATCGCATCCCCTCCTTATATAGATTTCCACTTTTACTACATTAATTACTCCTCCACCTACCAAATTCTCCTCATTTATTACCCATTTTTATCATTTCCGTGCAGTATATCTTCGCACCAAAAGCTATAACCTTCTAGCGCACCTTTTTACCCTTTGTCATAGACTTCTCTTCAGAGCATGCTCTAGCAGCCGAGTACCTCATCACTGCACCATCTCCTGGTAATTACCATGTCTACCGTTTACCTCATGTTATACTTTCCTTCATCCATCTTCATCCTTTCTTATCTTGAGAAGCAATCTTTTGTCAGTTACCCTTAGCAACCTTCTTTCTCAACACCCACAACGATGACATCTTTGCAGCATATACCTGAGAGTCACCAACAATCCACCCCACATGAAAAGGATGTGTAGTCCTTTGCACATCGACATGCTTCATATTGTAGTTTGCTTCATGTGCACAAGTGCACTTATTACACAAACAAGAGATAAAATTGACAAATCATAGCGATGATGAAAGAAATACATTAAGGAAATTCATAAAGGGAAACCAAATTTATCTGGCAATCTGCCTTATTACAAACACCAAGAAGACTTATTTATAGTAGGGCTTTAACCTCATCGCCGTTAAAGTAACCGGTAACTTTGGTGCCATCAATTGTTTCTAACCGGTAAGTACTGACTCAAGTATATGAGTGATAACATATGGCCCCAACCAATGTACCTTGAGCTTTCCTGGATGGCACAAAAATTTGGAGTCATACAGAAGTACCATTTGTCCCACCACAAGTTTCTTATCTCTGATGTGGCGATCATGCCATGCCTTTTGGCGTGCTTTCTCCTATTTCTGACTCTAGTGTGTGATGGCTCGGCACTCATCTAGTTGAACCATCTTCTCAATTTGTTCTTCCAAGGCTTGCTCATCAGTTAGACCTCTAGTGCACGCAATGCGCAAAGAAGGTAACATAAATTCTATAGGAAGAATAGCTTCCACACCAAACACCAATTGAAAAGGTGTGGCTTTGTTCAATCTTTTATATGTTGTTCTATAATCCCAAAGAACAATAGATACTTTATCATCCCAATCTTTCCTTCCAACATCACAAATCTTGGTCAATGTGTGGCTCAAAATCTTGTTAAAAGCCTCAGTAGTCCCATTTTCCTAAGGGTGATAGGGTGTAGTTTTATGGTGGGCAACCATAAACTCATCTAAAAGAATTCATATTATCTCATTTAAAAAATGTGTGCCCCTATCACTTGTTAAACTTAAAGGACAGCCATACCTTGTAAGAACATTCTCCCATAAGAACCTTGTTGTTGTAGCCACTGTATAGTCCTTTGTAGGTGTTGTTTCTACCCATCAGGTAAGATAATCTGTATAGGTGATGATATAGTGTGATCCAGTCCTACGCGTGACTGGTGAAATAGGCCCGACAAAGTCAATTTCCCATTTCTCAAAGGGTTCTGCACTTGTAATTGGGTGTAGAGGCATCTCATCCCTTTGTCCTGGTTGACCAAGGTGTTGACAATGGTCACAGGTCTTACAATACTCTTTACAATCCTTGTACAATGTTTCCCACCACAAACCAGCAAGGAGGATCTTGCACACTATTGCATCACCTGCATAGTGGCCACCTGTAATACCACCATGTGCTTCTTCCATTATATCTTTTTGTTCATGCTCCAATACACAATGGCGTAACACCTCATCTCTACCTAACTTGTACAAATCACCACTGATTAACATGAATGGTGCCGCACGAATAGCAAGTTGTTTCTTCTCTAAAGCTTTCATGCCTTTTGGTGCCATACTAGTCTTGAGAAAGATAGCAATGTCCTCCAATTCTGATGGTGCACACTGTAACCTATACAGTTGTGCATCAGGCATGGTCTCTTCTATTATTTATGCCTCTTCTCTTGATTGAATTCTAGACAAGTGATCCAGTCCAAAATTAATTTTGCCTGGTTTTATCACAACTGTAAAGTCAAACTCTTGAAATAAGAGTGTCCATCAGCATATGCACCCCTGTAAGATGGGCTTGTTCACCAAATACTTTAATGCCATGTGATCTGTAAAAAACACAAATGGTGTAGACAACAACTACTAACGAAATTTGTGCAAGGCATAGATCATGGACAAGGCCTCATGCTTTGTAGTGGTATAATTCTGTTCTGCAAGGGTCAACTTCCTACTAGCAAAGCAAATGGGATGATCCACAATACCTTCTCCTAGTTGAGCTAAGACAACACCAATGGTTGTGCCAGAGGTGTCCACATGAACATGAAAAGGTTTATCCCATGAAGGAAAGCACAAGATAGGTACAATAGTAAGTTTCTCCTTTAATATCTCAAACGCACGCTGTTGTGACTCCCAATAGAATGTACCTTTTCCCCTGAGCAATTCCTCCAAGGGCATGGCAACTTTTGCATACCCTTTTATAAACTTCCTGTAATACCCTGTATGACCCAAAAATCCATGCACCTCACGCTGACTAGCTAGTGCTTTCAAGCCTATGATGACTGCAACTTTAGCTGGGTCAACCAACAACCCTTCCTTGTAGATAATGTGTCCTAAAAGTGTGCCAAAGGGAGTAGCAAAGATGCACTTCTTGATGTTCAATGAATACTCAATCGTGACATCTTTCAAAAATTAAGCATAGATTGTCACAATCGTCCTTAATTAGCCCATAAATGGTCCAATCATCAAGATAGACCTATAAAAAGTTATGAATAAAATCCTTGAAGGCTTGTACCACTATCCTTGAAAATACAAAGAGGTATATTCTTTAATCCAAAGGGCATCATAGTATAGGCAAAGCTTCCCCATTCAGTAGTGAAGGTGGTCTTCTCTTGATCTTCCAGGGCAATCCTAACCTAATGATACCCTAAAAACCCATCTGTAAATGAATATATCTCATGCCCAACCACCCCTTCTAATATTTCCTCCGTGAATGGCATAGGAAAGGGATCTCAACACATACACCGCATTCAACTCTCTATAATCAACACAAATCTGAATCCTACCATCCTTTTTTATGCTTATTACCATAGGATTGACCCATTCTGATTCATCCAATGGTCGAATGATCCCATATTTCAACATCTTGTCAATATCCTCTTTTACCTTCTCGCGCAAATTGGGATTCATCTCGATATGGTCGCTTCCTAACAGGGCATGCACCTTCCTTGAGCTTTATCTTCATTTCTCTCGAGTGATATATGCACACCTTTAAGTTCATGGTATCCTCTTGGGAATAAGTCCTCATAGTCTCAAAGTAACTCTATGATATTTGCTACCTCTTGGTTCGACCAAGAATCCCCAATTATCACCTCCTTAGGTTTAGCTTCCATGCTTGTTGACCTTTGTTATCTTCATAGGTTCGTGATATGCACACGCATCTACATCCACACTAGATAACACTTCATGTGTCCCATGTGAATGATCCATGTCCAAGTGCTCAACTTCCTCCTCATCAATTATGTAAACCATCTTCCCCTTATCTTTTTCAAGGGAAGTGTGCTCAAGTAGTATGACATCATCTTCTTCATCCGTAAAATGCACCCCTATCTCTGTCTCACCAAATAATTCCTGAATAAGTTCTTCTACTTTCCCACTTTGTCTCCCATGGTTAAGCACTTGATAAAGTGTAAAGTTTTGTTCACTACTTGTGTAGATGAAAAGAAGTCAAAATTTTAGATCATCCCTATAGTTAAAGTCTGTTAATTGCTAGTGTTACGATGTAATTCAGTGTATACATACCAAGCATGCACGCAACCTTGTAGAGTAGAATAAAACCGATGCACCCAAAGTGAGGGTGGCAATGCTTCCTATCCTACTATCCAGAGTATCTCACACTGCTGGATATGATGTTGAGCAGGTTGATCACCATGATAAGGGAAAATCTTTGTTGGCGCATTACTTCTTCAAAACCTCGGTTGATAAGGTAGTCCCAATTAGTCCCCATTCTAAGAGATTATCCATGTGGACCATCCACTAAAGACGTGGCTATCCCGCCAAAGTATATGATAGCATAGCACATCGTTTAAGCTGGTCAGCCCAATTTGTTTCCATGGCCTGTAAGAACCTAGCCAAATCTTTAGATCTAGTATACTTTGGGTCTTGAGTGACCTATACATCGAATGTAGATGAAAACCCTTTTTACAAGCAACTATGTTCTTAACTTCGTGCCCCACCAGTTCATAAGTGCCATGAGCCCAATTATCACAAGCAACACTGGTAGTATCATTAATTGACTGAGAATTTTTCCCAATGAAGGATTCCTTCCTTAGATGGATCCTGGACCTCTAGGTCCCGAATAGCGACGTATATAAATTCTGTTCAAGTCCTCTTCACTTAAAGGTTCCACGTATGGCATGGATTTCCCATCATTCAACAGTATTATAACCCTTTCCTCCTTGTTCTCGAAGCTGATATACCCCTTGTTAAACCTCAAATCAGAATTGTTCGCATAACACCAAGGGTGCCCAAGCAAAGCTGGGAAGCTATCTGCTTCTGCAAGAGCTAGCACTTCGAAGTTTCTTGTGAACTTGGCCCCTTGTATAGTGATAGATGCATCCTTTAAAACTCCTATGGGAGTAGCTTTCATTCTGTTTGCCATGAATAATACATTAGATGATGGCTATAATGGGGGTCTCCCCATTTGTTCCTATGCATCCAATGTAAGTACATTTACTTTCACACCGTATCAATCAAAATTTTGCTCAACACCACCCCCGTCCCACAAACATTCAACGTGATCTCCTTGTCATAATCAATGTTATCGAGGGGAAGATTCACATGAAGTATTTGTCTTTTAGTCTCATTTCCCATGCGTGAGTATTCCCTTTCAACCAATTTCCTAATAAAGGAATAATATTCTCCTAAATAACGCTCTACACACCTCTCTCGATGTCCTCAATATCCGACGGGGCCATTTCGTGTCCTTATGCTCTAATTTTTGAGACTGCTCTTTCAAACCTTGTATCTCACCTTGGAGGCTTCTAAGGACCTCCATCGTTTTCTGATAGACTTCTTTTTGATGAGCTGGATCTCGAATATCTAGCATGCGAAACCTCCTCCCTAGTGATTGTCGGCCTATTGCAACACTCTCTCGCACATGCCACCTCACCTGGTGTGGTTATCTTGATCATTATTCGCCTTAGGTTCTGGTGTTAACATGGGAATCCACTAATTCTCTATCACATACTAGATTCTAAACATCCATGCGCCCTTGTTTTATTTCTTATGCTACTTACTCGATGCTTATACAAGTCCGTATACTCTTCATAACTATGTCCCTTTCCACAAAAGGAACAGAAATATTATGTGGGCATTCGCACCTATAATGGTCGTGAACCACATGTATAGCAAGTTCCTAGAGGAAATTCACTCCTTCCTCCACCTTGGCCTCATCCTCCATAGCCGCCAAAATATCCGCATCCCCTTTCACAAACCCCTTCAAACCTTCCATCATTCTTGTCATAAGACGTTTTATTATAATCCCTATCCTAATGCTCATTCTTCCCTTTAGAATTATCAACCACACTCGCCCTTTGTATGGCCCCAATATCAATGGGATCATGGATCTGGCCAATCAATATATAGTCCTCAATATCATGGGTCGTGGACCTACAACTTTTACAAAAGGAGGATACATTCTTTCGATCGCACATTGTAGTAGAGGGGGGCAAAGTGTGACTAGCATCATGATTTAAATGGAAAATCTCACAACAACAGTAATGAATGTACAGTTTTACGGGGGCAACTATCCTTGGTGTGGCATTCCACTTCACAATCTATACACCAGATTCCTGAGTGCATTTCATGAGCTGAGTTTGCTGATAATTTTTCTAACTGTTTTGCCGTAGCTGCTATCTGAGCTTCCAAAAATGGACTAACTCTCGTGTCAATACTCCCAACTACTTCAGTGCATAAAGTGGCCTCCAATGCTTCACGTGGGTCGGTATAAGTTTTATGTGATAGTGCTCTTCGAAATGGGGTAATCAATCCCCTGAAAAATCATTATTCATGTTGACTCGCATGAATGTCATAAGAGAGTTTGGATAGAAGAGTATTAAAATGAGCACCATACTCACGTACACTCTCAATAGTGCCTTGCTTTATATCCTTGAGCACACTTATACTCTTCTGCTCAAACTCGAGGATATGGAACTCTTTTAAGAAAGCATCTTTCAATGCTGCATAGTCAATACAAGTTTGATTGGGATCAAAATTCCTATACCAGCTGTGCGTGTGCACCTGTAATGTAGTAGAAAATTGACTTGCCTTGTGCTCAGAGGCTGTAATACCTTTCGCGTGCCACAATATTTCACACATATGAACATGTTCAAGCAACATCCTCAATACCCCTATATTCTGGGAGACGAAGGGACATCTCCATATAAATGTTCTGGGGTTGCTTCGGGCCTTGACCACTCGAGCCAGAACCTCCTTGGTTTCCTCTTCCTCCAAAACCACCCAAACCACCAGAACTATAACTTCCCAAACCACCCAATCCTCCTCTAGGATTTGGAATAGGGCCCATGGATGCACTCCCCTGTGTCCCAACAGTGGTACTATACTGGACCCCTACAATCTGTGAAGTAGTCCCAGTTCCAGAGGTGAATCCCACACTCGGCGCACTCATATTCTGTGTAGATGATGAGCCTGAAAACATACCCCCAAAGAATAATGAAGCTATCTATGCTGCCATTGATGTACTTGCGGTCTGACCTATTTCTACGCTTTCACTTCCTAAATTAAAACTGTCTTTACCTATTGTACTAGATACTGGAAAACCAAGCGCAAGGGCTAGGTCAGTAGGTTGGCTTAGATGCGTGCCCATGGCCTAGGTCATATCTACTGGCATGCTTCCATGTGAGGCCAAAGAGGGTTCTCTGTCATGCTTTCCTAGATGGGGGAGTTCCTGATGCTCTATCTCTTCTTCCTCCCCATGAGACTCAAATCCTTCACAAACTATCTCTCTCCACACACCATCCATTCTACAATTTATTATTTCTTGCATAATTCCCTCTCATGCACCTCATCATACTTTAGCCACCTCCCCCCCTTTGTCGTGCCGCTACTAGGTCTACCATCTTTCACCAATCCCGTTCCTACTCCCGTGCGTGGAGATTCTTTTAGTTTTCCATGGGTTTATCTTCCAAGTTCAACGTTACCATTAGTATTTTGATAGCCAATGGAATACCTTGCAAATATGTTCCCCTAAGATACCGTGGGAACTAGAAATCTGCTACCTCCTGACATGAATAAGTCGAAATTGAATATTCCAAAATATAGTTGTTTAGGACACCACGAAACCAGTGCATCTACCATGCGATTCTAGCTCAGTCAAAGATCATATGGTGTTTAAAATTCCTCCCGTGTCCAAACAAGTGTGCAATACCTCCAATTCCGCTTAGATGCATATGCGCTTGACCATTCATACAATTCCACTAGAAAGATAGCAAAGAAGCTTTCGTATAAACTGTCATATAGATTCTACTCTACCCAAGTGCGTGCGCTAAATCTCGGATCTAGTGTCAAACCTCCATGCGTATTCTTCCTCCAAATCATGAATCCATTCTTCAATGCTCGCCAAAGTTAGCTGGTATGTCTTCATTGCGAACCATTCTAAAAACAATCTGAAAAGAGGTCCCAACAACGAAACCAATGATGTAGCCTAGAATTCTTAGTTAACACCTAGTCGCACTGGCACATCACTTAGCCTAGGCTGAGCACTCACCCAAAGCATGCAAAGGTACCAGGTCCCTCTTAAGAGTTGTAGCAGAATGGTGGCATGATAAAGCAGTACACATATATTTTTAGTAGCTAATCCATCTATTCATCATTATACTAAACTAGATCTATAAGCGCTTAAATGTAAATCATCATGATAACAACAATATACATTGACAAAACACATCGATTACACTATTATTTAGCCAATATTCTTTATATATTCATCGCACTAACAAGATAAAATCTTCATACAATACTGACTCATTGCATGGATCTGGATCTTATAATTATCCAGTCTCATATATTCATGTATCTCTCTTTTACTAAGTAATTCATTACATATATATAGGGTGGGGGAACTAGCCCTTCACCACTTAACTCTACCAGAAATAGGTCGCATGCTAATAATAGCCACGTGCCTTTTACAACTATAGCCATACATACAAGCTAGGCCATGATGAGGTTTTACGCCGGTGCATACTAGAACATGAGCACACTGCAATCATGGAAGAGGCTCATGATGGAATTGCAGGAGGACACTATGTGGGGAATGCGACCGCACACAAGATCTTTTTAGCTGGCCTTTGGTGGGAAATGGTTTACAAAGATTGTATCGAGTATTGCAAGGCATATGACCATTTCCGAGCACCTTGGTAAACCAAGGAAAAGAGATGAAATGCTATTAAGGTCTATATCTGGTGCAAAGCCATTCGAGAAGTGGGCAATTGACTTCATGGAACCTATTTCCTAGTTTCACGAAGGATGGGTTCATATTATATCATTACATGCACATGTACTATCTTACACAAAGGGGTAGAAATGGAACCTATGAAGGATCGCACATAAAGAGGGACAAAGCAATAAATTCTTATGGGAGAATATAATAAGTTGGTTTGGATGCCCAACGAGATTAGTAAGTTACAGGGTTACTCATTTACTAAATGAGATATTTTAAATCTTATTAAAATAATTCATGGTCACCCATCATAAGACTACCCCTTATCACCCACAAGCTAATGGGATAGTCGAATCTTTTAACAAAATTTTGAGTCACACGTTGACCAAGATTTTTGATGTTGGGACAGGACTGGGATGATAAATTTTCTACCATGTTATGGTCATATCGAACTACTTATAAAATACTAAACAAGGACACACATTTTCAATTGGTGTTTTGCATGGAGGTTGTGTTACCTATTGAATTCATGTTACCATCACTATGTATTACATGCATAAAAGGTTTAGCTGATGAAGAAGCACTTGAGGAAATGATTGACAAGTTAATGTAGTTGGATGAAATACGTACAATAGCATGATGGAGTCAAAAAATGGAAAATCTAGGTAGAAGGCATGGCATGATAGACACATCAAGAATAAGTAGTTTGAGGTTGGGCAGATGGTTCTACTTTACGATTCTAAGTTTCTGCGCCATCTTGGGAAATTCAAATTCCATTGGTTGGGCCCGTATATTATATCCTATATACTTGATTCTGGCACCTTCTAGTTATGCGGATGGAACATGGTTTCCAGGTTATTTCAATGGGAGTAGGTTGAAGCCCTACTATAAATCATTCTTCTTTATGTTTATAAATAAGGCAAGATACCAGCTTAGCCTATGATTTCCTTAATGCAATTTCCCTTTCATGTGTTTCCCCTGAGTCGTTGCTTGCTTGTCTTTTGGTTTGTTTTGTTTTGGGTGTGTTTGTGTGTCGTTAGCCACTTACTATCTCAAAGGGTTTTTATGCATAGAGGACCGCACATCTATTTAGTGTGGGGTGGAATGTAAAGGAGAACTTCAGAGAAGAATGTGGTAAGAAGAAAGTGTTGGGAGTAATGTTGGTTAGTGGCCCAGTCAGAAAGTCAAAGGTGTTTAGGATGGAGGAAAGTGAGTAGAAAACGTGTTCATGGTGGAATAATGGTGTCAAAAATCTTTGATAAAACCATGTACAAGGGTAAAAAGCACATAACAATATGAGGTAGGTGTGTCAAGAACTAGAATTAGGATGCAAAGGAAGATTTCCTTCGGTACTCACAAAGCACGCACAAGGATCTATTATCGTAATATTCTTATGTGCCGGAAGGTTGTGAGAGTTTCATGCATGTTTATGCATGGAGGAAAAGCCCTATATAAAATGTGCATGGGATAGTGGCGGAAAAATCAAACTTTAATGTGGAGGTACAGTGGTAGGTGGCATAGAGTTTAATGCAGAGAAAAGTGGGAAACTATAAATAGAAGGTCGGGAAAGCTATTATTTTTCACCTTGAGTTTGATATTAAAGATCTCTTGCGATGTAAGGTGTTATTGCAAAACAAAATGCAAAAATTGGTGTGAAGGTGAGAAATCAATAGATTTTTGAACCAGTTGGGAGTAGAGTACACAATCATATGCAGAGGAGGTTGTTTAGTGAATTCCACGAGTGATTACGTTGCCTTGTGGAAAAAGGGTGCTCCAGGTTAGGGTTTGCAAAGCTAGGGCAATCGGTTTTTGAGGATATTTTGTAGGAGTGGAGCCGAGGGTTTGAGCAGTGGTGAAACTAGATGCAAGGAAGGAATTACAGAGGTCTGAGGAGAAGAGAAATGACACCAAGGAAGGGAGCAAACAATTCACCAAAGAAGGGAAAAGATAAGGGCAAAGTAAAACCAATCGCTTTCAAACAGCTTTTAATGAAGAGTGGTACATGGAGATGCAAAGACCTAAATGGTGTGTTATTATGGAAGGAGTGGTTGTCTCACATATCTAAGATGGTCATGAGTGACTACTACCATTGGATGACCACCACTTTGAAAAGAAAATGGCATTAGAGTTGGTACGCCCCACAAAAAGAAGGACACGGGATGGAAAGCCCATGTATGATGATGAGGAGAAGACCAAGATGGAGAAGGCTGAAATCTTGTAACTCTACGAGTTGCCCTATTTTGGAAAGCCCAAAAGTTATACCAATGGTTGATTTCATGTGTCCATGAGTCCTATTTTTATTTTGTAGGAAGGAGAATGCACTTGACCGCTCAACTCATCTCCAGGTACACTTTCCTTATCTGTGAAGGAGAGTTGTTAGATGATGACTTAGGTAAAAAATATGTCATCAAGAACACAAACGTGTCATATGAGTACAAGAAGGGCTCACGCTACTTTGATATCAGCTCGATCACCAATCATGTGATGAATATGGTCATGCATCTAGTCACTTAGTTGAATGGGCAAGAGAGGTGGACACAGATAAACAAGAGGTGGTTGAATGTTTGTTGCAAGATTTCAGAGGGAATGGTATACAACCTATTAGCCTTTATTACAGAGGATATCATAGATGTCATGTGCAACAAAGACAAGATTATGTATGGTAACATCCTTCTCACCATTTTGTTTTTAGAAATCGAAGTGCTTGATTGGTCATATAAGTATATTTGGGATTACCTGATGAGGATCCCTCCCCTACTAAAATATTTGAAGCCTACACTTGTGACACAATGACGGCTGCTCATAAGGTGCACTTGGAGAAATGGTACAAGTAGATGTGCGATGTGTTTGGGGAAGAATGGAGAATACCTGAGTAGTTGTCGACATTGGTGGATGGAGAAGCCAAGTTCGTCGTATACTAGCACTTCGTATTGGTAGGTTTTACTTTAACAAATGGCACCAAGAGTCCTTAGTGTAAATTTCCCTTCTCCTTCACAATGCAATACTTTTCAAAGTGTGGTCAATAGGTTTAAGGAGGCCAAGAAGCTTAGATTTGATCTAAGTGAGGTAGACCAGGAGTACCACACGTTACGCAAAATTTGATATACCCCAAGAAGCACGCTTATGTAGAGAAGTATGTCTCTCATGACATACACATGTTGAAACCTATGTCACTACCTATTATGGGAAGACAACAATAAGGTTGTATATACACCTCAGGCCCAAGTTCAAAAAGGGTGCATATGTTGAGGATGATGTTTCCATCCCGGAGGACCCCACCAGAAGAAAGAAAGTAGTAATAAAGAAGAGGGAATGAGAGGAGACTCCTACAAAAAAGGTGATGAGTGTGCATATAATTCAAACTATGGGCACATAGGACTCTAAAGCACAGTGCATGAGCACTTCCACTCACAGGAATAATTCCACCACAATTTCCCGAGAGGGAAGAGTTTCCCAAGAAATATAATTCCCATATGTTAGAGGAGTCACCAGTAAAGAAGAAGCAAAGGGTGGCACAAGGTTCAGACTCGAAGGAGACAGAGAGTGTGGAAGGCCACGAGACTGAGGAAGAAAATGAGGAGTGCGAGGAAGCTCAAAATCCTCCTATGTATGATGTACATGAGTCCAATGAAGAAAGGGATGAAGAGAATAATGAGTATGAGAAGGGCACCCATAATAAAGGAGGAAGTGAGGAAGTAGACATGCATGCTCGGATGACACAATAGAGAAGGAGGTGGCGGGTATTATATAATAGTTAGTGGAGTATGAGGTGAAGTGCAATGCGATGAAGTGCTAAAGGAAACAGAGGAGAGCACGAGTGTAGGGAAAGAGTATGGAAGTATGGGAAAATATCCCATCCTAGAAATAAGTGTCCCCAAAGTAATGTGCATAGGTGGAAAGGCCATAGTAGCTACGTATGAACAAAGCTATGACTTACATTAATGATCCAAATAAGGTACTCGAACATGTGATTCCAATGCACAATGCCCACAGACCAACTCCTCTATTGGTCATCTTTTGATGAAGAGGGTGTGTACCCATGCACAAGAAAAATACTATCATGGGATTTTGAGTCTCACATTGATGAACCAAAGTTCAAGGTTAATAAGGATGCATTGATGGAGATACTGGACACTAAAGGGGTCAATCCTATTGTAGATGCCCAATGGTTATCCAAAGTGAGTAAATCAGTAATGCACTCAATAAAGTGTTAGTGGAGGTGGAAGTAAGAATTTTTGGTAGAAATGATAGAATAAGAGTCTTGGAGGATGAGCTTGAGAAAAAGAATGAGGAGATCATTGAGAGGGATAGGGAGATAAAATAGAAGGAATTGATCAATGCACAATTAAGGTGTGAATTGAGGGATGAAAAGGTGAAGGTGCGTGAAGTCTAAAAGAAGGTAGAGGTTATTTCAAATGCCATTATCTTAAAGCACCCAAACTTGGCCCCTCTTGAGTAGAAGTATGAGTCGACCATGCACTTCTTGGAAGACTTGATGCACATAATCACCATGGAGAGGAAACCACTTACATTGAGTCGACAAAAGAGGTGATGGTGCACCAGAAGGAAGAAGACATTTTGAAGATTGGGGAGACATTAACTTAGTACTCCGAGATCTTTGCCTCGGTGAAGACCACAACAGTAAATGGCTAAAGTTTTATATGAAAACTATGGTGATAGAGATAAAGTATCAAGCATATTAGTTGTTATCCATGAGGAGGATCTGAAGGAGTTTCAAGAGAAAAACAAGGGCAATAGGGTGGAGCGAGATAAGATCTTGGTAGAAGTCGAGAAGAAATCAAAGGTGATCAAAACCTTGAGGGTTTTGATTAAAAATAAATTGAAGGAATTGTACCTCAAGTCACTTGCAGGATGGATGCGTTGGGAAACCTTAGCAAGCAGATGGAAAACATCATAGATATGTTGAAGGCTAAGGGAGATGAGATAAGTTTTGACGAAGTTAGCACGTTGGTGGGTGATTTACTTTAACAAGCGTAGGGTGAGGTAGATTCTTAGATAAGATTGAAACACCCATTAAGAGAGACATCCCACTCCTCATGCAGCGAAGATAAGGATCCTTCTATTCTTCCATTATTTATACAATTGTAGATTATTTCATTTCTCCTATTCTTTATTATTTGGTGAAAGAGCAGAGTGTTTCGGGGATGGATAACACGTGTAGTGTGGGGTAATATTGGGCCCTAAATTGACTAAATCCTAAGGTAGAAGGTTAGCATGCGTGGAAGGAAGTACACGAGGAAGGCACTCGGGAAAAGTGTGAAAGGAAAGGGTTTGAGTTTTAACTAGGGTGGGCACGAGCAAAACAAGGGTTTAAGGACTTAGCCATATTTTGTGTTATGACATTACATAGAAAACATGTGAAGGCTCGAGTAGGTGTGACGAGTTGATAAGGTGCCGGTGTGGATTCTTGGATCTCAAGGAAAGAATATTCCATGAAGGGAATATTTTGGGATAAGAATCATTATAGTTAGTGGAGGCTTATTAGGGTTTGGCGAGCTGGTGAAGGCACTCAATCATGGAGGACCAAATTTCCACATGGCATGTGATCTACTCATGGGTGAACTATGGTGGTGAAGGAAGGATCCAGATTCTATTTAAAGGATTTCTTGGGTTTGAAATAAGAGAGGTTTTGGAGGACAAAGAAACTTAGTAGAGAGATGCATAGGAACTAGGAGGGTATAGCTCGTAACACTCTTTGTAGAGCATCCGGTAGGGTTTTGAGATGGTATTTCTTGATATACTTGATCCGTGTAACCCTTCTCGATGTAATGAGGCTACTGTAAATGTTTATAAATCAATATATGATGTGTTATTCTAGATATCCTTGTTTATGGGTATAAACCCTTGTGTTATTCATGTTGTTATGGATTAGATCTAGTTTCTTTATGCTTATTACAATGTTTATTTCCATTGATGGTACATCTATGCCTGGATCTAGTATCTATACTTTCTATTTTTGAGTGAATGCATATATTTTTGTTCCTACAACCCATCCTCCATTAATGGCGGAACATTCTCGTGAATCTCACATAAAGGAGGGGCTCGACACCCTGTGCCCCTCGTGAGCTCTCAAACATACTTGGGTGATAGATCGGCACACTTGGGGTAGAACAAAGGTATATGACATGATGACTACATCTTTGGTTCATACTCGACTACCCAGTTTATAAATCTGAAATTAACCTTTCGCATTCACACTTCTCATGTTATATACTTCATTTATCTATCTTTTTAGAGCACAATTTCAAACCATTTCCCAATTATACACTCTTTTTCTATGGTTCATTCTTGACTGTCGAGGGATTTTTTATAGATGAACCTCATCTCATGTACATCCGTACACATCCACTTGGGAGGTGTGTTTCTCCTATCACATTCACATTACATATCATTTCATCTTACTCATTCACATCATGTTGCATATCTTTGTTGCACTTACTCTTTTTTCTCGTACTCACATGTCACACTTTTCTTACTATGTTAGCTAGATATCTAGTATGTTATCATCTTTTTATATACACATGCGCGTTCACGTGATCTCTAGTTATGCATGTAGACTTTACATAGATATTTACATGTAGAATGGATGTTTGGCATTGTACCTCTTACTAGTCCCATTAAGGCTCCTAGGGGCATCTACTTTTGTACACATTACAGTGTTATTGTTTCATTACTTACTATTTCGTATTATTTACTAGCACACTATGTTATATCGACCATACACACTTTGACATACATTTTTATCTTTCTAACATGTTGAAGGTTGCTTCATGTGTAGCATTTTATTTACAGGAACTACTTTTGCTACCATGGTTGTCTACTACTTTACTTGTCATTGTTTTCCATTATATGTCATTGTTTGTGGGCTATGCCATATGTCTTACTTGTATGGTTTTGACCGCTTCAGCGTTGATTATCTTGCAAAATTATGAGTGATGTCCCATGTTTGAAACCCACTTTTCAAGGTCTACATTGTATTCTTACTTGCTAGATTACACATTGTCTTCTATATGTGTATTCTTCTTTGTTGCACTAACACATCTTTCTAGCCACATTTTTTCATGTGCATTAGTTTCTAACATGCACATTCCATCCCCTCAAGGTATCATTCACCGATTAGCATCTACTCCTATCCTTTGGGGTGAAACCTCCTAGTGAAATCACATGCACCCCAAATGAGGGGGGCATACATTAAGTGAATCAATCACCCCATTCGAAGCTCAAAGCTTTAGTACAGCCTACACAACACAAGATCATAATAGAGTTACAGACACATAATGACCTGCATTCTAACTTGGGTCCTTAGTACAAAGATAGACTTTAGTTCCCGATATAGACATCGATTGCCTAGGTACGCCTAACATTTCCCGGGCACCTATGACCAGTGGGTAGTTAAATTTATTTTCTCATATCAAGACAAGCTTTCAACATTTCACATAGCATTTTTCATAGCACATGCACAATCCTCTAGCAATCAAAATGCATTCTATCTTCTTTTTCTAATTGGATCAAGCTAGATCAAATATGAAACAAAGTAGTATCACACCATCCGTAATGGTGTATAAATTCAGCAAGTTATCGGGATGGAGAATAACACAAGAAATTTATCCCCAATACGCATCTTCCGTGTGGTGTGAGATCACCCAAAAAACTCACACTTAGCGTGATATCACCCAAACAACTCACACTTGGCATCAGTTGCACAAAAAAAATTCTCTTGACATGAGATCACCCAAAAAGTCACGTATCAAGTGCACATGTTCATTTTACTAATTTTCTCGCATTTTTACATCTTTTTGCATACTTTTATAGAGTTTTCATATACACCTATTTGACTACTCTTTCACTCTTCTTTTTAGGTTCATCCTTAATATGTGTAGACACTAAATCATGCATTGTGGGCATCTATCTAGTCCTAATCGCATACTACTATTAATATGATTCCTAAGTAAGAAAATTAATAATTAACCCATGTCTTTGGCCACCTTTGCTTACTTCCTATTTTCTCATTTGGTCTTACACTTTTGCTTTTCTATTATGTCTTTTTTATACTTCAGCATTTATCATCCTGGACACTAGTGCCCAACCAGGATGCCAGCATCAAGCACTCCTGTCCTCTCTGACTAGCCCCGACCTCTTTATACTTTACTCACATATTTTGGGTCCTTTATAGCCATTTGGGCATCTTATCTTTTTGGTAGTTGGCCTTTTCGAGGTTAATTACAAAATTCAAGTAAGGGAATCATATAAATATAAAGTTATGTGACCATAATAAAGGACCAAGCACTAAGCATTAGCTATCACCACCTAAGGTTTCATCCAAAGGCTATTCTAGATCATTCAAGCATCCATTCTAGCTCCATATAAGGGACAAGGGACTACATTCTTCTACATACACTTCATAGGAGGGGAATTTCATTCTTTCATACACACATCTATCTACATTTTCTACATCTAGTTACTTGCTCATTATCAAGTGTGACATGCACAAGAGCCACCTAGGGCATGATTTCGACACACACACATAGAACTATATTGGGTTTGAAATGTAGTGTAACACTTGGTCATAAGTTCACCTATTTGACATCCAAGGACACTTTAACCCCTCATTTACATTATTTTCTTTTTAGGATTTGATGTGCTTTTAAGGTTTTCATAGTTCATGTATTTATTATAGGTTACAGTGTGACATCGGTAGACTTGACATGACATACTAGTGACAAGAATCAAAGTACAATGAACATCTTGTGACCATCCAAATATGGTTTTTTGATGTTCTAGGTAGTCATAGGTGCCTGAAAAGGTCTGCAGTGCCTAAAGGTGCCCCTGAGCCATTTTAGATGCCCCAATCTGGGAATATCTTACAATTGCACAACTTTTTTAGTGTGACACTTCTCCCTCTTTGTTCATCAGTTCTTCACTTCGGCATAATCCAAATTTAATTGTGAATAATCTAAGTATTTCTATATCTTCTTTGCAACTAGGGTTTCATACATTCTAGCTTAATTTTCTTGGGTTAGATCTACTCTTATTACATACATATTTGTTAGTGTTGTTACATATTTAGATTAGGCATTTTATTCATTTGTCAATATTTTCCTTAATCATTTTTTTCAACCCGACACTTCACTCTTTCACGCTTCGCATATTCATTTCATCACCTCTTGCATTTCTCTTAGCATATTCTTATCATGGACATATTTATTCATGATTTCTTACTATCCAATTTATAATATCGTGCTAAAATCATTACTCTTTTGGATACCACTCATATTCCTTCCACTACTCATCTAGACGTTTATTAGAAATTTGTAGATGTATTTTTGCAGATGTTTATTTTCCATATACTATAGTTAATGATCTTTCTATTTATGATAATGATCCTCCTCAGTATACATATAATTCAAGATAAATTAGTGGGGAATCAAATCCATTTTAGTTGATACTGGATTTGAGCTCAATATTTATCCTTTATCATTCATTTATACTATAGGTCTTTCTATTGTTAATCTTACTTTGACATCTATTTTTGTGCGCATTTCATTCAACTACGAGGCCATGCTTAGGTAATCAGAACTTTAACCATGATGGTTGGTCCAAAAACTATTCCTATGGTATTATTTTTCATTGATATCCCAGTTTCATATAATTGTTTACTTGGTTGGTCATGGCTTCATAGAATGCAAGCAGTATCTTCTACAGTTCACCGATGCGTCAAATTCTTATAAAAGGGTATTAAATATGTAGTTATCACTAATAGTTCACCATTTCAATATTATGAATTCAACCCCAACACCGCATTACCTATTCTCGATTTTTACTACCGTACACCTTGCTGTTGATCCGTGACCCATGCATTATTCAGACAACTTTCCTCCACTCGAGGGAACTGTTTTTATACTAGAAATTGTTCCATCGAATTTAGAACCCCCCTTCTACTAATGATATGGTAATTTATCTGGGGTTTTTCCATACATCAAATGTCATACAACCTTCAACATTTTCTCATGTGCAATCTACATCTACACTACCTCCTTTCACATGTACACCTTTCATGAATAAATCTTATTGAGAACACATTTTATTCGATCCTAATTTCTCTCGATATTATATGCACACATGACGGATTGACTCGGCTAGGGTTTACAAAGTGGAAAAAATTTTATCTCCAGCTCATGATCCTCATCTTTACCATGGATTTATCCACATTATTGTTTCTTATGGTCTTCGTGTCTTTTAGATCTCACAAAGATTTCTTACATGAACACCTCGTGCTTCTCCACTTATGCTTGGATAGTCTTGGCTTGATTACATCAGGGGGCACGTTAGATCCCACTCATACCGATATTTCATTCTACATGTCCTTTGGCTATGTTTTCATTCACAATGATTCATTTCTTGGTGATTCACAAAACCTTACTCATTGGTATGCACATGGATGTCCATTAGCACCTTTCACTGACGACGAATATGCAATGGGCATGTACAATTTATGCCTTAATGGATCTCTATTGGATCAACTTGACACAAATGGTTACCGTATCTGATGCATATCCATTTAGTTTTGATCATGATAATGATGACCTCTTAGATGATGTTTCTTTTGGATAAGATAAAAAGAGTTTGGTTTTAAGGGGAACAAAAAAACTCTGAACATTAAGAAGATAATTTTAAATAGAAAAACCAACAAAAACCCAAGGAAGATAAGTCAAAAATACTTAACAATAGACCACCACAAAATAGATCCAGACTGCCTAAAGTCTGCATATTGAAAAATACATTTTTTTGACTAAAAACCTAAAAAAATCAACCAACATGACAAAGGAAAAGGGCATCCAAAGGCCATCCATTAGTTCTCCATATCCTTACCATGGGATCTAGTGCTCAACCTATCATCCTTCCTGCCTACAAATTTAATGATCACTCACTTAGGTCTTTTCTCCTCCTTTTCCACAGTCTAGGTGTTTACACTTGTGAGATCCTTTAGGCTTTCCTCCTCCTTTTCTTTAATCTAGGTATTCATGGCCTCCATATCAGAACCCTCGTCAGTCTCATATTCATCATTGTTAGAACTACTAAGCATGAGCTTCATATTGGGCTTGTTGTCCTCCTTGGCCATTTGATCCTGAAGGATAGAGACCCTTTGTTCCTACATGACAAAATCTACTTGAATACCCCCAATTCTCTTGTTCTAGACCTCTATTTTATGTTGACACTCCTTTTCCTATATGATATTCTTATTAACAGTGAGAATAGTATCGTAGTCGACTCAAATGCATAATTCTAGTCTCCTTGTCCACAAAATCCTTTTCCCTATTACCATAACTCTCACCCACATTCTGAAACCCCCTTTTCAAGTTACACAGAACATCTATTATCCCCTCAAAAGTGTCTTTCCCTTTCCTTTTCTTCATGCATTTGAGGGCCAACGCTAGGGTTTCATGGTCAAAATCGGGATCACTATTGTGCAAGGATGTGTAGGGATAATGGGTTGGATTTTTGTACTAACAAAAGAATCAGCCTTGATGGAGAGGGACATCAATTTTCTTATTTTTGAAGTCCTCAATGGTGGAAATTAGGGACTTATAGAGGAAGAAAGCCAGACTCATGGTTTGGTTTCTACGGAAGAAGTTTAAAATAGAGAGATGATGAGAGAAAATCTTCTAAAATTTTCCTTCCAAATCATGTATTTCATGACCACTAAGTATATGTTGACCCATCAATTGGGGACCTCTTATATGATGTTACTTGATCATATCTATCATCATATACTTGGGGGAATCATTCTCATTTTCCCCTTTTATCATTATCATTTGTTTTTCATTCCTAATTATTCATCCTACATCTACTCTCTCACATGCATCTTACACATCGTGATACATTCCTATCGTCATTCCCCAATGATGCACTCTTGTGCTACAGTTAACACTTGATTATTGAGGGAATACTATATATATGAGCCTCACACACTACACACTACACATTACACTCTTCACGTTTTTCACATTTGTGACATATTTTCTCGTAGCTTCTACCACACATTATGTGCATTATTCACTCTACACATTCACGTTATATCATTCTTATATCTACTTCTACACATTATGCTTTATACCCTATGACACACTCTAGTTCCACGGTCCCTACTTGACTTTTGAGGGTATACATATCAAATGTACCTCACCACACTCACACACCCATGCACTCCCTCACTCTCTACACTCTATGCTTCACGATCACATCTTTTTATAGCACATAATTCAAACCATTTCCTGATGACACACTTTTCCTCTACAGTTCATTCTTGACTATTGAGAGGGCATGTATAAATTAACCTCATCACATGCATACTCATTCATATTATCTTGGGGAATGTGGCTACCATCACACTCACTATGCATTCAATTCCATCTCATCCACAACATACTACATATCTTGGTCACATTTAGTCTTTCTTGCATTTACTCATTACATGTACACTTTGTTTCCATGCTAGATAAATATCTTGTATGTCATTATATTTGTATATACACATGTGCGTTCACTTTCCTTCTAGTTGTTATCATAGGTTCTATAAATATATTTACACACAACATGGATTTTTGGTGCAATACCTCATACCAATCCCATAGTGGCTCCCGGGCCATCCACTTTCATATACACTATAGGTGTTATTGTTTCTTTCTTCATAACACATTACTACATCGAATTATACGCGCTTTGACATAATTTCTATATTTCTAACATGCTAATGGGTGCTTTATGTGTAACATTTAATTTGGAGGCCTATTTGGTAACATGGTTTTCTAATACATTGCTTGTCATTGTTTGTCATTGTTTTCCATTGTCTGCAAGGATTTGCCTTATGGCTTGCTTATTATCTAATTGTTTATGTGCTTTCATCCATGTTGTCCTCGATTGTCTTCTCGACATTTTTAGTGATGTCTCATGTTTGAAACCCACTTTTTCATGGTCTACATTATCTTCTTGTGTATTTTCTTCTTGCGTCTTAGCTTACACATTGTCTCTTTGTTTGTTATCTTACATCTTGTCTTTTACATGCGTTTTTATCTTGTTTACACTAACACTTGTTTTCTATCCCCTTTTTTTACATGTGTCTTGGTTTCTACTAAGCACACTCCTCCCCTATAGGGAATTAATTTCAGTTCAGGTGGTTGGTCCTCCTTTGGGTCACATACTCCTTAGTGACGCCGCATTCACCCAAATAAGCCAAGATCATTTGGGTGAATCACCACCCCATACAACATTCTATAGTCATAGTTTAAAAAAATTATTACCAATACAACATAGTTTTCAGTCTCAAACAGGGCTCAAAATATGACTTGGGTCCTCAAAGACAAAGATGACACCGGCGCCTGACTCGGATACTAATGCCTGGAGCCCATAACCCTTCTTAGATGCCTATTACCAGGGGACATTTACACAACATTTTTCACTTTGGTATGGTCTATAACACTTCACACAATGGATTTTACAAGACAACAGTCCTTTAGCACTCAACATGCATGTACTACACAACATTTTATACTTTTGCATTGGATCGAATTGTTCGAACCGGATCATATTTTTACACACCATTTATAGTGGTGTTCACTTTGGGAAGTAGTTAAAGGTTGGAGGATGACACCAGACTTTTCTCCCTACACTTTTTCATTTTTGGCATGAGATTGCCCAAAAACCTTGAAGTCAACGTGATTGGCGAGAGATCACTCGTAAAAATCGTTCTTCTACATCATCTTCAAGATCCTTTCTACACTCTTTTACTCATCACATACTAGGTGCACATGTTCCTTTTCATATTTTTTACATATTTTATTTACATACTTTTTACTCATTTTAATCATTTACTCACATATTTGACTACTTGATCATTCTTATCTTTAATAGTTCCATCCTTATAGAACTGGTAGTCACATCACATCACCATCGACACCAACAACATTCATATCATGACATCTACACATATGTTCTCACCTCTAGGATCTAATTAAGAAAAATATAAAATTTATAAATTCCTAATTTTGATTGTAATGTAGCAGTAAATGAATATGTAATTAAGTACGAATAGACTAGAGAAAATTAAGCTAATAAATATGAAACCGTAGTTGCATATAGGAGATAGAAATACTTAGTTGTTTCATAATTAAATATGGATTGTACCAAAGTGATGAACTGATGAATAGAGAGGGAGAGGTGTCACACAAGATTCTGAAAAAAATTTATGTGACCATAAGATCTTCTTGGACCTGGGTGCCCATGACGGGTCTAGGGCACTGCGGTGCTCTGCACTCGTTCTATGCACCTATGTCTACTCAAAACCTTAAAAACCTCCTTTAGAGGGTCATGAGATGTTCATTATCCTTCACTTATTGTCTCTAGTAGGTTTCACAATGATCGTTGATTTCGTTGGTAACTGTAATAAAAAAAAAATAACCCGCAAAACCCTCAAAGCGCATCAAATCCCAAAAAATAAAATAATATAAATGAGGGGGTAGATTTTCCTCTGTTGTCAAATAATTGATCTTATGATTTATCATTGCACTACATTTCAAACTAAATTTAGTTTTATGTATGTGTGTGTAAAATCATGCCCTAGGTAGCTCTTGTGCGTGTTGCACTTGATAGTGAGCAATAGCTAGATGTATAATATGTAAGTAGATGTGTGCATCACATAGAATGAACTTCCCCCTATGAAGGGTATGAAAAATAATGCAGTCCCTTGTCCCTTGTTTGGAGCTAGAATGGATGCTTGAATGCTCTAAAATATTATTTATATGCAACCTTATGTGGTGATAGCTAATGCTTAGTGTTTGGTCCTTTATTATGGTCACATAACCCAAAAAGGCCGAATACAAAAAGATAAGATGCCTAAATGGCTAGAAAGGACCCAAAATATGTGAGAAAAGTAAAAAGAGGTCAAGGGCACCTAGAGGGGATGGGGGCACTTGGCGTTTACATCTTGGCTAGGCATTGGTGTCTAGAGTGAGAAACTCCAAAGTATAAAAAAGCTAAGCGGGCAAGAAAGAGTGTAAGATCAAAAGTAACAACGGAAAATAAGAAAATATGGCCAAAGACATAGGTCAATTAGTATTTTTCTTACTTAGGAATCATTTGAATATTAGTATGTGATCATGACTAGATAAATACCCAAAGTGTGTGATTTTGTGTCTACATTTTCCCCCACTTTATGTTGTTGAGCGAATGCTTGATAACATAAAGTAGATAAGAGATGTGTACTGATAACCATGTAGATCGATGGCAAAAATGTATCGATGAGGAAAAAAAGTGTGGAGTGATAAAAATGTGAAGCATGGATGTTAAAGAAGAGGAAGTGCAAAAAGTGATGATGATGATGATGACCCTAGGGTGAGGGCATATGTTGATTTCATGATTATGATTATTGTTGATTTTGATTATTGTTGATTTGATTGATGTTGTTGATGTGATTTTATTGGTTGATGTGACTATTATTTCTCATACGTGTGTATATGATCAAAATGTGTAAAAATTATGTAAGAAATATGTGAAAATGTGAAAAAGGAACATGTGCACCTTATCCATGATGAGTAAAAGAGTGTAGAAATGATCCTGAAGATGATGTAGAAGAATGGGTTTTTGAGTGATCTCACGCTAGTTGCATTGATCATGAGTTTTTGGGTGATATCATGCCAAGAATGGAAGAAGTGTAGGGATAAAATTCTGGTTTCCTCCTCTAACCTTTAACGACTTCCCAAAATGTAGAACATCGTTGCAAATGGTGTGTAAAATCTGATCTAGTTTGAACAATTCGATCCAACGCAAAAGTAGAAAATGTTGTGTAGTGCATGTATGTCGAGTGCTAAGGATTGTGTGCCCTATAAAATTTATTGTGTGAAGTGATGTATACTATGCTAAACTAACAAATGTTGTGTAACTTTCCCCTAGTCATAGGTGTCCAGAAGGGTATGGGGCACCCAACCATTATTGTCCTTGTCTCGGGTGCTAGTGTTTGTGTTTTACCAAGGACCCAAGTTAGATTTTGAGCCCCTCTCGAGACTAAAAATGTGTTTTACTAGTCTTGAAATGTGTTGTGTGATGACTGTGAACTATTGTGTGGGGTGACTGATTCACCCAAATTATTCCCCCCCTCTTTTGGGGTGTATGCGATGTCATTAAGGATTATGTTGCACAAAAAGAGTACCGACCATTGTGTTGAAATTGTTCCCAAAGAACGGGTGGGAGTGTGCTTGGTAAAACCATGAACACACAAAAAAATGGTTGGGAGACAAGTGTTAGTGCAAATAATATAAAAGATACATATAGAAGACAAGATGTAAGCTAATAAGAAAGCATACAATGTGTAAGCTAAGACACAAGAAGACAATGTAGACCGCAAAAAGAAGGTTACAAATATGGAACATCACACGATGTCGAAATAAAATCAAGTTCATAGTAGCCGTGCATACATAAAATTAGAGAATGATCAATACATAGGTAAAATCTCGTAAATAATGACATACAATGACAGGTAAAAATGTAAACATCTGCAAGCAATGTGTCAAAAACCCATGGAAAAAATAGACTGCAAAGTAAATTTTTCACATAAAACACCCATTAGCATGTTAGGAAGATAAAATTTATGTCAAAATGTGTATAATCCAATATAGTAATTTTCTATGAAAAATGAAATAATATCACCTATAGTGTATGAAAATGGATGCCTCTAGAGCCATTGTGGGACCGGTAATAAGTGTTGACAAGCATCCATGTTGTTTATTGTTATCTATAGAATCTGGGATCACAAGTAGAAATTAAGTGAGAGCGCATGTTTATATGATAAATATAATGACATATAAGATATCTATCTAGAATATGTAACAAAGCGTGTATGTAAGCATAAAAAGTAAGAGTAAATGCAACCAAGATATGCAAGATGTTGTGGATGAGATGGAATGGAATGCAAAGTGAATTTGATAGGATCCATTTCCCCCTCGAGTGAATGAAAATGAGTATGCATGCGATGAGGTTCATTTATACATGCCCCCTCATCACCAAGAATGAATTGTAGAACAAGAGTGCATCATCGGGAAATGGTTTGAGTTGTCCGTGTTGGAAAGATATGATCAATAAAGTGTAGAGTGTAGATAGAGTACATGAGTGAGTGAGTGAGTGAGTGAATGCATCGGTGTGGTGAGGTCCATTTAAAATTTATACCCTCGGTAGTTGAGTATGAACCGTGGAACTAGATTTTTCGTAGGGTAATGAGTGCAATGCGTGGAAATAGATACGAGAAAGATATGTTGTGAATGCGTAGAGTAGATATTACATAGATGAATGCAGAAATGGGAATTGTGTAGTGTGTAGTATGTAAAGTGTAGTTAGTGTGTGAGGTTCATGTGTATATGATTCCCTCAAAAGTCAATTTTGAACCAAAGCACGAGTGTGCATCATCGGAAATGACGATAGGATGTATTCTGATGTGTATGATGTATGTGATAGATTAAATGTGAAGTGTGGAGCGTGTGAGACACCCGATAATATTAGACAAGGGTAGAATAAGTACAATTCACCTCAAGTGTATTATAATGAATTTTTATCTTATTATATTGAAAGATGAGGGTCCTCCACCCAATGCTTATGGAGATGTAGGTGTGACCATGCTCTAAGATCGGTGGTGCATGATATAAATGAGAAGTAGGTGAATGATACATATGTGTATGATGCCTAGGAGGTGTTGGACACCTAAGTGAAAGAACGCATGAAGGTGATGTCCACCTATGTGAAGGAGATCATAGAAGAAATGAATATCGATGTGAATCATATTGCGGCAATAATGGGAATCTATGTACAACCAAATGAAGCGGTGAGGTATTCCTATATGAAGGAGCAAAGTATGAATGAGGTACCTAGATTGATGTGATGGGATAGTAGACCGATGAGACCTTGTAGTCGTGTGTGAGTAGGTGAGCTAGGAATAGATTTTTCTAGGTCTCTAGCAAGTGCAATGGAAACTTCAAGAGGATGCTACAGCCAAGGTGTGGATGGCGAACACCATAAATAATAATAACTTTCTTATTGTTGATGAACTTTAGACATAAGGGTTTCATGGAGATTATAGCCTAAGTTTAATAGAGCCAAGGGATACCTAAGAGCATGTCACACCATTTGACTGATGGTGCCACAAGAAAAGGCACAAGCATGGTAGAGGACTAATAGTGACTCAAATCTTGACAACATTTTATGCTTTAGGAACCAGATATGAGATTTATGAGAGTGGGAAGCCGATATCGACAAGAAGTGCAATAGAACATGTTCTAAAGTGAAAATATGGATCAATGATAATGTTATTGATAAAGAATGATCTAATAGAAATTGTGATATGCAAGTGATCGGAAGAAGATGTAGCATGATAGTCATGATTAGAGAAAGTAATGATTGGAGGAGATGTCTCATCATGAGCAACTAGAAAATCAAGAGCCCCGATGCAGGAGGAGGTGTTGTGTGATACATATGATTGGATAAATATTCAGTCACTTGTTTTTCATGTTTTGGAAGAGGGTTGTTGAATTTTTAACTTGTGATTTTGTAGTCACAAAATCATGCACTTTAGGCATTATTTAACCCGGTCTCATACTACTATTTACAAGGGTTCTTTAGTGATGAAAGTAATAATTAACCCTCATCTTTTAGCCATCTTGTTTAATTTTATTTCATCATTACTAACCTCTTACACCCATATTGCCAGTCAATTTCTGTCATCCCACGTTATTTTAGCCTCAACTAGGGCACCCAGATTAGTACTAGAGCACCGTGGGTGCTCTGGTCACACCAAATGCACCCCGGTCCTTTTTTTACTTTCCCGCCACTTTTTGGACTCTTTCTAGCCATTTTACATCTTTATCTTTCTTGTGGCTGACCTTTTAAGGGTCAATTATGAAATTAGATCAATAAAACCCTATAAATATAATTTTTGAGACCATAATGAGGGAATCAAATCACTTACCACTATCACTCATCTAGAGTTGCATCCATCTATTACATTGAGATCAGGTTGAATCCACGTAGCTCCATCATGAAGGCAAAAGGATAGGACAAATGAATCACACTTCATAGGGGGAGGGATTTTATTCTATTCCATGTACACATTCTATTACATTTTCTATACATAGTTATTGTTTGTTACTTCACAAAGTGTGACTGACACAAGAGTAACCTAGTGCATGTTCACACACACTTCCACATATAACTACATTGGGTCTAAGATGTAGTGCGATGCTCGCCAGTAAGTCTCGCCATCGTGGTAGCTAAGTTTATTCTAACCCCTTCATATGAATTATTCTTTTTTAGGGTTTGATGCTTGTTTTTGGGTCTTACAGGTCTTTCTTGCATCTTGGATTATTTGTGACATCCGGCATTGGACCAAGAAGTTGAAGTGATTGATATTGAGGGTTTCGAGACCATCTAGCAAACCAAAGAAGATCAGCCAGATATTTTTCACGAGACACAGGGGCACCCAGATTATAGACCAAAGTGCCTTTATGTGCCCTAGTCCCTCTCCCGGCGCTCCAAATAGCTAGATCCTCCAAATACACCCTTTTCAGGACTTCTACACATTTGTTCCTGCTTCTATATTTTCCAGGAATCACTATGACATTGTCCTATGAGCATCTATTATTTAGTTGAGTTCTTTCCTCTTCTTTCTTACACATTAGGGTTAGCATTTTATTTTGCATAGTTTTTTAGCTTACTTGTATACTTCTTTCCGCATTTATTTACTTTATAACAGCTTATTCGAGCTTAGATTAACTATCCCCACACTACATGGTTAGTTTATTTTTAGTTAATCATTTTCGTGAACCCATGATCACATAGTTACATCTCCAACTTCTACTAAATTTCTAGATGCTTCTCATTCAACCTCACCTATTAGTTCTCCAACATTGCATGTTGATGATCCTCTCGATGCAATATTTTTTCCTACATATTTATCTGATACTATAGAGCCATAAGCTACTGACACTTCACTTTCTTCTCATCTAGCTGATGGAGGAATTTCTCCTCCACTTTCATCTCTACATGATATTTTTACTAGCACTGTCCATGACTCACCCCCATCTATCAATTCTTCTTCTCCTACTATTTCATCTCCTCTCATTCCATCATCCATGCCTATTAGTTCATCTTCTCCCATAGTTATATCTCCATCAGTCACCTCATTTCCTAAGGATGTTTCGATTCTAGTCCTACCATTGCTATGGATATTCCACCTACATCGTTTACTATAGCTTCTTTGAAACCTACTCCTAGTGTGCCTTTAACATCAAAATCACCTTTATCATTTCTTGTAATTCTCATGATCACTCCCATGAGAAGTTACAGCCTCTTAACACATTATTGCAATATTTCACTATTCCATCACAAGATAGTATCCCTCTCATGTAGGTCGTAGTTCACCAAAATCTCAAGTCTAGTCTCTTACTCTAAAAAGTACGGTTTACTATGCTTCTATTAATAATAACTCATTACATGGTAACCTTATTCCTAAGAAGATTCATAATTTGGAATTTCCTAAATTCACTTGCTTTGATGGTATTGGTGATCCTCATGCTCATCTTCTACATTGCCACATGGCTATGACCTCTTATTCTAATGATAGATTATTACTCAAGGCATTTTGACATAGTCTTACCATTGAGGCATTGCAATGGTACACTCATCTCCCCTTTGGGTCCATCAATACTTACTATGACATGAAGGATTATTTCCTCTGTCATTTCATCCTCAACAATGGCCCTCGAGTTACTTATGACTACCTACCTACTTTACATCAGGGCTTTATCTCATTCACTACACAACATTCTATTGCATGCCCATCTCCAAATGCTACATCCAAATGGGCTCCAAAGACTACTCCTTTTGCATCTATTGAGCATCATGCCACTATTTCTAGTGTGCCTTCTTTGACCAATCAAGATCCTCATATGTAACCACCTACTTATTCTAGCACATCATATTCTATGTTGCTCAAAGAAAAATCTACCCCTAGCTCACCTTCTCAAGCATCAACTACGCGGCTGCATCGTTTGACTAGTCCTACACATCAGTATAGTCATATTCCTTAGACAGGTACTACACCTTGACATAGGTCACCATCTTAGTTTATCACATGCAGATCTTCATCACCTTTACATTCCACTTCACATATATCTCCATCACTGACGTATTTTGTGACACCACGACCTTCTTCATACATTCATCCCATGCATGTGCATAAACTTCATTCACCACTAAAATTTTTATCTACCATACCTCAACTATTATAACATGGTCATACACTTTTAGATCTTATATCAAATGAAGGACCTCCATCCTTCACGTCATTGGATAGTTCATTCACTTATGTGCACTTTGGGGCATAACATCTAATACATCTCCCCACCCATCACCACATTGGTGTATTTATCATGTTTGCATCAATCTTCTCAAGTTGACATACTCATCCCGATTCTAGTGCCACTACTTGATGATGCACTCTTGTGCTTTGGTTCACTCTTAACTATTGAGGGCTTACTACATATGAACCCTACACACTACACTCTAGGCATTACATACCACAACTAGTCACATATCACGTGGCATACACTACACACCATATATTCTCCAAGTTTGTCTACAACATTGTGTCATTTCCACATTCATACATTATACATTATACTAGTCCTCATCTTATGCATTTTACATCATACACTATTAGGATATTTACACATATTACCTCACATCCTATACATAGTCATATACCATACATCATACATTACGTGTCTTCATGTCATACATTTTCTACATACTATACTAGTCTTCATTACATATGAGTCTAACATCATGTCATCCTACATATTAGATTATTAGTTTATCTACACATGTTACATCACACACTATACATCACATTTTACACATCTACCATTGTATTTTACACACCGTGTTTTTCCATATTCTCTTCATCACATAGTCATCTTTTATCATTACATATACTACATTTTCTTCTATGTGTTGCACTCACCACCCTATGATAAACTTTAGTTCCTCAATCCATACTTGACTACCGAGGGTTTACAAATCAAATGGACCTTACACTCATCACACATGTGACAATCCTAGGCTAGTGACATACACTTTAGGCTAAATTTTCACATATTCTATCATTTTGTAGTGGTATACACCTTAGGTTACATCACCACTCCTTTTCATCTTGTAGTGATATATACTTAGGGATAAATCATCACTCATCCATTCATCTTATAGTGATATATACTTAGGATAAATCATCACTTATACATTCATCTGGTCATGATATATGCTTTGGCTATAGGGTTCATGCACACACCATCACTAGGTCGTATCTCATCACTACACTTACACATTCATCATAGCGCGTTAGACACAACGCACACTACTCAACCATTTATGGATGACACACCCTCGTTTACAATTAATTCTTGATTTTTGAGGGGGAAACAAGTTGAACCTCATTTCATACACTTCCATTCACTCGAGGAGAACGCTTTCTTCTATCATTCCATCCCATACATCCATAGCATATTACATTGTCTTGAGGGTATTTCCTCTTGTTTATTAGTGTTTTACATGATCACTTTACAACATATGCTAGATTGATTTCTTTTCTATTATTATCTATATCATCCACACATGCACGTTCACATCTTTATCTATTTTTGATAGTAGATACAGATCCTTTACATACGCAGCATGGATGCTCACCTTCTACCCTTCCTACACTAGTCGTTAGGGGCATCCACATTCATTTCTTTCAGGTGTTATTGTTTCATTTTGTACTTAGCACTTTACATTACTTGGTTATTCATGCTTTGACATATTGGTTATTTCTCTAACATGCTAATGGGTGTTCCATGTGCAACACTTGTTTTGTAGGATTACATGTTTCCATGACTACTTCTTTTGCTTGTTTGTACTTGTCTGTCATTGTTTACTTCTTGTATGTGGGCTTTTCCCTATGTTTTGTGTGCACACTTGTTTGTTGTTTGTGGTCATGATGGCCTTGCATGTCTTGCAACATCATGAGTGATGTCCCATGTTTATGACCCACTTTGTGTGGATTACTTGTCTTCTTGCATGTTTACACTACTTTTCTTGGTAGTTTTTACATTGTCTGCATAGATTACAAATTGTCTTCTTACTTGCATGTCTTTTTATACTAACACTTTTTTAGCTAGCCATCATTATTTGTGCATGCATTGGTTTCTACCAAGCACATTCCCTTCCCCCTATAGGGCACAAATAGAGTTCATACAGTTGGTCCTCTTTTGGGGCCACATTCTCCTATCGGACATTGCATGTGCCACCAAATATGAGGGGAATCATTTTGGGGTTTTCACATACTAACACAGAGATTCTACATCAATTTGGTTTAGTTATATACAACGAGTGGGTTCAGACTCAAAGATACAAACCCCATAAACAAGGATTTTACAAGACATGATGTCCTTAGCATTTTAAGAAGTAGTTACATGCTTGGAGGTTACACTAGGTGTGCCTCCCTACATAACTTCATCCATTGGTGTCGATCACCCAAAAACTAAGACGTATAGAGATCTCTTCACACATAGTATAGGGAAGCACTTATAGGAAGGAGAATAATGCAGCTTTCTCCCTACACTTTTTTGGCTAGCATGGCATGAGATCACCCAAAAAACTTACAAGACAGGATATCCTTCTAGACTCTCTTTCTCAAAGATGGATCAGTCCATATGTTCCATTTACATTTTGCATTTACATTTGTGTATTTTACATTTACATGCTTTCATATACATGTGTATTTTACATTTTGTTTTTACACTTACATACATACATATTTAACTCTTGATAATTTTATCCTTACAAGTCTAGTTGTATGAGAAACAAGTAGTAAAATGGGGGCAACAATAACAACAACATCAACAACAACACTTCGTGATATCACACGCTTTACTAACCTTGCAATTGCATTATGCACCACAAGAATTACAAACTTGTTTCGCCCTAGGTTCACTCTTATCACTTTCTATTCGCACATTTTTCATCTTTAGTTTCCATGCTTGTCCATATTTTTTTGTCATTCCACACTTTTGTCTAGTCCTTCAATGTGTTACTACAACACTCTTCATGGAAATCAGGTATGCATCTCTATCTAATTTATTTTACCGATCTTTCTACTCACCAACATAAAGTGGGGGAAAATGTAGTCACAAAATCATGCACTTTAGACATTATTTATCCTAGTCTCATACTACTATTTAGAAGGTTCTTGAGTGAAGAAAGTACTAATTAACCCTCGTCTTTTGGTCATCTTGTTTTATTTTATTTTGTCATTACCAACCTCTTACACCCATATGCCTAGTCATCTTTTGTCATCTCGTGTTATTTTAGCCTCGATTGGGGTGCCCAGATTAGTATTGGGGCATCCATGGGTGCCCTGGTCCCACCAAAGGGTACGCTAATCCTTTTTGCACTTTCCCACCACTTTTTGGGCTCTTCTTTCTAGCCATTTTACATCTTTATCTTTCTTGTGGTCATCCTTTTTGGGGTTAATTATGAAATTAGATCAAGAGAACCCTATAAATATAAAGTTATGAGACCATAATGAGGGACCCATCATCACTTACTACTATCACTCATCTAGATTTGCATCCATCTATTGCATTGAAATTCAATTACATCCACATATCTCTATAATCAAGGCATAAGGATAGGAAATTTGCATCACACTTCATAGGGAAAGGGATTATATTCTATTACATGCACACATTCTATTAAATTTTATACACATAGTTATTGCTTGCTACTTCACAAAGTGTGAATGGCACAAGAGAAACCTAGGGAATGTTCAAACACACTTGCACATAGAACTACATCAGGTCTAAGATGTAGTGCAACTCTCAGTTATTAAGTTCACCATTGTGGCACTGAGGTTAGTCCGAACCCTTCATATGCATTATTATTTTTTAGGGTTTGATGTTTGTTTTAGGGTTGTCCATTTTTACACCCTTGAAAAATTAAAATTGTAAAGCCACAAGTTGAGGAATGAAATCCATGGAGATGTCTAAGAATGTTGTAAGGTAGGAGAAAAATCAGCGCTTAAGGCTAGATTGTCACCGAAGTAAAAATTCATGGAAGAAGGCAAATGGAAAAGCAAAGTGGAGTAAGGAAAAGAGTTCCATGGATGTTGATCAAATCCATGCCACTTTGAGTGTGGCGAATAAAGCGAGAGTATGGTGAATTCGTGGAATGAAAGAAACAAAGTCGTGGAGGTTAAAATCACGCAAACTGAAATAGAAAAGTTGTGTATCAAAGGAAAACAACAATTTTCTGCGTAAGATAAAAATGATAAGATTTTCAATCCGAAGGATCAGATCCTTACAAAATAAGATATTTTGAAGAAATATTAGCCTTCTCTATGTGAAAGAAATCATATTTCATGAATTAAATGGTCGTAGGTGGGTGAAGTGAAGGAAGACGTCTCCAACACGCAAAGGGTCTACTCCGGTGGCTCAACCACTAAAATTAAATGAAGTATGGAGTCATTCCTTCTTGAACAAGGTAATGGTGTGGGGAACTAAATTTGCAGAACAATCAAATCTTCTAAGAAAATTAAATAAAGGTGGTTATCTAGGAAAAAGGGGAATTTGAATTTCTTTCACTTTTCTCTCCTCTCCTTCTAATTTTCTATATATTGTAAATAGATGCATAGTTTTAACGTTGGATACTTTGGGAATACGCGGGTATCATTTTGTATTACACAAGCTTTCTAAGGGTCACATTCCTTGGGTTTTAGTTCTAAAAAAAAATTGCATCTTCCTCATATATCATGATGATCTGTGCATGATCTTTAACCAATAAAATCTTTGGTTTTGTGGCTCATTTTAGCCTTAGCTATTATTTTATTGCACTCTCCTTCCTCACATTTATTCACAGGTGTGTTGTATGCATTGATTTAGAGCTTGTGTTCATTATGCACCATAGAACTAGAACCTTAGATGTGATTTTGATCTATGGCTTTCATTTTGCCCTCTTCATTATCGTTTTCTTCCATTTTTTCTCTTGTTAAAGTATTCATCCACTTATTTTTGGTGTTATCACCTTCTTTAGTTTAGGTTTATGTTTTATGTGTCTCTTTCTCACCTGGTCCTTGGAAATTTAGAGTAGAATTAGATAGTTTCATTTCAATTCCTAGGAGTAGTTTAGCATTAGGATTAGGTAGAGGAAGTCACCTTCTCTAGAGATTTTTCTCGCTTCTAGTCCCACAACTTGGAGATAGTCCCATGTTGTCTCAAATCCTAAATTTTCTATGATTCGGGCACGGGTGCATATTCTAGCTTCAATATTTTTGGCATGCTAGTGGGACCTTCAAATTGATATTTTTATTTTTATCAAGTTTTGATGTGTATCTTGATAGAACTCTATTGTTTGGAGGCTTTCCGATAACACATCTAGCAACTCCATTCAAGACATCAACTAATTTGAGTAGTAGTGGTGATTCAAGTATCCCTAATTAATGAGAAGGATCTAAACATAGTCAAAAACAAGAGAAGAAGGCATATTTGATTATTTACGCTTATCCCCAAGTAGAGGCAGAAGAGGAAGACTCCTCTAAATGAAACTCTTTCAATACCTCCACTTGGAAGGCTTTTCTTACGATCAACAAGAGTTTTCATACCTATCAGAATGTCTCATTAACAATAACCACCACTACAAAATCCATTTGTAAACTTCAAAGACAAAGATTCCGCTCACCTTGAATGCTCAAAATCCTATTCCAATAGCATCCCTGAAGAATATCCCATTTTTATAGGAGAAAACCACACAACTCTAACTAATCACATTCAAGACATTAAAAATGTTTGTTATATACATGAAGTTGTTGAGATGGATGTGGAAGTGAAACTTTTAGCTTCATCACTTAAAGGAAAAGCTCTACAATGGTTCAAAAGCCTAGGGGCAGGAACAATTCAAAATTGGGATCAGCTATGTATAGCCTCAGTGCAATCAGTTTAGAGAAAGAGCAAATAACATGTATCTATTGGAGTAGTTGACTACAATCAAGAGAGCACTTAATGATCAAATGACATATTTCAATTTCAAATTCCATAAAACTTGGGATAGAATTCCAGTTCTTGTGAGACCTATAGCAAAAGGTGACTTTCTTTACTTTTTAAAATATTTTAACTTTGATATATCTGTGTAGTCATTATTTTACCCTCAATACCTCTTTCTAACCCCAAGTACATCATCCTATCACCCAGCATATGTTTGGAACTCACCCCAAGTGTGCGCGAGCACGATGCCCCTCCTTTATGTGAGCTTTACAAGAAAGTTATGCCATTAATGGAGGATTATTTGAAGAAATAGAAGTGCATGCATCTACTTAAAATGAAAAATATATAACTAACATATCTATACATTAATGCATCACAAAAGGTAAATAAACATTGTATGAAGCACAAGGAACCAGATCTGAGTCATGACAAGCCAAATAACATGAGGTTTTACACCCATAAACAAGATGTACATAATAGATCCATGTATATTTATTTAAAAGAGTTTCTAGTAGCTGACTACATAAAAGGGTCATCTCAGACCATATACATCAAATGATAGAGGTCCAAACCCTAAAAATCATCTGATTAGATATCATAACTATCCTTTCCCCATTGTACCAAACCTCGCACCCATATATATGCTTAATGATATCCCTTACAACCCTCTAGCACCAAGAACTATAAACCCTAGCATCATGAGCTCCAAACCCTTAGCATTTCCTAAAATTTATACAACACCTCATTTCTCTCCTTCTCTTAGCACTCACGTCCCTTCTAGTACCTTCACACTACCTTCTCCACTCTCTTTGTTTCTGTCCCAAAACTTCATAAAATAGGATCTGTGTCCACCACCGTGACTTATCTCATGTGCACATCATGTGCCAAGTGTCATTGTGTTCCTACATTGGCGAATGCTTATCCTCTTTACAAAACCTTCCACTAACTATAATGATGCCTCTAGGAATATTCCCTACATGGTCTTGGATGGAAAAAAATGGCCTAAGTGTTGGACTTGCGAATGTAGGGCGTTAAAAGAGCGTGTGGCACTACAATATATCCGAGGTGCCCATGATCGGAACTTGGTCGTTTCTATTTTAAAGGCTATTTTGGAGTTAGCGTATTGAGCACACAAATACATGAAGAATTGCATTCCATGCAATGGTATTTTGGGAACATAGCACCATGCATAGTTTAGGCTAATAATAGGATTTCTACTCAGAGTTAACTATAGGAAGTCTATTGTTAGAGCACTTGCATGTTGTGCATCCTATTGTAAAGAGACATGACTATTATTAGCATGTGACCTATTTTGAGAATTGCATGGGTGGTGAAGGGAAATTCCCCACCCCTATATATATATATATATATATATATATATATATACATATATATATATTGATTTGCATGGTTTTGGTGTGCATGTTTGTATGTGTCAACTTATAGAGTTATGTTTTTATTTTTTCACACCATGACTCATGGAGATACTTATGTAATGTAATAATCTTTTGTGTTTTACAAGATTTAATAAAATGTTTCATATTATCTAGATAATTGTGTTGAACATGACTAAATCTGGTTCTTGTATGGAAAATATTGTTATAATCATTGTTTAGTTCATTTTACATATATTTTGAGATCTAGATCTAGTTTATACACCATGTATTGTTTACTCTTGGTTATGAATCAAAATACATGTGCACCATCATGCTAAAAATTTTTACAAGCAACTCTAAATATGGACCTGGTGCCTTTACGTTCTTTGGTTGAGCACTCACTTAGGTGAGTGATGTGTCACATTTGGGTTACTCATAGTAAATTCTAGTCAGTATCATTGGTTCCATTGCTAGACCTCTTTATCGGTTATTTTCAAGATGTTGCATGATGAAGATGTACTAGTTGACCTTGGCAACTGTTGAGGAGTGGATAGTAGATCTAGAAGAATATTACACCGGAGATTCACATTGGATCGAGTTTGACGCACACACGTGGGTGGAGCAAAATATGTGTGACTGCTTATATGAGAGCTTATTTTTTATATTCCTAATAGAGCTATATGATTGGTTGGTTGCTTACACATCTAAAAGGAATTGGAGGTTTCTACACTTGTCTAAACAGAGGAAAAATTTTAGGCCCTCTATGATGTTAATCTAATTTAGACGCGTGTTGTGGATACTTGGTTCCGTGGTGTTTTGAATAGCTATATTTTGGAGTACTCAATTTCCACTTACTCTTGTTTGGGGATAGCTAAGTTCCAGTTTTTATGTTATCCCATGGGAACCTATCTACAAGGCATTCCACTGGCAATCAAAATATTAATGGTAACCCTGAATTTGGAAGAGAATTTGATGGCTAGCTAAACCCCACCACACGCGGGGAAGGAGCAGGTGTGGTGAAGGATGGTGGACCTAGCGGTAGAGAGGAAAAGAGAAGAAAGGTATATTAAGTTCAATGAGGCATGTGAGAGGGATTTAGAGAAGTAGCGTCAAATTTCATAATGGATGGCATTGAGGAGAGAGATGGCTCATGAAGGATTTGGAGCTCACATAGAGGATGTGGAGCTAGAGCATATAGAACTCTCCCATTTACGTAAACATGATAGGGAACCCTCATCAACCTCTTATGATAGCATGCCAATAGATACAACTTGGGTCGTGGGCATGCATCTTAATATACCTGGCAACCTAGCCCTTGCGCTTGGTTTTCCAGTTTCTAATACAAATGAGTCAAGAAAACTAGTTTGTGCGCAAAGACAAAGAGAAAGAGGTAGAGTTGAATTCTAAGCAAGTTTAGGAGTGAATCAAATAGCAAGTACATTTATGGTTGGGTAGACATCATCCCTGTTATTTGGAGGACCGGTTAGAGGAACCTTTTCAGGCATCTCGTCGGCATGACAAAACACAGGCACGCAAAACTTTGGACTCACATTGAGGAGTAGAATGAATTCACAAAATGTAGGAGTTCAATTTAGCACCACTATTGGGAAATAGGGAAGCGCATCCTCTGGTTCAATTCTTGTTATAGGTGGAGGATCAGGAGGGATAGGTAACTTGAGATCTAGAGAATCTGGTGGATCTAGAAGTGGAGGTAACACAAGAGGTTCTAGATCTGATGGGCATGGTCCTCACCAACCTCGGGATATTTACATGGATATTTCACTTCATCTCCCAGAGTATAGGGGAATAGAAGATGTTTCTGATCATGTCCATATGTGTGAGATATTGTGGCATATGAAAGGAATTATAGCTTCAGAGCGCAAGACCAATCAGGTTTTACAACTACGTTGTAGGGACTTTCGCATAGCTTAGTATAAGAAGTTTGACCCTGATCAAACTTGTGTGGATTATACAATGTTACGAGATGCTTTAATTACGAATTTATATCCCTGAGTTCGAGTAGAAAAGTATAATTACATTCAAGGATATCAAGAAAGGCACTACTGAGAGTGTCTGGGAATATGATGCTTATTTCAAAACACTCTTGTCTAAATTATCTTATGATATCCATGCAAGTCAGCATGCATAGTGGTTCGTTGGAGGCCTGATCACACCTTTTAGGAGGGCACTCTCACATAATACTTATACACTCCACACGAGGGATTTGAAGCAGCTCTGTGTGTTGAGGTATTCAGTGCATGACACTAGAGTGAGCCCGTTCTTGGAAGCAGATCCCCGACCATTACAAGGGTGAATGTCCTCAAAACATTACTTGTTCTTTTTGTGGAAAGAATCATAACTATGAATATTTCTCAAACTTATATGAACATCCGAGCAAGAATCACAAATAGGAAAACAAGGGTGCAGTGATGGTTAGGATATAATGCATTGTAGAAAACCAATGGATACCGGGTTAGCACTGGATCCTAAGGTAGTACATATGAATATTACAACACGCGTTGAGGCTATGTGTGCCAAATAAACATTGAAAAATAATCCTTCCATTACTAAGAAGAAGGTTTTACATGCAAAATACCCACACCCTACACATCAAAAGGGGGTTTATTAGGAAACCATAGAGGTATTAGAAATCTACAGTGGTGAAACACAGTGTTTAAAGGAACAACCGTAGAAGTTGGAATAGATTAAGGTAGCTAAGACTGCTAGTCAAATATAGATGATCTGAAGGAAGTATGTAAGATGTTGTGTCAGGAGAACATTATTCCATTACTATGGAGTTGGTTAAAAGGAAACACTCCACACACTGGTATTGAGAATGGACGACATATTTTGCATGTTAATCTCCTTCCCCATAGCTTGGATTATGACAAGGAGATCACTCTAAATGTTATTGTGGATGGATGGATTTTGAGAAATATTTTGATTAACACCGGCATGGAAGTGAATGTGCTTACCTTAGATGCATGGGTTCAGATGGGTAGACCTCCATTGCATTCATCTTCCAATGTGTTGTATATGGAAAATAGGAATAAGGCCACGCCAATTGGATTATTGAAGGATGCACCCATTACTATACAGGGGGCCAAGTTCACTTAGGAATTTTAGGTCTTAACACTTGCAGAAGTGGACAACTTCCCAACTCTACTTGGGCACCCTTGGCTTTATGCAAATAATGTTGATCTACAGTTCAATAAGGGATATATCAGTTTTGAGAACAAGGAAGAACAAGTTATTATCCCTTTGATAGATGATAAATCTACACCTTATGTTGAGCCCATAACTGAAGAAGACATCAACATAATTTATGTGAGCACCATTCGAGATCCGTAAGCACTTGAGCCATCCAAGGAAGGAATTCTCCAGTGGGATGATGCAGATTCTATCAATGATACTACAAGTATTTCCTATGATAATTGGTAACATGGAACTTACGAGATGGTTGGGCATGAGGTAAGAAGTGTAGTTGCATGTGTAACCAGGCTGTGTTGTGTTAGAAGGTTAGGAAATAATGCGGTACCCATGTACACTGGCAAAGGAAACCCTGAGGTGTTCCTACAAGACATGGAAGTACAGTGGAAGGATTAGGTGGTCAAAAGGAATATGTTATTTTATACCCTATGCAGGATAATAGTGTGCTAGTGGATGGTTCATAGGGATAATCTCATAGAATGGGGAGAAGTGAGAATTGCTCTATCAACCTGGTTTCTTAGAGTAATGCACCTACTCAAATATGTGAATATCATGGTAATAATCATGTTCAGCACCACGTTCAATAGTGTGAGAGACTGGATAGAGGGGCATGAAGCTTTACCACCTTCATTATGGGTGCATAAACTTTATTTCACCTTGCAAGGTTGTGCACGTGTTTGGGTTTTTATGTGGAGCTGCATAGAGAGACTAGAAATTGGTAAGACTTGATCGTAGGAATGATCAAGATTTTGACTACTCCTCTAAACCTCTGGTGAGAGATGAATTACAAGTTATGAAGTGATTGACTATGGGAGATAGTGCAAATATGAAGAACTCATTCAAGATTTATTTAGTGAGTCATACCTAGAAGCACGTTTTGACGAAGTAGATGAGATAGATGCAGAACTGCTTGAGTGTGCTTGCCTAGAGAAGGAGAAAGGAAAGATGGTCTATATGGTGGATGATGAAGAAGTGGAAAAGTTGGACATAGATCATTCAAAGGGTATGTGTGAGGTATTAGATAGTGCGGATGAGAAGGTATGTGCCTACCATGAACCTATGAAGATGAAGAAAGTGAACATTGGCACGGATGATAAACCTATGGAGGCCATAATTGGAGGTTATTGGTCTGACTCTGAAGTAGCTAAGATAATTGAGTTACTATGCAATTTCCAAGACTTGTTTCTAGAGCTACCATGAGTTGAAATGAGTGCATGAATATTTAGGCAAGATTAAAATTAAGTTAAAGGAAGATGCATGCCTAGTTAGGAAGATACCTTACAGGATGAACCCTGACCTATGCATAAAAGTTAAAGAAGAAATTGATAAGATGTTGGAATCTGGCATTATTGAGCCCATAGAGGAATCAAAGTGGGTTAGCCCTATGGTAATCAGTATAAATAAATATGGAAGAATCAATATTTTTGTGGACTACAGTGAGATGAATGCTACATGTGTGATTGATCCTTTCCCTACACAATTTCACCGAGGAAATATTGGAGGGCATTTCAGGGTACAAAATTTACTCTTTTACAAATGGATTCTCTCGGTATCATCAAGTAATAATTGCTAAAGAGGATCAAGAGAAGACAACTTTCACCACTAAATGGGGAAGTTTTGCATACATGGTAATGCCCTTTGGATTGAAGAATGTGCCTACAATATTTTCGCACCGTTGTTCAAGCTGCCCAAGATTTTATTCACAAATTATCGTATGTTTACTTGGATGATTGGACTATGTATGGGCTCATCAAGGATCATTGTGAAAATTTTAGGTTAACTTTTGAGAGGTTTAGACATTTAAAATCTATTTAAATATCAAGAAGTGTGTGTTTTCTACACCTTTTAGAACTCTACTAGGGCATTTTTGCTCCAAGGAGGGTTGGTAGATCCAGCTAAGATTGCATTCATTCTAAGATTGGAGGAACCCACCAGCTAGATTGAGGTGCGTAGGTTCTCGGGACACATAGGGTATTACAAAAATTTATCAAAGGATATGCTAATATTTTCACGCCCTTGGAGGAGTTATTAAAAGGTAAAGGGAAGTTTTATTAGGGAGAACCGTAGTAGCGCACATTTGAAACGTTGAAGGAAAGGCTTACTACGGTGCCTATTTTACGTTTTCCTTCATGGAATCTACCCTTTCATGTACATGTGGATGCCTCTAGCATGGCCATTGGCATAGTTCTAGCTCATCCTGGAGAAGGTATTGTAGATCATCCTATCTAGCTTTGCTAGTAGAAATTTGACTCTACATAATAGAATTATACAACTACGGAGTGCAAGGCTTTTTCAATGATCTACGTGTTGCATAAGTTTAGATAGTACTTGCTAGAAACACCTTTTGTTCTATACAAATCACATGGCATTGAAATACTTGGTAAATAATCTCGTTTTATAGGGGCACATATGTCGATGGGTTCTATTATTCCAAGAGTTTGACTTTACAGTTGTGGTAAAGCCAGGTAAAAGTAATTTTGGCCCAAACCACTTATCAAGGATTCAATCAGAGAGGATGTGTAGAGTATTGAAGATACAATGTCAAATGCCTAGTTATACAAGCTTGAACCATGTGCCCTCGGAGTTAGAGGATATTGTTGTCTTTTACGCATAGGTATTACGCTCGAAGAATCAAGGCCTTCGAAAAGAAACAACTTACAATTTGTGTTGCACCTTTCATATTGATCACTTGTGACTTATACAAACTAGGTCGAGATGAAGTATTACATCAATGTCTATTATATCATGAGTGCACGACAATCATGGAGGAGGCTCATGTTGGTATTGCAAGTGCACACTATATAGGTGATGTCACCGCGCATAAGATTCTACTAGCTGGTTTATGGTAGGAGACCTTGTACAAGGATTGCAAGGAGTATTGTAAGGCATGTGATCACTGTCAGTGCCTTGGAAAACCTAGGTAGAGAGATGAAATTCCTTTAAAGCCTATTTCTAGCACAGAACCTTTTAAGATATGGGCAATCAACTTTGTGGGTCCTATTTTCCCAACAAAGCGCAAAACTAGATCATGCTACATCATCACTTTTACAAATTATCTTAAAAGGTGGGCGGAATCATAACCTACCAAGGATTGTACAATGGCTACAATGAAGAAGGTTCTTGTGGTAAAATATTCTTACCGTAAGGATGTCCTTTAAGTTTTATAAGTGATAGGGGCACTCGCTTCCTTAATGATACCATAAGAATATTATTGGATGAACTTATGATTGCACACCATAAGACAACACCTTATCACCCTCAAGAAAATGGGACTCTAAGGCTTTCAACAAGATATTGAGCAATACTTTGACAAAGATTTATGATGTTGGAAGGAAATACTTTGGGATGATAAATTTTCGATGTACTTTGGGCATATAGAAAACCTACAAATGGTTGGATAAGGAAACATCCTTTCGGTTGGTGTTTGACACAAAAGCAGCTTCTTTTCATGGAATTCATATCACCTTCTTTTCATATTATGTGTGTAGGAGGTCTAGCTGATGAGAAATAATTAGAAGAGCATATTGATACGTTGATACAAATGAATGAGAGGCACATCATAGAAAGATGGAGTTAGAAGTAAGAAAAATCCAGGAAAAAGGCATGGCACAACTGGCACATCAGGACAAGAAGCTTAAGGTTGGGAAAATGGTAATTCTATGATTCAAAGTTTCTACACCACCCGCATAAGCTTAAGATGCATTGGTTGGGACCATATGTTATCACTCATATAGTTGACTCAGCGCTTACCAATAGAGGCATTTGATGGAACATAATTACCTAGTTATTTAAACAGTAGGTTGAAGCCCTACTATAAATAATCCTTCTTGGTGTTTGTAATAAGGTATTATTTCCATTTAGATTATATTTCCTTATTTTATTTCCTTTAGATGTGTTTCCTTCATATTCGTTATGATTTTTTTCAATTTAGTTCAAGTCGGTGTTATGTGTAATAAGCACGCTTGCGCTTAGGAAGATGATTACAATCTCAAGTGTTTTTATGCAAAGAGGACTACACATACCCTTAGTATGGGGTGGATAAATAAGCTTAGTCTGCATACAGAAAATAAATAAATTCATGGGTGACCATAAAGGGAACAGTTTTGAAAAGTGGAGAAAACTTCAAGAGGATTGCTCAAAGTTAAAGACCACACATAAGGTGGTGAGTTCTCGGTATAACTCAAAGAGACTCGCAACATTTGAGAATACGTATGTTTGGGTTACATTGGATAAATACTTTGGAGTAAGGAATCTTGGGTAGAGGAGATATATAACATATAAGTAGTGGTGTGCCGAAATTCATGACTAAGGCACAAAATTTTGAGGCGCAAGAGATTGGGGCATGGGACAAAGAGACGTGAAACACACTCAAAGGAATTAAAAATGTATGATGGTAGGTGGAGAAATTAATGAAGGGGATTTTTGAAACTTGGTTTAAAGCTAGAATTTGCATTGGCTTTTGTTACCTTGCGAGTTCAAAGAAAATTGAGAAGTGCGAAGAAGAGATAGAGACAATGAGCACTCTACAGAGAAAGTAAACTTGCACGCATTTTGAACCATGTTGTTGAGCATCTAGGTATAGAACTAGGATTCAAGTGGTGGTGTGTGTGCATGACGGGAGGGGGTGACTTAGGTTTTGTTTACATGACAACTAGGGTTTTCATTCACACTCATAAGATCGAAAGGAACAATGGCACCACGAAAGGCTCCAGGTTGTGGAGATGGAGGTTAAGGACCCAAAGAGAGGAGTGGTTGGTTAAGATGTTATATCTAGAAGAATTGATTGAGGGGCAGCCATGTATAAATAAGATAACATAGTGTAGGTTTTCATAAATCAACCATCAAACTAAGAAATGTTTGAAGGACATCGTAGTAGAAGTTTACAAGAAAAAAAAATCGGTGGTTGGTGGATGGCACAAGGGTTTTGGACACCTCTCCGTGAAAAGGTTACTCAAAAGCATGGGGTCATGCAAATTCTTGAGTTACCATATTTTGTGAAGCTAGAGTAGTTGTATTAGTGGCTCATGTCACGCATCCATGAATATGTTTTCAACTTCGCAGAAGGAGAATGAGGATCACCTCCAAGTTGATTGGGAAAGTGACAGACTACGCGACTCGGGCTCGTGAGATTCTTTGGAGATATATCGATGATGAGGGCATTGATTCCACAACCACCCTATATTAGTATAAGAAGGGGGCAGAGCCTTCAAAGTAACCAACATTGTAGACATGGCCACTAGGGTTGTAGCATGCTTGACATGAAGCAAGTTGTGTGCCACTAAACGGTTGAATGAGGTGAATATGCATTGGTTACATATAGTACATAAAATGGTCAACAAAACATATTACAACATTGTTAGGTACATCACAAAAATCTTGGTGAATGAGGTGTGCATCCAAGAAGATAAAGGTGAGAAGATTACTTGGGGCACAATCCTATTATTGATTGTATTTAGTGAAATTGGAGTACTGATGGACCTAGGGAGAACATCTAGGAGTTTCTGTTGGAAAATAAATCCCCAAAAAGAAGTTTTCTAAATACACTTCATGCGGAAATATTTCTAACGTGTATAATGAGCACCCGAGAATGTGGTTCTAAGATTGTGCAGGTGGTGTTTGAAGGACAATGGCATATTCAACACAAGTTACCCAAAGTATCAAACAAGAATCGAGTTTGCATTCTACCATCACTTCAGCTTGGGGTGCTTCCATATGCATTCGGGTAGTAAGAGTCCATGGTGTAAGTTTCCCTTTTCTTTTACTGCTAGATATTTCAAGGAGTTAGTGAATAGGTTCCATGATGTGCACAAGCTCTAGTTTGACATGGAAAAAGTAGATACATATATCCACATTCTGCACAAGACTTATTTATGGCCAAGGAAAGAGGCCTATGTGGAAACCATGGAATCAGGAAATGTGGACATCACACCGAAATTTTGGTTGTACGATAAATTGAACCAATGCGCATGTATATTTATCTAAGGCCAAGGTTCAAGGATGGCAAGGTGGGGAAGGGCACAGATATAACACTCCCAGGACCTCCAAAAAATGGGCATACCATGGGAACATGAAGGTAGGATGCCTCTACACCCCTTGCTCAAGAAGATCCAAGTGGAGTACAGAGTTGGAAAATGTCCTGGAGCAGGAGGAACCATAGGACATTGCCAGAATTGTGCATACCAGAAGAGTTCTATGGAAAAGGTGCACATCCATAGACACTACAGCACAGGGACTTCACATCCGGTAAGAAGATCACTGCGTGTAACTCTTGTGAAGAATGAGGAAGAAGAAAGGAGGAAGAACCAAAAATATGTTCCTATAAAGGATAGTGAGGAGGAAGAGTCCACTCAAAAAAGTTCACAGAAGAAGGAGGACACCCCTAGTATTGAGATGCATGAGGAAGAATATATTGGGGACTCGATCGTGTATGAAACCATTGAAGATAGTATGAGTACCCATGAGCAAAGCACTCGGTGAAGGGGAAAGAAGTGCTTGTGGGGATACAGAATTTCTAGAATGCACTCGCCTTCAAGGGAGAAGATAAAAAGGAAGAAGTAAATCATAATGTTGGAGGCATTGTGTAGCCTGGATGCGTGCATGGCCATACAAAGAAGAAGAGGTGTGTCTATTCATGAGGACGTTCGTGAACACAGAGTGGGCATAATGATGAAGATGCGGTGGGAACTCAAAGTTGGACTACTTGGATGACCAAGCAAAAATCATTCCCGCCCACTTCCGGAGTACCCTATCTAATATACAATTGTATGGCTGGGATTGGATGGACCTTAAATGGCCACCAACACACACACTCGCAAGTAGTTATAATGGATCATGCGAGACTCACATGGATGAGCCTAACTTTAATGTTTGCAATGAGGCATGCAAATCAAATAAAGATGAGGAAGACACCACATATGCGTCATATGACAATCAAACCCATGTAATTTTATGATGAACATATGAGTAATGCATTGGTCAAAGTCTCCACCAATTAGTGTCCCGAAAAATTGATAAGGTGGTGACAATACAGTGTTCCTAGAAGATAAGAAAGATAAGGACAAAGAAATCAAATAACACACCCAAGAGTGGGATAATGTAGTAGTCGAGGCACAAAATGTTAAAAAAATGGCAGAGCAGATTACTGATGAAATCTTGCAGAAAAGGCCCGATTTTCAGAAGAAGGTGCCAAAGGAGTTCAAGTCGAACTACATTACCTCCGTACAATAGTTCATTTTCTTTTAGAGGATGAACCAATACACCTCCCTAAACCAATGTATGCTATGCTACGGAAGAATCATCGAAGGCCAAGGCTTCCATTTCAAGGAAGGTATCTAGCTATGAGGTTATTTTGCAAGCCATAAAAGATGAAATGAAGAAGGTAGATACAATATTGGCCATGTGTACAATGCCTGATAACTTAATATAGGAAAGGAAAAAGGTAGAGGAGAATGAGGTTCTATAGGAAGCAAAGGATGAAACACTTGGGCACATAGAATGAGTTACCTCGGTAGATACAAAATGTAACGCGCCGATGCTTTGCAAAGAAACAACATATGGATCAGATCAAGAGCATCGGAAATCTCATTACCGCGAAGGTGGATGTCATGGAAGGGATGGTCTCAGGTATGGCCAACATCCTTAGAATTTTGAATAGTGAGGGCGAAACATGACTCTAGATGAGTTATATGGCGTCATTGTGGACATCCTCGACAAGAGAAAATGTAGCGCTTAAGCACTAGTATGAATTTGAGGAAGAAATTCAAAGTGGATATCCATAATTCATTCTTCCAAAAGAAGAAAAGGGTACAAAATAAGACACCTCACCATATTCTTTATTCTTTGTTCTTTCATTCCTTTATCCTATATTCTTTGAGTGATAAGATGATTACCCATTGTTGGGCTTGCAATTGATTTTAGTGTGGGGTAATGTTGACGAGAAAAAAATGACCCGAGTGTTGGATGCATGAATGTATGGCTTTGAAGAGAACATGGCGCTACACATATATCCGAGGTGCTGAGGATCAAGACTTGAGTTTTTCTGTTTTAAAGGCTATGTTTGGAGTTAGTGTGTTGAGCACACAAAGACATGAAGACTTGTGGTCCACACAATGGTATTTTGGGAACAAGCAATAACTAAGTGGCATGCATAGTTTAGGCTAATAATAGGATTTCTACTCAGATTTAACTATAGGAATTCTATTGTTAGAGCACTTGCATGTTGTGCATCCTATTATAAAGGTGCATGACTATTATTAGCATGTGACCTATTTTGAGAAGTGCATGGGTGGTGAAAGGAAATTCTCCACCCCTATATATATATGTATGTATGTATGTATTGATTTGCATAGTTTTGGTGTTTGTGTGTGTGTATGTGTCAACTTGTAGAGTTATGTTGTTGGTTTTGTCGCACGCATGACTCATGGAGCTACTTATGTAATGTAAGAAGATTTTGTGTTTTAGATTATTCAATACAATGGTTCATATTGGTTGGATAATGGTGTTGAACATGATTAAATCTAGTTCTTACATGGTAAATCTTGTTATAATCATTGTTTAGTTCATCTTACATATATTTTAAGATCTATATCTGGTTTATGCACCGTGTGTTGTTTACTCTTGGTTATGAATCTAAAAATACATGTGCACCATCATGATAACATTTTGTACAAGAAACTCTAAAGAGGGACCTAGTGCCTTTATGTGCTTTGGGTGAGCACTCAGCTCAAGCTGAGTGATGATGCCAACATGCCCGGGTTATTCACAAGAAATTCTAGGTTGCATCAAGTGGAATATCCTTTTCGCATCCAAGGTTCTTGTACGACAGAAAATCAACACGTGGCCTTCTTCACACCCGACCTCCCGAGGTCGTGCTGAGACATCCAATGTAGAATAATTGTGAATGTGAGTTTGGTGATGGGGATCAAGCTAATTGGGCAATCTTATATCTTCAACATATGATTTTGGGATTTGCAAGTCTAAAATAAAGAATGCTCTCCTAACTTGAAGTGGTGTGATGGTTCTGGTCTGAGATAATAGCTACTCGTAGACTCCAATCAATATTGAGCTCGGTCGAGATTATGTTCACTAGTTGTTGAACATGTGAAAAATGACCTGTGGGCACCTTGTATAGATTTCTAGACAAGGTCATGGAAGTAAGAACAAGAGGTGCAATGGAGCCACAGCTATTTACGGGTGATTTTCCAGTCTGGTCCAAAAATTCTTAGCCTGATCGGATGTTATGTTCAGTAAGGAAAGTTGTGCGATAATATCTGGTGGAAGTGGTGAAGATCTGAATACTAATATATGCAAACTAGTGTCAATGTCTAACTAACTGGCAGGCTCGTCGGGTTGTGGACCGAGGATCACAACCAAAGACTCATGGAGGGTGTGGCCCTTGGATGGTCATGTGCGTAATCAAACCTTGTTGTCAGGAGCATTCTAATAGTCATTGGCTTGATTACCAGCTATGTTTAGTGTATTGAGTTGTTTTATCTTCTCAGTAAAATATGCAGGTGCGTGTAAAACTATCAAACGTAAGTTGGTATCAATTTAAGTTATCAATTATGGCCCATTAGGTTATGGGACCAATGGATCACAACTATATGTATTTTCCTGTTGTGGACCATTGATGGTCATTCAAAATGAAATAAAATGACTTTTAATAAGAAAAATAATTATTGAAAGAGATCTAATCTATGTTTTTGGATTTTTCACAATATTTTGGATCACAGCAATAAAAGCAAACTAATCTATCAAAGGAAAAAAAATTGTTCTTTTATAATCTTCAAGTAATGTGTTCTAATCTAACAAATAAACTAAAGACAAGTAGTCGACTGTGATGTAGTGGTTACTTGTGCAAATGTATGAATCTAATCTTAATCAAACAACCTAATCTGATCAAAATCCTCCAAACCCTACTCTAGACACTAAAATTAGGTCACACTCCCCTTTGGTCCCTCGACAAATAAGCACCCTTCATCACATTCACCTAGCCATGGCCCCCTTCACCCCACTAATATTAATTTAATTAAATTAATTCATTATCCTCACCATATTTATTATTTAAATATCTTAATTTAAATAATATCCACACATACACCTCACTTAGACACCTCATCAAGCCAACTCAACCTAAGACCTATTCTTAGTAAGTTGCCATAACTAACTAAGACTTACCCAAACCCTAAAAATCAATGCCTACATTCTCTCTAACCACATTCCCACATGCTTACAAGAAGCTTCCAATCTAATCGGTGGGTTAACGATGTGAGATTCGAGAAAATCAAGAGGATCTCCCTAGTTTAGTAAACCTAGGAAATCTCGCCTTGACCGACACCGATTACCCGTAACCACCGCTGGTTAAGCTGGAACCACCGTCGGTTACCCTTTTAACCCTCAAAACAACCTTATTCTAAAGGTGGGCAAAAGATTGAAAAAGGTTGACAAACATTAGCACATTCTTGAGAGATATCACATCTTCTGAGAGTGAATTTCAGCGAGAACACGCATGCAAGGAAGGAGATCAAGCATCTTTTCCTACACAGCCATCCCAGCAATGATCTGATCTAACCAAGCAAAGAGGAATGCACATGCAGCCCATGCAGAAGCTCTCCTACAATTTGTGATCACCTGCAGCCTTCAACCTCTCATCAAAGACCTCCATCCTCACTCAAAGGCTTCCAATACCGTAATCCAAGTAAGTAAAGTGTTATAATTTTTTGGTTCATTTTGTTTCATCATTATATTATCACATATTGTTTACCTAGCCACCCATTGACCTCCTTCAACATTATCCCTCCATATACCTATTAAAAACCTCACCAAATCCTACCCAAATCACCCAACACCTCATCCCGACCAACCAAAGTCCTTTGTGCAAGCACAAAGGAGGCCCCAAACTCATTATTTGGCACTTCTAATTTTCCACAAGAATTAGCATCGGTTACACCTAACCGTCATTGGTCACCCTTAACCTACATCAGCATTACTATATGTGCTTGTACAACCTGCAAGGGACCTATTCAAATAATTTGACATCCCCTTAATCACATGTGACCCACCCGAGACTTCGCGGACCTACAGACCTAGAACCACTCACTTGACCTTTGGATCCTACTCTAACCTAGCCTGTTAGATTAGATCTTTCTTATTGTGTTTTAAGTGAGATACCTAAATCATTTCAAACTACAATAGGATTTACTTTATTTACCACATTAAATTGTTTAAAACAATGGACTGACAGCCATCTAGGAAGTATCACACTTCCCAGATCTAGCATACGCTAGGAAGTTCATTGCACATATTGTTTAATTTCCTCTAGTGGTCTTGCTTTTATTACAAGTAGTTCCTCCTAGCCAAAAGGAAGCTCTCACAACCAATTGTGGATTCAAAATTCATACGCGCAACAACCCATCAACCATAATTTGAACAGGTATTCCTCCTACACCCGTTACCCTATCAGTTTCATCAATACTTCAAAGACACGCCTAAGAATCGGTGAAACACCTACCTCAGAGGTGAAGAACAAATCATGACCATGAAAGGGGCTATTGTTCCTCACAACTTCCCTAGTAATGTTAAAAGGAAAACTTACTTGAAATGAATGATTCTCTACTCTATTTGATATGAATGATTTTCTACTCTATTTGATATGAAATTGACAATTCAACACACAAGGCAAACAAACACACAATTCCAACCTAGACAAGCAAGAGCTTTGGAAAATCTAGTTGTGTTTGTATTTGTCCCCTTAGTATGTTCCTTTCTTTCTTTGAGTGTTCATGTGAGTCCAAGAGATTGGGAATGCAAGAAAAATAGTAGGAGGACTAACTTGAGCAATGGTAGCTTGATGGCAGTTTGGATGTAATACAGGTAGAAGAGAGATAGCACAAGAGATCAAAGCTTGGCTATGCAATTCCTAGCAAGATTGTAGCAGTAATACAATGCAAGATACACAAAATTCTTAGGCCCCTTTTCTTGAATACAAGCATGGAATATATAGGAATTGAGGATGGGAGGTGCCTTCATGCACAAGGCAAGAAGAGGAAGTTCAACCAATTAAATCTATTTAAAAATAGAAGAGGGAAGGAATACCATGCAAATAAGACTATTTTTAGGCAATTTGGTTCACAAACGCACCCTAAAAGTTGAGTTAAGTGAAGCGTCGCATGTCAAAAACATGCATGAAGAGTTCGGAAAAGCATTCAGACCGCCACCCTATATAGGGAGGTAGTCCTAGGACTACTACCTGCCCGAGAGGTAGTCCTAGGACCCTCGCCCAAGCTTGGGAGGTGGTCCTAGAACTGTCGTCTGCCCGGGAGGCGAGTCCCAGGATCGCCGCCTAAACAGGAGGTGGTTCTGACACTAAAGCTAAAACATGCACAGAAATGAGTGGGAAGTTGGAAGAAAGTGTGGAAAATATAAGTAAGGATGTCTAGGCTACAAATATACATTACGAATGGGTTTTGGAGCTCAAACACCTTCTTAAAGGACATGAATCATCATTGGGGACTTTTGTAACCATTTTCTCGACAATGTAGCACATGTAATTTTGGGTGTGTATAGTTCCGTGTTGACACCTTATCCACTTGCCATGCCTATTTGGGTCCTCACATTTTTCCTCAAGTGACTCCATGATGCCAAATATGGCTAAGTCCTTTAAACCCTTGTTCTGCCTCCCGTGCACATCCTGGTTTCACTTAAACCCTTTTCCTGTGCACTTTTCCCCAGTGCCCTTCTATTTACCAATCTTGTGTACACACCTCTTAGTACTTAGCCAATATTTAGGGTCCAACATCACCCCACACTACGCATGTTCTCCATCCTCGAAACATTCTACTCCTTCAAAGAATAAAGAATAGTGGAATTGAAATAATCTAAATAAAGAATGGAAGAATATACTACTACTGCATGAGGAGTGGGAACTCCTTCTTCATGGATGCCTCAATCTTCTCCCAAACATCTACTTCTCCATGCGCCTGCTGAATTAGGTCACCCACTAATGTGCTTACTTCATCAAAAATTAGTTCATCACTCTTATCTTTCAACGTATCTACAATGCTTCCCAACTGCTTGCTAAGATCGCCTAACACATCCATCTTACGAGTGACTTGGGGTATAGTTCCTTTAGCCTATTCTTAATCAAACCCCATAAGGTTTTGATTACTTCTAACTTCTTCTCAACCTTAGCTAAGATCTTATCACACTCTGCCCTATTTCCTTTGTTCTTTTCCTGAAATTATTTCAAATCTACCTCATGTGTAGCAACCAATATGCTTATTACCCTATCTCTGTCAAAGATAATTTTCATACGGACTTTGGACATCTACACGGCGTTCTTTACTATAGTAAGGAGCTTAGAGCCCCAAGTCACTATCTCCCAAATATTTATATTTTCTTCCTCCTTCTCGACATGCCATTATCTCTTCTATTGAATCTAATGCGAGTGACCACCTTTCCATGGTGAGGATGAAGGTCAAGTCTTCCAAGCAGTGCATTGTTGACTTGTATTTCTTCTCAAGTGGGGCCAGGTCTGGGTGTTTCAAGATAATGGCGTGTGAATTGGCCTCTATCTTCTTGTGTACTTCACGTAACTTCTCCTTTTCATCCCTCATTTCATGCCTTAACTACGCACTAATCAATTCCTTTTTGTTTTATCTCCTTATCCCACTTCGATTATCTCCTCATTATTTTTCTCAAGATCTTCCTCCAAGACCTTTATTCTATCATTTCTACTGAATATTTTTACTTCCACCTCCACCGATACTTTATTGAGCACATTGTAAACTTGTTCATTTGATAGTTACTGGGCATTTACAAGAGGGTTTACTCCCTTGGCATCTGGTATCTTCATCAATGCATCATGATTTACCTCAAACTCGGGTTCATCAACGTGGGACTCAAAAGCCCAAGATAGCATTTTCCTCGTGCATGGGTATGTACCCTCTTCATCAAAAGAAGACCAAGTGAGGAGTTGGTTGGTGGGCATGGTAATTTAGAAGCACGTGTGTAGTACCTTTCTTAGATCATTAATATAAGTCATATCATGTTCCTACACCGCTATTGTTCCCTTTCCACCTGTGTGTGCTACCATTGGGAAGCTTACTACTAAGCTAGGGTCTTCACCCATGCTCCCATACTCCTTTCCTACACTTGTGCTCTCCTCAATTTCCTTTAGCACTTCTTCAAGTGCTTTACTCTACTTCATGCTCCACCAATTGTTGGATAATACCTACCACCTCCCTCTCTATAGTGTTATCCATTTGCTCCTCAGTCAGGTCGGGGTCTTCTGATATTTCATGTTTACTTCCTCACTCCCCCCTTTTTCATGAGCACCTTCCTCATTCTCATCCCTTTCTTCATTTCCTTCTTCATCTGACTTGTGTACATCATACACAAGATGATTCTGAGCCTCACCGTGCTCTTCATCGTCTTCATCATCCTTATCATCCCGCATGCTTTCTATTTCTCCATAGTCCTGACTGTCACCCTTTCATTCTTCCTTCTTACTGGTGACTCCAATAAAAGGGACTTCTCTTTTTCTTCTCTCTCGGTGACTCTTCTCTTACTAGTGACTCTTCCTTCTGCGGTGACTCTTTTCTAATGGGAGACCTCTTCTGATGGACATAAGTACGTATGCACGTGCCCGACTCCCGTGCCCCTAATATATGTATTGTTTGTGCACTCGGTGCCTTTTTCTCGTGATCCTTGCCTTTCCGTGTGTGCCTTATAAGTGGATATCATGGTGTCACAAGTATATTGTTCAAACCTCTTAGTGGGGGAGGGGTTCTCCTCAGGTATTCCCAAACAAACTTATCCAACCCATCAGGCACTCCAATCTCTAAAAATAAAATGGTGAGGAGGACATTACTAAACATGATCTTCTCTCTGTCACACACGGCATTTATAATCTCCTCTGCAATAAAATCGATCTATTCTAAATTAACTTAATTTAGAACACACATTCCAAAGCCAATCAATCTCATAACAAAAACCATATGTAATGACTCGGTGGAACACCGATCTCTCATTTCATGACTCGGTATCATACCGATCTCTCATGTTAACTTAATGATTTGTATACTATGTACTTGGTTCCCTTACCCTTTTCGGGGTATTAAGTGTTCTATTTAAGAGGCCTATCTGAATATTGTTACCGATATTCATCTAAATCCCACTTCTTAAACTAGGTGACATAGGACAACACAACCAATAGCTTGCGATACTTTGGCCAAATATTTTAAACATATTGTTTATGTTTATATTCCTAGATGGCATACTCATCAAACGGAATACATCCTTCACCCCACTTGATCTGTTATCTAGAATGGTCTTCACTAATTTTTTTAAGTCCACTTGTTCAAGGTTTAACCCTATCAAGGTTAGCAACATGGCCTAGTGTGGAGGACTACTTACGGTGACTAAGGGTATTTAGACATACTCAATCGACTTGCATTGATTGGGCATGTCTATTCATCCTAAGTCAATGTGAGTTGACTTGACACTAGATCATGCCCTTATCCCTACCTAGGGAAGAACTATGATCAAGTCAGATTTTATGTTAGTCTAGATGAACAAACTCAAAGGGTGTTGAAACATGTCAACTACAACACAATATCCTCATGAAGACCCTAGTCTTCCCAAAGGTACTACCCTACAGTTGGTGTGTGTCAACATCCATCTGATATTTCCTCATCTGGGAAAACATACCTTATAGAAATTTAATGACTTATTAATTATCTCAGTACGGATTAATTTCAGTTACCCTACCGAGCAACAAGGTTCTTTTAACATTAGGGTTCCAAGTTAAAAACTATAATTAGAAGTAGGTATGCAGACACACCTACCCCCTAATCATTTCATAAGGTATGTTTTTATACCATTAACATTCATATTTATATTTTATATAACATATCCAACATACATTAAGTGATGTTTTCTTATTTACTTACCCAAGTCTTAGCTTACTTAAGTTCTGAATCAATTCTTTTTATATTAGACTTCATTGGAATGAAGTCTAATCCCAATTATTTTCTTTTTCATCAGTCCTATTCTGGTTAAGGAACTAATCAAGAGGAAGCACACCTTCCACTATCCAAGGATAACATTTGGATTCATTCCCAAAAGGTCTTTAAACAAGTCTATGTTTCATTGCATGGAAGTTGTCTTCCCTTTTTCTTATAAAGGGGTAAATGTTCATTTATAACCCCATAGTATATTATAAGTTATTATCATAGCTTTATTCACCCAAAAAAATTGATTTAATATAGCCTTAGTGATATAGTTGAATATCCATGCACATGATGTCAACTTAATAAGTTGCATTTTCACTAGAGAGAGTAGTACATCAAGTACGTTGATCTCTATCCATTCTATTCCAAACCAAAGAGTAAGCTACTAATTGAAAAGTAGAGGATTACTTAACATTTCCACTCATTGATTTCCAAAAGGAAATACATCAAATACAAAAATTTCACATATCTTTTATTCATCAAGAAAATTCATACAATAACAAGTCCAAACACTTCAGACATTACTAATGCCAAACAGTAATACTTGAATCAATTTCAAATACAACTTTCTTTTCCATAAAATACATTTCAGTAATGAACCATATTTCATCATAAAAAGATCCAGTCTCTTTGATAAACAAATGTAACTTCCTAAAGATCTTTTCTCCTTTCATCACTTATGAATTCCATCTACAAAATTGCTAGCATGGTCAGTTCATTGAACTGAGCATGATAAGCACTAAACATTAAAATGATGTGCTTTTAGCTAATTGTTCCATAAAAATAACTCTACTTTTATGAAACAGTCATAGAGAATTCCTGGTAGACATAACCAAAGGAAGTTACCATACCCAAATAAAAGAGATAGAGAAATAGATATACCAAAGTAAAAAGTAAGATTAAGTCATGAAATATACAACTTCAACCTTCCATTCTATTACTTATTAACAAAATAATTACCACAATAATTCAAATAAGTAACATTTCCTCATAGCCTTACTAACTCTTTGATACATTACTTTTCATGTTTCTAGGCATAGTTCAGTTGAAGATAAAACAACAATAATTCCCTCTCAATATTTCATTCACCAAAAGTCATCCTAAAATTTGAGATGCCAGTAATCAGAACTAAAAACTTAAGAATAAATTTAGGATGATCCAAACATATTGTCTAAAAGGTGCCTCTAATTTGAGTATCCTAATACTCAAATTTAGAGTACTTCTAATTTAAGTTAAGTCCAACAAACTAAAAACAAACCTCATCAGAGGTTAAGATCAAATTGGCATGCAAATGGGACTACACTCAATTCCCAATTATCCCAAAAATTTAAGTTAAGATACAATGCTCATCGAGTGTTATCAAAGTCAAGAGGGTAGAATGGTAAGGTTTACCATTCAGGTACAAACTCAATCAACCATCCCAATATTCTCCACTAAACTCAAAGATTTACTCATAAATATTCCAACCAAACAAAATAATCCATCAAATTATTCTCTACTACAGTTTTACTATCCTAGAAAAACCCAAACTCAATCTTACCCAATAGGTCCAGGAGTTGCATCAAGGAATAGATCAAAGAAGGACAACACTTTGTAGTAGAAAGAAGATTAAAGATAGAGAGATAGAGAGATTTACTTCCTCTTAGTTCTAGCATGATTAGAAAGAGACCATTAGGTAACTAGGAACATAAATAGATGAGTCCAATCTCTACTGTCCCATACCAAAATCCCCAAACAGAGAACAAATCAGGGATCAAATTGAGTGAACACAAACTAGGAGAAAGGAAATAATGAAGAGAAACACAATCCATTACCTTCCATCATTCTAGAGATGGTACAAATAACCATGATTACCACAAGATAACAATTAAACCTGTCCCCACAAGATACAAAGATGCAAAGGAAAATTCAATAGAGAGAAAGTCTAAACCCACCTCCCAACTCAAACCCAAATAGGTAAATAAGTGAACAATATGATTAAACCAAAAAAGAGTAATCATTTCCCTTTTCACAAAGAACATTGCTTAAGATCTACAGAATCAAAACCGGGTTTAATGACCCAAGGACCAAGAAACAAGCTAACACAATACAACAATACCATGTCAAGAAACTACCAAGAGGTTCAAGTTGACACAAACTGCCAAAGAACAATAGTTAAAACTCAAGGGTGTTTTCCTTTTTCATAACACTAGATGCCATCCTTCCAAGGTTATTAAAGACCCCAAGGAAATAGAAGAAAACAAAGTAATATATATTCCTTACGGCTTCCCAAAAACCAGGTCTTGAAAATGGGTCTTGAAAACAACTATGTTTCAAAAAAGAAAAAGTAAGTATACATTTACAGACTTAAATACATAACCGAATGACTTAAACCAGTTCATGAAACATTAAACACTTGTCAAGAAAAACCTAGATCCAAATTATAGACAATGATAGATAAACAATCATACTCATCTATTTTTTTAATCTTTCCTTCAACACTCAAGGAATATGTTTTAAGCAAGAGTCACATAGATTTTATCTTCCCTAAAGGTTCAAGAGGATTTAATCAACAGTCAAGTATTCTAATAGTTTAAAGACTACAGTTTCCAAATAGAGAGGAACAAGTTCAATCAAAAACCATATCCAAAGATTAAAGAAAACCAAGCTACCTACAGATGGAAACAACTCAAACAAGATCTCACACATTTTTGACTTCATCTCAAGCTCATGTAGAAGATTATATCATAACCTAGAAAATCAATTTAAGAAGATCGAAACCCAGATCACATTTTCCATCATACAGGTGAAGTCAAAATAGTAAACACAATAAACAACACAAAAATCATTGCAGAGTGATCTTATCTACCAAGAAAAACTAGATTAATCCCAAGATCAGAGTTTCTTTTAATGAATCAATTAAGTAAAAGAAAAACAACTTAATGGGTAGAGCCTATCATGCCTGATAGTGCTTCTCCTTCACTGATTCACAGAATATCTCTGAGAAAAACTTCAATAGCTTCTTCCTTTCCAAAATGTCAATAAAACCATCAACACTTCCTCTTTATTTTTATAGTTTTCATAGAATCCTAATAGTTCTATGTCATGCAAGAATTACAGTCATGCAAGAATCGAACTGGAGGTTCGAAGGACTGAAACAACACCATGCAGAGCCCAAGCTCAAAACAACAAAAGATCAAAACAACTAAACCCCTCATGCATCTTCCTAGGTAGTTTTTGCCAAGTTCAAAAACATTAAATGCAAGGACTATTAGTTCCCTCAATTCCCATGCCACCACCATCTCCACATTTAGCAGTGTCTAAATTTAAATTTTTACATGCAACTAAACTCGGTGGAGGTGCCAACTCAAACCTCCCCTAACTTTTCCAATGCCCATGCCAAAGTTGGCAGTAGGAAGAGATAAGACTGTATTAAATCCCATTTAATATCTTGAAACCGATGCCACCGACCACCCAATGTCCATGTCATTCCATAGCCCCCTTTAGGTTATCCATACTTTAAGTTAGGTTAACATTAGTTTAGGAAAACAACATAGGTCCATAGGTAGGTCCATAGTATAAGTCTAGGTCCCTCCTAATCCTTTTTCCTTCCCAATTAGCATAAGTCATAAAAGCTTAGGTTAGGTTTAACCCCTAGGATAGAGTCATTAGTTTTAAAACTTAGTTATATTAGGTCCAAATCCTCCAATGACATCTCATCCTAAAAATAATAGAAAAGAAGAACCAGAATCGTTATTGGATCCAATAAAGCAGAGATCTATGAAGAGGGTCATTTACAACCCTCACACACTCCAGATCCAAAACTTCTTCCATTTGTCCAAATTGGACATCATGTCAACAAGACATGCAAATTAGAAGCATACCTTGGATCAATGGAATTGATCCAAGGTAATGTTGTTTGATTCCTCTTAAATTATGAAAACTAAAACTCAAATTCATAATCCTCATAATGAATTTATCCTACATAACAGAGATGAATTGCTTCATTTTTAATTAAGAAAAATATGACAGAATGTACTTGTTCAATAGATGAATTATTTTCTACTACAAACATGATTTCCAAAGTCATAAGAGTACATCGTCTTAAGAAAAAATCACCTATCAACATTTGTACTTTTAAAGTAGAAATCATCATAGGTACTAGTCATGTTTGGAGGCATTACATACCTCCCTCCTAAAAAGCATCATCGTCCCGATGATTAACTTAGTCAAAAATAAATTCAATCAAGAATATAACCAAGATATAATTCTTTCATTCATAAGTTCATAACAAAACCAGATTTGAGAAATTCAAATTTTCATAATTATTCAACATTAAAATAGTTGTTTTAAGTACTAAAGAATTTAGTATCTACCCAAAACTGGCAGGTTTATTGATATACTCAGAATAAAATCTTCAAGTTTTATCAATCAACAAAATCAGTTTTGTTCAAATAAATATGGAAAATCAATTTTCATATCTTCGAGGTTTTCCCAGGTTGCACTTTCTTTAAATTGGTCCCACTAGACCTTACATTGACTTATTTCATGATTTCTTAAGTGTAACTGGCGAAAGTTTCTAGCACTCAGATGGGTTTAACCACGATTATTCTTGGGTCTTGGACCTAAGGAATTCCAAATTTAACACATGTGATAAATCTGAAACATATTTCTTAAGTAAAGAAATATGGAAAACATCATGCATTCATGATAAAGCAAGAGGTAAAGCTAAATGATAAGCTACAGGTTGATTATTTCAACAATTTCAAAGGGTCCCACATAATGAGGTGATAACTTGGCAATCCTTGCCAAAAGTTATAGAACTCTTTTTCAGTTTAACCCACAAAAATACCTTCTCACCAAGTTCAAATTTCTTATCAACCCTTTTTAAGTTTGCATAACTTTTTTCCTATCTTGTTTCTTCCTTCAAACATTCACGAATCATTTTAACTTGTTGTTCCATTTCAGTAAGGATCTCAGGTCCAATTACCTCTCTGTCCTCTATGTTATCCCAACTAATTGAGTTTTGCATTTCCTTCGTATAATGCTTCGAAAGGTGCCATTTTCAGAGAGGCATGATACATGTTGTTATAAGAAAATTCAACTAATGGGAGGTACTCTTCCCATTTGTATTGTTGATCCATGCAATACATTCATAACATATCTTCCAAAACTTGGTTAACTCTTTTAGTCTACCCATCTATTTCCGGATGGTATGTGGAAACTAAAATTTAGTTTAGTCCCTAAGGCTACATTGAGTGTTTGCCAAAATCTAGATGTCATTCTTGGATCTCTATCCGATATGATCAATTCAGGTACTCCATGCAATCTAAAATTTCATGCACAAATATTTTTTCTAAAATAGGTGAATCATCTTTAAGATTACCAACAATAAAATGTGCTACCTTTGTTAGTTTATCAACAACAACTAGAATAACATCATGTTTATTTCTTGACATTGGAAACCCTTGAACAAAATCCATGCTAATTACTTTCATTTATATTATGGTATGTTGTGAGGGTATAATAAACCAGTTGGATGCATATGTTCAACCTTAACATGCTGACATTCTAAGTAGTGTGTCACAAAATCAATTACATCCTTTTTCATCCCTTTCCAAAAATATTGTTGTTTTATATCGCAAGCATTTTCATAATGCCGGGATGTCTAGAAAAAAGGTGAATTATGAAATTCAGTTAACAATTTCCTTCTTAATTCATTTAACAAAGGTATATATACTCTATTTTCAAATCTCAAGATTCCTTCATCATCAAAGTGAAAACCTCTATATCTCACATCATTTGGATCTGCAGCAAGTGTTGTTTTTACTTGCTAAAAATAAGAATCAGATTCCATAACACTTTTTACTTCATCCTTAAACTGAGTTCTCAACGTTATAAGTGCATAAATATGTTTCCTATGACTTAGTGCATCTGCCACTCTGTTTTCCTTGCCTTTTATGTAACTTATGTCAAAATCATACTGAGATAGAAATTCTAACCATCTTCATTGTCTTGCATTCAGATTTGGCTGAGTGAAAATATACTTCAGCCCAAGATGATCAATCTTTAGTTCAAAAGGTCTACCAAGAAGATAATGCCTCCATACTTGAAGTGCATGAACAATGGCAAGCAAGCTCTAGGTCATGGGGAGCATAGTTCAGTTCATGTAACTTGAGTTTTCTACTTTCATATGCTATAACATGCTCATTTTGTAACAAAATACCTCCAAGACCTTCCCGAAGAAGCATCTTTATTACTACAGTAAAGTCTCCATTAGGATCAGGTACAGCCAAAATAGGTGCATATGTTAATTGATCCTTTAGAGTCTTAAATGTAGATTCACATTTTTCATTCCACACAAATTTCTTATCTTTCTTCTATGCAATGAAGTTATTGGTGCAATGACCTTGAAAAGTCTTTAACAAACTTTCTATAGTAACCAACAAGACCCATGAAGCTTCTAACTTCATGTACATTCTTAGGTGTAGGCCACTCAGTTATTACAACAATTTTTGAGGGATCTACAACTATTCCATCCTTACTTATGACATGTCCCAGATAGTGCACTTTTGTCTCATAGAAAGAACATTTGGACAACTTACCATACAACCTTCTCTTTCTTAAGATTTCTAGAACTATCTTCAAATGCTCATGATGCTCATCAATGCTTTTAGAATATATGAGAATATCATCCAAGAATACAAGCACAAATTTTTGTCCAAGTATTCTTGAAAAATATTATTCATTAAATTCATAAAATTGTAGGTGCATTTGTCAAACCAAATGGTAAAACTATGAATTCATAATGTTTGTACCTTGTTCTAAAGTTGTTTTATGAATATCTTCATCCTTGATTCTTAACTGATGATATCCAGATCAAAGATCTATCTTAGAATACACTTGATGCACCACACATCTGATCAAACAGATCATCAATTCTAGGAAGTGGATATCTATTTTTGATTGTTTCCTTATTTAACATCCTATAATCAATGCATAATCTAAGTGTTCCATCTTTCTTTTTCACAAAAATTACCGGTGCTCCCCAAGGCGAGACACTTGGTCTTATCAAACCTTTAGACAATAGTTCTTGCAAATTGTGCCTTAAGCTCTACCAATTAAATGGTATTCATTCGATACGGTGCCTTGAAATAGGTTTGGTTCTCGGCTTGATCTCAATCATGAAATCAAACTCCCATTTGGGTGGAAGACTAGGTAGTTCTTCTAGAAACACATCACTGAAATTTTGTAACATGGGTATATTTCCAAGAAGTCACTATCCCCTTCAGTTGTTTCAGAAATTTTTACTGCATATAAAATGTAGCCTTTGTTTTTGGCCTTTTTAAGCTACATGGCTGACAATTTCCTAATTGAAATATCACATTTTATCCCTTGAATGTTTGTTGTTTTTCTGAGTCATCCAGACAACTAATATGTTTTTCAAAACAATCAACCTTTTCCTTATGTTCAGCTATCCAGTTAACACCTATGATTACATCATAAGACCCCAAAGGAGCAACATAAAGATCAACTTTAGTGGAAAAACTAGGCAAGTCAAGGACTACTCCAAAAAGACACATACTAACTGTGTGGACAACATTATTTCCATAATGTACAACCCATGATTTATCCATTTTTCCAGCTTTTCTTTTTAATTTTGAAGCTAATTTAGTAGAAATAAAGCATTCAGTAGCTCTAATATCAAAAATTATAGTAACAAGTATACCAAATAACTTACCTAGCACTTCTATAGGCGTAACTTACTTTTCAGCTTGTTTGTTAACTACTGCAACATGTATCTTATGCTACTAATTTTGGTCATCCTTCCTCAAAGGACACTTGATTTGCATAATGATCCTTGCCACAATTGTAACAACCTCCTATAGGTCCTTTCTTAGGCTCAAATTTATTTCCATCCTTAAATTTATCATTCTGTCCTCCATAGGACTTTTGTCCATTATTATTGTTCTTGAAAAAATTTTATACATTAGCAACATGTTTATTTGTTGCATTTTTCTTGTTATTATCAATAACAAAAAAATTTTTTTCATGCCAAACTTCTTCCATGGTCCCTTTTTGGGTGCAAGGGTCAAGAAGAATTTGGAACTTTCTTTTTGATTTCTTCTTATGGGAAGAGATTGCTTTCAATTTTGCTCTTGCCTTATGGATTTTTCAACAACCCCTTCCATAGTGGTTGGGCTATGAACATCCACTTCACCACCTATAATGGGATTTAACCCCATAATGAATTTTTGTATCTTGAATTTCTCATCAGTTTGATATTGAGGTACATACTTAAGGAGCTTAGTAAACCTCTCCCAGTACTTTATGTTATAATTAACTTTCCTTGAGCTAAGTTCTGAAATTTAGTCATTTTCTAATCATAGTAAAGTTGTGGTAGCCATCGTTGCCTAAAATAATTTTTAAATTGATCCCAAGTGATGTTTGTTTCATCAATGTTTAACTCAGCCTTATGACTATCCCACCAAGAAGATGCCTCATGGGAAAGTTGATAAGCTCCCCATATTGCTTTTGTTTCCTCTAGAGAAGTTCCTTATTGAAAAGTACTTCTCCATTTCATTGAGCCAGTTCTCAGCTCCATCTCCTAGTGTAGTGCCATCAAACTTGGGTGGACTTATCCTTTTTATATCATTAGTGAGTTCAACTCAATCTTGCCTTTTTATTCTCAAGATGATTGGGTGCATTTGCATTAACATTGGCTACATTATTGTTATCAATGCCCAAATTCCCAATATTGGCATTGTCCATGGAGGTGGTTGATTGTTATTACCAACATCTTCTTCCTCCTCCTCATTTCCCATTACTTGTTGTTCAAGTACAACTAAATGATCTCTTGTGTCCAACAAGGTAGCAAGGATCTCATCAGTTTTTGGGTAGTAGTTGCTTCTCCACCGGGTGGTGGGTTATTTGCACATTTCCTCTCATTCTAACCATTTTCTGTTAATAAGAAAATTTAAGTTTTATCAGATTATGGACACAATAGGTCCAAGAGCTACAACCTTCAGCTTTGATACCAAGATGTAACATTCCCATTTTAAGACTTTAGAAACAAGGGAAAAACATAATGTTCTCTATTCTAAATTAACTTAATTTAGAACACACATTCCAAATCCAATCAATCTCATAACAAAACCATATGCAACTATAATGACTTGGTGGAACATCGATCAATCTCTCATTTCATGACTCGGTATCATATCGATCTCTCATGTTAACTTAATGATTTGTATACTACATATACTTGGTTCCCTTACCCTTTTGGGGTATTAAGTGTTACTATTTAAGAGGCCTATCTGAATATTTGTTACTGATATTCATCTAAAATCCCACTTCTTAAACTAGGTGACATAGGACAACACAACCAACAACTTGTGATACTTTGGCCAAAGATTTTAAACATATTGTTTATGTTTATATTCCTAGATGACATACTCATCAAATAGAATACATCCTTCACCCCACTTGATCTATTATCTAGAATGGTCTTCACTTAAATTTTTTTTCAGCAATCCACTTGTTCAAGGTTTAACCCTAGCCAAGGTTAGAAACATGGCCTAGTGTGGAGGACTACTTATGGTGACTAAGGGTATTTAGACATACTCAATCGACTTGCATCAATTGGGTGTGTCTATTCATCCTAAGTCAACGTGAGTTGAACTCGACACTAGATCATGCCCTTATCCCTACCTAGGGTAGAACTATGATCAAGTTAGAGTTTATGTTAGTCTAGATGAACAAACTCGAAAGGGTGTTGAAACATGTCAACTACAACACAATATCCTCATGAAGACCCTAGTCTTCCCAAAGGTACTTCCTATAGTTGGCATGTGTCAACATCCATCTAAGATTTCCTCATCTAGGAAAACATACCTTATAAATTTAATGACTTATTAATTATCTCATTATGGATTAATTGCAGTTACCCTACCAAGCAACAAGGTTCTTTTAACATTAGGGTTCCAAGTTAAAAACTACAATTAGAAGTAGGTATGCAGATACACCTTCCCCCTAATCATTTCATAAGGTATGTTTTTATACCATTAACATTCATATTTATATTTTATATAACAGATCCAACATACATTAAGTGATGTTTTCTTATTTACTTACCCAAGTCTTAGCTTACTTAAGTTTTGAATCAGTTCTTTTTATATTATACTTCATTGGAATGAAGTCTAATCCCAATTATTTTCTTTTTCATCATCCTATTCTAGTTAAGGAACTAATCAAGAGGAAGCACACCTTCCACTATCCAAGGATAACATTTGGATTCATTCCCAAAAGGTCTTTAAACAAGTCTATGTTTCATTGCATGGAAGTTGTCTTCCCTTTTTCTTATAAAGGGGTAAATGTTCATTTATAACCCCATAGTATATTATAAGTTATTATCATAGCTTTATTCACCCAAAAACATTTGATTTAATATAGCCATAGTGATATAGTTGAATATCCATGCACGGATGTCAACTTAATAAGTTGCATTTTCACTAGAGATAGTAGTACATCAAGTACGTTGATCTCTATCCATTCTATTCCAAACCAAAGAGTAAGCTACTGATTGAAAAGTAGAGGATTACTTAACATTTCCACTCATTGATTTCCAAAAGGAAATACATCAAATACAAAAATTTCACATATCTTTTATTCATCAAAGAAAATTCATAAATAACAAGTCCAAACACTTGGACATTACTAATGCCAAATACAAGAATACTTGAAATCAATTTCAAATACAACTTTCTTTCCATAAAATACATTTCAATAATGAACCATATTTCATCATAAAAAGATCCAGTCTCTTTGATAAACAAATGTAACTTCCTAAAGATCTTTTCTCCTTTCATCACTTACGAAGTCCATCTGCAAAATTGCTAGCATGGGTCATAGTTCATTGAACTGAGCATGATAAGCACTAAACATTAAAACAATGTGCTTTTAGCTAACTGTTCCATAAAAATAACTCTTTTGTTATGAAACAGTCATGAGCATTCCGGAGACATAACCAAAGGAAGTTACCATACCCAAATAAAAGAGATAGAAATAGATATACCAAAGAAAAGTAAGATTAAGTCATGAAATATACAACTTCAACCTTTCATTCTATTACTTATTAACAAAATAATTACAACAATAATTCAGATAAGTAACATTTCCTCATAGCCTTACTAACTCTTTGATACATTACTTTTCATGTTTATAGGCATAGTTCAACTAAAGATAAAACAACAATAATTCCCTCTCAATATTTCATTCACCAAAATTCATCCTAAAATCCAAGATGCCAGTAATCAAAACTAAAAACTTAAGAATAAATTTAGGATGATCCAAACATATTGTCTAAAAGGTGCCTCTCGATTTGAGTATCTTAATACTCAAATTCAGTACTTCTAATTTAAGTTAAGTCCAAAAAATCTAAAAATAGACCTCATCAAGAGGTTAAGATCAAATTGGCATGTAAATGGGACTACACTCAATTCCCAAAAAGATACAAACGACAACAATGTATCCTTAAGTCAAGAGGGTAGAATGGTAAGGTTTACCATTCAGGTACAACTCAATCAACCATCCCAATATTCTCCACTAAACTCAAATATTTACTCATAAATATTCTAACCAAACAAAATAATCCATCAAATTATTCTCTACTATAGTTTTACTGTCCTAGCAAAACCTAAACTCAATCTTACCCAACAGGTCCAGGAGTTGCATCAAGGAACAAATCAAAGAAGGAACAACACTTTGTAGTAGAAAGAAGATTAAAGATAGAGAGATAGAGAGATCTTACTTCCTCTTAGTTCTAACATGATTAGAAAGAGACCATTAGGTAACCAGGAACATAAATAGATGAGTCCAATCTCTACTATCCCATACCAAAATCCCCAAACAAAGAACAAATCAGGGGTCGAATTGAGTGAACACAAACCAGAGAAAGGAAAGAATGAAGAGAAACACAATCCATTACCTTCCATTATTCAAGGAGATGGTACAGATAACCATGATTACCACAAGATAACAATTAAATCATCCCCCAAGATACAGAGATGTAAAAGGGAAATTCAACAGAGAGAAAGTCTGAACCCACCTCCCAACTCAGACCCAAATAGGTAAAGAAGTGAACAATACGATTAAACCAAAATAGGAGTAATCATTTCCCCTTTTCATGAAGAACATTGCTTAAGATCTGTAGAATCGAGACCAGGTTTGATGACCCAAGGACCAAGAAATAGGCCAACACAATACAACAATACCATGTCAAGGAACTACCAAGAGGTTCAAGTTGACACAAACGCCAAAGAACAATAGCTAAAACTCAAGGGTGTTTTCCCTTTTTCATAGCACCAAATTCCATCCTTCCAAGGTTATTAAAGACCCCAAGGAAATAGAATAAAACAAAGTAATATATATTCCTTATGGCTTCCCAAAAACTAGGTCTTGAAAATGACTATATGTTTTTCGCAAAGCAAAATGAAGTATACATTTACAGACTTAAATACATAACCGAATGACTTAAACAAGTTCATGAAATGTTAAACACTTGTCAAGAAAAACCCAGATCCAAATTATAGACAATGATAGATAAACAATCATACTCATCTATTTTTTAAAATATTTCCTTCAACACTCAAGGAATATGTTTTAAGCAAGATTCGCATAGATTTTATCTTCCTTGAAGGTTCAAGAGGATTTAATCAAGAGTCAACTATTCTAACAGTTTAAAGACTATTGTTTTCCAAACAGAGAGGAACAAGTTCAATCGAAACCAAATCCAAGATTAAACAAACCCAAGCTACCTACGAGATGGAAATAGCTCAAAAAATCTCTCACACATTTTTGAATTCATCTCAAGCTCATGCAGAAGATTATATCATAACCTAGCAAATCAATTTAATAAGATCAAAACCCATATCACATTTTCCATCATACAGGTGAAGTCAAAATAGCGAACACAATAAACAACACAAAAATCATTGTAGAGTGATCTTATCTACCAAGAAAAACCAGATTAATCCCAAGAGCAGAGTTTTTTTAATGAATCAATTAAGTAAAAGAAAAACAACTTAATGGGTAGAGTTTATCATGCCTAATAGCGCTTCTCCTTCATTGATTCGCAGAAGATCTCTGAGTAAAACTTCAATAGCTTCTTCCTTTCCATGAAATGTTAACAAAAGCATCAACACTTCCACTTTCTTTTTATAGTTTTCACATAATCGTAATATTTCTATGTCTTGCAAGAATTAAAGTCATGCAAGAATTGAACCTGAGGTTCAAGGACTAAAAAAACACCTTGCAGAGCCTAAGCTTGAAACAACAAAATATCATAACAACTAAACCCCTCATGCATCCTCCTAGGTAGTTTTTGCAATTTCAAAAACATTAAATGCAAAGGACTGTCAGTTCCCTCCAATTCCCATGCCACCACCATCTCCACATTTATCAGTGTCTAAATTTAAATTTTTCATGCAACTAAACTCAATGGAGGTGCCAACTCAACCTCCCCTAACTTTTCCAATCCCTATGCCAAAGTTTGCGGTAGGAAGAGATAAAAAAGCTGTATTAAATCCCATTTAATATCTTGAAACCAATGCCACCGACCACCCATTATCCATATCATTCCACAGGTCCCCCTTTAGGTTAGTTGTAATTTAAGTTAGGTTAACATTAGTTTAGGAAAACAACATATGTCCATAGGTAGGTCCATAGTATAAGTCTAGGTCCCTCCTAATCCTTTTTCCTTCCCAATTAACATAAGTCATAAAAGCTTAGGTTTTGTTTAACCCCTAGGATAGAGTCATTAGTTTTAAAACTTATTTAAATTACGTCCAAATCCCTCCAATGACATCTCATCCTAAAAATTATAGAAAAGAAGAACCAAAATCGTTACTAGATCTAATACGAAGTGAGATCTATAAAGAGGGTCATTTACAACCCTCACACACTCTAGATCTAGAACTTCTTCCATTTTTCCAAATTGGACATCATGTCAACAAGACATGAAAATTAGAAGCATACCTTGGATCAATGGAATTGATCCAAGGTAATGTTGTTTGATTCCTCTTAAATTATGAAAATTGAAATTCAAATTCATAATCCCGCAATGTGAATTTATCCTGCATAACAGAGATGAATTGCTTCATTTTTAACTAAGAAAAGATACGATAGAATGTACATGTTTAATAGATGGATTATTTTCTACTATAAACATGATTTCCAAATACATAAGAGTACATCACCTTAAGATAAAATCACATGTCAATGTTTGTACCTTTTAAATTAGAAATCATCATAGGTACTAGTCATGTTTGTAGGTGTTATAGTCAAAGTAGCGTGAACCCTTCTTGTAGTCATAAGATTCAACGGTCTTCTTAATGGATTCTTTGTCTTCCAAATCATTTTCCAATGATTCTCCTTCACAGATAAGGTCGGTGAACTTAGAAATCAGATGGGGTTATGCACATCCTCTGACCTATGAAATAGAAGTGGTCTTCATGCACATGTGACATCAACCATTGGTATAGTCACTCAGGATTTCCAAAATAGGGAAACTCGTAGAGTTGCAACAACCCATCCTTCTCCATTTTCACCTTCACTTCGTTGTCATAGATAGGCATTCCATCTAGTGTCCTCTTCTCTATCAATTGAACCATCTTTAGTGTCATCTCATTTTCTGTGGTGCTCGTTTGATGGTTGTAAACACTTACGGCCATCTTTCTGACATGAGACACCCATTCCTTACCAAGTAATATGTCATCCGGTACTACATTTCCACATACCATTATTCATTGAAACTGGTAGAAATGACTTGTTTTCCTTTTCCCTTTCCCTTCTTCGGTGAAACTTTTGCTACTTTCATTGGTGTCATTCCTTCGTCGGGTCCTTAAAAATTATTCCTATCTCCTGGTCCTAACTTTGCTCAACTCCGTGACTCCACTCCTTTGCAAAAATTCCTCCAAATCTCATGCCCTAGCTATGCAACCCTAACCTAGAAAACCCTTTTTCCACAAGACGGCATAACACCCACATGATCCTTCCACACAACCTTCTCCACTTACACCCATGTACTCCTTTCCACTCTAGTTCGTTGATAAAACTAGCTATGCATGCAAATCTTCATAAATTTTCTCGAACTTCTTTGCAATGATGCCCTAGTTTGAGAGAGATCTTTGATAACTTAAAATGCAAGGTAAAAAATAATGCACCCCCGATCTTCTATTTATAAATTTTGCTTTTCTTCATAATAAATGTCATACCACCAACCAACATGCTTTTGCAATAAAGGTGGCTTTGTCTAATGCCAACCTTTAGTGCTTTTCATCCATGCTCAATCCTATGTGAAATACTTGAAAAACTTCAAAAGTAAAAACCCCTTATTGACCACATATCCTTACGTGTGCGCTTACAACGCCAAAGGCATTCTTTTTCTATATCCCAATCTCAATTCTTGACATCACTTACCTCATGTTTTTCCTACACTTTACATTCTTGTACATGGTTTCTATAAAGTATTTTGACACCATCCTTCCCTTATGTTCACCTCTTCTACGCGTGATCTTCCAATCCACATGTTTTTTATTTTTCAACCTGGGCCATCAACAACCATAGCTTCTAGCACTTGTCACATCACTTCTTGATTTTTCAACCCGGGCCATCAACAACCATAACTTCCAGCACTTGTCATAACACTCCACCCCACACAAAAATGGATGTGCGGTCCTCTGTGCAAAGAAAACTTTTGAAATAAAAAAGTGGCTACTAGCACACAAACACACACAAAACAAAACAACAAGAAAGGGAAACATAAAGAAAGGAAACTACATTAAAGAAAATCCTAGGCTAACTGGAAATATTACCTTATTTACAAACAAAAAGAAGACTTATTTATAGTAGGGCTTCAACCTACTCCCATTAAAGTGGCCTGACAACCATGTTCCATACAACACTTGTAACTGGCAAGTTCCTAAATCAAGTATATACAATACAATGTACAGGCCCAACCAATGTACTTTGAATTTCCCAGGATGATGCAGAAACATGGAATCATACAAGAGAACCATCTACCCAACCTCCAACTGCTTGTTCTTGATGTTTGTATCATGTCATGCCTTCTGCCCGCTTTTTTGTTTTCGACTCCAGGTGAGTAATAGCTCACACCTCATCCAATTACATCAACTTGTCAATCCTCTCCTCAAGAACCTTTTCATCGCCTAACCCTCTTGCACGTGCTATACACAAAGAATGGTAACATGAATTCAACATGTAACACACTTTTGCGCTAAACACCAATTGAAAAGGTGTGGCCCTATTCATCTCTTATGAGTAGTCCGATATGACCATAACACGAGAAAAAACTTTTTCATCCCAATCCTTTCTTCTCACATCACAAATCTTGGTCAACGCATGATTCAAAATTTTGTCAAACTCCTCAGAATCCCATTAGCTTATGGGTGATAAGGGGTAGTCTTGTGATGGGCCACCATGAATTCCACCACTAAAGTTCTAATTGTCTCATTTAAGAAATGAGTAACCCTATCACTTGTTAAGCTCAACGGCATCCATACTGCTACTTATATTTTTCCCACAAGAACCTAGCTATTGTTGTCATTTTGTAATCCCTTGTAGGTTTCATTTCTCCCTACCTTATAAGGTAATTTTTGCATGTAATGATATGTCACGAACTGTCATTTGTGCAATTTAGAAATAGGGCCTATGAAGTCAATTGTCAATTTCTTGAATGGCTCTTGCACTTTGCAATCAACCTTAATCACATTTCAACTCTTTTCCTAGTTTACGAAGGCACCGCAAATGGTCACAGCCTTACAATACTCGATACAATCTTTATAAACCATTTCCCACCAAAATCCTGCTAGAATAATTCTTCACACGTTTGCATTCCCTACATTTTGTCCCCTTGTTTGACCCCTAAAATAACTAATTAGCTAAGGTGCAAAGCCTTGTGGCATGCAGAAGTAGGGTGCAAAGTCATGTGAGGAAGTAGTTCTTGGAGAGGTACGAAGGCTCATGCCCAGGATGGATTCGGGACTTAGTGATTTTTGGAAAACATGAAAAGACGCACATAGGGAGTGAATGGAAAAGTGACCAAATACAGATGTGGATAAGCTATGGAGACTTGCGGCTCAAGGAAAGGATATTACAGGGGCATCAATATGGTTATCATGAAAGGATAAGGAGTCAAGGTTGTTAAGGATTAGCTAGAAAATGCATGCTAAAGGCACTCGATTGAGGGAAACACATGATAACATCTGGCATATTCCTAGGTAGTGGTAGAGCAATCATGAGAGGATTCCTTCAGGATTTCGTAGGTAATGATGAGTGGTTAAGAGAATATTCCTTCTTGTTCTTCATATGGATGGTTTTCTAGTAGGGTTAAAAAAAGAGATAAGTTAGTATGTGTGTAGATGTATGCAAGAAAGAGAGCAAGAAAAATATAGAGGTATTGTGTAATGTGTAATGGTGAGCTCTGTAATGTATAAAGGCTCTACTACTATGAATGTTCCCAGAGATGGAACCCTTTTTGATGTAATCTTGGCTACTATATTTGATTAATGAATATAATGAAGAGTTTCAAAAGCACTCATGTGATGGATCTTGATCTATACATTTCCCTTATGTTCATGTGTGTGTTACTGGTTTTCTTGATATTATTCATGGTTTGATTCTACTTTCATTTAGTTGATCATGTTATACCATGCTCTGATGCATTAGACTAGGACTAGTTCTTTATCTCAATTCCCAGAATGGGTATGTTCATTCCATGTTTATGTAAGCACTCCCTTACCAAGGGTGATCATTCTCACAAATCTCACATAAAGGAGGGGCTCGGTGCATGTGCGTGCCTCGGGTGAGCTTCTAGACCAATCTAGATGATATGTCGGTGTGTTAGGGGTTGGTTGTTAAAGCAAGCAATAAAAAGAAACAACATATTGGTTCCATTATCGGGACATGTTTTCAAAGTTGTGAGAATGGTGCATGATGATAGAGCGCTTAAACTTGGATAGTGTCAAAGCATGTCTTAAAAGAATGGAGGATGATTTTTCTCAGAGATTTAATACTTGGACCTAAGTTTGATGCATGTAAATGGGTAGAAAAACATCTATACCATCAGCTGTATGAGACCTTCTTTTGTTGTTTTCTAGTGGAGTTGCATGAATGGCTTTCAAGTGATTGCATCTAGATCAAGATGGTACTATAGACCTCACGTATGGACCCAAGATGAGTATCAAAGGCTACATGATGTTGATCTAACTTGGACACATGTTTTTGATCACTGGTGGAGTAGAGTATTGAAAAGTTACACCTTGGAGTACATGATTTCTATGTATTCTTGTCTAGAGGTTGCTGAGTTTGAGTTCTTGAGGGAGCCAAGAGGATCATTCTTGCATGTTATCCCTTTAGCTATAAAGATCATGATCATTACAGTGATTTTGGAAGAATTTCCTATGGCCAGCTAAGCTTCTTCTAAGTGCTAGGTGAGGAAGCTAGAGTGGAGGAAGATGGCGCACCTTGTGGATGAAAAGGAGAGGGAAGAGAGACATCTCAATTATAATGAATCTCGAGAGATGGATTTGGCAAGATAACGCAAAGTCTGTACGAGTGATGGATTTATGGAGGCAAACATTACGGGAAGGATTTGACATTCACGCAAAGGATGTGGAACTCGAGTAGTCTGATCTACCCCATCTTGGCAAGCATGGAAGAGAAACCCCCTTAGCTTCGGAGAGATCTCACCATATAAAGAAAGGAAAAGAGTCATTAGTGCACATGTGAATCCACCTGTGACCAACCCTTACCGCTTATTTTTCCAAATCCGTAGATAAGTATTACTAACCCAATTGGTATTGGTGGAAGTAACCAATCAACACCTGGGAGGTAAAATTTTTCATTTTGTACATCCATGCTACACAATCATTTCTTGTGTTCGAGGTATATTATCTAGTATAACGTTTGAAAAAGTATGGGTACACAAATCTTAGGTATTGCATTTGGAAGCAGATGGGACACACATCTCAGTAACAATGTAATATCATAAACTATTGGCGTGTAGTTTAGTGTGACAATGGGGACACAAGGCATGACCACTTCAGACCTTTTCTAGTAATGGGAGGTGGATATGGTGGGTCGGTGGAGTAAGAACTAGAGGACCCGGTGGACCTAGCTGATCTAGAGGATCTGGTGGGTTAGGAGGAACAAGTGTTGGTAGATCTAGTGGATCTGGTGGTAGAGATAACACCGGGTGGGAATCCGTGTTCTACATCGTAGACAAGGGCCTCAACCACCTCAGCAAGTGTTCTTTGAAATGTCTTTGCATTTGCCATATTACAAAGGTGTTGAGGATGTTGCAGAGAATGTACACAAATGTGAGTTTCTATGGCACACGAAGGGGATCACTACCCCATACCGGAAGGAAAGTTAGTTTGCAATGACGTTGTAAGGGTGGGTGCATAGTTAGTACCATAAGTATGACCCTCACCGATGCTGATAGATTATACCACACCGTAATGCCTTCTTAGCTAAATTCCATATTCTTGAGTTTGAATAGAAGAGCATTAGCACGTTGAAGGAGATTCAACAAGGTATGGCAGAGAGTGTGTGGGAGTATGATGTGTGCTTTAAGAATCTCTTGTCAAAATTGTCTTATGATATTCATCCTTCTCAACATGCTCAATGGTTTGTTGGAGGATTAATAATGCCCTTTAGGAGAGCATTGTCACATAATAATTTCATAGACCCACGTGAGGCTACCCCGCACATTAAGGTCGTGAGAATTGTGGTTACCAATGTTAGTCCTTTTCTTGAAGCTTAGATTGCTACCATGGCAAAACAATGGAGAAGTTATCTCGTGAACTTGGCACATGAGACTCACAAAGTGGCTTATGGTGCATGATTGTGAGGTAGAGGGTCATACGAAGGAGATTTATTGTCGTGAGATTGGTACATGCCATGATGGTAGGCTATGATATTTTCCAAGGAGATCATGATGCAATTATGTGTCTTCCACTCATAGCAGCGCAATCCTTAAGAATGTGTCTTTCTATTGAAATATTTTCACCTCTACTACTTATAACACCAAGGATTTTAGATTGATCTACAAGATACATGATTTCATTGATATTAGTGTGCGCGAATAGCGTTGAAAACAATTCCAATGATTATGGTCATCACTATGAAGGGCATGCAGATTGAGGAGCTTGTGGAAGAGTATTTTGCGGAGGATTTAGAGGCTGCATGAAATCATGGAGGCGGAAGAAGTGAATTCCCTAGTGGAAATTATTATAATTATGGGTCTATAGAGAATTACAAATGTGAATGTCTTGACCTACTACAGTGTTCTTGGTGTGGGAAGAAGAAAAAGTATGAGGAGTTCCTAGAATTATTTGAACACGTGAGCCAACAAAAATGGAAAGACAAGGGCGTCGGGATGGTAAGCATAAAGAAAGGAGACTCACAATGGATGTCAAGCGTGGTGCATGAGTCATAATTAGAACCTATACGGTGACAATGCAAGCTGAGGCTACACATGCTAGGGAAATACCAAAGCGAGACCACTTTTTTATAAGAGAAGAGGTGGTGCATGGGAAGTATCCAGATCACACTCATCAAAAGGAAGTTTATCAGGAGACCATGGATGTGATTCAAGCCAACAAGGAAAGATCCAAAGACCAAAGGAGTAGTCACGGAAACTAGAGAAAAAGAAGAGTGTTGAGGCTCTACAATTTGATATGGATGATGTCAAGGAGGTATGTAAGATGTTGAGGTAAGAAAATATCATCCCCTTACTAGGAGAGTGGTTAAGAGAGAAATTACCAAGCACTAGAGCAAAGCACGAAAGGAAAGTTTTACATGCTAATCTACCTCCTCACAACATTGACTATGATAAGGAAATTACCCTAAATGCCATGGCTGATGGATGACTCCTAAGAAATATCCTAATTGACATGGGTGTAGAAGTTAACATTCTCACCTTGGATGTGTGGAATCAAATGGGAAGGCCCCATTACATTCATCTTTGAATGTGTTGTATATGGCGAACAAGACGAAGGCAATGCCCATTGGAGTTTTGAAGGATACCGCTATCACTAACCAAGGCACAAAATTCACTGGAGACTTTGAAGTCTTGGCACTTGCTAAGGCGGACAACTTTCCAACATTACTTGGGTACCCCAGGTGCTATAAGAACAATGATGACTTATGTTTCAATAAGGGGTATATAAGTTTTGAGACTAAGGAGGAACATGTTATCATCCAATGACAGATGATGGAAAGTTAGCACCCTATACTAAACCCTTGGGAGAAGGAGATACATAAAGAATATGTGTGCCCACTATCAAAGACCTTGAATTTTTACATCCAATGGAACGGGTTATTCAAAGGCGAAGATGCTCAATCGTAAGTGATACCACTAGTGTAGCATGTGACAACTAGGTACACGTGATATATGAGTTAGTTGGAAGGTAGTTAAGAGGATTTATGATGAGAGTAAAAAGGTGCGCTCATCCAAGAGCCTACGAGGAAATAAGTTGCCAAGTTATACATGTGGAGCTGATCTTGATGTTTTCCTCGCGAGAAATAAAGACCCAATAAAGATGTGAGATCGAAAGGAGAAGGATACTTAGATATACCTTCCTTAGGACCACAAAGCACATTGATGGGCAACCTATCGTGATAACCTTCTAAAGTGGCACAAATTGAGAATCACGTTCTCTTTTAGGTTTTTCCAAAGCAATGTAACTAATATCGTCAAGATTATTATAGGAAGGAACCTACCTCATTTCACTTCCAAGCATGTGAGAAGGCCTGGATGGAAGGTGCATAAGCATTTTCACCTTATTTATGGGTGCATAATCTTTACTCCACCCTATAAGGTTACGCACGCACATGTTACATTCACTTAGAGATGCGCCATCAAACAAGAAACTGGTAGGAGTTTATGGTTGATCTCCTTTAAGATTTTGAATATCGAAGTACTAAGTCATTGGTGGATGAGGCGTTACAGGTTGTCAAGCGCCTTACTATGAGAGATAGCTCCATGGTAGAGGATAGAATACTAGAATTATTGGGTAAACCTATCTTAAAAGCATGCTTTGATCGGAAGAATCATAGGAGATACAACTTGGGCATGTATGCATAGAAAAGGAGAAAGGAAATTTGGTCTATGTGATTTATGGTAAAGAGGTGGAAAACTTGGATGTTAACCATACTATTGGTACACATGTAGTAATGGACAATGCTAATGAGAAAGAATGTGCATACCATGAAAACCCGAGAACTATGAAGGTTAACATTGGCTCGGATACGGAACCTAAGGAGGCTACTATCGGGGACTAGTGGTCAGAGAAGGAGGTTTAAAAGATCATTGATTTGTTACGTGAGTTTCAGGATTTATTTCCACGTGGGTACCATGAACTTAAAGGAGTTCACCACTCTTTAGGGGAAATGCGAATCAAAGTAAAGGAGGGATATTTGGAAGATACCTTACCGGATGAATCTGAATCATGTGTCAAGGTCAAGGAAGAGATTGATAAGATGATCACTTGTATCATTGACGTTGTTAAAGAATCAGAATGGATAAGTCCAATGGTCATTAGCATTAAGAAGGATGGGAGGATAAGGATTTTTGTTTATTATAGGGATCTGAATGTGGTATGTTTTATTGACCCTTTTCCAACCCCCTTCACTAAAGAGATCCTAGAAGGAGTAGCCGGGTGCGAGATCTATTCTTTCATAGACATATTATAAGGATATCATCAGGGTATAATTGCAAAGGAGGACCAATAAAATACAAATTTCACCACTAAATGGATAATTTTTACTACACATTCATGCCTTTTGGACTAAAGAATGTGCTTGTTGTGTTTTTGTGCATTGTGGTTCAAAGGCGTTTGAATTCATCTTTAAGTTTCTACAAGTCTACCTAGATGACCGTAGAAGCATATGGATTAGCGAGGACCATTTTGGTAATCTAAGGCTGATGTTTGAAAGATGTCGTGCATTAAGGATATCCCTCAACATTAAGAAACATGTTTTCACTACTCCATTTGGAACCATGTTGGGGCATATCATAAGTAAGGAAGACTTGTTTGGTGGATCTTGCCAAATTTTTCGTTATTGTGAGATTGGGGGAACTTACAAGTCGAGTGCGGTGCACAGATTCCTTAGGCATACGGGGTATTACCATAAATTTATTAAGGGGTATGCCAAGATCACCATGCCATTGGAAAATTTGCTAAAACACAAAATTACATTTCATTGGGGAGAGGCGCAAAGCAGATGGCATTTGATACATTAAAGAATAGACTTATTACTACGCCCATATTACGCTTTCCTTCTTGGGACAAACCATTTCATGTGCATATTGATGCTTCATGGATAGAAATTGGAGCATTGTTGGCACATCCAGGTGAGGGAACTATTGACCACCCTCTTTGTTTCGCAAGCAGGAAGCTAACCCCAATAGAACATAACTATACTACTACTGAGTGTGAGGCATTGTCAATGATCTTTGTACTTAAAAATTTAGGTAGTATCTATCGGCAACACCTTTTATATTTTACACAAACCACATGGCATTAAAGTACTTGGTAAACAAGCCCATTTTAAAAAGGTGCATATGCAAGTGGGTCCTATTGTGTCAAGCGTTTGAGTTTACAAATTATGAAACCGAGTAAGATTAATTTGGGACTCACCATTTATCAAGGATTGACTTAAGGAGGACATGCAAACCATCGACGATATAATGTCGGATGCACAACTATTTAAATTGTAAAGTGCGTGCCCTTTGACTTAGAATATATTATGGTGTTTCTAAAAAATGGTATGGTGCCAAAGGGAGTGAAGACTTTAGAAAGGAAACAATTAGCTATACATGTCACGCCCTACATGTTAATTAGTGGAGACTTATACAAGCTAGGCCGCGATGAGGTTTTGCATCGGTGTGTGTTAGAGCATGAGCATGCTACAATCATGGAGGAAGCACATGGTGGAATTACAAGAGGACACTATGCAGGGAATGCAACCATGTGCAAGATCCTTCTAGTAGGATTTTGGTGGGAAATGGTTTACAAATATTATATCAAGTATTACAAGGCATGTGACCACTATCAGTGCCTTGGTAAACTAGGGAAAAGAGATGAAATGCCATTAAGGCCAATAGCTAGCATTGAGCCATTTGAGAAGTGGGTGATTGACTTTGTAGGCCCTATTTCACTTGTCATGTGGAGGACTGGTTCAGGCATATATAATTACCTGTATTGATTACTTAACATGGTGGGAAGAGGCAAAACCTACAAGGGATTGCACCGCAACCATAAACAAGATTCTTGTGGGAAAATATAATCAACAGGTATGGGTGCCCTTTGAGTTTGAATAGTGACAAAGGTACACATTTCTTGAATGAGACAATTAGGATCTTGTTGGTATAATTCATGGTGGCTCATCACAAGACTACCCCTTATCACCCTAGGACTAATGGAACAGCCGAGGCATTCAACAAGATACTAAGTCACATGTTGACAAATATTTGTGATGTTGGGAGACAGATTGGGATGACAAAGTCTCAATCATGCGTGTTATGGTCGTATAGAACAACTTACAAGAGATTGAACAAATCCATACCATTTCAATTGGTATTTGGTGCGGAAGCCATTTTACCAATAGAATTTATGCTACCCTATCTATGTATTACGCGCACAGGAGGACTGGCCGATGAACAAGCATTACAAGAGCACATGGATAAGTTAATGCAGTTGGATGAAAGGTGATCACTTTCCATATGGATTCAGAAGACTGAGAAAGCAAGACAAAAATCATGGTAGATTGTCACATTAAGAATAGACAATTTGAAGTTAGGAAGATGGTTCTACTGTATGATTCTAAGTTTTGTGCCATCCTGGGAAGCTCAAAGTCCATTGGTTAGGGTCGTACATTGTGTCTTACATCCTTGATTCAAGCGTGTGCTAGTTACAAGTGCTAGATGGGACAAGGTTGCTAGGATATTTCAATGGGAGTAGGTTAAAGCCCTACTATAAATAAGGCTTCTATGTGTCTATAAAATAAGGCAATATTGCCAATTAGATTAGGTTTCCCTTAATGCTTTCCCCTTTTGGTTGTTTCCTTTGTCGTCATTTTTAGTTTTGTGTTGCACGTTGGTGCACCAATAGCTAATTGCATTAGAAGTGGTTCTATGCACAAAGGACCGCACATGCATTTTTATGTCGAGTGGATTGGCAGATACTGTTATCCAAAATTCACCCCAAGGGTAATTTTGATAACATGCATCAGAATATTCAAGTCCCAGGAAAATAGATTGATTCAAGGCCCAAAATCATGTTTTTGGGGTCCCTCGCCTTTTTCTAACTCTCCCATCCAAGGAGGAATCCCAACAGGTTGATAAAATGGAAGAAATGCAGAAAATAAGGTTGCAGGACTGTGTTAAGGCATTTCGGGTCTGAAGGGCTCGGGTCGTACCAGTTCGGGTTGAACTGAGGTTCGTCGTACCAAGCTTGGGGCTGAAAAAACAAGAAAATCAGCTAAGTCCTAGTCCAGGCGGTCTGCGGGATAGTTGGGACGTCGGGACACGTGGGACGCGAAAAGCCGAACCGGCCAGAAAAATGAAGCAAATTGCCTAAGTCTTGTTTCACGCAGTTTGGGACAGTTGGGACAAAAGTACGCGCAGGACGCGGATCGGCCGGTTTGGTACAAGTCAATCCATTTCGAGCGGATCGGAGATATTTTTCCCGTGAAGTTCGGGACAGCTTGGGACAAAAGTATGCAGAGGACACGAACCAGCTGATTCGGCCAAACAGGGACTTTCGTCTGGGACAGCCAGGGCCAAAAGGACGCGTGGGGCGAAAAGCTGAAAGAGCCGAGAGTGAATGGAATCTCGCCACGTGTCTTCACCATAACAAGAACAAGGAAGCCCGAATCAGGTGGTTCGAGATATTTTTCCCAGGTAGTTTGGGACAGCCAGGCCAAAAGTACGCGAGGGACGCGTGGGACGCGAAAAGCCGAAAGAGCCACCAACGAATCAAATCTTGCCACGTGTCTTCACCTCATCGGCCCGGCGGGAAAATTTTGAAAATTTTCCAAAGGCAAAAACAAAAGGGAAATGGTCAGGAAGGGCCCGCGTCTAATGAAATCATGCCATGTGGCACTTGAGTGGTGGAGCGCAGGGGAAAAATGGGAAAATTTTCCCAAAGTAAAAATAACAAATTTTAAAAGGACAAAGTGCGCCCCTCAGACCTGAGCCAATAAAATAGCGCCACGTGTCCAAGTGGCAAGAAATTAAGGAAGGGCCCGACAAGAATTTTCAGAGGATGAGCCCATGGATGAATCAGAGCCCGACACATGTCATCCAAGTGGCAGAGCGTGGAAAAAATTCAAACTTTTTCCCGCCGATCTGTTTTGGCCTGTTTTGCCCTAAATCTTCAAATTGCCATAACTTTCGATCCAGAGCTCAGATTTTCATGTTCTTTATATCAATGGAAAGCTAGAAAAATTCTCTACATGATTCCAAGGTCAATCTTGCATTTTGGTTCAGTTTGGAGAGAGAAAATCAAGAAACATCTCTGACGCGTGGTAATGGCTAGAACTGACGTTTCAACAACTAGTTTTAATGCACATGGGTCACATTCTTCTTCAACGATGGCCAGAACTGACGTTTCAACAACCAGTTTTAATGCACATGGGTCGCATTCTTCTTCAGCATGGCCAGAAGTGATGTTTCAACCACCGATTTTAATGAAGAATGTGTTTTGGTCAATGGTTGGACTGCTTGCACGTTTTCCTACATTTCTCTCTCCTGGGCTCGACCCATGCATTGTATAAAGCCAGATTTGGCTCATTTTTTAAAAGGTTGTTCATCTTTTCAGCTCTGCCCTCCCTTCTTTTCTTCTCCAGGGTTGAAAATGGAGTTCGAACCTCCTCCCCGCTCTGTAATGGCGTTTTTGCCTTTTACCATTAAAATGATGTTCTGTGCAAACTTCTGAAGCAACAAAAACGTGTTTCGTGATGCATCTGTCCATCCTTGCTCATTTTTCACTTGTTTTCTTCTTTCCTCTCTTCATTGTAGGTATTTGTGCATGTTTGAATGTTCATTACAGGTTTGGAGCTATGTTCATGGAGTTTTGGGACATTTTCTGTGTGAAATCTATCCTTGGGTTTGTGATGCATCTATCCATCCTTCCCATTGCTCACCTCTCCTTGTTCCATGGTAGTTTTGATAGATGTTCAACATTCTCCTTCTCTGGTGTATCACCATTTTAGTGTAGGCTTTTGTTCTTTTCTCTCTCTCTCTCTCTCTCCTGTCTCCTTGGTGGTTAGATTAGGATTAGATTAGCTTGCCTGCACTGGAATAGCTTGTGGCAGGTAGTTTAGGAGTAGGAACCAGCCTTTTCTGGAGATTCCTTTCTCATTTTCATGAGTCCCACACTCAAAGAAAGGATTCAATGTTGTGCAATCACACTAGATGCTCGAGTGATCAACCTAGAAATCGATCAATATCCGTGGGTGCTTGATTTTGCACTAACATATATGTTTAAACAAATTCCTTTGACAAGCGACTATTGGGAAACTAATTCTAAAGATAGAAGAATGGGTGGTACGGTGGATTAAGGTGTTTGGATTTGGGCGTTATAAAAGTGTGTTGAGAGAAGTTTTAAGACCAAAAAGAGGAGAAATATCACGTAGTATAACATAAGGTAGGCAACACCATGGGAAACTACTTGGTAGTTAGTGTAGAGGTTATGTTCTTTAGCACGATGATGTGCATGAAGGAGGTTTGTGGTAGTAAAGTAGTGTTGGAGTGCTAGAAGGTTATAGTTGTGACATGTGAAGGGAAGTCGTGAAAGTTAAGTTGAGTAAAATAAAGTACTCTATTAAAAAGAGACGTTGAGACACATGGTCGAAAGAACTTTAAGGTGTTGGAAAAGTATAAATAGAAGGGTAAGGGTAGTCATTTTGACTACTTTGCCTTAGAGAATTTATTTGTGTGCTGACAAGCTCAAAGTGTGATGAGGGTTTTACAAAGGAGATCAAAGAACTTTTCACGAACCAGTGTGATTGTGTGAAGTTGTGGAGTAATCTTATGGTGCAAACAAGAGGAGAAAGGAGACAGTAGGGTAGGAAGGGGTTGCATGAGAGAGAAGCGTGGAAGTCGTCAAGTTCGATAGATGTAGGAGATGTTAAGAGCACCTAGGGCATGAAGGAAAGGAGGAGGAATATGGCACCGAAGAAGGCCCATACAAAGAGACCAGTGGTGGAAAAGGAGGATCCCATGGAAATTTACTCAGAAATGTAGTACCCTCCTAGAGTTATCAAGGCATAAAAGTGGATCTCGAAGCTATACAAATGCAAAATCAGTGAGTATAACCACAAGACAAGTGACAACGAGAAGCTGATGAGGGAAGACTTGGTTTTGGACACTCCGATGGTAGATGAGCTTGAAACCCTAGGGTTAATGACTCAATACAATAGGAATTACAAAAGACCGGAATCTTGCAGCTTATTTCTTTGTGAAACCTGCCCTTATTCATGTGGTTAATGTCGCAGTGCATGAGGACTTCTTTAATTTTGTGGGGCAAATTATGAGGATAACAGATCACTTGATTAAGACAATCACAGGACTGAAAAACATCGGTGAGTACATGGCACTCGCTTTATGTGCCACTTCCAATATTGAGGAGCTGGCAAAGAAATTATACTATGAGAAGGGAGGTAGGGCATAGGTAATTCCATATCTCCCAAACCCAAATATTAAGAGTCACCTCTCGGCTCATTAGTCAAATTGGGTGTGATATAGAGATGGACAGACATTAACATGAGGTTCTTATACATGGCCTATGGAGTGTCAAAGCGAGTACATTATAACTTTGATGAGTTTATCATGAAGGGCATTATTGAGGAAGCGCAAAGTGTAGAAACAAGGCAGAGCAAAGATCACATGGGGCTCCATCATACTGTTCATCGTATTCTAGGAGATTGGTGTCCCAGATGGACCAATTGTGAACATTTGGGTTCACTCACCCATACATGCATCCCCCGCACCCAATTCACAAAGGTCACCTATGATGGGACCATCTCGAGTGCTTACAAGGCTCGGATGAACATGTGGTTTGAGTGATTGCATGAAGCTTTTGAGAACAAGTGGCACATCCCCATGAGTTACCACAAGTTTTTGGGGACCAAGTAAAGTTTTTCATCACATAACATTTTTGTCTAGCAAAATTTATAATGGCCAAGGGAGAGATGGGGCCATGGTGCAAACTCCCTTTGTATTTACTACCAAATATTTGAAATGTGCCATCAACCGATAAAGGATGCATAGAAGTTGGTTTTTGATGTGGACAAATTAGATGTTGATGTCCACACATTGCACGCAACATACAAATTTGGCACTCGACATGCTTATGTTGAAGTTTTGGAGCTAAATTTTTGGACTTACACCCTCAAGTCAGTGTTACCATCAAGGGGTATGTCCATCAAGTGTTCGTAGTTACACCCCCAAAACACAAGGGGGATTGAGGTGGAGGTTACAGACTCTCCCTTCCAAATCCACGGGAGACACCAATCCCACCCATGAAAGAAGTGTAGGAAGAAGAGGAAGAAAAAGAGGAACAAGATGAGGGAAAGTTAGATACGTCTGGGAAGAGGAAGTACTACACACGTCGAAATGGATCAAGGGCGTCAACACTTCACAAGGTAGCACCGAGGCCTCATTTCCAAGGTGTGAGGAAGGGAAGGAAGAGGAGGATCCTGAATAAAAGAAGCAGAAAACACAAGATGCATCGAGCTCCACTACATGCTCGGAGGAAGGAGAAGAGGAGGACAACGCCACCTTCAAGGTAGAGTTAGAGTTAGAACTTGAGGAGTAGGAAGTTGAAGATAGAGCTAAGGTTGAGGGTGAGGTGCATGAGAAAGGGAAGGAGAAATATGTAAAACCAAAGAAAATTCCAACACACGAGGCCTCCCCAACACAGACCACCAACCCAGGAGGAGGAGATAAAGGGGACTCCTTCACTATAAAGGAGGATAAAGGATTTACCCTAGGATCAAAGAAGAAAAGGACCAAGCGTAAGGCAACGAGGAAGAAGTGGACCCCCATGTCCCCACATATGGACTTCATGGATGACCCCACAAAGGTGTTACATACAAGGTTTCAAGCCACCCTCCCACCAAAAAAAGTTGCATGGTTGGGATTTGATGGACCAAGACGGGGTGTGCCCAGGACCCTAAGATGCTCACTTGGAACATGCACTACCACTCCGAGGAACATGAGTTTGAGGTCAAAAATCATGCAATCGGACCATTCATTTAAAGAAGAAAGGATTAGATACATATAAGGTGGTGGATCCTTACCACCTAACAGATGAGTAGTCATGTAATGCATTACGCGAGAAGATGGTCATGCGACGTTATTCAAAGCATCTTAGATGCAAGAGCCACTTTGTTTGGACCTTGGTCATGGAAAAGAAAGAGAAGGAAAAGGAAGTAGACAAATTGTGCCAAGAACTCAATGGTGAAAATCATGAACCAAGGAGGTATATGACTAAGTTCGTCCCTGGTAAAAATCATTCCGGACAATGTCTCAGGTGGTGGTAAGTCGTGCTGGGACCGATTACGGGGATGAAATGGAGTACCTCGAGGACCTCGTGGGGATGTTACTCATTAACATCAAGGATGGTGCAGGCCCCACAGCTGTAGATCTTGTAAAGGAAAAAGAAGAGAACAAGGTCACCATTGAAGCTCGGATCACTGAGTTAGAATACTTTCTCTCCCAACTCAAGGAAGCAAATATACTAGCAGATAGGGGCTTCAACAACTGTAGAAAATGTGAGCCAATTATCGACACGTGGGTGATGGAGGAGGAGGCAGCCCTTAATGTTTTGTAGTAGATCCCTACTAAAAAGGTGGAGTGCACACAATTGGTTGTTAACACCACGGCCCAGAAAGAGAAAATAAAGACAAAGCGCAAGAAGTCGGAATTGAATCGGTGAACTCTGAGACTCCATCACTGAATAGATGGATGAGTTCGAAGGTGTCTGCGTGGATTTGGGGGTGGTTATAAACATGTTGAAGGGGGAGGTGGAAGATATCCTCCCAGACTAGGTGCCCAGCATCGTAGGAGAAGCACTAGAAAATTCCCTATTAAAATTGAGAGCCTAGGAAAAGTTGAAGGATGAGATAGATGCGGAGTTCCTTGAACTCCTCCAATTAGTTGCATAACATATTCCTCCATCCTTCAATTCTTTATTCAAATTCTTTCCCAACCACTATTCTTTATTCTTTAGAGAAACATTCTTGCCTTAGCAGATTTGGGTCAACAAGTTTTTATTCAAGGAGCGCAAAGGATTGTCGGGTGGCAACCAGGTTTAGTGTGGGGTGATGTTGGACCCCTAAAATAACTAAGTACCTAAGGCATGAAGCCTTGTGGCACATAGAAGCAGGGCACAAAGGCATGTGAAGAAGTAATTCTTGGAGAGGCATGAAGGCCCGAGCCCAGGTAGGATGGATTCAGGGACTTAGTGAGTTTTGGACAACAGGAAAATATGTGCATAACGAGTGAACAAAAAAGTGACCAGATACAGATGTGGATAAGCTATGGAGACTTGTGGCTCAAGGAAAGGATATTCTATGGCATCAATGCAATTATCATGAAAAGATAAGGAGTTGACATTGTTAAGGATTAGTAAGAAATTACATGCTAAAGGCACTAGATTGAGGGAAATGCATGACAACATCTGATATATTCCTGGGTAGTGGTAGAGCAATCATGAGAGGATTCCTTCAAGATTTCGTAGGTAATGATGAGCGGTTAAGAGAAGATTTCTTCTTGTTCTTCATAGGGATGGTTTTCTAGTAGGGTTTTAAAAAGAGATAAGTTAGTATGTGTGTAAAGGTATGCAAGAAAGAGAGCAAGAGAAATGTAGAGGTATTGTGTAATGTGTAATGGTGAGCTCTATAATGTATAAAGGCTCTTCTACTATGAACGTTCCCAGAGATGGAACCCTTTTTGATGTAATCTTGGCTACTGTATTTGATTAATGAATATAATGAAGAGTTTCAAAAGCACTCATGTGATGGATCTTGATCTCACAATTCCCTTATGTTCATGTATGTTTTTTCGTATAGTATTCATGGTTTGATTCTAATTTCATTTAGTTGATCATGTTATACCATGCTCTGATGCATTAGACTAGGACTAGTTCTTTATCTCAATTCCCAAAATGGGTATGTTCATTCCATGTTTATGCAAGCACTCCCTTACCAAGGGTGATAATTCTCACAAAGCTCACATAAAGGAGGGGTTTGGAAATTGCACACACCTTGGGTGAGCTTCCAAACCAATCTAGATGATATGCTAATGTGTTTGGGGTTGGTTGTTGAAGCAAGTAGTAAGAAGATACTACACCCCTATAATTCCCACCGCTACAATTCCATCATAAGCCTCTTCCATGCTTGCAAAGCGCTCATGCTCAAGCACGCACCGACATAAAACCTCATCATAACCTAGCTTGTATAAGTCTCCACTAATTATAATGTAGGGTATGGCACGTATGGCTAACTATTTCCTTTCCAAAGACTTCATTCCCTCTGGTGCCACACCCATTTTAAGAAACACAAAGCAATATCTTCCAAGTAAGAGGGTACACACTGCAATCTGAATAGTTGTGCATCTGAATTATATCCTCAATGCTCTGCGTGTCCTCTCCTGAGTCAATCCTTGATAAATGGTCGACCCAAATTACTCTTACCCGATTTTAAAACAATCGTAAACTCAAACTCCTGGAACAATAAGACCCACCTGCATATGCACCCTTGCAAGATGGGCTTGTTCACCAAGTACTTTAATGCCATGTGGTTCATTTAAAAGATATAAGGTATCACTATAAAATAGTACCTAAATTTGTGTAGCTCGTAGATCATCAATAATGCCTCGCACTCCATGGTAGTATAATTCTATTCTATTGGGGTTAGCTTCCTACTAGAAAAGCACAAGGGATGGTCAACAATCCCCTCCAGGTTGTTCTAAGAGTTCTCCAATCACCATCCCTGAAGCATCAACATGTACATGGAATGGATTATCCCAAGAGGGAAAGTGTAATATGGGTGTGGTGATAAGCCTATTCTTCAATGTGTCAAATGCCATCTGTTGCGCCTCTCCCCAATGAAATGTACTTTTGTGCTTCAGCAACTCCTCCAATGGCACGATGATCTTGGCATACCCCTTAATAAATTTCTAGTAATACCCTATATTCCCAAGGAATCCATGCACCATGCTCTAGCTAGGTAGGCTCCCCTAATCCCACAATAATGAAAAATTTGGCAGGATCCACTAGCAAGCCTTCTTTACATATGATATGTCCCAACAAGGTGTCAAATGGAGTAGCAAAAACAAATTTCTTAATGTTGAGAGATATACTCAACTATCGGCATCTCTCAAACATCAGCCTCAAATTATCACAATGGTCCCTCACTAATCCATATACTATCCAGTCATCCAGGTAGACTTGTAGAAATTTATGGATGAATTCCTGAAACGCCTGAACCACAATGCGTGAAAACACAAAGACGCACATTCTTCAATCCAAAAGGTATGACCATATAGGTAAAAATTCCCCATTCAATGGGAAAATTTTATCTTTTCTTGGTCCTCCTTTACAATTCTAACCTGATGATATCCTAAGAATCCATCTGTGAAAGAATATATCTCACACCTAGCTACTCCTTCCAGATCTCTTCAGGTGAAGGGGGTTGGAAAAGGATCAATGACACACACCGCATTCAAATCCTTGTAATCAACACAAATCCTTATCCTCCCATCCTTCTTAATGTTGATGACCATCAAACTTATCCACTTTGATTCCTCAACAACCTCAATGATGCTTAATGTAATCATCTTGTCAATCTCCTCCTTGACTTTGACGCACGTGATTTGGATTCATTCGATAAGGTCTCTTCCGAATTGGGTGTGCACCTTCCTTTAACTTGATCTTCATTTCTCCCAAGGAGTGGTGAACTCCTTTAAGCTCATGGTACCCACACAAAAATAAATCTTAAAATTCATGCAATATATCAATAATATTTAAAACCTCCTTTTTGTCCAATAATCTCCAATAGTAGCTTCCTTAGGTTTCGCCTCTAAACCAATGATAACCTCCTTGGTTTGCAGGGGTTCATGGTAGGCGTGCACTATCTCATCATAACTATCCATAACCTCACTCATACTTATAGTATGGTTAACATCCAATATTTCCACCTCTTCACCATCTATCATGTAGACCAACTTTCCTTTCTCTTTTCCATGTATGCACACTCAAGTTGTACCTCCACTAATTATTCTTCATCGAAGTGCACTTCCAAGCCAGTTTCCCCAACTCTAGTACTATGTCCTCCACCATGTAATTATCTCCCATAGTTAGGTTCTTAAGAACCCAGTAGCACCTCATTCAGTGATGGTTTAGTACTATGATACTCAAAATCTTGAAAGAGATCAGTTACCAACTCCTGCCAATTTCTTGTCCGACAAGACAACTCGAGTGAATGTATCATGCACGAGCGTAGCGTTGTAAGGTGGAGTAAAGCTTATACACCCATAAATATGGAGGCAATGCTTCCACACCTTCCATCTCATGCCTTCTCACATGCCTGGATGTGAAATGAGGTGAGTTCCTTCCCATGATAATCTTGTATAGCAGTAGGTGCATTACTTCAAAGAAACCTAACAAAGAACATGATTCTCACCTCACACCACTCTAGAAGGTTATCATGATGGGTCGCCCACCAACGTGTTGTGGTCCCAAGAAAATTATAGCTAAGCATACTTTTCCTTTTGATCTCACATCTCCATTGGGTCTCCATTGCTTGTAGGAAAACATCAAGGTTGGCTCCCCCAGTGTAACTTGGAAATTGTTTTCCTCCTGGCACTGACTAAGCATGCCTTTGTTACTCTCGTCACAGAGCCTCTTAACTACCTTTTGACTAACTCATATGTCTTATGCACCTAATTATCACATGCCACACTAGTTGTATCACTTATAGATTGAGCATCTTCCCACTAAATAACGCCTTCTTTTGTTGGTTGCACAACCTCAAGGTCCCTAATAGTGCACACATAGATTATGTCTAGGTCTTCTTCTCCCAAGGGCTCAATATAGGGCATTGACTTCCCATCCATCAAAGGAATGATAACATGTTCATCCTTGTTCTCAAAAATTATATACCCCTTATTGAAATGTAAGTTAGCATTGTTCTTATAGCACTAGGGGTGCCCAAGTAACGTTGGAAAGTTGTCCGCCTCAGAAAACACCAAGACTCTGAAGTTTCCAATGAGTTTCTCCTTGGATAGTGATAGTAGCATCCTTTAAAACACCAATGGGAATTGCCTTTGTCTTATTATCCATATACAACACATTTGAAGATGGTTGTAATGGGGCCTTCCCATTTGATTCCATGCATCCAAGGTGAGAACATTAACTTCCATGCCTCGTGTCAATCAAAATATTACTTAGGATTCATCCATCAACAACTGCATTCAAGGTAATCTCCTTATCATAGTCAAGGTTGTGAGGAGGTAGATTAGCATGTAAAACCTACCTCTCGCGCTCTCCTCCAATGTTTGGTACTTTATCTCTCAACCATTATCCTAATAGAGGGATGATATTCTCTTAGCACAACATCTTACACACCTCTCTGACATCATCTATATTTATGTCTTGAGGGACCTCAATGACTTTTCTTCTACTCCAACTTCCTAGATTGCTCTTTTAGACACTAAATTTCCCCTTGAAGACTTCTAATTACTTTTATGGTCTCTTGATAGACTTCCTTCTAATGGGTAGGGTCTGAATACTTCCCATGTACCACTTATTCTCTTGTAATTAGTGGTCTCTGCTTTAGTATCTCCCTGGCATGTGTAGCCTCACTTCGCATCGTCACCAAGTCAGAGTTCTAAATCTAATTCATGCACCACCCTTGGCATCTAATATTGATCAACATGCTTTACACTCACCATCCCAGCGCCCTTATCCTTCCACTACTTCGGGCTCATGTGTTCAAACGATTTCGGGCATTCCTCATGTTTATTCTTTTTCCCACACTAAGAGCACTGCAACAAATCGGGACACTCATGCTTGTAGTGTTTTGTAGATCCATAGTTATAGCAGGTTCCATGAGGGAATTCACTCCTTCTACCCCCGTGATTTCCACGACCTCTAAATCCTCCTTGAAAGCCTCTACCTCAACCTCCTCCATCTATCGCACTTCATAATGAAGACCATCATCCTTGGAGTTATTTGCAACACTGGTCTAGCACACACCAGTATTAATGGCATCATGTATTTGGTTAATCAATCTACAATCCTTGGTGTCATGAGTAGTAGAGGTGAAAATTTTGCAATAGCAAGACACATTCTTATGGATCGCGCGTTGTAGTAGTAGACACCTACTTGCATCATGATCTCTGTGGAAAATCTCATAGTCTACCATCATCACACATACCGATCTCCGAGGACAATTATCCTTCGTATGCCCTTCTACCTCCCAATCTATACACCATAACCCACTCTGAGTCTCGTGAGCCGAGTTCGAAGAAAATTTGTCCATCCGCTTCCATTGCAGTAATTTGGTCTTCTAGGAATAGACTAACTCCTGTATCAACACTTCCTACTACCTCGACGCAAAGTAGCCTCTCGGCCTTGCACGATCTCGTGAAAGTCTTCTATGAAAGTGCCCTCCTAAATGGTATGAGTAGTGCTCGAGGAACCACTAAGCATACTTCAAAGGGTGAATGTCATAAGATAACTTGACTAGGAGAGTCTTTAAACATGTGTCATACTCTCGCACACTCTTTGTCATTCCTTGCTAAATCACCTTCAACATGCTTTGATGTTTTTTTGTTCAAACTTAGGTATGTGGAACTCCGTAAAAAGGCTTTACATAGTGCAATGTAATCCACCACTTTTGTCGTGTGGCTCATACTTCATGTACTAGCTATGCACATGCCCTTACAACGTGGTTGAAAACTAACTTGCCTTCCACTCTTGGGAAGTGATTCCCTTTGTGTGTCATAGTAACTCACACTTGTATACATGTTTCGCAAAGCATCCTCAATGCCCTTGTAATCAAGTAAGTGGAGCGACATCTCATAAAACACTTGTTGATGGTGTTATGGACCTTGTCCGCCAAATCCAGGACCTTGATTCCCTTTGGTGTTTCCTCCACCACTAGACCCACTAGATCCACTAGTGCCAACTCCTCTAGATCCACCATATCCTCCTCCTATTATAGGTAAGGGGCCTAACGCAATTGTGCCTTGTGATCCCACCATCATGCTAAATTATGACCCGACAGTCTGTGATACCGAACCACTCCTAGATGTGTTTCTCGTGCCACTCCTAGACATGATACTCAAACCTTGTGATCCCACACCTTGCCCAAATGTTGTGCTAGACAAAATACCCCCAAACACAGAAATGATTATGTAGCCATAGATGTACCAAATGAAAACATATACCTGCTAGGTGTCTCTCGACTACCAATATCAATACCAACTAGATTATCAAAACTTATCTTAGGAATTGGAAAACTAAGCGCAAGATTACCGTTGCCATGTGGGTTAAGATTTGTGTCTATGGCTCTCCTCCTATCTTTATATGACAAGCTCTCTCTAGAAGTTGAGGGGGTTTCTCTTCCACACTTGTCAAGATGGGGTAGCTCAGACTACTCATGTTCCATGTCCTCCGCGCGAACCTCAAATCCTTCCCACAATGTTTGCCTCTATAAATCCATCACTCCTGTAACTTCGCATTGTCTTACCAACTCCCTCTCCCGAGCTTCATTATACTTGATCTGCCTCTCCTCTCTCTCTGTTTTCACCGAAAGGTCCATCATCCTCTACCACGCTAACTTCTACGCCCTACGCTTTGGTAGGAGTTTAGCCAGCCATGGGAAAGGCTTCCAAACTCAAAGTAATGATTAGGATCTTGATAGCCAGTGGGATATCACATAAGAGAAATCCTCTAGGCTCCCTCAAGAATTCAAACTCGGTAATCTCCGGGAAAGAATACGTAGAAATATTATATTCTAAGGTATAGCTAGTCAACACTCTACCCCACCAATGATCAATGGCACGGGTTCATGTTATATCGAATCATACAACCACCGATATTCCTCCTAGGTCCAAACATGAGTTATATGGTAAAATCTTAACCTTGATGCATATGTTGATAGTCATTCATACAACTGACTCTACTGGGGAAACAAGAGAAAAGGTCTCATATAACTCATGATACAGGTGATCCTCTACCCATTTATGTGCATCAAACTCAATCCGGTCTTAAATCTTTGAGAAAAATCATCATTCATGTTTTTGAACCATGCTTCAACACTATCCAAGTTTAAGTGCTTTTTCATTACACATTTCTCTCACAATAGCTTCAAAAGAGGTCCCGAAAACAGAACCAAGATGTAATCATTATTTTACCCTCAATACCTCTTTCTAACCCCAAGCGTGTTGGCCTATCACCTAGCATACGTTGGGCACTCACGACACATGCGTGGGTGTCGAGCCCCTCCTTTATGTGAGCTTTGCAAGAGAGTTATGCCATTAATGGAGGATTATTTGCATAAACATAAGTACATGCATCTACTTAAAAGGCAAAATATATAACTAACAGATCTACACATCAATGCATCACAAAAGGTAAATAAACATTGTATGAAGCACAAGGAACTAGATCTGAGTCATGACAAGCCAAATAACATGAGGGTTTACACCCATAAATAAGATGTATAGAATAGATCCATGTATATTGATTTAAAAGAGTTTCTAGTAGCCACACTACATAAAAGGGTCATCTCAGACCATATACATCAAATGATAGAGGTCCAACCCCTACAAACTCATCTGATCATAGATCCTAACTATGATTTCCCCATTATAACCCTTATTATAGACCCCAGTACCCATACATATGCTTAATGATATCCCTTACAACCCTCTAGCACCAAGAACTCTAAACCATCATGAGCTCCAAACCCTTAGCATTTCCTAACATTTCTACAACACCTTGTTACCCTCCTTCTCTTAGCACTCCCATACCTTCTAGCACCTTTGCACTACCTTCTCCCCTCTCTTTGTTTATGTCCCAACACTTCTTTAAATAGGATTAATGTCCACTACCATGACTTCTCTCATGCACAGATCACATGCCAAGTGTCAATGTGGTCCTCCATTGGTGAATGCTTATCCTCTTTGCAAAACCTTCCACTAACTATAATGATGCCTCTAGGAATATTACCTGCATGGAATATCATTTCCTTGGTCTATAAGGTTCCAAGCTGACACCTTATCCACTTACCATGCCTAGTCAAGTCCTCACATTTTTCCTCAAGTGACTTCATGATGCCAAATATGGCTAAGTCCTTTAAACCCTTGTTCTAGCTCCCACACGCGCCCTGGTTTCACTTAAACCCTTTTCCTACGTACTTTTCCCTAAGCACCCTTCTATCTACTAATATTATGTGCACGACTCTAAAAATATTTCATGATACAATCTATGGGAGGGAAAATCTATCACCTACCTATGTGATTACAAATAGAGCTAAAAATAGTTTAATATAAGCTAGGAAATTATCTCCTAGACCACCCATGTCATTGTATCTTGAATTACCTCAAGCTTCTCAACCTTCTATTTCTCCTATTGTTGAGCCAAGTATGTAACCTATTACTTCCACATCACAAAACCCTACCTAGCAAAAGGAAGATGAATAAATGAAGGCTTTGATCAAAAATTGACAAAAAAAGTTATATCCCTAGAAAAACAACAAGCCCAATCCTATAAAAATTATCAAAATCAAGGGAAATCTTCAAATAAGGGATATCAACCATATAGAAACCAACAGTCTAATCAAAGATATGCACAAAATTAGCAAAATAATAGATGGCAAGGTCAAAGTGCTCCTCTTCCATTGGCAAAATTCCTCCTCGGTAGGTACTTCTTGTTCCTAGTTCAAGTGCGACTTTAATTCTGTATAAAATAATAATGTACAAGAAACAAAGTGGTGTTTTCCATGTAACCTTCCTCATAACAAACCGGGTTTTGAAAGGAAAATAACCATCAAGCATACATGGTATAGGGATCTTCCAGTCAACAAGAACCGTTACTAGAGGCACCAAATCCAACCGTGGGAGTAATTCAAGAGACCAACAATGACACCAAACTCATGTTCTTTGGAGATGAGGATTTCTGTGTAGTTAACCAAGTGACAAGAACTTATAATAGACCTCAAACCATCATTTTTGATAATACATGGCATAAGAAAAGGTTGTTGGAGTCACAACCTTTTCCTTCCATGGATCAAAGTAATGATGTGACTAAGGAGAAAGAAATCAAAGTGTACAAAAGCAAGCCACCTGAGCTTCTTGGAAAAGTTGCGAGATAAGGAGGTTGTTGCTAAATTGAAGCTACCAAATCAAATACCGCCACAACAAAGAAAAAAAAGTAACATGCCGCAGATGCAGAAATCTATGGGTCTTCCTTTTAATATTGTTGAGAAAATAAAGAAGACCAATGTTAACATCTCGATGTGGGATGTGCTTGTTATTCCATCACAGTGAGATCTCTTGTGTGAATCCCTTAAACAATTGCCTCCGGGGATCCAGGTTATGAATAAGGATCATCCTGTGGTTCATGTCTATCAAGAAAAGAATGATCAAGTAAGTAAAATGGTCAAAACCCCACTCTTTTACATGTTGATAATTGTGGGTAAATAATTATTTCACAATTGTATGATTGATTCAAGGGCTAGTACCTATGTAATGCCCAAGAAAATTGTTGATATCTTAGGTCTCAAATGTAGTCATGTGTCTAAGGGGGTTTCTGACTTGATGGGTCAAGTGTGGGTGTCTTGGGTGTAATAAAAGATCTTGAGTTGACACTTCATGCCTATCCAAGCCTCACCATAACCCATGACATTTCAGTAATTGACCTCCCTCCCATGTTTGCCATCTATTTTTCTAGAGACTTCACTACTAAGGTAGGTGGCTATCTATCTTCAAACTGGACTCACATGCTTTTGAGAACCAGATATGGTACATGATTCACAATACAAGTTAAGCCCATCTTTTCTTACCATATCAAGTCATATAACCCCATTCCCATCTAAAAATTTTCATAGTACAAGAAGAACATGAGCAAGGATCGATTCAAAAGAACAAATCATTACTCTGTCCATGCCTAATTTGTTGTTAGATGAATGGGATGAGAGAGACCACAAGTTTGATCCTTATGATGAAGAACTCAAAACCTTTGAGACTAGTCTAGGCACTTATTGTATTCTCTAGGAGGAATTTGTGATGCCCATGACATTTGAACGAGAAAATAAAAGTGATTATGGACTATGGCGGATGTTCTTTGATGGTTGAAGAAGCAGAAATAAAGCCGGGCGAGACGTCGTGCTCATTTCTCCATGTAATGAGAAGTTCTTCTTCACTCACAGATTACAATTTTCATGTTTTAATAATGTGGCGGAGTATGAAGTATTATTACATGGTCTGTTAATTGTGGAAAAGAGGAAAATTAAAGAGCTGCAGGTCTTTGGAGACACTGAATTAGTCATTCACAAAGTCCGCGGTAGATGTGTGATAAAGAACAAGCTATTGAAAGCTTATAAACACAAGGTCAGGGAATTACTAGAAATCTTTGATGCCCTTGGCTCTCAATTCTCACCTACTGAGGATTTGATCAAAGGGAACTCCCAACATATCAAAATGGTGGTTAGGCCATCTATTCTAGATAACTAGCCTGTTGGCGGTATTTGACAATGATGAACAAATTGTGTAGTTCATCCAAAATGAGGTGGAGTTCTCCTTGAGGATGTAATCTGATTTGTAGGAGGTCTATGGTGATCGATTATTCAACTAAAATCAAACAAGTTACCAAAGGGATTAGTTACTTTGGAGCAGATTTTTAGTCTAGATGATGAGTTCAAAGGAGTGGAAAAGAACATGGTGGCAAAGCAAGAAGATTGTCATCCAGTTTTAATTGCTCCAGGAAAGGAAATTCTACTTGGGAAGGTATGTGATGAAAGTGAAAACAAAGATTTTGTTTCCTTATACCAAAATTTCAAAGTGATGTATTTTCATGGGACTATAAAGATTTAAAGGAATTCAATCCAAACATAGTTTAGCACTCTATTGACCTGGATCCCAACATCAAACCAATTAGGAAGAAGTAAAGGTCGGTTAACCCCAAAATTGAGCCCATCATGAGAAATGAACTATCCAAACTCATCGAGGCTAACCATCAAGTACTCCACTCGGGTGGAAAATCTAGTTCCAGTTAGAAAGAAGAATGGTGAAATCGGACTGTGTAGATTTCGGGGTTTTTAACAAGGCCTCTCTCGAAGGATCATTATCCCTTGCCCTCCATGCAACATATTTTGCGACATGAGTGCTTGAAGTTTGAGAGGTTTTTCATGTTTGATGGTTATTCTGGTTTTAACCAAATCGAGTGAAAGAAGAGGATCGGTATAAAAAAGCATGTTCACCACCAAATAGAGAATGTTCACATATTAGAAAATGCCCTTTGGCTTATCAAACGTAGGTTCCACTTTCTAAAGAGCGATGGACATTACTTTTAAGGGGTACATCAATCAATTCATCTTAGTTTACCTAGATGATATTATTGTTTTCTCTAAGCAGAGCACAAATCACATGAAGCACTTGGAGAAAGTATTTGAAAGATGCGAATTTGGTGTTTCCCTTAATCCTAAGAAATACAATTTTATAGTTCCTAGGGGTAAGCTTTTGGGACATGTTATTTCAAAAGAAGGCATTTCCATTGATCTAGAAAGAATTGTAGCTATTGTGGCCCTTTCCTTGCCAGCTCACAAGAAGGCATTGTAGTATTTCCTTGGAAAGATTAACTTTGTTAGGTGTTTCATTCCTAAATTCATGGGTTTAGTTAGGCCCATTACCCTTATGCTCAAGAAATATTCAGCATTCAAGTAGACCACGGAGGGGAAAGACAACTTTGAAAAGATAAATCAAGAAATTCCTCAATCCCCCACATTAATTGATCCAAATTATACTAAGTATTTCATTTTATGTGCTTATGGGGTGGAATGCAGTATTACCGTGGTTTTGACAAAGCTGAATGATCAAGGAATGGAGAAACATGTGGCATTATTCAGTCAGACACTGAAGGACTATGAATTCTAATATAACTACATTGAAAAATAGGTGTTTTCCATTATGAGGGCCTTGAAAAAATTCAAAATTATGATTTTTGTTAGTCGTGTAAAGGTTTTAGTATCACATTCCAAAGCATTAGAGACTTCATTATGGGAGTAGAAATTAGTGAGAAATGAGTTGGATGGGTAACTAAGATCATGGAGTATGATGTGACCATTAAGGCCACAAAATTAGTAAGAGGAAGAGCACTTTGTGAGCAACTAGCTCTAGATGTTGTGGAATCTCAAGAGATCGCCTCGTTAATGAAGTGCCTTCAAATGATGAGTTATTGCATGATGTTGAATGGAAGCAAGATGATAGGAATGTATTCAATGATCGCAGTTATATTGATGATATGACTAAGTTCTTGTCTCACCGTGCATACCCTCGAGTGCGAACAAAGAAAAAAGGACATCGAGGTTGCGCCTATTCCTTATGCATTGATTAGTGGCGTATTATTCAAAAGGAACATTGATGGAGTGCTACTCAGGTGTATTAAAGGTGAGCAATATGACAAGGTCCTTACTGAGTTTCATGATGGTTTCTCAAGCGGACATTTCTCTGCTAGAGCTACATCCATGAAGATCATAAAAGCATGGTATTGTTGGCCTACCTTGTTTACGGATACTCACAAGTGGGTTAGGAAATGCGAGGAATGCACACTCTTCACTAGAAATAAAAGACTTTTGGCCCTATCACTTCATCTCGATCCATATAGAAAAACCATTTATACAATGGGGTCTTGACTTCATTGGTATGATCAACCCTCCATCTAACACTAGTCACAAGTGGGTCCTCACAAAGAACATAATATTTCTCCGTGGATGAAGCGCAGCATAGAAGGAGGCCAATGAATATGTCATCTTGGAATGTCTTGAAGAAAATTTTACAAGTTTTGGTGTCCCTCAAACTATCATTTTTGATAATGTAAAAGCTTTCTTGGGATCAAATATTTCTAATTGGGATTTGGCACTTGGGATTTACCTAAAATCTTATTCCAATTATTACCCCAAGGTAATGGATTAGTGGAATCCACTAACAAGAATCTACTTAGAATCATGAAGAGGACAATGGACAAAAATCAAAGACAAGTGGCACAAAAGGTGAGAAATATTCTTTAGGTGGACATGATAACAATGAAAAAATAAATTGGAACTTCTCCCTACAAACTGGTATATGGTAAATAAGCAAGACTGCCATTATCACTAGAACTGCCTTCACTTGAACTGGCACAATAGCTTGAATCTAAAGGCATGGATCAAAGGGAAATCAGAATGGCGGATCTGGTAGAACTTGAGGAAAATATAAATGCCACCATAATAAGGATGGAGCAACATCATAAGTCAACCAAAGAGTGGTTTCACGTAAAAGCTAAAGATCGACATTCAATATGGGAGATCAAGTTCTAAAATGGGACGTGGATCGAGCTAAACTAGGGAGATACTCCAAGTTTGATGCTATTTGGAGTGGACCATACATCATCACCACTTGCAAGGTGGCTAATTCATTTGAGTTGTCTGATCTTGATGGGAATGCACTTCAAATCCTAGTCAATGGGATTCATCTCAAATTCTCTCATTAAGATATTTCATGCATCTTGTATATAGTAGTTTAGGATTTCAATTCCTCCAAGTGCTTTTAGCACATTGTTTTGTTGGTAGTTTAGGTTTCTTTCCCTAAGTGCTTTGCACAATCTTGTTGCTTGAAGATGTTCTTGTGTGTACTTTCATCATGGTTTCAAGGTTTTGGGGAAGAAAGTTACGGTTCAAATCAGTTTTCAAATCATCAAGTTGACTCCATGCCCAATGGATGTTTTAAGTTACTTGATCAAGTTCATCTAGTAGGTAGATGCACCCCCATGAGTCACCAAAAATGTTCTCCATTTTTGCCCCCTTCAAAATTGAACTTGTAAAGCCATAGGATGAGGAATGAAAGCCATGGAGAAGTCTAAGAATGTCGCGAGAAGATAGGAGAAAAAGCTACGCTTAAGGATAGAATGTCTTGAATTAAAAATATATGGAATAAGGAAAAGAGTTCCATGGATGTTGATCAAAGTTGCACCACTTTGAGTGTCGCGAAATAAGGTGAAGAGTATGGTGAAGACACGAACAAAGGAAAAAAGTTGCGGAGTTCAAAACTATGCAGTGAAACAGAAAATCAAGCATATCAAAGGAAAGTTTTCCATTGATGAGCTAAAATGGATAAAATTTTGAATCCAAAGGATCAAATCCTTACAAAATAAGATATTTTGAAGAAATATTAGCCTCCTCTATGCGAAAGAAATCAGATTTCATGAATTAAATAGTGGTAGGTGGGTGAAGTGAAGGAAGACGTCTCCAACACGTAAAGGGTTTACTCCAAACGGCTCAACCACCAGAATTAAATGTAGTATGGGTGTCGTTCCTTCTTTAATAAGGCAATGGCATGGGGAAGTGAATTTTCAAAACAATCAGATCTTCTGAGAAAATTAAATAAAGGTGGTTGGCTGGGAAAAGGGGGAATTTGAATTTCCCTCTCTTTTCTCTCCTCTCCTTCTAATTTTCTATATATTGTAAAGTGATGCCTAGTTTTAATGTTGGATACTTTGGGAATGCATGGGCATCATTTTGTGTTGCACACAAGCATTCTAAGGGTTGCATGCCTTGGGCTCCGATTTCCACAAATATTTTTCATCTTCCTCCTGTATCGTGATGATCTGTGCATGATCTTTAAGCAATAAAATATTTGGTTTTGTGGCTCATTTCGACCTTAGCTATTGTTTATTGCACTCTCTTACCTCTCATTTATTCACAGGTGTGTTATATGTGTTGTTTCGAGCTTGTGTTCATTGTGCATCGTAGAACTAGAACCTTGGACATGATTTTGATCTGTGGCTTTCATTTTGGCCCTCTTCATTATCGTTTTCTTCCATTTTCTCTCTTGTTAAAGTATTCATCCCCTTATTTTTGGTGCTATCACCTTCTCTAGTTTAGGTTTATGTTTTATGCATCTCCTTCTCACCCTAGTCCCTTGGAAAGTTAGAGTAGAGTTAGATAGTTGCATTTCAATTCCTAGGAGTAGTTTAGCATTAGGAGTAAGTAGAGGAAGTCAACCTTCTCCGAGGTCTTGCCTCAATTCGATTCCCACAACTTGGAGATAGTCCCATGTTGTCTCAAATCCTGAATTTTCTATGATTTGGACATGGGTGTATATTTGAGCTCTAACAAGGATCTTACAGGTCTTTCTTGCATCTTGGAGTATTGGTGACATCTAGCATGGGACAACGAAGTTAATATGACAAATAACAAGGGTTTCGGACCATCTTCAACCAAGAAGATCAATTTCGAGATTTTGTACATACCAAGGCACTCGATTGCAGACAACCAAAGTGCTCAGTAGGTGCCCCAGATCCTCTCCAGAACTCCACCCAACTAGATCCTCCATATCCACCCTTTTTAGGACTTTTGCATAGTCGTTCTCTCGCTTCGTATTTTCCAGCATCATCTGCGAAACTATCCTACGAGCATATGTTATTCAATTGAGTTTTTTCCTCTTCCTTCTTACAAATTAGGGTTAGCATTTTCTTTTACATAGTTGTTTATATTAATTACATACTTTTTTACTATATTTATTTACTTTATTACAGTTGTTCATAGCTTAGATTAACTATCCCCACACTACATAGTTAGTTCATTTTTAATTAATTAGATTCTCATTGACTCAAAGGTAGTTGTAGAATTTGTACGATCTAGAAGATCGGGTTTATTATTATCGATAAGATCTTGGATAAGATTGCAAAGTTTGAAACATCGATATGTATAATCTCCAACAAATTGATGATAGTTGCATCTAAGATTTTCATTAAAATTATGACCTTTAGGATGAGATGGGTCTAAATTGAGCGGAGGAGGAAGCGTAATAAGATTACTCTCGATAAGCTATGGCGGGAGAAGATGTGGAGCAATAGTTAATTTTTTCTATTGAGACACCATAATTGGGTCATACTCCCCTTTAAACCTCGTTAATTAAATTAACCATATCCTACCTATTCATATCCTCTAATGCACATGTTAATTAAATTAATTAATATCCTCACTTAACCAACTCACCGGCCACCTCACCCAACCACCTCACTCAATGACCTACTCAAGCCTCATTAATGACCTAAGATCGAGTCTAAACCTATCCTAAATAACTAGGACTTAGTCTAAAACCTAAACTTAACTCCTATTAACAAACCTAAAAGGACTCCTACTTATCTTTCCATGATCTATCACTCGAGACTTAGTAGAAGGTTGGATATCACGCCAAAAATAGAAACAATCGACTATTTTTGGCCAACCTAGATATTCCCACCTTGACCAATGTTGGTTATATCTCAATCGATGTGGTCACCTAACCATTGCCGGTTAGGTTAAATACATTTCCAAAATCCTTTGCCCAGGTTGGTCAATTGATTCAGGATCTCATTTCTTCCAGAGACTTGGAGCACTCAAATTTCTTTAGCACTTAGGAAAAAGAAGACACACGGGAGCACTACCAACATTGGTCACCATTCATCATCCTCTTCATGATCACAGATTCACAATAAAGAGGCACAGAGGTCTAAACTATCTGCGGCATGAATATAATGGCTCTTCTCTCTAGATCTCTATTGTCACCATATTCATCACCTACATCCTCCAATCTATTTTCCAATAAGTATTCAACATCTCCTCATTAAATCTCTAGTTTCTTTGTGTAGATTTGTTTATTCATCTCTCTAGTTTATTTCTCTCCACACCCATATACTTCCTCCCTTCCATCAACCCATCACCTAATCATACCCGGACTTTCCACCCATTTTCACCCTCTCTGATCATCTCTGAGTCTTCAGAATCATTTTACGACCCCACTCTCACCATTTCCAACCTCTATGTAATCACAGGGAGTCTAGAAAACCAATTCTAGCAACTTTTTGATAATTGCCCCTACCGATGTTGGTTAGCCAACCGACATCGGTCACTCCGCCTAACTAAGGCATCGGTCATTCAATGACACCGGTTATTGTGTCTCACATATAGCTCAAACCAGCGAGCTAATACCCACTTCGTAATAGCCCAAACCCATTTCTAATCCTTACCAAACCTTATCCAAAGCCTATATAAGACCCGCAACTACACACAAGCTAGTCAACCCTTCTGTTTTGACCTTAAAGAACCATTTGAATGACCTTTCTTATTGTTTTGTACGAGATACCTAAATCATTTCAATTTCAATAGGATCTTTACTTCATGTATGATTTAACTAGCATTAATATTGTTATATAAAGTGGATTGACAACCTATTCAGGAAGTATCACGCTTCCCGGATCTAGCTTCCGCTAGACAATTCACTCAATGTTTTATTTAACTCTATTTGGTGGTATTATTTTGCATTTACAGGTAGTTCCTCCTAGCTAAAAGGGATATCTCACAATCAACTTAGATCAGGAAATCAGAACGCGCACACAACCTTCAATTGACATTACAAATAAGTATTCCTCCTTGGCCTACTACCCTTATTTATTTCATTAATTTGCTAAGAATCCAGTGAAACATTTTGGCATGCCTGGTGGGACCCATCGGGGTTCCTTTGCATGTAACATCCTCATTTTACACATTAGAACAAGTCAATTTTTTTTTTTTTTGATAAATGCTTCCTGGTTCTAAATACATAATTTAGAACTCACACATCAAATAACCATTCATATAACAGATAACCATATGCAGCTGTAATGACTCGGAGTACCTCCGATCTATTCATTCCATGACTCGGTAATCTACCGATCTATTCATGAGTAATAAGAGTTGGCATTTTTATTTAACACATCACTCTTTCGGTTCTCTTCCCTATTCTGGGATTCAGAATGCTCTATCCAAGGAACCTAACTGAATAACTATTACCATTATTCATCGGCATCTCATCCCTTAGACCGGTGACTCAGACAACGCAATCGCAGCTTGTGATACTTTGGCCAAAGATTTGAAACATATCGCTTATGTCTCGTATTCCTTAACGGCATACTCGTCAATCTGGAATACGTCCTTCACCCCATTCTTATGTTATGTAGAATGTCTTATACCGACTTCTGTCAGTCCCTCCTATCCCAAGGTTAATCACTCGGGAACGGATTAGTAAGGTGACAACGTTATATGGATGCACTCGAGGACTAGGGATAAGATGACATACTGGGTCAACCCTAGTTAAACCAATGTGTCATGATACCCCGAGTCTCCTAGGCAGCCATATAATGTGACCACATTCCTAATCGGTCCCAAAGTAACTTGCTCGAGTTAAAGGTGTAAATCTTAATGATCAATGCAAAGGGTGTCGTCATAAGTCACCTGCATTGTGGTATCTTCGAGAAGATCCTAATCTTCTCGAGGTACAACCCTGCAGTTGACTTGTGCCGTCAACCTTTAAATCTGCCTCGAAAAGATCTACTTATTAAAAAGCGTTACGCACATTGAGTTAAATTAAATTTAAGACGTTCCCCTAAGGTTAGCCTTTCTCGATCCCTGGATTCCTCATCTTAGGATGACCTTTCTCGACAACCCATTACATAGAGGAGTTATTAAGGCCGGGGTCTCATCAAGGAGTTCATAGAATATGCATAATTCTAAATCAACGAAATTGGATAATAGCTCATAAATTTCACATGAGATTGCCATCTCGAACCCCATTTAGGTTTATATCGCTCATAATCGAATTTATATTGTACTTACTAGTATCAAGATATATCAATTAAGAACCCAATTAAATGTTGTCTGGCATAATTAAGACTAGGGATTAATAATTTAATTCACTTGTTTAGCGTTACGCTTAGGTTTATTTTTAACCCTATCTTTCGTAAAGACAAAGATCTAAATTTCAGTTTAGCTTCTGATAGAACATACAGGAACTGCTAAACAATCATAAGAATTCAGTCTCATATTCTTGCAAACTTACATTGACAAACACGAAAGTCTCCAAATTATACAATGATAACAATGCCCCTCCGATATATAAACCGAAGAAAGTCAAACTATCAAAATAAGAATACAGCACATAAGTAGCAAAAACACTTATTTCCATTCCTTTCAGAACTATACAAATACATTTTATGCATTCAGCATACTTCATAGATTACTCAACCGCAAAAGGAACATCTTTCCACATATAGTACATTTAGAAAATCAAGCTGTAATTCTACATTAAATCAAATCTAAACAATCTGATCATCCTATCAGATCTGCGTGCCTTTACCACTTACGGCATCCATCTGCAAAAATTGTCAACATGGGTCAGTTCGATGAACTGAGCATGATAAGCACTAACTCTTAAAACAATTGCAATCCATCAATTGTTTTCATTAAACACCCTGTTTAAATGAGATCATATCACTAAACAAGTAAACATATTTCAGACTATGCTTTTGTAAAACAACATGACTATAAACGCATAGCTCAAATTATAGTCACTAAATAGTCTCAGATACTTATCAATTACTTCATCAAAACGTTAGTGACCAAGTAGACAAATGCATCAATCCAACTACCCATCTGAATCCCAAGGACAACAACATCAGACGGATTATATAATCAGCACAATAAATAAATAACCTTTCATGATTCCATCAGCATGATAGAACAATTCCAAAAGTTAGATAAACAATTATATCAACATATACTTAATAACAGAAGAGAAATAAACGAATTATACATATTTCCTTCAGAACTAGCTCATGACTGTACCGTCTTTCCAAGAGCAAGGCATTCACCTTAAACACATGCAAATAAATCAGACGAGACCATCAAAAGCACTACAGATTTGTAAAGATCAAATATAACAAACTACTGTAGTTATCCAGCAGTACAGTAGCTCTCACGCTAAACAGTGATGACCCTCTACCAAACAAACTCCACAAGACCCTCCACATGAAGCGGCAAACAAGAAGGGATTCACCACATTGCCTGTCGAGGTGCAGTCGACGGCTTTTAGTTCAGTCTAGCTCAAGGCAGGATAGTCATGCAACAGAAGACGTAACACGCCAACAATCCCATACATCAACCTACAGCCCATTCTAGTCCTTACTAAACACTGTAAGGCTTTTAGATCCAAAGTTGAAATCAAAATATCTTCTCTTTTATCGCAGTCAACAAGAGACTCAATAATCATTAAAGCAATGACGTTTCCCTATGACTATGCAGAGAGATTTTTAAACGAAATCCCCGCAACATGCACAGCCATATCTAACTGGAATTTAATCAGAAAGGAAACATAGCATATCGTAGTCACTTCTGGACGCCTCCAGGGTTGAAAGTATGGTATCCACGACCCACTAAATAAAAATCCAAATTACATGATGTCAAGCTATTTAAAGAAGTCCAACAAAGCCAAAAACATTACATGTTCATAATCAGGCTTATACAGAAATAATGACACTGATTACTTATCAAAGATTTAAAACTAAATCCGTATAACAGTATTCACGATAAAGCTTCTACAGAAAACGATATACAAGTTAAATACAAGTTAAAGATTCCAACCATGCCAACAATGGTCGATATTCACAATCAGGTATAAGCAAATCTAAATACTGATTTCAAAACAAGGAATCCGACTGAACCCTTATAACAATATTCGCTCCAAGCTTACATAGAGTGGAAACATAATAAGTACCCAACTGAGTCTGAACCACAAATTCCTTGTAAAACGAAGGTATTCGTTACAAAATAACAGAAGTCGCATTACCTGTTACTCCTTCAAGACTCAGACAAATCAAATTACCAAAATTCAAATATATATAGCTTCCACAGTGGTCCCAAAATATATGAATCATTCAATGGACTCTACAGAGTCGTTTAAATACAATAAATACATATATCCTTATTGCATACATCAACAGGTTGAATCCCATAACCACAACGCAAAGGAAAAACAACTTCAACAGGATCGCAATGAGATACAGTTACACAACAAGTTATTTATTCACAAATAACTTTAAATGACAAAACGAAACCCAACAAGAATCAATAACCACCACCAATAATAACCACGACAGAGCTTACAAAAAGTTCAATAAAACTGAACAATCAACAAATGTCCATCAGTATCCCCTCCGACAAGTATCAACAACAAGCACCACAGTAGCCTGTACCCATCACGAGAACAATTCATGGGTTCTCACAGAGCAGGCCTAGCATACATTCTTGCATATAATACGTAAATTAAAGCCGGAATACAAAACACAAAGAAATATAGCAACAGTTCGAAATACAATAAACACCCATCAAGGGTTAAATTGAAAAAGCAACCAAAGATGAAGGTACAAAGCCAAAAATCACACAAGACTACCATAGAAACCAACCAATTCCAAAAATCATCTGAACAGAGTTGTTCTAATGAAATCATTTGAAAGAGAGCAAGATTTTTAAAGGTTAGGGCCTAACATGCCTGGATATTTGCTCAAAATTCCGAAGCAGACCACTGAAAGAGCTCAAACCTTCTCCTTCTTTTCCAAGTTAGAGCCACCAACAAAAATTTGCTATTTTCATGACTTATAAATTTTCCTTGCCAGAGGAAAGAGCGAGTTATGCTCATACTTGCCATGCAACACCAAGAAGACTGGTGCGAATAACCAGTGAATAGACAGAAGGAAAACCGGAGCACATGCAAAACTAAACAAACCATTAACTTTCCATTTTGCATGCTTCCCCATGAAATCCGAGCTCGAAGACCGAGTCCATAAATGGCATTTACTCCCATTTTCCCGCTCAATCTCCACTGCCACCAACCGCCATAGTTGGCGATGGACAAAAGCACATTAAGGACCATTTCCAACTTTGGCGACCTGCCACGTCGGCTCAAGTTAGCCGTTTTAAAACCTCCACCAAATTACCTGTCCTTAAGCTTATCCACACATTTAATAACATAGAAACTACCGCCCATGGTTCGCACCCCTCCATAGGTCCCCTTTAATCCTTGCTCAATAGTTAGGTTAGTAACTTAGGTTAGGATTTAGGATAACACCTAGGCTAACCTCTTAGAACATAGATACTAACTTAGAACATTAGCTCTTAGCCTAGGTCTAGGTTAGATTAACACTAATCTAACCCCTAGGTTAAGTTTAGTTTTAGGTTACTAACATTAATAATTCCAGTTAGGTCTAACATTTCATATGCTCAGAAAAAGAACCTACAACATACATTCTCGAACAGGGTTCACTCCTGTACTGCCATTAGGCTACAGAATTATATGTAACAGAATTATTACCTGGTCCGCGATCAAGACCTTCCAGATATATTTCGATATCGGGAACCAATCCATTTAACACGATCAACCTGAGTTATACTCCGGACTAGCTTACTTAATGCATCCAGACCTTGCAACCTGCTTAAGGTCTGTAATTTTAATTCATCACGAATAAACTTAAAGCACCACTTGGATCAATTCCACTGATCCAAGGCTAGGTCTTATAGATGGATAACTCCATAATTCATTCCGAGATCAGATTAAACTCAGGCGTAAAATGAAAGAAATAAAAGAGTCCAATCATATTCCGACTCAGTCAAAGATCTGCAATCTGCAAAGAGGATACAATACATATCAAGCACGACTTCTCAATCAAAGGAACACATCCTTTTTACAAAGAAATCACATATCAACACTTGTATGCTCAGGAGGAAGTAACAACAGTTCAGGGTGTTACATTGCATTTGTTCATTCCTAGGCAAAATTGTGTGTTTATTTCCCTTCAAAAATTATTCACATTAATTTTCTTCTCGGAATATTCTCCTTCTTGTTATTGTCTAAAAGAAATTATACTTTTAGTGATTTAAAAAGAACATGTCTTCCTTTTACTGCATTACATTAGTGAAAGAGCATCCCTCTTCATGTTCTCCATTTGTTACATCGAACGTAATTGTGGATTTGGGCTTAAAACACTTGCATTTCATTCTGGATTGTTGCATTATAGCTCACATTAATTTGAGGGCAACCTATACGCTGGAAGTCATGCCTAGCTGATGGTTGACTAATTTAATCATAGTTCACTTGCACACTCTCTCTCTCTATACCAAACCACTTACATAATTTACACATCTTCTTAAACATCCTCCTACCTAGAAGAAGTTTTCAATGATCACACGATCAGAGGATTGATAGTGGACACCCAGTTGGTTTCTTTGTCCAGTCATTATCTCAGAGAAAGGACCGCCCCCACCAAAACATTACCTGAAACCACCCTTAGATCTTGGCTTTTCATAGGACACCTTCTATTGAACCAAAAATTATGTTCTATTCACGAGTCAGTCTTAAATAGCATAAGCTAAAACATAAAATTCACCCATAGGATTTCGTGTTTCTTAACTTTTGCTTGATTTGTGTTTTGAGTTGTGAGGACGTGTTCTCCATTTTTCTTTCTTCCTTTCACACTCCACAATTATAGTTGGTGTATTTTGACTTTTTCTGAGTGTGTTAGGGTCCATCACTATCATACTCAAGTTTCTAGGTTGATATTTTACCTGATCTAAGTCACAAAAATCAAATTTCTCCATCTTTTCAAATTTCACAATGACCGGCGTTAGTCTAGCGACCAACATCGGTTTACTCTGACCGACACATCAGTTTACTCTTACCATCATCGGTTTACCTAACCATTTTCAGTTATCTATTTTTGGCCATTTTACCAAAAATAACACTCACCACATTTTATGTTCTTTCTGAAGTTCCTTAGACATATCATCATACCCCTGGATCTTTAAAATCACCGGATCTAGTTTTGTCTCATTTTCATCAGTTATTGCCCCATTTGCAAAAAAATTGATTTCCTATAGTAACTAGTATCGATTAACATAACCGACATCATCACCCTATCACCGTCATCGGTTAACCCAACTACCGTCGGTTCCTGTGTTTTAATTTTTAATTAAAATAGTGACCTATTTTTTCCTCCCATAATCTGTTTTTCTCCATTTCTTCTATTTTTCGTGTCATTTACGAGAATGCAGTTACCAAGCCTATGCCAACTCACATGGTTTTGACTCGTAGTCAAGCCAACACCCTTGTATTCCATGCAAGCCTTCAGCCGCTTCTGCATAGCCCATCACCACCTTCCATCATGTCACATGTGGATCCTACTCAACCCATTATCATCGATCATCGGTGATAAGGAGTTTGCAAGAATCCTTGACCACAACCCCGTTGCCTTACAACATTATCTTTCTCATTCCTCCACTCACAATTCATCAAGACAGTTGGTATACAACATGCCTGTGTCCATTCCTCCTGCCCTCACCCCCACTTCTCGCATCAGCTACCACTAGCTCGACATTACCTTCATCCACCTTACCACCCGTAGTATCCCAACTTGACCCCACATCATCAATATCTACGACACCTATAGCATTGATCGTACTTTTGATGTCAGTTGCTCATGTGGTGTCAACCATTCCTTCATTAGCCACCTTGAGCATAGCCCCCTTTGCACCCACCACCACATATATACCTATTACATCACATCCACCCATGGTGTCAAAAACCCATACCCCTTAAAAATGTCATCCTCTCCATCCTGCGCAAAGATTTACCTCTAGTCACTACAAGTATCGCTACATCCACCCCACCTACTTACACATATCACTAACAACCACCTATCTCATCTATCACCTATTTGGGATATTTGTCACCTGCATCTATTCCCCCTCGCAGTTCTCATACTTAGCACCACCATATACTAGAATGTTGTCCACATCATACATTCATCATCAACCCCCTTATACTACGAGGGGGTGCCCATTCATCACAACCTACTAATGACCTTATTAAAATGATGATGGAAAATATGCAAACATTGGAAGCATCAGTTTCTGGCTCTCGTAACTCTTTAACATACGATGAAATCTACAATGAGCCCATTCATCCATCTATTCCCATTCGTCCATATCCTACACATTGGGAAATTCCCAAATTCAATCGGTTCAACAAAAAAAGAATACCCGCAACAACACTTGCAGTCTTTCAAACATGGGTGTTATTTAATCGCTCATGACGACGCTCTACTCTTGCGGACATTCCCAATGTCCTTAACAAGACCTGCATTGGATTGGTATAGTGGTTTACCTCGACATTCCATTTACTCATTTAACCAAGTGGCTCAAGCCTTCCTGGACCATTTTTCAATCAATATCGTCAAGAAGGTCACCATGACCAACTTGTACTCAACACGACAATACAACGATGAGTCTATCACAGATTTTTTCGCTCGTTAGCGAGCCTCATCAACCAACTTACATTCCAGCTACCTTAAACTGCACTTATAGAGTTGTTCACTTGGGCTTGTGCCGCACATCTCACCAAATCTCCAAGTCCAAACCTTATGTACCTTTGATGAAGCATTCACCATGGCTAGAAATCTTGAAATCCATGTCATAGAAGAGAATAAAATTCAATTGTGTAACAAAAACGTTGCATTCAAATCCAATGATGTTTCTTCCTCTTCAAAACCACAACAACTATTCCAAAGAAAAAGGATCTTCCAACACGGTAGTTTTAAAAGTTGGCCCATCTCACCCATCTAATCAATCAAAACCTTCTTCCAACCTTTCTCCCGTTCAAGCTTTCCATTCGTGAGAGAAACAAAAGTACACTCCAATCGAGGAGCCTTATTCTTCAGTATTAGAAAAACTTCTTAAAGCCAGAGCAATTGCTCTACCACCCATCAAACCACATACTAGTTTTGAACCCACTCTCGTCTATGCCTGCATGGTACAAGGAACATGACTATTGCAACTATCATCGCGTTAAAGGCCATAACAATGGTAATTGTATAACCTTCAAAAACATCATCTAGGAAATGTTAGACAACGGAGATCTTATCTTGGACAACCCAAACACACCAACTAATCAGAACTTGCATATCTTCAAAAATTTGTTCCCTAACCATACCCCATCATCTAACCAAATCGAAGAACCTTCAACTAATGACAATAATGTCTGTGAGGTCCATGTTGTGTTTGACATTGTACCATCCCTTTGTAATTTCCTCTTATCCCCTCCATCAAGGATATTCTAGCACAAGCTCCTTTACCCATGGAGGAGCCTATTTCATCTACTCCTTCACCCATAGAGGAGTCCCCTTCATCTCCCCTTCACCCATGGAAGAGACCACAATATCTTGTTGATGTCATTTCATCACTCCCCTCACAACCTAATGAATAACCTACGGTGTTAACTCTCCTACCCACGAAAGAGTCATGCTCACCTCCCTCTCCACCGAAAGAAGAACCTACCTCATCCCACCTATCATCTCCCCTACCAATAGGGGATCCTTTAGATGCGCCACTACCTGTTGGTGATAATTCCCCATTAGCCTTCTAGGATTCTGTTAATATGCTCTTGGCTCTCTTACCCACAAAGTCCAAAGCCAACTAGTTCCCTATCTCACAGATATATTTTACAGGGATTACTACTAAATCAACATCATCTCCTCTTACAAAAATGTCATTTTCATGCCTGGCCAATTATTTGGATTACATTGATAATTCCATGCTTTGGGGACATCTTCGCTACCCTTTTCAACCCAAATGTAAATATCGCCTGTTGATACCTCCATGATTTATCCAAAGGTATTTTAGATGACCAAATCAACCATGACCATGCTTATTGAAACGACCTCTTCTTCATCACCCTCGCCTACATCCAAACCTTTACCAACAACCAAACTTGTTCCTATGCCTAAGAACCTACCTATATCTACACCTTCCCCTACGTCCAAAGCCATCACCACATTGGGTGTCATGCTGACATCAAGCCTAGTCCACCCCCTGTCAAATTGGACTTAGCCACATCTTCACAAACCCACGCAAAAACTATTCCTCCACCTAAAAGGAAGACCCAACCTTCTAGGCCGCATACACTAGCTTCTCCCACTACTCCTCTATCACCTTCACCGCTTCCCTCCATCCTAGGACCTCACCCGTCGACCTTGGCCAAGAAACCTCCTATCCAAGGCAAACCAAAAGAACAACTTACCTCTTCATCACAATCTTTTATTACACCCAACTTATCTACATAGCGTACACCTTCTTCGTTACCCGCATCTTCCTTACCACCTATACCCTCACCACCTATAGTAACCTTATCAAGCACCTATGAGATTTCATTCTCTTCAACCCATACCTTCCACCTTGCCCCTCATAAGCCAAAGAACCTTCACCGTGCCTCCTTTATCACCTTGGATAACTTGTCCTCTTCCACCAACTACCTTCCCTTCCACATCACATACTCCATCTTCATCTTTACCTAGGAAGGTGAAACCAAAGTTGAAAAACCCACTACCCTCCAAATATGTAGTTAAGCCTACAACACCTCCTATCACTAGTTCATCTACTACGCCTTTACCCAAGAAGGTATAACCAAAATCTAGAAAACTACCACTTTCCAAACCCATGGTCAAACCCATTTCACATCCAATTCTACCTCTTGTGATGCCTCTCCCACCAAAATCACCCACACTTCAATCCAGACCCACACTCACCTCACATTGTGATCCATTGGTAGGGTCTTATGCCAACATTCTAGCTAACCTTTTAGAGACCTCTGTCATCACATTGCCACCCCTTAGACCTTACGACCCACTCAAACCCAAACCAAAAGGGTTTGACGATACTAAAATTTGTGCCTACCATCGTGTGTCAAGACATGATGTAGAAAATTGTAAGGCTCTAAAAACCATTCTTCTCCAACTTTGTCCTCTTGAACAAAAATTTGACGATGATGATCTTCTAGATGAGGACCTAGTTCCACCTCCACCTATCACCACACATCCTCTCCCACTACCTATTTAGTGACCTACATCACCACCTCCACAACCCTTTTATCCACCTCCAAAATTCGAGATCAATATGGTCTGTATAAGAGAGCTAGCCAAAACCCCACCAAAATGTCAATGCGCCCTAGTTCTAGATCTCCCACAGGTATAGATAGTGATAATGATGATGATATATGATATGTATTGATGCAACGATGTATGGGGGGTTTCCCCCTAGTGTTGGCATTTTTGTAACTATGATTTTGAATGATATATATATATATATATATGGACTATTGGCATATGTCCATTATACTTTATGTTTATTGATGTGTGATGTGATGATTGAGATTCATATCTTGATGTATGATGCATTGATTATTTTTGTTATATTTAATGTGTGATGTTGTGATCATTGTTTGTATTTGTTGAATTGATTTGCAATGTGTAGTTGTTGATGTTGACTAATGAATAATGAATAATGATGATTAATATGATCATAGATAAATAAATGATGAGATAATGTATGTGATAATAGATGGTGCATGAAATGTATAGAGTGTGATTGCTCCATGTAATAGATAGATGATGAGAAAGTGTATTGTATGTGTGAATAGAGCTGTGATGAATGGTAAATCATGTAAAAAATGAATGATGTAAAAGAGTATGTGAATTTGATGGTTGGAAAAACATATTTAAGCACGTGTTGGTATGATGAAGAGGGGGAAAGGAGAATACAAATGACCCCTAGTGTATAGATGATAAGGTTCATTTATATAGTACGCCTCAACAGATTAAGTATGAACTGTAAAGCAATAGTGCATCATCGGGAAGTGATATGGTAGTGTATACTAGATAAATATGTTGATATAATGTGTAACGTAGAGATGTGGCAAGGTTCTTATTGTAACAAATCCCTCAACATTCATGTAAGAACCGTAAGAACATGAGTGCATCATCGGGGTAAGGCGAGAAAAATCACTTACCAAAGACCAAGACAATGTGGAACGATGGAAGTAAGTGCGATATAAACAACATGAGTTTATGAACCAAACTAAATGCCTAATGAAATGTCACCAATGATGGGAGATGCGGTGGTGGGAAGTGCAGATCTCGACGGCTTAGGAAGACAATGTGTAATAACATTTTGCAGCACAGATGAGATGGTGCAGTAGTAGATGAATGAGATGGAGAGAATGCATGAATGACTTGTGGTGGTGGATATATAATGACCTCAAAACTAGGTGAAGGAGATAATTCAACTAGAGTAATAGCACGCTTGTGGTAATTGGAGACATACCACTCATGAGAGTGAGAGCCAAAGGAAATGACACCCTTGTCTTATAATTGTTGTAATCTATCATGGAGAGCGCAACAACCATTATCGCGATGGCTAATGATACAATGATAGTTGCAATAAGGTCGATCACGTTGATGTTGCAAGCGATGAGGTGGATGATGTTGATTAGAAGGTAAACAAATAAAATGCTTGCCAATCAAATCATGCAAAGCACATTGTTAGGCCTAACATCATGAGAAAAGTGTAATGGCTCATGTGGAGGAGATGCAGAAGTCTGAGGTGGAGCCCAATGCGATGGAGGAGATGAAGGATGTTTATGTAATGGAGAAGATTGAACTTGTTTACAAGGTGGAGGAGATGGAGACCTTGGAGGATTCTCAATAGATTGAAGTGGAGAAGAACTAGATGGTGCAATAGTAGCAGCGATAGGAGGAGGATCTATAACATGTGCAACAATGAGATCTTGTTCTAGATTGATGACCTTATAGCATAAGAGTGTGAATGATTCACATGTGTCATATTACAAGCTCTCTTTTAAAGTAGGGATCAAGCCACGACAAAAGATGAATTGCTTTTCTAAGTCAATAGGATGAAAAACTAACTAATGCATTCAAGCATTGAAGCGTAAGATGTAATCAATGATAGGTTCTGTCTTGCCTTGATGTAAGCCATGTAAGTGGTCATGTGTGACTCTAGAGCGATTGTTAAGTATAAAGTAGTGAAGGAAGGCCTCTTCCATCTCATAATAGGTACTAATATATCCAAAAGGTAGATGTGTGTACCATTGGAGAGCATCATCGGTAAGACTATGAAAATATTTAAGTAATAATCGATCATTGGAGTAAGAATCCATAGCTAGACGATAATGCTTGAGATGTAAATATGGATTGCTAGTACCATCAAAGCATGAAAATTTAGGCATAATGAAATCCTTGGGAATGTTGAATTGTGAATCTTTTTGGAATAGGATTTCCATGTAAAGAATTGTTATCAATATAAGCATAATAGGCCTTGCTTTCAAGAGTGAGAGATTGAACCTAAGATTGTAATTGACCAACAAAATGCATGAGTGATAAGATATCATGTGATGGAATAGTAGGGGATGTGGATGGTGTACTGAGTGGTTGAAGCTTGCCATTATGAGTGATCAGAGGAATATCAGAAGAATAAGTGGAGGATGTCGAAGCTATAGGCACCGTAAGCGTAGGTGCGGAAGAAGCAATATGTAGTGAAGAACATGGAATATCGATAGAATCATTAGGAATAACATCGAAAGAACTGTTAGGAGATGAAGTAATAGAGGGAGATAAATCAACATGCATGTTAATATAAACAATCTCGAAGAAGATAAAAGTGGAGTAGAGAATTCACATTTAACAATATGTAAAGAAGTAGAATCGTTACTAGCATGTGCATCATCAAGATCAAACAAATATTTGGATGCAAGGATTTCATCAAGCATAACATCGATGTACAATGAAGTAGGATAAGAAATAATATGAGATTTATCTTTAGAATCACTAGAGACGTTTTCAAAAATGCAAGGATCATGAGATACGATTATACAATCATCCTAACTAGTCTTATAAACAAGATCATACACCCATACATTTTCATTATGTGTTCTATTTATATTATTGCTATCAAGACCAAGCAGGTAATCAATAATAGCCTCATCTAGAGTTTCAACAGAAATAGAAGGTGGAGGAGGTCTATTACTTATAGGATAACAAGGATGACAACCATAAAAACTTGTGAGATCAAAAACAATACTAATGGTAGAATGATCAAAGCTAGTAGGAATATTGCATTCATTGGCCAAGAGAAATCTTTAAGTTTCATCTAGGAGAATAAGATTGTGATAAAGAGTGTAAAGTTCAGCGATAAATGCCTCATCATAGATAGGGTTTACACTCTCATGAGGTATAGCTTGCATAGGAGGAGAAGAGTTACTCTTATCCATTAGGGTTTTAGTGGATCCTAGGGCAAGGAGTTCTAAGCTATGGGTTCACCAAAATGATTTAATAAAATCTGAATTATTTTATTAAAATCTGAAAGCAATGATTGTTATAAATGATATACAATGAAATATATATGCTAGAAATTTATTTGATTTAATTATGAAAGAAAATGAAAGAGATAGGGCACTTACCTTGATTTTGCTTATCCCAAGAAGTGTGTCTAGCCGAGAGAGAGGTGATGAAATAGAAATATAGATCGTCATAATCTCGATCAAAAATGTAGAAATGTTGGAAATGCCTAGACACGTGTGCCTAGGTAAGGGCAAGGTCACTGTGGGCGCCCTAGACCTTTGTGGGGGCACTAAAGTCTGCCAAAAAGGTTGGAACCTGGTTTTGATATTCTAGGGTTTCACACTTGTTTTCCTTTGGCCACTTGTATGGCACACTTGGATCGCTGTACTTATAAATACGCAACACAAGTTTCCTCCTACAAAAACCTCAAAAAGACATCAAATCCTGAAAAGATAGATGTAAAATGAGGGGTCGAACTATCCTTAGCTTTTAACTAGTGAAATTATGACCAAGCGCCGCACTACATCTCGGACCCAACGTAGTTCTATGTGCTTGTGTGCGCATAGTGATCCTAGGTTGCCCCTGCGCCGATGACGCCAAGACAATGGGTGGTAGCTAGATAGAATGCAAATGTGTGGATGGAATAAAATGAACTCCCCTTCTGTGCGCAGTGTGTATGTAGAATAATAAGCCCAAGATGCGATCCTTTTGATATATAGATAGATAGCCCTTGATAGAAAGTTACTTTGCCCTTATTATGGTATGTATGTTGTGTTTATAGAGGAATCTCTTACTTGAATTTCAATACAAATGACCCAACATGCCAACTAGTACCTTGGGATATGTGTGGGAAAACCAAAAAGATCAACCTCAAATGTCAAAAATAAGATCAACAAACAAAAGAGGTCACGGGTGCCTAGGGTGGATAGAAGAACTTGGGCACTAGTGTCCAGCCCTAAAGCTTAGTGTCTAGAGACAACCGACAGACAAATGTGTGAAGACTTGGAGACAGGATCCTCGTGACTCGACCACAATTGGGTGTATGAGTGGCAAGTGTGAAAGATAAAACAATAGAAACAAGAAAGACAAACAAACAGACTAGATAGTGGGCCATCAGTGAACACTTTCCTTACACAAGATCCATATATCAAAACACACTTGGTGGTATAGTAATGTAATAGTATGTGCATGCTTTTGTGTCTACATAGGGATATGAAGGGGCGGGGTGGAGGCCATAAAAGCCGATGAATACCTGATAAGAGGAGTTGTAACAACATCATGAGCATTTTTAGTAGCAATCAAAGCATGGAGAATATGCGAGAAGATGAGTGGGATTATCACGCAAATCTTGTCGAAAATTTGTGAGTTTGTCTAATTATTTTTTTATCGACATTAGTATCCTCATCGTATGATTTTTCACTATTATATGTTTCGATTTCGTTAAGAGGAACATTGTGAGAGTTGGGAAAGGGGTTTTTTAGTTACCATCATTGATGTAGGAACTTAAACCATTGATTTAGAAACCCTACGGGAAGATGAAGGAAACTCAAGATGTTCAAAAGACCCAAAACGACCACTATGGGTGATGGGCATAAGAAGAAAAACCCTAGAAAGAAGGTGGATTCGAGTGTGGGATTCAACAAAACACAAAATTTATAAATTCCTAATTTTGATTGCAATGTAGTAGTAAATGAATATGGAATTAAGTATAGAATAGACCCGAGCAAATCAAGCTAATAAATATGAAATTCTAGTTACATAGAGGAGATATAAAAACTTAGTTAATTTATAATTAAATATGGATTGTGCCAAAGTGACGAACTGATGAACAGAAAGGGAGAGGTGTTACACATGACTCTAGAAAATTATGTGATCGCACAATCTACCTGGACTAGGGTGCCCATGATGGGTCGGGCGCTGCGGCGCGCACTGAGACCAACTCAGGGCACCTATGTCTACCCAAAACCTCAAAAACCTCCTTCGGAGGGTTGCAGAAGATGTTTTATTTCCTTCTCTTCTTATCGCTAGTAGGTTGTACAAGGATCGTCGATGTCACTTTAGTAACTCCGCAATAAAGAAATGACCAGAAAACTCTAAAAACGCATCAAATCCTAAAAAAGAAAATAATACAAATGAGGGGTCGGACTTTCCTCAATTGTCAAACAAGTGATCTTACGACTAAGCATTGCACTACATTTCGACCTAATTTAGCTCTATTTGCGTGTGTGGGAAATCATGCCCTAGGTGGCTCTTGTGCGTGTCACACTTGATAGCGAGAAATAGATAGATGTAGAATATGTAAGTAGATGTGCACATGGAATAAAATTAACTTCCTCTCTTATGAAGTGCATGCAGTAGAATGCAGATCCCTTGTCCCTTATGTGGAGCCAAATGGAAGCTTGAATGCTCTAGAATAGCCTTTGGATGCAACCTTAGGTGGTGATAGCTAATGCTTAGTGCTTGGTCCTTTATTATGGTTGCCTAACTTTATATGTATATGATTCCCTTGCTTAAATTTCATAATCAACCCTAAAAAGGCCAGCTACCAAAAAGATAAGATGCCCAAACGGCTAGAAAGGACCCAAAAGGTATGAGCAAAAAACAAAGAGGTCGGGGGTGCCCAGAGGGGATGGGGGTGCTTGGCGTTGGTGTCCCTGGCTGGCGCTAGCATCCAGGTGAGAAATGTTGAAGTATAAAAGGTAGACTGGGCAAGCAAGAGTGTAAGACCACAAGAATAACAGAAAGTAAGAAAATATGTCCAAATATATGGGTCAATTAGTACTTTTCTTACTTAGGAATCATATGAACAGAGTATGTGATCGGACTAAATATATACCCTAAGTGCGTCATTTTGTGTCTACAAGTTCGTCATCATCATCACTTTTCACTTCCTCTTCTTTAACATCAACGCTTCACATTTTTATCACTCCACACTTTTTCTTGTCTTCTCATAACACTTTTTGCCATCGATCTACATAGTTATCAGGTACACATCTCTTATCTACTTTATGTTATCGAACATTCACTCAACAACATAAATTGGGGGCAAATGTAGACACTAAATCACACACTTTGGGTATCTATCTAGTCCTGATCACATACTACTATTCATATGATTCCTAAGTAAGAAAAGTACTAATTAACCCATGTATTTGGCCACCTTTGCTTGCTTTCTATTTTATCTTTTTGGTCTTACACTTCTACTTGCCCAGTCTGTCTTTTTATACTTCAACATTTCTCATCCTAGACACCACACCCATCCAAGACGCTAGTGTCGTGCACCCCTAACCTCTTTATACTTTTCTCACATCTTTTGGGTCCTTTCTAGCCATTTGGGCATCTTATCTTTTTGGTAGTCAACCTTTTCAAGGTTAATTACGAAATTCAAGCAAGGGAATCATATAATAAATTAAGTTATATAACCACAATAAAGGACCAAGAACTAAGAATTAGTCGTCACCACCTAAGGTTGCATCCAAAGGCTATTCTAGAGCATTCAAGCATCCATTCTAGCTCCATACAAGGGACAAGGGACTGCATTATTCTGCATACACTTCATAGGAGGGGAAGTTCATTCTTTCATGCACACATCTATCTACATTTTCTACATATAGCTACTTGCTCGTTATCAAATGTGACACGGACAAAAGCCACCTAAGGCACAATTTCAACACACACAAACATAGAACTACATTGGTCCGAAATGTAGTGCAACGTTTGGTCGTAAGTTCACTTGTTTAAAAACCAAGGACAAATTGACACCTTATTTGCATTATTTTCTTTTTGGGATTTGAGGCACTCTTGAGGGTTTTGTAGAGTCATTTATTTATTGCGGGTTACATGCGACATCACGGACTTGAAATGACATACTAGAACAAGAAATGAAGGACATCGAACATCTTACAACCATCCAAAGCTAGTTTTCTAAGGTTCCGGGAAGTCATAGCACCCATAACATGTCTCACGTAACATTAGCGAGGCACCCCGACCTATTCCAGATAACCAAGTCTAGGCACATCTTGTGGTCGCACAACTTTTTGAGGCTCAAAGTGCGATACTTCTCCCACTCTATTCATCACCTCGTCACTTTGACACAAACCAAATTTAATTGCGAATCAACTAAGTCTTTCTATCTCCTCTTTACTTGCAACTAAGGTTTCATACTTTCTAACTTAATTTGCTTGGGTCATATATGCTCATATTGCATACATATTTGTTAGCATTGTTACATATTTAGATTAAACATATTTATTCATTTGTTAATATTTTGCTTAATCAATATGCAACAAGAAGCAACCCTTCATCAAGCGACAATAACAACAAGTACAACACGACACAACGCATATACTTCACCCTAGGGTCATTCCCTCTTCTTTAGCTTCCACACTTCATTTTTATCACTCCACGCTTTTTCTTGTCTCTTTGGCACGCTTTCGCCATCGATCTACATGGTTATCAGGTACACATATCTTATCTAATTTATTTTATCGAGTATTCACTCAACAACATAAAGTGGGGGCAAATGTAAACATAAAATCACGCACTTGGGTACATTTCTAGGTCCTAATCAAATATTACTATTCATATGATTCCTAAGCGAGAAAACTAGTAATTGACATCTATATTTGGCCTCTTTTTTATCTTTATGGTTTCCTCTTTAGTCTTTCACACCCCACTGCCTAGTCTGATCTTCATTGCTTTATCTTTCTTGACTCTCAGGCACCGGCGCCTTGGGCCAGACACCAGTGCCTGGCGCCCTCATCCCCTTTACCCCCACCTCTTTGTATCTTGCTCACTCCTTTTGGGCCTCTTTTATCATTTGGACATCTTGTTTTCTTCTAGGTTGAAATTTTAGTTGTAAATTATGGATTTTAAACAAGGGAATCATATAAATACAAAGCTATGTGATCATAATAAAAGACCAAGCTCTAAGCATCTACTATCACCACCTAAGGTTGCATCCAAAGACATTCTAAGAGCATCAAGGCATTCATCTAGCTTCATTCAAGGGACAAGGGACTCGCATTTTCGCATTCACGCATGGAGGGGAAGTTCATTTTGCCATCCACACATCTATCTATGTTGTCACATCTAGTTATTGCTCACTATTAAGTGCATCTTGCACAAGATATTTTTAAGGAACAATTTCTACACACACACAAAAACTACATGGAATATGAGTCTGTAGTGCAACACTCGACCATAAGTTCACTATGTCGGGTGAATGTTGGGGTCGATCAATCCTCATTTGTATCTTTTTCTTTTTCAAATTTGATGTGTTTGGGGTTTTATAGGAGATCATTTGTTTTACAGAGGTTATATATGAATTCTACGGACATGGTGCAACATACAAAGCGACCAATAACGAAGGTTACCTACCATTTTGCATGACACAATAAAATTAGTTTCGAGGTATTTTGCAGTCATGGGTGCCCATAAATGACTCAGCCGCTTAGGCACCCTTGACCTGTCTAGTGTGCCCTAGTCAGAGCTTGCTTTCGACAATTCTAGGATTTTACAGTGTGCGGTTGCGAAAAAATTTCCTCCTCTTGTTCATCTATTTTCTAGTCCATAATATTTTAGGATTAATTGTAAAATCAGCCAAGTCTTTTGTTCCCTCTTTTACACTTAGGTTTTTAATTTCCTTTAGCTTATTTCTTGCGTCGAATCTGTGCTTTAGCATTTTATTTACTATACGTGACTCTGCAATATCTTAGGGTTTTACAAAAATCTATTTTTGTTAAGTCAGCTTCCTCCACCTTAATTTTGTGCCTCCAATGGGCAACCTGAAGCCACAAATTTTGATTGAAAGGATAAGCATTGAGCTCTTATGAGATTCGTTGAAGCTCATGCTTGAAAACCTCATGCACACTGCTAAAAGAGAGTGACTTGTTTGCCATAAATGTGAAGGAAGGTGTTGGTTCTTTTGAGTACATCATTCCACCAAGAAATATAACCCTCCCACCTAGTAGGCGAGGCATGAAGTTCTAAATGCGTTAAATATGCGACACAGTCCAAGCATGTTTCAAGCACATAGTATTACGATAGAATTGAGAATTGACTTTGAATTTTTTTACGAGTACTCCGGGTAATATCAAAGAAAATGGGGGAGTGATAAAAAATAAGAGCATCGATAGCAGAATAACAACAAGTCTTCCCAAATTGGGAGAAATATAGAAGAAGTCTTGATTTAGCATCAATACACGGTCCACAAGCATGACAATTTGACCTTACCATTGACAAAAATTGGATCTAGTGAATTAGGAAGAAGAAGAGCTCTCTTTAAAGGGGATATTGGGGTCAAATAGTCTGAGCATGTGCCTCGAGATAAAACAAGGGTTCGTGTTCTCCTGCACATAAGTGCATGGGAAAACAACCAACCTTGTCTTCTGGGTATTCAACCATATTAAAATCCCCACAGATAATCCACAGAGCATTAGGTAAGGAGTCAACAAGCCATCACCAAAACAAAGCTCGCTCAACAACATCGTTGGATGCATAAATATTGGCAAGCCCGAGGATACACTGTTAAAATCGAAAAGAGTCCAAACCACTCAATGAGTGGGGTCAGAGCCCCAAGAAATCACATGTTGCGTAAGCTTTGGGGCAATCAGGATCATGACCCCTCCACCCCGTGCTCATGATTAGATGCGTGACAAACAACATTGGGCCAGATGGTGCGAGCAACATACAGGAGAAAAAGGCCTACAAATTTAACTTCTTGCAGACAGAGAATATGCATATGATGAAAGTAGAGACAATTGTCCCTAACTAGATATCTCCGGGTGGGATCAGTAAGGCCACGTATGTTCTAAGAGTACACAATCATTGGACAACATTGAGGTACATAGATCCCTCATCATCAAGATTGGAGAGGGTGGGAAACTAGTAGTGAGATGAAGTGACCTAGGAAACTTCCGCCATGCCGACCATGGTCTACATATTTCTTGCATAAATTCACCAGATTTTGTGGGTGCATGGCTATGGGAACGACTAAGGAGAGCTTTTTGGGAAAAGGAAAGATGGTTTTCTTCCATGAATGGTGCCTCGACAACTCAAGGAAAATTATAGCAAGGAAGTGGGGATTTCGAGGGAACAATGGCCGAGGCGACTAACGGAGAGTGGGAGGAGTCGGAGCGGCCGCGAGCATTTGAGGCACAACTATTTTGACATGAGCGGTAGAGGAGCTAACAACATTAGTATTAGCTGGCCGATAAGAGGAAGTTGAGGGTTTTGTAAGGCCATGAACAACACCCCTTTTGTTGGTTAATGTGGTCCACCCATTTGCGAAGAAGGGGCTTTGAGCCTGTTTGTGATATTTATTACGACACGGGATGATATTCGCCCATAAGAGGAAATTCATGAATCATGTGGTCAGACGCTTGGCAATGGAAACAAGTATTAGGTAAGTTAATATAAAGCACTCGTTGAGAAAAATGGGTCTCTCCAACTTGAATTTCAATGGTGTCTTTTAGGTCTTTGGATAAATCCACCTCAACGCAAACACGCTTTTGAGGGCGAGCATTGAAAAATTTGGGTTGTTCCAAACAAATAAGTCGACCCAAGGGTTTGATCAAGTGTTCAAAAAATCCCCATAAGGGGAGAGGGAGCCTAGGAAATTCCACCTAAACTAGGATTTTGAGCTAGGTTTGCTCGAAAACTTCGAAAATCCACCTGTGTCAGGTGAGAAAACACTACCAGAGTGTTTTGAATAAACTAGGGACCATGGTTGACAATGTCTTTGCTATGCTCAACATTATTGAAATGAAATAAGAAAAAACCCTTTATGAGGTTTTGCAATCCCTCGAGTTTGACACCATGATGTTGTTAATGGTTACGAACCCATTGTTTCAACGGGCTTTTAGGGGTACTCAACCAATAAAATACCTAACAAGGGTGAATGATTCGAGCTAGTTGCAAGCATTATCAAATTCTGGTAAATTAAGCACAACATCAGGCAAAGGAGTCTCATAGTCAAAATGGTTACCTCGTCGAAGACCTTCGGGATGAATTTCCTCACCTTCTTTGGAGCCATGGGAGCCAAGCATTCCATTAACCAAACTTGCATCAATAGACGAAGGCGGCGAGAGGGAAGCCATAAATATAGGTGTAACGCTGCCCAAAAGATGGAGTAACTAGCCCACTCATCAAATTAACTATGTGTGCAAATAAAAATTCTTGCCAAATCCCAAGAAAATGGCGGTATGATAACAAACCATTACATATCGTGAAACAATAAGCATGAGAGGACCTAAGATCTGAACCCTAGTGGATCCATCACATCAAAACCCTAGAGAGCTCTTTCCATCATCAATAAAATTACTTGGCCACATGAATATATTTTTGGAATGAGTAACTCTTACTCCTTTTGAAAATGTCCACTAAAAAGTAAGTTAAAGTAGCCCCTCCATAAAACCATAATCGTAAGTTATTTTCTTACTATTGAACCGACCATCATATTAATAAAAGTATATGAGAGTTACTGAAATCGGGGTGATCGAAAAGCTCACGATCCCATAATAAAGCCATGTAGGCACCACCAAATGCCCAAAAAGCAGACAAAGAACGATAAGAGAGCAAACAAGAGAATTACATATAACTAGAAAGCACTAAGTATATGTCGTTGTTAGGGAGGAGGAGGAAGATCATCCTGGGAGGGATTAAAGCTCCACTCGATGACTCAGCCCGAAGGGGGATTAGCTGCACAAAGAATCCTAGTTTGGCATTTGCATCTGCAAAGGCACCATAATTCCCTAACCAGGGGGCAGAGAGCTAACAAATGTCTGAACTATAGGTGGAGGAGAGTCCCAATGCGGAGATCATGACATGGCCTTCCCATGCAGAGAAGGACTCCAACTCGACCCATAGGAGGACAAAACTGAAGGGCGACCCTAGGGAGAGGCGAAGTGGTGGCGGCGAGAGCGAATCTGCAACGTGGACCTTGCGAAGGTGGTCGACGAAGCAGAGACGATCAAGGTGGTGGCATCAAAGGGTTATGAGGGACCCAACTCATAGTACAAGGAGCACTCCCCCAATGTGCGAGCAATTCCTGCAAATGAGCAAATTCTAGGAATTTTTTTCATCTTGAGCTTGAATCTGTATGCGCACAATAGACAATATAACCATTTTTATCATTAGTGATGAATAAAGCAACAATTTGATCATTATGGAATATCATAGTATTACGAGCTTTCCAAATATGAAAGAGAATACAAGCTCTAAACAAATGCCACAAAGTCTCAATATAATTAGCCAAGGACTGAAATCTCCAAACAAAGCCAAACGCCAATGAAAGAATTCAAGGTGGTAGGGTTGAAATAACGTATGAATCCATGACCAAACAACTTGCGGCGGGAATAAAACTAGAACAAATGCTTAAAAGACTCTGGTCGAGAGCAAAAAGGGCATTTCGGATTGGGAATGCCAATGTGACTAAGATGCTTGCTGTCAGGAAGGCCTTGATAGATAAGGCACCAAAGAAAATGGCTAACTTTAGGCTCAAGCAAGGGTTCCAAGCACGGGAAAGCCGACAAAGCCATGTAGAATTAGCAGATTACGCCCAACGGACGTTGAGCTTGGCTATGTTAGGTGAGATAGGGCTCAATACATTGGGTATACGGTGTCGACATTATAGCGAAGAAAGGCAATATCATGATTCCACCGCTAATTGTGCCACCATGCATCTGGAGGCTTGAGTCCCAGTTTATGGAGCATAACATCTGGCTTTAACTCTTTAATTCTGCAGATAGACATGAGGTCCGAATTGACAAGATTAAACTTAGTCTTGAGCTCGGGCCATGAAATCTAGTCTCTACGGAAACCAAATCTTGAATGGTGTGAATCCCTTTGCGAGATAGACAGAGAGTTTTGATGCTCTAGAGATTCCACAAGCAAAATACTATCTTCTGTGATAATGGGAGACCACCAAATATTTTGGGAATTGAAAGAGAGCCCGGTGCAAAAGCCATCGCCAATCCAACGTAGCAAATGTTTCATGGTTTCAAAGGCCTTCCATATACTTTTGGCGATGAACGTTCCAGTAATCTTGACAAGAGCCTTAGTGATTAGTAAGGTATGTAACCCTATATTATTCCAACATTTTTACTTACCGTAGGGTGCACTCAAAGCAATGTAATGCGAGCTTGGAAAAACATCTCACAACCCATTTAGAACGTAAGGCCACACTTTGTTTGTAAACATTAGTAATACCCATGCCACCTTGATCACGGGTAAACAACAAACTTAGTAGGCCACGCGATAAAAGCAAAGGTGAACCACAACTTTTACACCAAAGGTAATCCCGGAGTAATGCTTCTTTTAATTCCAAATTGGTATTAATAAATTGTGGTACTTTTGGCTAAGCTTTTAATTTTTAATTTTTGAAGAAAGTAGACAAATTATAAAACTAGAAGAATAATTGCACAGAAGCAGAGTCCGAACATCATTAGCTGCAACGCAGGAAAGAGAAATCGAGTCCGTATAAAGCTTAAACTCTAAATTTAACTGTAATTAATTAGTTTCTTTCGATGATCGATTTATATCTTTGTATGGCCAAGCAGAAAAAATTAGCTGACATCTGCGGCTTTGCAAGACTTTTGGCGAGCGAACGAGTAAGCTGAATTCTAAGCGAAAGTATTTGTGGCAGCGCAGGCGTATTTTAAAGCAAGGATTTCAGTCATGCTTCAATGGATGGGGGATCCAGACGGAAAGTCAAAACAGTAACTCTTTCCCCCTTAATTTTTTTCTCAACATTATAATTATAATTTCAGTGCCTCCTTTAAAGAATAGTTCCCTCCCGCGGGGTGGGTTTCATGGAGCTGAAATTTGAAATTGCGGTTCACATAACACACATTTAGAGTAGCGTCAAGCCTGTTCGAGATTAGGATATATTCGGCATGTCTTGCATTTCATTTCCATTTTTACTTCAAAGAAAATATTTGCCTATACCCAGAGTTGCTTTTTTAATGTGCTCCTTTTTGACGGGGCAACAAACCTATTCGCACCCAAATCCTGTAATAAAACATTGATAACTGTGCTACAAATTCTAATAGATTAGGGAGCGGTCAGGGCATAACTACAGGAGCCAAAAATTCATAAGAAAAACACAACAATTATGTTTTTCAAATGTTACATGAAACCTGGAACAGCACATAAATAAAAAACAAATCACTGCAAACTTCAGTTCTTCTCATGAAACATAAACTAGTACATAGAATACAATACTTTTTGCAGCTTTACAGTCTGCTGCATATTCAGCTATTCTGATCTCCTTTTTCCCAACTTATTTTTCAACCTCTTTTTATGCTTGTCGCCAAAATGAGCCTTCTGCGTATTTTGAGCAGCTAAAACGTATTGCCCTGTTTTATAACATCATTTTAATGCTTCCTTGGTCTCTTTTGATGTTGTTATAGTCTACAGAGCTTGTGACCCTTGAACAGGCTCTGGGAGAAGTTGAGAAGCGTTGGCACACTTTTTCCAACTTTTCTCTTCTTTGCAGTACATGTGAGACCACATCTATGCTGTCCATTGTGTTGGCAGCTAGACCCAAGCTCCACAAATGTTCTCAGTCTGCCTTTGGGCATTTTTGAACTCTTGTCATGAAGTGGTGGTAATTCAGAGGCAGTTCTATCTTGCACGGCCTGGACAGTCCGTTTTGGGGGTTTTCAAAGCTCTTATCATGGAGTTGCAGTTGGTGTTGTGGTGGATCCAAACTTTTCCTTGCTCTTGTAGTCGGGTTTTGAGTGTTTGGAGCCTCTGTGTTGCACTTAAGTGTTTTCCTTGCTCTAACATTGCCTGGTTAGATGGACCTACTTCAAGAGGCATTTCAAATCATCCCAGGAGGTGAATTCAGTACCAATCAACCTTTACCAATCTAATGCACCTGAAGTATGTTGTGTTTAAAAACCACTCCAAAGGCATTTTTCTCCTCAAACAACTGCAACCAAGATTATGAAAGCTGGTTATTTTTGGCCCACCATGTTTGCTGACTGTCACAAATGGGTAAGGGGCTGCAAGGAATGTTTTGTTTTCACAGGAAGGAAGAAGAAGGCAGTCCTTCCTCTTCAACCAATTGCAGTAGATCAACCATTCTCTCAATGAGGATTATACTTCATTGGCATGGTGAATCCTCTTCCCAGTGCTGATCTCAAGTGGATGTTAGCTGTCACTAATTAATGTACCAGATGGGTTGAAGTAGTCCCTTTGAAGGAAGCAAATGAAAATGTCATAGTAAACTCCAAGATCACCAACAAGCTGTGAAGTGGTTTGACAAGAAGTCTCATCCCCAAGATTTCAAAGAAGGAGACCTAGTCCTTAAGTGGGATGAAGACAGAGCTAAACCTGGGAGACACAAGAAATTGACACCATTTGGAGTGGCCCATACCTAGATCATGAGTTGTAAGGCAAGTAATACCTTTGACTTGGCAAAACTTGATGGTGAGCTGCTGTCCATCCCAGTCAATGGGATATTACTCAAACAATGTACCCGAGCTAGCTGAAATGCCCTTGTACATAGTGTATATTTCCTTTTGTTGTTCCTTGTTTTGTGTTTTTCCTTGCTGTTTTGTTCTCCTGGTTTTCTTGTTGCAACTCCAAACTGTGGGTGCCTTCTCTGGATCTAAATTTGCAAATCACGACACTACTGCCCAATTTTATTAGTTAAAAATTGCCAAGAAGCTCCTGCTTTTCCTAATAAGTGTTGTTGCACACCTTGCCTTTTCTCTTGGAAAATGTATGTGTTTGTTGTCTTGTACAGAAGTTTTGTGAGCCATTCTCTGAGGAGTTGTATGGAGGTTATACTTGCAATTTTTCTAGGTTGAGATCCTAAAAGTGAAAGGGTTGGAGGCTAACAAACTTGTTTTGTGAAATCAGGTGTTTAACATAGACTCTATTGCCCAATAAATGCTAAGGCTAATGGATTTTCTATTTAGCAGGCAAATGACCCCTGTGAGTCGCCAAAAAAGTTGCCAAAATAAGCCTCCTGCTGATTTTGAGCAACTAAAATGTATTGCCTTGCCTTATCACATCATTTTAATGCTTCCTTGGTCTCTTTTGATGTTGTTACAATCTATAGAGCTCATGACCCCTGAACAGGCTTTGGGAGAAGTTGAAAAGTGTTGGCACACTTTTTCCAACTTGTCTCTTTTTGCTGTCCATTTGAAATCACATCTATGTTGTGTCCATGGTGTTGGCGGCCAAACCCAAACTCCACAAATGTTCATAGTCCGCCTTTGGGTGTTGTTGAACTCTTGTCATGAAGTGGTGATTGTTCTGAGGTAGTTTTAGCTTGCATGGCCTGCACAATTCGTTTTGGGGTGTTTCAAAGCTCTTATCATGGAGTTGCAATTGGTGTTGTGGTGGATCCAAGCTTTTCCTTGCTCTTGCAGTCGGGTTTTAAGTGTTTGGAACCTTTGCGTTGCACTTACAGTCTAATTGGGTGTAAGCCATGGGAAGAACTTTGTTTGCTTTTGGTTCGACACAGTCACGTTTTAAGCTCTTTCCATGGTGTAGCTGTCAACCTCGGGACAAATTTTGAGCCTTTCCTTTTGTTTTTGAATGGGCCAAGTGATTTCAGTGTCTGTGCAGTTAAGGAGAAGCCTTTGGGAGGCTCTGTTTGCTGTTTGTTAAGGTCACAATCATGTTTTGAGGCTCTTCAATGGTGGTCGCCTTTATCTTTACTTTGGGGATTAATTCCACATTCATGAGTAAGGGCGGAGCATATGAGTTTAAATATAAAAGCGCTTTATTGGTTAAGTGGAACAAAGGCTCTGCTTAGCTTATCTTTTGGCCAAATTTGAAGATTGGTTAAGAGCGAAACATGTGTCACCGAATCACAGATTGCTAGATGTCACAAAGTCTGAGCTCGAAATCAGGAAAGCTGGGATTGCGCCATGTGGCGCAATCCTTGAAGGTTTGCTATCGGGAAGTGGAGCTGCTTGAAGTAAGAAATCAGCTAAGGCATGGAGAAAACCTGGTAGCCGTAACGAATCACGGACTTTTATGTGGCCCAAAGCTGAAAAGTTGTGATTGGGCCAGGTAAACCAATCACGGGAAGTGGGGTCTCGGGAAAATGATGATTATGCAGCCCAACGACTGAGGATGCAAAAGCCTGACGCCCGAGGATGCAAGAGCCCGTAGCTAATGATGGAATGCCATATGGCACCAGACCATGTAAGTCAGTAACCAACCAAAGTTTGCCACATGTCACCAATCATGAAAACTCAAGTGCTGGAGGGATTGACCAAAGGAAGGCAACGGAAGAGAATAAAAACAGAGCCTAAAGCCCATAAAGAATCACGGGTTGCCACGTGGCCCTGAGCCTCAAAACGCAACAGATCCAAATACTCAACAGGTGGTTTCAACCTTGAGTGGGAATCAGTGAACAAGATCACCAATGAGGATGAGACAAGTGGCAAAAGCAGCCTTGTGGTTAAAATTGACGGCCCGTGGCACAACTGTGCATAACAACCAAAGCCATATATTTTTGACCATAACTTTTACTCCACAACACCAAATCAGGGAAAATTAGTCTTGTTGGAAAGCTTTTGAGGAGTACTTCAACCTGGGATTGGTTTTGGGCCATTATCATGCATGTTTTAAAATTTGTGGGCAATCATAAGTGTCAGTTTCCGTTTTCTCTCTGTATGTTGAATCATTGTAGTTAGTGGTGATCTTTTCAATCAGGGAGGTTCTCTTCCAGTTGTGTAGTCCCCTAGAATATGTTTTGAGGTTGGAGTGGATATTTTCAGTTGGCATCTTTAATTCAAAGAAGGCACGAGAAAGCCAGGACATTCCAACATATACTCTTCTTCCCCTTCACCTTTCTCTCTTCTCCTTTCTAGAAATAGCAATTAGATCCTCATTGTAACGGTTCCTCCTCATTGAATGCAAAGTTACTTTGCTCTTTTGAGGACTGAGCTTCTTAGTGTCCGAGTCTTGCAGATGCATCAATGCCTTTTATTATGGGTATAATAGATTGCGTATATTCCAAGCTTAATTTAATTTTTATTGTGGGTAATATCTGCCCTTTATTGCTGTATTATTGTGTCTTACCTCTCTATTATGCTTTGTGATTCATTGTGTGTGTAGTGTTTGCAAGATTTTTTTTCATTGTGTTTGATATAGGATGAGAGGGAGAGATCCCCAACTCTTTTGGTGTATCACCATGTTTATTTTACTTGTTTTCTTCATGTGGTAGATTAAAGTAGACAAGTGATAACTTTTAGTTAGATAGGATAAGGGCTAGCTTTCTTTGGAGGTCTGCATCAAGGAGCCAAGTTCATACGCCTTGCAGGCATTCCCATTGTTGTTGCTGAGACACCAACTCTCATTTGGTGCTCTTGGGCACACATTTTAAGCAGTTAATGCTCAGTCTTCAAAGTCTATTCTTCTTCTCCTTCTGCAGACAACTGTTAACTTTTTCCAATATCTTATTTCATCTAAAAGCAAACAAACATACACATGAAATTTCTTCAGTGTTTTCCTTACCTAAAACGTTTTTTTGGAATATTTATCATAAAGACTTGGACTTATTTAAAGTTTTCCAACTCCCTAATGTTGTAAATGATTGAGTCCTTGGTCAAGGATCACTTTAATTCCCTATCTTCCCTTTTATTGTAGATTGTCCTTCGGATGCCCCTACATCCTCCTTGTAAAAGTCTAGCGCCCTCGCTCAAGCCTACCAACCTTTGGTACTCGTGTTCAGAAATCCATGTATTGTCCTCTTTGGATTTTCCTTTCCATTTGATCAAATACTGTCTTAGGCGATGCTTTCCAAGGTGAAGCACTTTCACATTTAAGACCTCCTCAATCTCCAGTGGTTTACTCTTTGGCAATTGCTGCTGCCACTCAACTACTTCATCTTCTTGCTCATTTGTATCATCACCTTCATAATAGGAATACAAATCAGAAATATTAAAGATTGGAGAAATGTCTAGTCCATCTGGTAAGTCAATTTTGTATGCATTGTCATTGATTTTCTTCAAAATCCTGCAAGGTCCAATCTTTTTATATTTTGACTAATGACATTCTCCTTTTAGAAATTGGTCTTTTCTCTAATGTACCATAAGCCAATCCCCTTCTTCGAATGTCTTGAATTTCCTAGTAGCATCTGCATCCCTCTTATATTTCTAGCTACTCATTTCCAGCTGCTCTCTAACCTTTTGGTGAAGTAGTTGCATGTGTTCAGCAAAGGCTTCCGCATCATCACCTTGACTTTCCTCAATTGGAAAAGAAACAAGATTTGTAACCCCACCAAGACTCTTTTTCCATACACAATACGAAATGGAGTATAACCTGTACTTCTGTTCACATAATTATTATAGGCAAATTCAGCATGCGGTAACACAAGATCCCATTGTTTTGGCTCATCACTGCTAGACACCTTAGTAAATTTCTCAATGACCTGTTCACAACTTCAGTTTGCCCATCAGTTTGAAGGTGATAAGCCGAGCTAAATTGCAATTTTGTGCCTAACATCTTCCACAAAGTCTTCCAGAAATAACTTAGAAATTTTGTATCTCTGTCTGAAGTAATTGTCCTGGGTAATCCATGCAACCTCACTATATCTTTGAAGAATAATTCAGCCACCTTACTTGCATTACTAGTTTTTGTGCAGGCATAAAATGGGCCATCTTAAAAAAGTGGTCAACAACCACGAAAATAGAGTCAAAACCTCTTTGAGTACGAGGCAATCCCAATACAAAGTCCATTGTTATGTCTTCCCATGGTCTATTTGGAGTAGGCAAAGGAGTATACAACCTTGTATTTAAGCTGCCACCCTTAACTACTTGAGATTTGTTTTCCTTTGTCAAATAGATGGATATCCTTCTTGATGAATGCCAATAATATCCTTGTTCCACTATTGCTTGAGTTTTATCTCGGCCAAAATGACCTCTTAAACCTCCTTTATACAACTCTTTTATCAAGTCGTCCCTTAATGAACTTTTAGGAATACAAATTCGTATTTTGATTTAATGAAATTTAAATCTTAATCAGAGGACTGAGATCAAATGAATATAACAAAGAATAAGCAAGATCTATCATGCAAGAAACAAGCAATTGTAAGCAATCTTGAATTAGAAATGACTTCATATTCGGAGATCTGGGCTGATCCGGGTTGAAGATTGAGTGGAACAAGTTGGATCTGGATTGGATATGCTTTATCTGGAAAACTGTATCTAAAACTCCTTTGGACAAGACCGCCTTAGGTGAGGACAAGACCGCCTGTGCGCTAGCGTCTAGCGTCTGAAATGAGCGCTAATGTCCTGGTAAATGCTTTGTTTCGATCTTCTCGTGGTTTGAACTTGTCTTCTTCCTTTTGCTCTTTGTTGCATCCATTTCGCCTGTAGGGCTCTTTGTTGCATCCATGTCGCACTTGAACTGCGAAACAAAATCAAGCTACGTGCATAAGGCTCAAACAAACATTAGATGAAACAAATAATGCATATGCTTGAGTCGGACCGACTTCGGCGGTCACCATAATGTGATTGTCACCGAGCGCCGCACTACATTTCGACTCTGTCATTCTAGTGTGTGTCGATTGAATTGTGTCCCTTGAAGCTAGGTTGCCCTTGTGCGCTTATACCAAGATAGCGGGCTACAACTACTTTGCCCCCAAGATGAATGTGTGAGATGGAATTCAAATAACCCCTCCTATGCAATGAATAATGCAACCCAAATACAATCCTTGAATGTTGCTCTTTTCTCAAGTAGTAGATAATAAGTAATAGCCCAAGTTGTCCAACCCCTAATATTAGTGAATAAGTTGTGCATATATATGACTTGTTTGAATTTCGACATTTAATGACACAAAAGGCCGACCAAAAAATTAGAAAAGACCCAAAGTTAAGTATCAAATGGTAATTTAAAAACAAAAAGAATGGACAAAAGCGCCTGAATGGACTCTAGCGCTCGGGCGGTAGTGTCCTTATTGGACGATATCGTCCCAAAGCCAAGAAAAAGAAACAAGAACAAAGATAGGGACAAGAATCCCTGTGACTTGACCAAAAATATGTAAATCCAAGAAGTATGATACAATATCACAACCAAATCCAACCAAAATAATAGAAAGACTAGGAAAAGGTGTCACCAGTGTCTAATCTTCGTACTCAAAAATCATGTATATAACAACATACTAGAGGCATGATGTAATAGTAATAAGTGCATAATTTTGTGTCTACATTCCCCCTTTATGCTATTTGGATGGAATTTAATAGTATAAAGGATATACGAAGAACATACCTGTAGAGGACCGAAGGAGTAGTAACCGAGGCGTGTCGATAGTAAGAATCACAATGTGGCGAACCATGGATCATCGTTTTGATCCATGTGGGGTGAATGTATTGTCGTAGGAGTCGTTGGATAGAAATGTGCTATGGAGATATAGGAGAATTTGAAACTTGGAGATTTGAAGAAGGGGTTGGGAGTGATCAATTCTCGAACCGGTGTGAATATTCTACGGATTTGAGCGTCTTGTCCCTAGAGAAAATGTGTTGGGAGAGCGATCAACTTTGCTCTTTGCCATGACACTTCCTCACGATAGGTTCCAATGTTGTAGACAGAAGTGAACTAATTGTTACTTGCCAACTAGTCACAAAAATACCCCGTAAGGTGGAAAAGGATAGGCAATGACGTCTCATTGCCCCCAATTTACGATGCAAGGGTGTAAACCAGGCCAAATGGAAAAGTGCTTGAACTTGATTGGCTCCCAAGTTAGGTCATCTGGGAGGGATATCGATATTGGTGGAATTAGAATTTGGAAACAACCTATATTGATTGAAGCATAATATTTGATTGAACCTGATTGATTTGAACCAAATTTGGAGAGTTAAATTGCCACCGATTAGGTCATTTGAGGGAAAATTGTGAGAAGCCGAGAAATTGCGAGAATCGAGATAGTTTTGCACTTGAAATAGATTAATCATTGTGATTGTGAGTTGATTGGAATGTAGTATTTGATTGAACTTGATTGATTTGAACCAACTTTGGAAAGTTGACTTGCCCCCAGCTTAGGTCATTTGGGGATGAAAATGTGAGAGTCTGAGATGGTTTTGCACTTGGAATAGATTAAATGTGTGATTTCAAGTAAGAGCTGTTGTAGGATTTGAATATTGCTTCGTGATCAATTGAAAATAGAGTCAGTAACATATTGTGGTTGTATGTTCCGCGTTGGAATTCTCTTGAATCGTTCTAGGAGGGGTAATAGGAAAATCTTGAATATTTTCCCCCTGCGTGAAGGGTGAGAAGTGAGATGGCGAACCGTGAGCCGGAAGAAAAGTAAAGAGATTGTTTGTAGAGGAATGAGAGGTGTATAGAATAAAATAGATAGGGATGAGTGAAAATAGAAGCGCAACGTGTAACAAATTAAAGTGGGGTATTTAATTGTTTGATGTGGTGACGCCAAAGATACGGGTCTAGGGCCACTCACGGCGCAAAATGCAGACAAACGAAGCTCAAGATATGACGAAAACAATGTTGGTGAATTAGTTGCCGTAAGAAGTATAATAACTATAGTAATTGTAGTGGCAATAAGATTTACTATAAATAGTAAGGTTGGAAAAGTCAATAGGGATTTCATTTGTAAATTGAATCAGTGTGTTTTGAGCTCTAGATTATGACAATGCCACGTGCATGAGAGGCGATCCCGACGAGATTCGAGAGCTTCGTAGGTGATGATATTCACCCACACGGCGAGATAAGCTAGTAAGTATTGTGTTTTTGAAGTAGACTAGGTAGTATTCATAACAATTTTGTGCCATTTTAACATTTTTGACATTTTGAGAATTTTAGCGTTTTTGTCCAAGACGGAGCCGGTGGGACTGGTTTTGTCCTTTGGACGGTACCGTCTAGTTTTGGGTGCTACTCTTGTCCAAGTCTTGGGCCTTAGTGTCGGGCTTCTTAGCGTTTTTGTCCTATGGCCTGTATGAGCTTTGTATTATGTGTTTGTGTGTGTTGAAACACCGAGGGTTTTGTGTGTGTTTTATGTTGTGCGAGAGATATACATTCACGGGAGTTTCATGTAGCCAGACATTTTTCTACTTTGTTGGCGTTGGGCTTAAAGGAGGATGAGTGGGACATATTAAACGTGTGCCTGCGACACATCACGAGATCGGGGAGGTGCCCCATAATATACATTTGATTACTGCACTCTGTGAGATATGGTGTGCAAATACATGTACTTTTTGGTTACCTACTGGAGAGATGATGATGACTTTGGAGGATGTGTATAGGATATATCTGTGGTTGTCGGTTGTGGGAGATTGGGTTCGGTTATGCCCCGTGTGATACACGATGGCAACAGAGAGCTATGAGGCAATATTTTACATGGTCTTGGACACAGCGAGTCATCGATTACCCTAAATGACAAAGTGAGATTACGTGTTCCTTCATGGTTCATGGGAAGTTTTTTTGCATTGTATTGGCCTCATGTGTAGCTATTGACGGAGGAGGGGTGTCTATATCATATAGGATGCACAAGATTTGTATGAGTATAGAGCAACATGGGACATAGTACGCTTGGAGCTGTTGTGTGTTGGCACATTTGTATAGAGATTTGTAGTGGTTTACTAGGAGTATCATGGCGGAGGGATTGGTGCTACGACACTTTTGCATGTATGGGCATATGAGCATATGGTAGTAGTGAGGCCGTTGAGTGGTTCGCAAGTGGATTGGGCACGACTAGAGATTTTTGCAGCTAGATGGGTTGGATCAAAGGGTTGTGCGTTTGATACCATGACATACATGTCTATTTTGGACAGGATGGGGCATGGTGCGGTGATTTGGAGACCGTACAGGGATTATGGTGGTTGGTGGAGCTACGATATATTCGGCGGATTGTGTGGTTAGAGGACAAATTTCCGGAGTGGTCTAGCTCTTTCGATGCGAGCATGTGTCACGGTAATTTGGGATAACCCGGATGTGCCTTAGAGTCGTATGTATGGCATAGATCGATTTATGCCGCGAGGAGAGCGGGGCGAGGCCGGTCCCACAGAGGCCAGCTTATGCCTCGCCTAGTGTAGATGAGGTTGATGCGGAGATAGTCTTGAGTCGAGTGGATGACGCGGGTGTATCCCGACCTACGCTCGGTGGTGGGTGGAGCACCATTGGCTGCTATTCTTCCTTGTAGTGGTAGATGCAGCGGGAGAGCCACCGGGTGTGCAAACAATAAGAGGGCCAACAGGAGGTCGGACATCCGCCCCCAAAGACGATGCGGTGGCGGCATAGTTGCACGACATAAGTAGGATAGATTGTGATTTGCAATCGATAGTGTGGTACGTGCTAATTATTTTTGAGGTACTAAGATGGTTTGGGTCTTGTAGGTGATGAGTATTGGATCATCCGTTCCATCAAAAAGTGTAAACGTAGGTAAAGTAAAACCCTTAGGAAAAGCTGAATTGTAAATCTTTTTAGGAATAATATTGCCATTAAGATTTTTTTATCAATGCCACCTACTCTCAAGGGGGTAAGGGTATGGATTTGTAATGTCCCTTTTTGGGACTGAAACTGAAAAAGTAGGAAACCACACAAACCCCAATAGATTAAATTCAGATTTTTAAATCAGCAAACTGATTTTTCTAACAGCTGGAAATCAACAGTCTGATTTTTATAACAGTCCGGAAATAGTGGAAAATCACTCAAATATCATCAAATAACTCAACCAAAATATAGATAGATATTTTAGGAAGAATTTAAGACACTTTTTATCATCAAATTTGATCACACACTCAACTGGAAATTTAATTCTGAACAACAAAAGTACAACCCATGAAAATAATGAAAAGAGAGGTTTCCAAACCCCGATAACCACAAAGAAAGATAGATTCCGGCCTTAGAAATTATGCCGAATCAGAATATCAAATAAAATCTAAAGTATGTGCCCTAGAAGGCACCCAACTAACACCAAACCCTAGTCGCTCCCTTTAGGGAGAGCTCCAAAATGCATGCAAAGCCTTGGTAGATATTTTCCTTGATGCCCTAGATCCAAATTTGCAAATATTCTTCAAGAGATGTCTTCAAATCACCCCAAATGGAGGGTTTCCGTCCTCCACCAAGCCACAAGGAAGGTTTTCGTCTTCCTTGGAATGCCACACAAGAGGGGTTTCGTCCTCAAGTGGATAGTTAATGAGCACTTTGCCCAAAAAACCAAGTATAGATAAAATGCGCCAAAGATAGGGATGCAAATGAAGTCACAAATCTCCTTTTATAGCACTTGCTTGGCGCCAAAGGCCAAATAGAAGTGGACCGACCTCCTTGGGCTTCTTTTAATCTTTTAATTTGCCTTTATGACTCTCCAATCACAACCGACCTGCCTTATAAAGGGAAACACTAAATCTAATAAAGAAAACTGAAATAAAAATGCAATTCCTTCCCTTGCTCAATCATGCTTCATTGCCACGGAAAGGGGATGGCAAGAAGTCCACTTTTAGGCTCTTAATTCGAAAAGGGGACATTACATGATCTTATTTTGTAATTCATCTACAAAGTGCATAAGAGAAAGAACTTCTTGAGGAGGAATGTGTAATGTCCCCTTTTTCGAATTAATCCATTTAGAAGACTTCTAGCTCATTCCACTTCCCGTGGGCCGAAAGAAGGTGAACAAGGGAAGTAATTGTTCATGTTTTTTAGTTTTCTTTGAGCATTTACCATTTTCTTTCATGGTTTCTCTCATTAGCTAGGTTGGCTGGGTTGGAGGAGTAAAAGGCAAAGACAAAAAAGAAAAAAACACTTCATTATGAGGTTGGTCATGGGGAAACTCCCTCATGGGGTTTGGCGCCACCAAAAGGATATATAAGGAGTCATTTGGGCTCATTTTGGGCATGCATCTTTATTATAATTTTACATTACTTGGTTTTGGGGCTGATTGCTCTATTTCCATTCCATTAGAGGGCGAAAATACTTTGGTGTGGCTTCACAAGGAAGACGAAACTCCCCCTTGATTATTGGAGAATGAAAACCCTTCAATTAATTGTTCCAAGTGCTTCAAAAAGGTGGATAAGGCCTATTTTCAACGAGGGTTTGGTTCTAAGGTGAAATTTAGGAGCAATTCACCTTGGGGAAGATATGGTTTCTAGGGCATGGCACGGCTCAACTCAACCATCATTGCATTGTCCATATTTTTGGTAGCCGAATTTACTTTGTACTTCATTTATACGGCTTAGAATCATTATTTCTAGCCATTTTATAAGGGCATACTCTGCTGTCATTTATTTAATTTCTAGCTGTGTTTAGAGGTTGATAATTTTCTAAAATATTCCTAAAGTGCCTCTATATACTTCATATATTGTGAATGGTGATATTTTGATGAATTATTGTTTTTTCCTTGCTGCTGTTCTAAAAATCAGTCTGCTGTTCTATTTTCTAGTTGGCTGATATAAAAATCAGAATATATTTCAGTTTGGATTTGTGTTATTTTGTTGCTTTTCAATTCAGCCCTACAAAGGGACATTACATTGATATTAGAGCATCGATCCTCCCATCCTGGAGGGTTTCATTCAGAAGGAGCAGATAAATGGCAAACATACATTTTGATGATGTTAGGGTTGAGAGGCTTGCCCTAGGGCAAGAAAGATTGACAAATAAGATGGCACAATTGATCCATGCCATGCAAAACCTAAATGGTGAAGGAAGCTCTTCAAAGCCAAGCAATAATATTCAACCACCAAGAATTGTGAGTGATTCTTCATCTAGGTCTTTTCGACCTACCTTCCTCCCAAGAAAGGAAGTCATTCCGGTGGTTGAAACACAACATTCAATGGGTCATAACATTGCAGCCAACTATGAGGAGTATAGGGCCCTTCCAGCTTGAGATTCGTGATGCCCTATCCCTTGCAGAATTCATAGGAGTGAACAAAGGAAGATTAAGGCAAGGACCTAGGTCTCAGGCACCACAAAAGGATCTTCAGCATGCCTGGAGAAAGGAAGAGGAGAAGAACTTCCAAATTGCAATGACGGAGCAAGAAGAAAAATCAGGGCTGCAAGTAATGGAGAGAGAACAACCCATGGAGGAATCTACCATGCCAAAGGAAAATGGGAAAGATGTTCTAGCCAAAGAGGAAAAAGATTCTCCCTTGGTGATAAGGCAAGAAGAAGAAATCATAAAACAAGAACAAAGGAAGACCAATATGTAGCGTGAAGGTAAAGATTCTTTGACAATAAATGATGTTTTATTGATTTCCAATGATTGCATGTGGCGGCAAGATGGTGAAGGAAAATCAAATCTACAAGAGGTTCATGAGGCAGAGACTCGGATGACCCTATTGAGAGGCATGCCCTTCAAAAGGAGGCCTCACCTGATACTCATGTTGGTTTTCAGTCTGCTGGAATTTACATATCAACAACAAATGGTAAGCAATTTAATTTATTGCATCACCCTCACACTATGTATTTGCAAGGTTTTGATCATCATGAGAATTATTTGAACAAAGATGAGAGGATGAAGGGTACTAAAGGGAAAAATGATCTTTTCCAAGAGGCCCCAACCATCTTCTCGAGCATTCCAAAGATTGAACCAAGGAAGGAAAAATTCAATTTGCATAGTTATGATAATGATCAGCTTGCTGGAATTTTCAAAACAGTAGCTCATAAGAGACAAGCACGTGCAAGGACCACAAAGAGGCTCCATGCACATGCCAACGAGGGAAGTAATTGTTCATGTTTTTAGTTTTCTTTGAGCATTTACCATTTTTTTTCATGATTTCTCTCTTTAGCTTGGTCGATCGAGTTGGAAGAATAAAAGGCAAAGACAAAAAAGAAAAAACAACTTCATTATGAGGTCGGTCATGGGGGAAACTCCCTCATACGGTTTGGCGCCACCAAAAGGATATATAAGGAGTCATTTGGGCTCATTTTGGTCGCATCTTTATTATAATTTTACATTACTTGGTTTTGGGGCTGATTGCTCTATTTCCATTCCACTAGAGGGCGGAAATCCTTTGGTGTGGCTTCACAAGGAAGGCGAAACCCTTGATAATTGGAGAACGAAAAATCTTTAATGAATTGTTCTAAGTGCTTCAAAGAGGTGGATAAGGCCTATTTTTCATTGAGAGTTTGGGTCTAAGGTGAAATTCAGCCCCTCCTAGGGGAGCGACCCACCTTGGGGAAGAGATTGGTGGTTTCTAGACTACGAAACCGCTCAACTTAGCCATCATGACATTCTCCATATTTTTGGCAGCCAAAATCTACTTTGTACTTCATTTTTAGGGCTTGGAATCTGTTGTACCTGCATTCAATCTCCTTCACAACTTGAGCAAAGATCATGGATTTTACAAGACACTCGAGAGACAGATAAATGATTTATATGTCGTTTTGTAGCCGGGGAAGCAATTTATCTGACTTATTAGCAGTTAGGCTTTGAAGAAGTGGGTAGCACCTTGAAAGGATTTGATCTTATCCTCACTATTTTAGGTTGTGCCTCTCAACCAAGGTAAGAGAACCTGTATTGTAGCCTCTGTTTTTTGAAGGGGGTGGAGATGTCCTTGTATTATGCAGATTGTATGGAGATGGCCTTGAGAAAACATGATCAATTTCCCATTATTCAAACCGAACAAAGTCATCACTACTAAAAGATGGAAATGCTTTCAAGACAAGGCCGAGGCTACTAGAGACATGGTGTGATCCTGACTGCTTTGTGCTTTTTTGTAAATGGATTATATTCTCTTGTTGACACACAATGCAACATAGGGGTAGTATAGGTGGGATTAGGTGATTTTAAAATGAATTTTGGGGTGGGAGATTTTTAGACAAGATTGACCAGAAGTTGCCAACTTCTTTGAGGACCTTTGCAAAACTTGAAAAAAAAAAACCCAAACAACATAATGCTTCAAAGAGGTTAAGGTATTCCTTCAACCAGGATATGTGCACCAAATGGAAGCCCAAATCTGCACTCTTCCACACAATCTCTGATGGTCTATCACAAAAGCTTGAGTTAGATGAATCAGTTAAGCATTTAGAAATTTCTATTTTATCATACCTAAGGTGCACCCATAGGTTTACAAACAATCTCTGTATCAAGGAAGGCAGAGTGAATTTAAATTTGTTTATCCCTTTACTAGATGAAAGCTCTTCTGATCTTGGGATTGCAAATACCACTAAGCTATCACAAGAATGAGACCTGCATGATGAAAGAACCTCTAAACACCAGATTGCAATAGGAGCAAGAAACACAAATTGAAAGCATTCTGAAATATAAGCGTATGCAAATTTTGCCCAGAGACAACACAAAATAATCCAGAAATGACCAAAATTATCAATAGGAAATGTTACAAGAACAATCTCAGAGCTTGTTAGTGGCTATACATCTGCAACCAACCTAACATGATACAAATTTGATGCAAAAAGGAATTAAAATGGTTCTCAGGTGGTTTCTCAGAGAATGGGCTTCTTCCCAGATTTTCCCGTGAAAATTCTAAGTTTCTCCGACCATTTGCATGACAAATTCATGCAATATATAACTTTCACTCACTCACTCACTTTGCCCCTCAAATCTTCCCTCCAAAAGTGGAATATTCGAAGCACCTTTGCTTTGCAATATTTCTAGAAAATGACATTTAACAAACTCGCAAAAAGTTGCTAGTTGTTCTTTCAAAAGGTGAATCATTACAAAACTTTCATCATTCTTCAAAGTGGAAGCACGTTTTTCATTTCCCACGCATGTAGATCCCTTTCATTTCATCATTTCAACTTTTCCCTTCCCAATTTTTACTCTGCAACTTTGGATCTGGTAATTCACGTTTTTCACGAACCAGAGTAAAAATTTATTTGAAAAATGCCTTGGATTCACAAATTGAACCCCCAAATTGATTAATCCGGACCCTATAGGCCAAAACGACACGAATTGGCAAAAAATTTGATGAAGATTGATGCAAAAAATGCATCTCCAAACTTCCTGGAGCTCAAATGGTGGCCAAACTGGTGAATGCACAGCTACTGTCGATTTGTTCCTCAACTTCAAATTTGAGCCCTCCATGCGGCAGATCCGGGTAAAAACGGGCCTCGGGACGTCTTTTTACCTTGTTTACTACTTTTGGAAAACTTGCACAATTTCTTGATTTCTCTGTTTGCTGCCCGCGGTGAGATTTGGGCCTGACATGTGGCGCAATATGACTGGATATGGAGTCGCGACTCAATTTTACACATTTTGCATCTTTTTGGAAAAAGGAAAAATTTTCATTTTTCCTCCGCGGCTCTGCCCTTCGCTTCAAGTTTCTAAAGTGGGTCCCAGCGGAACCCCGGGTCCCTTTATGCCTTTAACTCCCTTTTCCCTCAAAGGGAAAATTTTTCACTTTTCCTCCGCCAGCCCGCACCTCTGCTATTGACTTCTCAGATGAATTTTGACTTTTTACCCTCGGGCTTGCGGGTTAGTTTGATACTTTGAGTCATTTGAATACAAGAGGCAAAATTTCCAAGTTGCCCCTAATGGTCCGCCTCCCCGCCTCTTTGACTTTTCAAACTGCCACGTGTCACCACGGCGCACCTTGAGGCGGTCCCAAAAATTTGATACCTTGAACGAGCGCGGCTCGCCACGTGTCCTGTTCCGGCGAGATTTGTCTGAATGCTTGAAACCTAGTGGAAGGCACCACGTGTCATGCTCCGAGGCAGTCTCCTTTTGGCCGTTGAAAATTCTAAGTAAAATGCAAAGCAAGCAGAGGCCTCCACGTGTCCCCATCTCGCCAAGCCTCCACGTGTCCTCTTGGCGCTATTTCAAAGCTAGACCAAAAAGTTGATTCTCAAACGAGCGCCGTTCACCCACGTGGACATATTTCTGAGTTGAGGCTTTTTATAGAATTTTTGAAGTATTTAGCTGAGCCGCATCCAACCAAAAGGTGCCACGTCCCCTGTAGATGCAAGGATGTAAATTTGACTGGGAGAAAACGCCCGTCAAACCGTAAAATACAGAAACATGAGCATTTGAGCTTGAAAATGAAGTTTTCTTCAATGACAGAGTTTAGACTGTTGCAAGGCTCAAACACGATCCTTAGGGACACATCAACTCATTCTTCTTCAAGTATTTCAAGGCAGAACGTCAAGAACACAAATTCCGACTGTGGCAATAGAGGGAACGGGAAAACATGAGTTTTTGAAAGGACAGAGCCTGGGAACTCAAAATACAGACCTTTCCAGAGGAACAAAGAAACTAGGAGACAAATATGAACCCATACATGATCTTTGGCAACAAAGACCAAGGACAGAGCTGGGAACTCAAAATACAGACCTTTCGAGAGGAACAAAGAAACTAGGAGACAAATATGAACCCATACATGATCTTTGACCCAGAGGCAGACTAAAAATGGCAACAAAGACCAACCAAGCACAACATGGGGAAGGATAGAACGACAGAGGCCGTAAATCAATAAATTTTCAAGGGCACAAATGGTGCGAGACAATTTTGAGCACCAACAGAATCATTCATTTCCAGCCATTTCATAAGGGCATGCTCTACTGTCATTTATTTAATTTCTAGCTGTGTTTAGAGGCTGATTTCTTAGTTGATAATTTTCTAAAATATTCCTAAAGTGCCTCTATATACTTCATATATTGTGAATGGTGATATTTTGATGAATTATTGTTTTTCCTTGCTCTTGTTCTAAAAATCAGACTGCTAATCTATTTTCCAGTTGGCTGATATAACAATTAGAATATATTTTAGTTTGGATTTGTGTTATTTCGTTGTTTTCAGTTCAGCCCTAAATAGGGACATTACAAAATTACATAAATATTAAGGGGTTCATTAAGGGGTTGAATCTTGCCATTATAAGTAGCCATAGGGACACTATTGGGTTGAAAGTCAACTTTTGGATCAACAAGTGGAAAACTAGGAATAGAAATATGGGAAGAGGACTCAAGAGGAAAAGAAGTTTGCACACCTTTATCAACAATCTTAGTAGAAGAAGGAATACAAGCAACATGCATATTATCCTTATGATCATCATTATGTACACTATCTTATCAAGAGTAGAAACACATGCATCACTAACATTTGCAGATTTTTACACATTAGGAGAAGGAAAATGAGTACTAACATCATAAGAAGCACACAAAGGGTGGAGGAAGAAATATATGACTTTTGAGGAACAATATTCAATGAACAAGCACTTGGTTGAGAAGAAGAAGAGGGGATCTGAATATCATTATTAACAGCAATAGGATCAACTCTAATGATTTGTGCATATGTAAGTGGAGGAGAAGAAGTAGGGCGAGGGCCATTTAGGATAACATCTACAACATCAAAAGAAGTATGGGTATCACAAACATCATTAACAAGACCTTCTTCATTTGAAAAATTAACTAAATCCTCAACACATGTATCATTTGTAGAAATAGAAGCAACATCACTATTAGATTCACAAGAGCTAGTAGCCTCAATAGGGGGTAGGAGTACAACATCAGGACCGGGGTTGATAAGCTTTGTAAAGACAAGGGATTTTGGGATGAGGTGCAATGGTAATCTCCTCTTGGGCATTTGCAAAATAGGCTGAAAACCAGTCATAAGAATAAGATCATACTTGGGGGAAGGAGGTTTGGGATGACGGTTTCGCAACACTTTTTGATAAGCCATGAGAAATACACAAAATGAGGGATCCTAGGGCAAGCTAGGGTTCGATCAATAAGCGGGTTCACCAAATAATTTAATGAAATTTAAATCTTAATCAGAGGACTAAGATCAAATGAATATAACAATAATAAGCAAGATCTATCATGCAAGAAACAAGCAAGTGTAAGCAATAGTGAAATAGGAATGACTTATCTCGTATTAGAGATTTGGGCTAATCTGGGTTGGAGACCGAGTGGAACCGGCCGGATCTGGACTGGATATGCTTTATCTGGAAAACTGGAATCTAAAACTCCTTTGGACAAGACCGCCTGTGTGTGAGGACAACACCGATCAAGCGCCGGTGTTTTGAAATGAGCGCCGGCGTCCGGTAAATGCTCGCTTCGATCTTCTCAAGGTTTGAACTTGTCTTCTTCCTTTCGCTCTTTGTTGCATCCACTTCGATGTAGGGTTCCTGTGTCGCACTTGAACCTGCAAAATAAAACCTTAGCTACCTGCACAAGGCTCAAACAAACATTAGATGAAACAAATAATGCATATGCTTGATTCAGACTGACCTTGATAGTCACCCCAATGTGATTGTCACCGAGCGCTGCACTACATTTCAGATTCCATGTAGTTTTAGTGTGTGTGTGTGTTTGAATTGTCCCTTGAAGCTAGGTTGCCCTTGTGCCAATTGCACCAAGATAGCAGGCTGCAATTGCTTTGCCTCCAAGATGAATGTGTGAGATGGATTTTAGAAAAAGCCCCTCATATGCAGTGAATAATGCAGCCCAAATGCAATCCTTGAATGTTGCCCTTGCCCAAGAAGTAGATAATAAGTAATAGCCCAAGTTGTTCAACCCCTAGTAATAGTGAATAAGTTGTGTATATATATGACTTTCTTGTTTGAATTTCAACACTTAGTGACACAAAAGGACGACCCAAAAAATTAGAAAAGACCCAAAGTTAAGTATCAAACTGTAATTTAGAAAACAAAAGAGAATGGACAAAAGTGCCCGAAGGACACTACCGCTCCGATAATTTAGAAAACAAAGAGAATGGACAAAAGTGCCCATTAAAGACACTACCACCCAGGAATTTAGAAAACAAAAGAAAATGGACAAAAGTGCCTAGTAAGGACACTACCGCCCGGAAAACAAAAGAGAATGGACAAAAGTGCCCAGTAAGGACACTACCGCTCCGATAATTTAGAAAACAAAAGAGAATGGACAAAAGTGCCCATTAAAGACACTATTACCACCTGTGCAATTTAGAAAGCAAAGAGAATGGACAAAAGTGCCTAATAAGGACACTACCGCCCGGCGGTAGTGTCCTTACTAGGCACTTTTGTCCATTCTCTTTGTTTTCTAAATTACCGTTTGATGCTTAACTTTGGGTCTTTTCTAATTTTTTGGGTCGGCCTTTTGTGTCACTAAGTGTCGAAATTCAAACAAGGAAGTCATATATATACACAACTTACTCACTATTATTAGGGGTTGGACAACTTGGTATTCTAATTTTTTGGGTCGGCTTTTTGTGTCACTAAGTGTCGAAATTCAAACAAGGAAGCCATATATATACACAACGTAATCACTATTATTAGGGTTGGACAACTTGGGCTATTACTTAGAATGGACACTAGCGCCCGGCGGTAGTGTCCTTTACTTGGCGAGTAGTGTTCCAAAGCCAAGAAAAAGAAATAAGAACAAAGATAGAGACAAGGATCCTGTGACTTGACCAAAAGATGTAAATCCAAGAAGTATGAGACAATATCACAATCAAAACCAATCAAAGCAATAGGACTAGGAAAAAGGTGTCACCAGTGTCTAATCTTCGTACTCAAAAATCATGTATATAACAACATACTAGAGGCATGATGTAATAGTAATAAGTGCATAATTTTGTGTCTACATATTCCTTTGAATGTAATAGTAATAATTGCATAATTGTGTGTCTACATATTCTTTTGAATGAACAACCCTCTTGCAAGAAGTAATCAAGATATGTAGTTCCATCACAAATGAGAGGATTCTTGCAAACTGAAATGTTGCTGCAAAATCTGTCTTCTTCATACAAATCCTTGATTTCTTCAAACCCAATTACCTCATTGGCCATACAGATGAGAAAAGCTCTCCTCCTGCTCAAGGCATCAGCTACTCGATTTGTTTTTCCAGATTTGTGTCTCACGACAAATGTATACCCTTGAAGATACTTCATCCACTTAACATGCCTTTGATTCAACTTTGATTGTGTGTATATGAACTTCAAAGCTTGGCAATCCACATACAAGACAAATTTCTTGGGAAGTAGAATTCTTTCGAGCTTGAATAATTGTGTAGAATTCTTGATCAAAAACTGAATATTTCTTCCTTACCTCATTGAGCTTCTCGCTGGAATATGTGACCGGTCTTCCCTCTTGGCTTAAGACAGCTCCAATAGGAACCCCACTAGCATCACAATCCACTCGGATCACTTTATTAGAATCACGCAACACTAACACATGTACCACTGTAACCCTTTTCTTCAGCAGTTCAAAACTTCTTTAGGCTGCATGTGTCTGTTTGAACTCCTTTCCCTTCAAACAATCCCTTCTGCCTGTGCTTACCCCACTGAAATTTCTAATAAATTTTGTGTATAATTTCACCCAACCATAGAAACTTCTTACCTCAGTAATATTCTTAGCCACAAGCCAATCAAGGATGGCTTTAACCTTCTCTGCGTCCACCTTTACTCCGTTTTTGGAAATGAGGAATCTCAAATATACAAGCTTGTCCTTCAAGAAAGAACACTTTTTCATATTTATAAACAACATTTCTTTTCTCAACACCTCCATCACCACCTCTCAAGTGCTTTTCTTTAAACTTGCTAAAAATTAGGATATAGTCAAAATAAACAATGACAAACTTATTAAGATATGGCCTCGTGATCACAGTCATCAACATCATAAAAGTGCTTGAGAATTACTCAGCCCAAATGGCATAACTAACCAGTCAGACAGTCCTTTAGTCTTGAATGTGGTTTTCCATTCATCTCTTCATCTTCTAATATGGTGATAGCTGTTTTTCAAATCAATTTTAGAAAAATAACTTGCTACACTTAAACTATCAAGCATATCATCCATCTGGGATAAGGGAAATCGATACTTTATAGTGATTTTGTTCAAAGCTCTTGAATCCACACACATTCTCCAAGATCCATCCTTCTTTGGAGTGATAAGTGCTGGCACAACATATGGACTTGAACTTTACCCGATCTACCTCATTTTATTTTGGGCTCAACCTATGAGTTGGCAAAGTAGGTGAACTTGTCCCGGGAAATAGATCAATTTGGTGTTCAATACCTATTTTGGGAGGTAAACCTCTGGGCATCTTCTCTAGAGTTATATCCTCATATTCAGTCAACAATTTCTTAACTCTATTTGGCATTTCTTCAAGTTTTTCTTCTTTTGCAGCATCTTTTACCTTAAAAACATAACATTCTTGTGTCTTGGACACCTCCTTCACAAATGCCTTCACTGATAACAATAATAAACTTTGTGCTTCCTCACTTTTCAAAGGCAATTACTTGATTTTTTGCTATTTTTAATAATGGTGTATGTTGTCTAGTGTCTACTATCATGGACAACTTTTAAATCATCCTACCACGACCCCACTGAGCAATGCATGGCATGCATCCATTGGAATAACATCACACCACACACCATCTTTATGAGGACCAATCTGAAAAGAGACCAAACACTTTTTGTCTACCATAATTTTGTGACTCTTTTGGAACCAATATAACTTCAATCAGCTGGAACAGCATTTTGGCATTACTTTCCTATATACGGTCCGCTGTACCTTTATTAATTTCTGGCCTGAAAATAATTTTTTGTTTTGTTTTTTATGTATATTTGATCTTTGCACTCAAATCTATATATTCAAAGGGTTTATCAGTGTTTTCCAGCAATTGGGTATTTTTATTTTGAAGGCCTGCTGTAATAAATTGAAGGAAATCAGATTGCTATTTTTTTAAAATTAGGGTTTATTGAAAAATCCAGATTTCTTTTATTTTTTCCCTAAGGGGATATTACATACAAATACTTTTATAATGTATACTCTCCTTGTAAAAAATGAGAGTCATTTAAACTAAAGGGAAAAATTTGTACTTTTTGATATGTAACATATTAACGACTTGACTATGATGAACAACATAACTAGGTTATTGATAAAAAGACTCACTATTTATTAGACCTAAATTTGTGAACCAAAGACAAAATATTCTCTTAACCATAATTCACATACTCGTATTCAACAAATATTTGGCAGACCCAATTTTTTTTGACTTGGCAAAAACTCAACAAGACTCGCGAATATTCGATAACCTAAAAAATAAGCAAATTTCTTTAAAAAACATAAATTTTATGCAAAATATATCTACAAAATGTATCAAATGAGTTTGTAAAATGTTGTGGAAGTGTTTTTATTAGATTTGAATATAAATAAAATACAATACAAAATCGCATCATCATGTGTATACAACATCCAATTGATAAGTCTTATGAATTTATGATGATTGTCATCTCAAATTATCACCATAAATTGCATATCTATGCAAGTTACAAATTACAATAATTTACATTTTCCTCTTCCCCGTTCTAGAGAAATATTGGGGAGAGGGTCTAATGCCTCTAGTACTCCCCACACTCGGTTGTATTCTGCTCGCTCTTAAAAGGTTGTGACTTCATCTCCATCTTGATAGTAGATGGTGGTGGCTCCTCTGCTGCATGTTCAACATCATCCCCAAAGATGTCATCCAACCAATATATGTTGCTTGTGCTTCTCCCTCTATAGCTTCCCTCTCGAAAGCAACAATCTTGTCCTTTGTGAATGTGGGGATTTCCTTTTCTTGTGATGAGTCATCAGATAGATTTATCTCATCCAAATCAATAGGCTCTGACGATGTGGCCTCCATCATTCTTGTCCAGTTGAATATTCTAAAGCACAAAACCAAGTCATTAGGTATTTTTGAGTCAACTCGTCGCGTTTCTTTGTGTGAATGGCCTCAAACAAACTCTAGTTGCGCTCACATTTAGAAGTGCTACAAGGTTGAGATAAAATTTTGAGGGCTAGCTTTTGAAGATGTGGGTATTTCCTCCCAATCTTCCCACCAAGAACCTACAAACAAGATAATCAAAAGTTTATAAGTAATTAATAATTTTAAATTTGTAACTTGTAACATATAAGTAAACATTCTAATTTTTGTTACTTGGTGGTTGGGTGGTTCTCCCTCGGACAACTAACGCCAAACAAAAGAGCCTCCCCCTAACATGCTTGTAATTTTGCAACTTTAAAATAATGAAGTGCCTCACCTCAACCTCTGGTATCATCCTCTCAATGCATGTTGAGAGGTCCTTCATAACCTCCCTGTTAATATTTGTGAAACCATCTGTAATGTCCCTTTGTAGGACTGAAACTGAAAATAAGGGTTTGGCCTTAAACTCAATTGATAGAAATCAAATTTTTGGAACAACTATCAAACCCTAACAACGAACTGAAAATCACACCTTTAGGGCATCAAAATCCCTTCAAAACCAGTTGGAAATTAGTGAATAAACCCCTCTATGGCAGCGAACTGTAACAACACTTAATGACATCGATTCCCATGCAATAACAAGCCGAAAATGGAAAAGAATGCTTCCAACTATTTTATCCAACCATGAAGATATTTATCCAGCCAATATACTTCAAAAATAAATAAGAAACAAGTGATAAACCACAACTATAATTAATTAAATAACCAGCAGAAGTACAACTCACATTAAGGGTTGGAAATGATGATTCCAAAACCCCAAAAATACCAATGAAGTGAGAAATCAGCCTTATAAATTATGAGGAATATGAATATCAACTTAAAATGTCGAGATGTGACTTAGAAGGCACTTAACCCCTCCTCTACCCAAGTCGCCACCCTAGGAGAGGGTGCAAAATTGATGTAGAAGACCTTGACAACTCTTTCTCCTTCAAGCCCTAGTTGCAAACCAACAAGATCACCTTTTTTGAAACCCTTAGGAACCACCAATTGGAGAGTTTTCATTCTTCAACTTGAACAAGGAAGGGTTTTGTCCTTGTGCCACACCAAAGGATTTTTTCCCTCTAGTGGAATGGAATAGAGCAATCAGCCCTAAAACCAAGTGTAAAATTATAATAAAGATGCATGCCCAAAATGAGTCTAAGCGACCCCTTATATATCTTCTTGGTGGCGTCAAATCCCATGAGGAGTTTCCCCATGACAAACTTCAAAATGAGGTCATTTTTCTTTTTGCCTTTGGCTTTTTACTCCTCTAACCCAACCGACCTAGCTTATGAGAGAAACCATGAAAGAAAAGGTAAATGCTCACAAAAAGACTAAAAACATAAACAAATACTTCCCTTGTTCACCTTCTTTTGGCCCACGGGAAAGTGGAGTGGGCCAGAAGACTTCAAAATGAATTAGTTTGAAAAAGGGGACATTACACCTTTGGAGAAAAAAACTTGGGGTTGAGATAATACCTGCTTTATGAATTTAATAGGTTTGAGTTGATTATTCCACCTCCATGATCAATTATCTCCCAAACGTTACCAAATTTGGCTATATCCCCCTATGATAGTTTTGGATGGCCTCATAAATGTATCCCATTGGGTTTTTCTCCCCATCAATTAAGCGCAAAACCCTCACCAATGATGCTAACACCTACACACAAATTAAACTTTAAAGTTACAAACTTATAAATAAAGTAAATAACAATACATTCAAAAAATGAAAATAAAAGAATTGACTTGAAATTTAAATTGAAGTTACCTTGATGATCTCTCGCAAAGGTTTGAGTTGATTATTCCACCTCGATCAATTATCTCCCAAACGTTACCAAATTTGGCTATATCCCCCCATGATAGTTTTGGATGGCCTCATAAATGTATCCCTTGGGTTTTTCTCCCCATCAATTAAGCGCAAAATCCTCACCAATGACGCTAACACCTACACACAAATTAAACTTTAAAGTTACAAACTTATAAATAAAGTAAATAACAATACATTCAAAAAATGAAAATAAAAGAATTGGCTTGAAATTTAAATTGAAGTTACCTTGATGATCTCTGCAGTGACTCTCTTTGAAAAGGCATCATCAAAAATTGTCTTTGCAGTCCTCTCTTGCAATGTTCCCTTTTTGGGACATTTATGAAGACGAAGAATGGAATACCTTCAACCCATTTTCTCTCCCCGTGGGCTTGAGGATGAAGCTAGGGGATTGTTTTGAGATGTCATTGTCATTATTTTTGCATTGTAACCCTTTGGCATGCCTTGCGCTACAAGGGGAAGTCTCTAGTTAGTTTAAAAATGTGCACATAGGTTAGTTACTTTTTATTATTTAATTAGAAAATAATAAAGTGCACATAAAGTTAGTCTTTTAATATTTTAATTAAGTTTTATTAGTTTTCCCTCCAAAAGGGAAAAGGTCAGTCATTTGAATGTTGCACCCCTTATCTTATAAAAGGAGGTTGCATGGCCATCTTTTGGGTATGTTGGATTAAATCATTTATGTCTCTCCATGCTTGGAGAAATGGGATGTATGCCCAAGGTTGTTGATGTTGCTTTCTCTCTCTTGCAAAACTATTAGAGTGGAATTGAATTCAGATTTGAGGATCCATTAGTGTTGTGTTGCATTTGTTGTGTGGCAAATTGCTTGGGAAAGAATTCCTAACCCTAGCGAATTGATTGTTGAAGGAAATCTGAATTTGTTTGCATGTTTTGAGGGTTAAACAAGTGAATTTCAGATCTGCCATTGTTGCTTGATTTATTTCAGTCTTTTGTGCCAAGTTTAGAGGGTGAAAGTCATTGGTTATGCTCCTTTTCTCTTCGTTGGTCATTGTTGGTTATTTCCAGCCATAGCGACTTGGGAAAGAGGGGTTTGTGACACATTTTGATGCTTAAATATTGTGATTTCAGTTCAGATCTGTCCTTGGTATTTTTGTGCATCAAAACAAGCTCTTGGAGGATGAAAACAGTTAAGGGAAGTGCTGGTTATTAATTTATTGAATTTCTTCTAACCCTAGCGCCCAAATTTGGGATTTTAAGTGCTATTTTGAACGGGTTTTAGTGCTCAGAAAAATTTGATCTTTAGTTCATTGAAAAGGGAAAAATCTCAAGTTTATTGTGCACTTTGTTATGCATTTTTGAAGTTTTCAGTTGTTTGCAACTGTTTTAGATTAATTCACTGCTGTTATAAAAATCAGAATTAAGAAGAATAAAAATTTGATTGTCTCCACCAATCTAGCTCACCACCTTGACCACTTCCAACCCCATTTGGGTTGTAATTGGTTGACATTGGGCTATTTTAGGTTGATTCAAAAGGATCTAATCCTTCTTGAGTTGATTTTTAATTATTTGTTGCAAATTCCCAATCGTCCTAAAAGGGGAACTCACATCTCTCCATCAACTTTGTTTGAATATTGTGAGTCTAAGCATGCTTAACTCACAAACATTTGCTTCAACGATGTCAACAAACTAGAAATACTTTGTAATGTTAGAAAGTTAGTTGCAAACCTTGTGACACCCGCCTGATGCTCTTTCCCCATGGTGTGTTATCTTATCAAGCTAAGAACCTAAGGTTGATTATATACGTACTTAATTATATTTTTGCATATTTTATAACTGTCTAAACCCAATCAATTTCACTTATCTCCTCCAAAAGAAGGTCAAGGCATGGGCTGCACAAAGGGTCCAAAAAAGAGTGATTGGTGACTCTCCTTTAGTAGCCTCCCAACCGCCACACATGCTGCTTTGCATTGTCAGTGACAACTTGCACAACATTCTCGATACCCACCTTTAAGACAACCTCCTCTAACATAGTGTTCAAATTTTCTGCATTTTTACTTTGTTAAAGGCATCAATTGATTTTAAAAACACTATCTCACCATTTGAAGCCGCTAAAAATTGATGAGGGTGTGGTTCCTTCCATCCGTTCATTCATCTAAAAGAATGGTGCATATGTATTTCTGCCAATACTTATTTTGATCTTCTAGGATTGACATTGCATCTGCAACCACACCCTTGAGCAATTTCCTACTTAATTCTTTTGGAGAGGGTGCCTTGTACCCTTTCTCTGCAAATCACAATCTTGTCACCACCAATTACTCTTAGTACGGGCTCTTTCTATATTGAAGGGAAGATGGTCAGTAGTACTAAAAGTTTGCACATGCCTTATTTGCTTCCTTGTGCGCATCCTTGTTCCAGCTTCATACCTTGCTATGAAGGTTGTGCCTTAGGTATGTTTCTAGGTACAAAAGAACTATGTATCCCTTCGCTAAAATTCGATGAGCCGGATGTGCCTCTTCTACTTCATATTCTTGGACCGCGAGTAGAGCCCACAATCGTTTCCGCATCGTCCTTTGATTCCTCGACATTCTAGGTCTAATGGTTGTTGTTATGGCTGCTTGCACCCTTACCCTCTCTAGTTTCTTCTTGTTCACTCTGCCACTTTGCCTCCATCTCTCAATTTGTCTCTTCCGTAAGATGATATTTTAGGTGATTGTTCTCTTGTAAAATGTTTTCCTGTAGAAATTACAAAGTACAGTGTAATATCCCCTTTTGAGATATTAATTAAAATTTACTAAACTACTTGTAAAGAAACAAACTTAGAAGAGAAACCCTTCTATGTTCACCTCAACTAATCCAGTGTCGCCTTCAATACAATCCAAATGGGGTTGGAGTGAGCCAAAGTAAGGGTTTAGATGGGCTAACTAGTCGGAGAAAACACTTCTTTAACCAATTTAATTGCAGTAGTAAATAAATAAAAATGCACTGAAATTAGCTGAAAACTTCAAAAATTAATATCTCATGCAATACTTGGAATTTTAGAGTGAAACGAATTGCACAATGAAGTAGAAATTATGAGCTTTCAAATGATATATCAAACTGAATTTTCTAAACATGAAAACCCACTCAAATTTGCCCACAAAACTGCAAAACCAGTCGCTAGGGTTAAGGGAAAAATATTAAATAATTTCCAGCCTTATCCTTGACTTCCCAACACTCAAAATACCAATTTCAGATCTGCAATAAATGATTTATGACAACTCAAACTATTAGAAAACCCTTCCAATGATTGCCAAAATTCCTCTACACAAGTCGATTTACCATAAATAATTACCAACATATGTAGGTTAAAAATGGTCAAATCATGGCCATATCAACTAGAAAAATATGCTAGAAAATATCAGATTTAAACTTGCTTCAAATACCACCAATTTGCACCACATATACCTCCCAAACAAGTCGACTTGATGCACAATAATCAACAGCTTAAAATCAGATTGCAATCTTCACACAAAGCTCACAAATACCCTCACACAATAAGCTCATACTCTCTAAAAATGGCGACTCACATAGGCAAGTAATTTTAAGCAAAACTCATCAATTCATAGCTCAAGAAGGAACACACACTTCACAATGGGTGGTGTTAATGAACACCTTTTGTTTTTGATCACTAGTGGGCATTCATCCCTCTTCAAGCATGAAGATAAGTTATAATAACCGTCAACATGTGAAAAGGGGTGCCCATCATCTTCTTTTATAGCTTTTCTTTGCTCAATCTCCAAAGTTCCTTCTCCATTTTGGCGCCATAGTCTAGAGATGAGAGCCTTTAATTTGAAATAGCCTGAAAGTCAAACTCCAATGTAAAAGTTAATTCCCAAGGCAAGATTTGAAAATAAAATACAATGGAGAATTTAATATTATATTTGATCTCTAAAGATAAATGTGCTCATAGAATTAATAAACCATCCTCTAAAAAATGCGACTTGCCTTTATTAATTAATTTACCTCCAAATGATCATTAATTGGCCCAAGGTAAATCGATTTCTCCTTCTATTCTATTTGACTTGCACAAATAAAATATATTTTAATTTTTAAATCCACATGTGCAAATCGATTTTCCCCTAATTTATTTTCCTTTAATCCAAGGGGAATGGATTAAAGGGTACCATCCTTAATTAATTAATTTTTATTTGAAAAAGGGGACATTACATACCGTAACATTCCCATTTTAAGACTTTAGAAACAAGAGAATTTTTTTTTTTTTACACAATGTTCTCTGATCTAAATAAAACATTATTTAGAACATACATTCTATGCCAATCAATCTCATAATAGATAACCATATGCAGTTGTAAATGACTCGGTGGTACACCGATCTATTCATTCCATGACTCGGTTACCTACCGATCTATTCATGTTTAACTTTAATTATTGAATACTTATCGTATTCTACGTATACTTGGTTCTCTTACCCTAAACCGGGTACTGAGTGATCTGTTTAAAGAACCTATCTGAATATTTGTTACCAATATTCATCTGATATCACGTTGCTTTAAACTAGGTGACATAGGACAACGCAACCAGCAACTTGCGATACTTTGGCCAAAGATTTTCAACATACTTGTTTATGTCACTATTCCTAGACGACATACTCGTCATTCCGAATACGTCCTTCACCTCACTCATCTGTTATCTAGAATGGTCTTTACTGACTACCGTCAGTCCACTTGTCCAAGGTTTAACCCTAGCCCAGGTTAGAAACATATTTTATTATAGGAAGATGCTCACAATGACTTAGGGTATATGGGCATACTCAATTGACCTAAGTCAATTGGATGTGCCAAGGTACCTGAGCAATCGAAAGCTACTACCTATCCTAAACATGCCACTAACTTGACCTAGAGAGAAACTAGGTTCAAGTCCTTATTGTGTGTAGATCTAGATGATCAATGCAAAAGGGTGTTGCCACATGTCAACTGCAACGTTGTACCCTCGAGAAGACCCAAGTCTTCTTGAAGGTACAGTCCTACAGTTGGCATGTGCCAACATCCTACAGAAACTACCTCATCAAGATGTACATACCCCAAGGAGGTTATTAATACATTATTAATTTGGATTATTTAACAGATTACAGCAACCTTGCTTGACCCTAATCCAACACCCCATAAGTTCTTTTCTATATTTGATTCAATTAATCATTAAAGAACTTCCCTAGCTTATTATTGCTTTTTATGTTCGTTTTACTTGGCTTAACAATAGTTAACCAAAAACTAGACAACAACATCACAAGTTCCATTATAATGCAACTTAACCATTCAAAGAAGGTGTAGCAACCAAATAGGTTCAACTATAGTAGACTTCATAGGAAATGAAGTCTAATGATTAACGATCATATCACCAGTCTTTACATTACATTCCTTTGAGCGAGGAAGAGTCTTCCTCTTCATGATTAAGTGTTAGGGTTGTCATACCCTTCTTATCCTTCACAATTTCTATAGTTTACTGCGTATTCATTACACATTTCATTACTATATTAAATTGTTTAGATAATAAACATCATCTTATGCAACTTAACAAGCTGCATCATTATAAGGGAGAAGAACTAATTCCCTTTATCCATCTTATCAAAGGATATCCAGATAAGCATAAAATAATATGAAGAATATCAACAAGATAGAACTTCTATCTTCCTCATAAAAGTACGAGGTAAATTACACAACCAATGCAAGTAAATCTCCAACTTTCAATTCATCATTAAATACTTATTCATTTACAAGACTATACATTTCAGGCATATTGTATAACAAACAACCTTCATTCCAAAAAGAATACAACTTTTCTTTTTCAATACAACTCAAGAATGAATCAGAATTCTTTACAAAGAATCAGACTTATATCAGCCAATGCATCATATAAGTTTTTGCCTTCTTTTATCACTTACGATGTCCATCTGCAAAAATTGCTAGCACGGGTCAGTTCAATGAACTGAGCATGATAAGCACTAAGCATTAAAACAAAGTGCATTCCACTAATTGTTTCATTAAAACAACTCTGCTTTAATGAAGCAATTAATGCAATCATACAAAATAAGCCTAAGTAATAACATCCCAAAAAGAAGCACAAATATAAATCTGCAATCACTTTATGAGAGACCATTATATAATCAGCAACTACTGCATTATATTCTATAAGTATTGTCCCAACCGATACTTATTTACATTAATTAGCAGCCCATGGCATTTAACTATCCCATAATTCTTACGAAATTGATCTTTCTATCGTCAAGAGTTTCTTTCGAAATCAAATACTTCCTTATCATTCCTTCCAAGTTCCAATAAATTCAAGTTAATTACAACAATGTAATCCTTTTAAGATGAATCATCCTACATCTTAAATAACCAAAAGATTCACAAATCATAAAAAGGCAGCCTAACTCTAGGTTAAGTAAAATAACCTAGGTTCTAGATTAGACCTCTAAACAATTCAAGAATGTATACCAAGTCATCAATGTTTCATTTACCAAATTGAGACATTCCCAAATGTCCATAGGTATACATCAAGTATAAACGTAAACAATATCAAATACTAGATAATTACTTACAATAAGTAAAGTATTTGATTCAATCAAACCTATACAGGTTCATAAAAAGATAAAGGAGAACAAATTGAAAGTACATAATTTCCATTACCTTTTAATCCTCAAAAGGAAGATCAACATCTTCAATTTAAACAACTTAAATGATTTAAAAGAAGATTCAATACAACTATTCTCGAATTCAACATTCATTATGAAATAGCAGTCAGGTTCAGAGTGAACCGAATTCATACATATATTATTTATACATATGAAATAAAGAAACAAATTCATCATTAATTTAAGAGATAATCATTCCTTAACAAGAATTCCAATCTAATCCAAGAAGGAAGAGGAACAACAGTTATAAACTCACTTTCAACCATTATGAGTTTCCAACATTGATTCAGATATTAGTAAATGATCAAACTCCTACATTCCATTATGCAAGATATGACTCTTACAGGGTTATCTTTTACCCTTATTCAATCGAGAAAGGATCATACTATCTGTTAAGTACATAGAGAGTAATAACAAATACAACTTTCAAAAGATGCATGCCACTGCCATATGCAATAGTCAAAGCAGAGCAATTTCCATCTACTTTCAACAGGTCAGACCTAACTGAAAACCACCTTGAGAGTCGACAAGGCAATAAGAACAACACCTCAATTACGAAACCAAGCAGGCTCAAATAGAGTTGATTAGGTTTCCTAATAAAACTAGAAAGACAAACTTAAAAAGAAGTAAGTCTATCATCGAAAGTATCCGAGAATAACTCGAATAAACCAAACAAACCTAAGAAGGTAATTCCCTCATGACATGCAGACAGAGAAAAGTCGATTTCCAGTTTTAGAGAATAATTTAACAATACTATCCTCAAATAAATGATTCCAAGAAACTCTATCAGACTAACAAGATAGTTTCCATATCGACGAAAGAAAGTCGATCTACAAGAAACACGATCAGCCGAGTTCCACCAAAACAATCTGAACTCTCCACATCTGAAAAGGAAAGAACCCCAAACCAAGTTCAGTGTATCGAACAGTTCCATTCCCGTTCAGTAAGAAAACAAGACTCAATACAAAGCTATAGTCAACAAATCTCGTATCCATATCAACTTGAACACAAAAACTCAAACCGAGCTATAGTCAAACAAGCTCGTATTCATATCAACTTGAACACAAAGACTCAAACCGAGCTACAGTCAAACAAGACTATTATCCCATAATAACTCGTATTGTCTCTCAAGACCAAACAATACGACTATACAACTCTTAATAAAAGCAAAGTTCATGGTAGAGAAAACTCAAATAAGAAAAGGGTATTCATCCCCTCCTTCGTTGTTTAAACAAGCCGAAGTAACAACTCAAACCACACTTCTCTTTTATCCACAAAACATGAGTTCCATCAAATCGAACAAAAAGATAAAATACAGATTGAAAGAAGATTAAAACGCTCCTTTCTCAACACAACTCACGACGTTTCCGACGATCAAATAAACAATCGAGACAACAAAAGGAGTAATGCAAGATACCCAAAGATGGGAACAATTTATCACAGTATTTTTCCGCAACTCCTGTTCAAAATCCATTAAGTGCATTCCTTTACAAAATGTAAAATAGAGTAACCAATGCAACAAAACCAACTCAGAAAGCGTAAAGAACTTAACAATACACTTCCCATTCTCAGTAGAGACTTCCTGTTAAAATTTCCAACAAAGCTTATACACCCAAATCCCTTTTCGAGTATACAGTCCAAAAATCAACTAAAACCAAACAGAAGGGTCTCGAAACTCAAAATGTTTCATCACATTTAAATAATTCAGAGAGAACACACACACAAGTACAACCTTCTCATGCAAGGAATATGAATCCACAAATCACAGATTTCTTCCATCAAGCAAGCAAATAACCAGAGCAAACAGAAAACTATTTACCCACAAAGAGCAAAGTTGTTTTAATGAAGCATTTAGAGAAAAGCAAGAAATCTTAATGGGTAGAGCCTATCATGCCTGATAGTGCCTCTGCCGATTCGAAGAAGACTTCCAGCTGAGTTTCCAACACCTCTTCTTCTCCAAGCAAGATCAAACAACAATAATCTTTTTCCACAATGGCCTCTTATACATTCCTCGAACCGAAAATAGATCAAAGAATTCAAAAATAGCCACTAAGTGTAGATCAAACTGCTGGTTCGAAAAACCAGATAGCTCCATGCAGAGCAAAAATCGTGAAGCATGCAAAGCAAAACAACCCCAACAAATCCGCCAACATGCCTTCCAAGACAGCTTGCTTGCACAAACCCGAGGCATATTAATGACATTAATTCCAAATTTCCCGCTTATCTTTCCTTGCCACTTGCCATTCATAGTTGGCGAGACCTAATTGCACTTCAAAATGCATTTCCAAACTTAGCGATGCCTCCACGTAGGTTCCACTAAATTCCCATGCAATCACCAAATCGGCAGTACTACTTTATTAAATAAAAAATCACATCTCATTAATAGCTTAGGAACCGACGCTAGCTCCCACTTGCCAACCGACCCCTAGGTTCCCTTTCATACCCAATAGTTTAGGATAGATGAAATTAGCTTAGGTTAGATCTTAGGTTAATTTAAAAATATAACCTTAGGATATAACCTCCTATCAATAGATTGTCACCTTAGGTTAGGTCTTAGTTTAACCAAATACAATAGGTTAAAAAAACTTAGCATCCCTTAGGTTATTTCCCTCCACACTAACTTAGCATTTACAACTTAGGTTAGAATGTCATCCCACGTAAAGTGGCTTAGAAGGAGTTAGGAAATTTTACTCGAGCCTCGAATCTTATTAGGATAGACCGTATAGATAAAGGGCACATTTTAATTTCTTTTTCCAAAATCCTGAAGCAGGTTTCCCTTAACATCATTAAGCGCCCTGCATAGGTCAGTCAAGAAGAGCCGGCACAACACAAAACCGAATGCTTGACACTGTCTTCAAGATGATAAAGAATTGCAACAACACAAATTCAGTCCGTTAAGTCTCTTAATCAATGAATGTCAGTTTTTCATTCAGTTTAGATAAGAAGATTTAAAACATTCCTTGGATCAATGGAATTGATCCAAGGGATGAGTCCAATTGCAAAAGATAATTTTGCTAACTCTTAAAACTAGATTGCAGCTTACTCATAAGAAGTGAAATAGATTTTTGTAAGCAACAACATATCAACCCTACAATCAAAGAGCAGAATGATTTATCCATGGCAAGCATGATTTTTCAACAACCATGAAACATACATTTGTCCTGAAAATCACATATCAATGCTTGCAATGCAAAAGAGGAATATAATAGTTGTCGAGGGTGTTATATTTTAATTTTTAAATCCACATGTGCAAATCGATTTTCGCCTAATTTATTTTCCTTTAATCCAAGGGAATGGATTAAAGTGTATCATCCTTAATTAATTTTTATTTGAAAAGGGGACATTACATATAGTCCCAAACTCATGCACATACAACATACTTCGAAAAGCAACGAGTGCGGGGCATCAACAGAATGATTCCCGCTAGTGATTTTGAGCCTGATGTTGAATTTGATGCTGACCCATGCACATTTAAAACATTAAAAAATCATAAATTTAATTAAAAACAACTTTATTAAACCATTTAAAAAATAAAAAAATTAAAGAACTATAAAAATAGCATTATATCCCTGTTCATGGGGCTTAGACTGGATTAAAATCGGAAAATCAATAGCTCTTGCACTTTGATGGATGGGTAAAGCTGAATTTTGATGGGGCCTCAAAGGGTAATCCGTGGCTTCTTGGTGGCGGCCGCTTTTGAGACTCTTAGGGTCAACCAATTTTTATGTTGACTCTGGATTGTGGCATATCATCCAACAATCTTACTGAAGGTATGTCTCTTCTACAAGGTCTCTGGGAGATTGTAGAATGAAATTACTTGTATAATTCAGATCATGAGCAAAAATATAACACCAAATAACACAATATTCTAGAATAATGATCTCAATATGCAATTAGAATAGCTTCGCCACTTCGAGGGGCAACCTCCAAACCATACAATAAGACTCAAATGCTCCAAATGATGATGAACTACTACCTAAAATCCCCTATATATACTATTCATATGTTATGGCCAACAAAGAAGGCCGACCTACTAAGCATGAGAAAGTATAAATGATATAATAAAATGATATGGTAAGCCACAAGTCGGCTACTCATATCCTAATACAAGCAATAGGTTAAGGGCGTAGCATGCCCTTCCCCTTCAAAGCAACATTGTCCCCAATGTTGAGAAGCTTTAGGTGCTTCTGCAGAATGTCATATCTTCCCATGTTGCATCTTCATTGTCCATATTCTTCCACTTGATCAGGTACTCAGTAATAACCCGTGTCCTCAATCTTTTAGTGCATGTTTGAAGGATGCATTCAGGTTCCAAGATGACTCTCCCCTCCTCATCAAGCTCAGGTAACATTGTTTGGGCTGATACTCTTTGTCCAATTACTTTCTTCAAGCAAGAAACATGAAAGACTGGATGTATTTTGGTTGATTGTGGAAGTTCTAATTTGTATGCTACAATACCAATCTTCTGCAATACTTGATAGGGGCCATAATACTTAGGTGAAAGTTTGTTATCCTTTTGTTGTTGTTTCAAAGACATTTGCTTATATGGTTGTAACTGCACAAAAACCCAATCACCGACTTCAAAATGCCTTTCTCAGGCGATGTTGATCAGCCTGTTGCTTCATGCGGTTTTGTGCCATGACCAAGTTCTCCTTGAGACTAGAGAGGACCTCTTGTTGATACTGAATGTGTTCTTCTACTTGCTCTAACCCGTGGTTGTCCTCTCAATGATGATGTGATGGATGGTGGATGGTACCCATAGAGTGCCAAAAAAGGAGACATTTTAGATGAAGTATGGAAGGAAGTGTTATACCACCATTCTGCAAGTGGCAACCATTGGACCCATCTTGCTTGTTTATCTGACGTAAAGCAACAAGAGATATCCCTCCAAACACTTATTTACAACTTCTATTTGCCCATCAAACTGGGATTATAAGAAGAGCTACAAGCTAACTGAGTACCCAAACATGATAATAAATCAGTCCAAAAATTACTAGTAAATATAGGGTCTCGATCACTTACTATAATCTTCGGTGTCTCATGAAGCTTCTGAACTGTGTCCATGAAAGGTTGTTTTCTACCGTGCTTGCAGCAAATGGGTGTGCCAAGGTACAAAAATGAGCATATTTGGTGAGTCTATCCACCACAACCATGATGACATTTTTTCCTTCAAATTTAGGCAATCCTGTGATAAAGTCCATGGAAACCTCTTCCCACCGCTAGCTAGGAATAGATTGAGGTTGTAGAAGACTTGGGGATCGAATTGTTTAACCCTTATTTTGTTGACAAATTATGCATTCTCGCCACAAATTTTTGGACATCCCCTTTGAGACCTTCCCAAAAGAAATCTTGTTTGACTCGATGATAAGTCTTCAAGAATCCAGTGCCCCCTACTGGAGAAGAGTGAAGCTCAGATAGAATCCTATTTTTAAGAGTGGAGTTCTTACATAGGTATAATCTATCTTTATACCATAAAGCATCCCCTTTCAATACAAATTTTTCAGACATGCTTGGATCATTCTGGAGATGACGAATGAGGTTTTGTGTGGTTGGGTCATTTCTCCATTCGAACCTTGCCTCATCTACCCAATCTTCCTGTAAGATGGATATGGCACATAACAATGTGCAGCTTGATTCATATTTCCTAGATAGAGCATCCATGACTACATTCTCCTTCCCTTTCTTGTAGATAATCTCAAAATCATATCCCAACATCTTTGAGACCCATTTTTGTTGTTCTTCAGATGATAAACACTAGCTTCTAAGAAGTATTTCAGATTATCATGATCTGTCTTCACTTTAAAGTGTCTTCCTATGAGATATGGTCTCCATTGCTTTATTGCATGAAGTATGGCTAGCATTTCCTTCTCATAAGTCGGCTTGGAAAGATTCTTACCTTTGAATTGATGGCTCAAAAAGGCAATAGGACGGCCTTCTTGCATGAGAACTGCCCCCATACCCACCCCTGATGCATCACATTCAACAATGAATTTTTGGAAAAATGCGAGTAACCAAGACTGGAGTGGTGCACATGGCCTCATTTAGTTGCTCAAATGCTTTGGTTGCATCCTCACTCCAATGGAAGGAGTCCTTTAATAAAGTTGTGAGAGGTGCAGATATGCTTCCATAATGCCTTACGAATCTTCGGTAATAACCTGTAAGCCCCAAAAATCCTCGTAGATTCTTTAGGGTTTTTGGAACCTTCCACTCCATCATGGATTTGATCTTATTAGGATCCACTTTAACCCCTTCATGAGAGACAATGTGACCCAAATATTCAATCTCCTTGAGTCCAAAAGAACACTTAGAGGGCTTTGCATAAGTTGATGTTGCTCAGGGTTTCCAAAACTTTATTTACATGATGCAAATGTTCCTCCCATGTCTTGCTATAAATTAAGATATCATCAAAAACACTAAGACAAACTTCGTAGGAATGACTTAAAAATAGAATTCATCAAACTTTGAAATGTAGAAGGTGCATTTGTGAGTCCAAAAGGCATTACCAGAATTCATAATGGCCTTCATGTGTCCGAAAGGCGCTTTATGAACATCCTCATCCTTGATTCTGATTTGGTGGTATCCCGCGAAGATCAAGCTTTGTAAAATAAACAACACCATGCAACTCATCAAGCAAATCATCAATTACAGGAATAGGAAACTTATCTTTGATTGTGTACTTATTAAGTTCCCTATAATTAGGACACATGCGCCACATGTCATCTTTCTTCTGTACCATCACTACTGGAGAAGAATAAGCACTTTGACTATGATGGATAATTCCTGCTTCTAACATCTCTTGTACAATCTTTTCAATTTCACTCTTTTGCACATATGGGTACCTATAAGGTCTGATGTTAGGTGGTTGACTTCCTGGTAATAACTAAATAACATGATCATGATCTCTCTTTGGAGGTAAGCCCTTTGGTATATTTTCAAATACAACAGAGTGTGCATCCAACACTACTTGCATATCTGATGGTATAATGTCCTTAGAATGATGAGCCTCCAATGAAAAGAGTTGTGCCACAAATCCCTCTGCACCCTTTTTTAGCATTTTGTGCATCTGATGAGAACTTACTATTTGTGGAGACTTTGCTCTTAAGCCTCTTAGCTCAAAAGTCCTTCCTTCAGAGTGAAATCACATGAACAAGTCTTGGAAGTTCATCTCAATGGTTCCCAAAGTGGTAAGCCATTGAACCCCTAACACAATGTCTGCTCCTCCCATAGAAATGGCATACATGGGACTATTTAGTATGTAATCTCCCATGGCAAGCTTAATGCTATGGCATTTTCCAAAACAAGTAACAATACCTCCATCAACAATCATTACTTGACATTCAGGAGTTGGATAAATGAAGCAGTTTAGGCGCACTGCTAACTTATGATTGATAAAGTTGTGAGTACTTCCTAAATCAATCAACATTGTGACCCTCTGTTTTTTTAGGAATCCAACCACCTTTAGGGTTTGGGGGGTGCTAATACCTGAAATTGCATGGCATGAGATTGTTGGCTGAGGATCTCCTGACTCCTCCTCTGGCTCAACCAAGACCTCTGACTCTGAATCTTCATCCTTCTCTTCATCTTCACTAGGCCCATCAATGTAGAACAACTTCTTTTCAGCACATTTATGTCTTGGTCCAAATTTACTGTCACAGTTAAAACATAAACCTTTTTCTCTTTTTTCTTCAATTTGTTGAGGTGTCAATCTAACTGGTCGAGGGAGTGCTGGGGCCAAGGTGTTGCGATCTCTGGTATAAGTGAAATGTTGTCTCCTACTTGAAACAAATTTCTCCTCTGCCCTTCTTGCCATAATCATCGAATCAAAAACCTTATGAGGATTAAACATACGCACCTCATGCTCAATGTGATCCTTAAGACCCCCGAGAAATAGGTCATTCAGATTCTCTTCAGTAATATTTTCCACCCGTAGAGAAAGGTTTTGGAAGTGATGAATGTAATCCTTAACAGATCCTATCTGTCTCAATTTTGCTAATTGGCTGAAGTAATTATTTGACACACTAGAACTATAGTGTAATTGCAACTCTTCAGTGAACACTGTCCATGTAACATTGAGACCACTCTTCTGCCTTTGAGCACATAACCATCGATACTGGGACGAATTGGTGGGTTCGAGATACAAAGCCGCCATGGTCACCTTTTGTCCTAATGGAATCTGATGTAGTTCACAAAAATTCTCCATTTGGTTGATCCAATTGAGTGGATCCTTTCCATCAAACTTATGCATCTCCACTTTTGGAAACATAGTACGGGCCTGCAGAGTGCTCGTATTTGGATTGTGCACACTCGAAGATCCACTCTGGTTCATGTGTCTATTATGTTGACATGAGGATCCACCTTGATTGACATAAGTATGATTACCCATCATATACGTATTGAAGTTTTGCATGAAATCCTCCAATCTTTTTCCAATCCTATCCACATCTTCTTTGCTGGCCACTCGGGATTCGAGGTCTCTCAGGTTAAACTCAAGTTAGCTTACTTTGTGGTCTGTCGAAGTAAACCCTAACCCTGAGGAATCTGTAGTTATATCTTCTGTCTCCAACTCCTCAACTACTATCTCATCCTTTTCTGGTGTTTTACCCGGAGTGATGGGATTCTTTTTTCCTCTTGTGGAAGGCCCCGCCATGATGCCCCAAAATAGTAGGATGTAGGGATCACAATCAAATTTAGGGTTTCGTATTTCAATACAAATTCGGCCAAATATAAAAAAACTTAAAGAACAAACCCCAAATAATTTTTTTGTGCTTTCCGAAAATGTAACGAATTTGAAAAAATTCCACAATTTGCACCCTAGGGAGCGATTTTATGAAAAACATAAATTTGTAATAACTTTTGTAAAATAAATAAAAAAGTCTGAAATTTTTAGGGAACCTTGAAAATAAAAATATCTCCCACCAATTCACTTTGGTTCGCAATATATGGCGGAAACAAAAAAATTAGGGTTTTTGCCCTAATTTTGGCCCAGATCGTAGCTCTGATACCACTTGTAATGAAATTACTTGTATAATTCAGATCATGAGCAGAAATATAACACCAAATAACACAATATTCCAGAATAATAATCTCAATATGCAATTAGAATAACTTTGCCACTTTGAGGGGGCAACCTCCAAACCATACAATAAGACTCAAATGCTCCAAATGATGATGAACTACTACCTAAAATCCCCTATATATACTATTCATATGTTATGGCCAATAGCAAGGCCGACCTACTAAGCATGAGAAAGTATAAATGATATGGTAAGCCACAAGTTGGCTACTCATATCCTAATACAAGCAATAGGTTAAGGGTGTAACAGAGATTGGCTCCTTTCAGTGGAAGAAGCTCTAGATTGAAGGTGATTCTAAAATCATCATTGATGCACTCTCCTCTCGCTCCTCTAAGGCTTGGATTTTAAATCAAATTATTTTGGAAATCCTTCAAAGATTGTTTGGTTTTGAGGAGGTCTGTTTTTCTCATATTTTTAGGTCCGAGAATTCTTCTGGTAGATCATTTAGCTAATATGGGGTTGGCTTGTTGAGCAGAGAGGGAATTTTTCAAAAGAAATGGACTAATAATTTCCCATTTTCCTTACAAAAGACCTTAATCCATGATCTAACTCATCAATAGGGGTGACATTGTATTCTGAGCCTCTCTCAGGTATGATATCCTCCGCTCGTGTGGAGGGTGTGACAATGAGGATTGCATTGATTGAAATTTTGAATGACTCGTGTGGAATTTCCTCCCTACCTTTAAGAACTCGTGGATCGGGGTCATTTGGCACTCCGGGTTGGGTTTTCACCTCGTCTCAAGAAATCTCTCTAGAGATGGCGAGCAGTGGAAGCCGAGGGAAGCAAGCTATCAATGAGAGCCAAGCCTAGTCCTAGGGTAGCTCGGAGCTCCTGCCGCTTTGCCTTTCGCGGCCGACTTGTGTGTTTACATGTTGGTAGGCCATGAAGTTAGGGAAGAACAACCCACACAAGTAAAAGGAAAACAACCCACGCACATGCCACGCAACTGTCTACACGTCCCCCTGCACAACGGAAATGAGCCTCGGATTTGTGGGAGCATCACGCAGATCCATCACGCAAGCCAAACATGAACCGTTGGCACGCAAGCTCAACACATAATCCTTCTCCCGAGCATGCAGCCTAACACGAGGCCGAGCACGAAGGACCAACACGAGCTCGAGCTCGTTAACGCAAAACGGCCGGTGATAGTTGATCCCGAGCCTACACAAATGAGCTCGAGTTTCGGTTTGCAAACTAAGCCCGACCCATTCTATTCTATCGAGCTCAAACTCGAGAATCGAACGATTTTCGAGTTTGCACCAAGTGTGGAGGTAGCTTGGTTTCCAAGACTGAAATCATACTATTTTGGCCCGATTTGTAATTTGAGCTTAGTCTCTGTATTTCATTGTATAGCTCGAGCTTGTACCCGAGATTGAGCTCATATTACCACTTTGTGAAAATTGTAAATCCGAATTGCTTAGCTCATAAAAAAATAATAAATAAGAGACATTTTTCTTGCGGTTATGGTGGTCCGGAGACTTAGACTTGACACCTTCCCAGTGTGTGTGCTTCTTTTCTTTCCTCTTTAAAAACTCACAATGGGAGAACGCTCTAACAAATCAACACTTAAGTATGTATATCAAGGGTTAATCCCAACATCTTCCATAAGCTCAACATACGATCACATTTCAGATACTAATATGGGCCATGTGGATATGATCCAATTTTGCGACAGAGTTAGGAGAGAAGGAAAACTGTTTTCTCAAAGAGACTCTATCGCTGCGGCCTACCTCAAGCGGTAACATTTTCGGTTGCAATACAATGTCCTGAGTTTGTTTTGGCATGTGCCGAACACTATGACGTTGAGCGTCGGGAGTCTTTAACGACAAAAATGAACCCCTTCTGCTTAACTCTCCCGAACACATGGAGGAGATGTTGAAAGTGCCACTGTACGAAGAAAATGCTGACATAACACAAGAATCGGCACAACAATTCTGGGATGAAGATCCCTTAAGATGGTCAAAAATGGTAAATAAGAATTGGTTAGTTAAACCGAAAACTCACACTTCAAGGATACCCAAAGAATTGTTTTGTGTGGAGTTTCATGAAGAAATAGGAGATATGATCACTCTCCTTAGCAGGGTTTTTGGTCTCCCTTCCGCCAAGAGTTTCCATCCTTGGATGTACAAATTCATTTGTATCATCCTCGATGCGAAGATGTTCGTTGACTGGGTGAGTATCATCAGCAACACTCTCCACAAGTAGTTGATCGAGGTGAAAATGACGGGTCACTTTTACATGACCTCATATTTGATCTATGTTGTAGCCAGGAGGAGAATATTTTTAGGGCTGACAACTAGAGCACAATGGGTCCTGGTAAAAATAGTGTTTTTCACTATTACCCAAACTTGAATTCAAGAATGGTTCTCACCATTTTCGGAGGGTCAATGATGCCTTCCTTTTCTATGTAATCAGATCACTAGGGAGAAATCCAAAAGAAAGGTTTTCAGAGGATGCCAAATCCATAATAGAACAATGGGGAACTTGGTATATCCAGTTTCCTTCTTACTCCTATATACGGGTTAGTGGATTTGTGGGAGCTCCTTACAAACTCCCTAAATATGTCAGTGACAAATTGGCGTTGATGGAACTTTCACGTCAACTTTTCCAAGTCCATTGCCTACTTGTGAATAAACATAGAGAAGGCATTCATTTCCCAATTCAGATTGGGGAATATAAATGTCCAAGTTCTTGTAGTGCGGAACTGATGGAAAAGAATTTGCCCACATCACCATACATTCTTTCACAAGTAGGGCTTAGTTTGATATTAAAGGGTCCATGGAGAGAGTCCTAGGAGCAAAATACATGCATAGAGCAAGCATAGAGGGCTATTGGACAAGATGTGCAAATGACAGGGAGGTAAGACGATGACAATTTTCTCGTCTCACATTGGCTCAAATAGTAAATTATGGATTGAGAGATCCTCCTTTGACCCTTTCCGATAATGGGACTAATCTTATGGATCCTGCCTATGATCAAATTGTTTTCACTCCACTCCCTAGTATTGATTGGAGTAAAGGAGATGAAACTTCTCTAGATACCATGAATCAACCTAGTGTTGAGAAGAACTATGATATGGTACGAGAACCAAATAGCCAACCCTCTCCCATTTCAGGCACATTTCTAAAATATAGAAATTACCAACGAGAGGAGGAATCACACAGAAAAAGGTGGTGCAAACCTCTTCACAACAGTCTCCACCAACATCATCACATGCATCTCAGAGGCAAAGTCGGTGGTTACCAAAATCTGTCTCTTCTGAAGAAGCAATGCCTCAAAGGTCAATAAAGAATGTGCATCCTAGAGAAGGAAGAGAACATGTTTCGGGTATTTCTACCCCAAACTCATCTATCCACATCACCGAGAGTTCTAATAGGCTCACTAAAGATCCAAGTCATCAATGTCGACACCTGACTCTAAACAAATCCCAGGTGGTATAGATATCCAATTCTTTCGAGCATCAAGGTGTTGGGAATGTTCCACAAGAACATGATGGTAATCAAGAATGTGTTGCAGATGCCACTTCACCAAGGATTGAGGCTGCAAGAACAATTGCTTATTGGTTTTAATCACGAGGAAAGTAAAGAGGATATCCCTTCCAATTCTTGACTCTGTTGTGTCGAACTAATGAACAAAACACCTGCCTGGGTTGATTTCAAAATCAAAAAGAGGAAGAGATTGATCAAAGTGGCCAACATTGATTTGGAAGCTCTTTCTGCCCTTTCCAACGAAGTTGTGCCCAAAAAAGCCCAAGGTCTTCTCTAGGGTAGCTATTGATGATAACGGAAATAAATTTGTAGAAATTGCAGTTCCAACAACTGAAAAGGATCGTGGAGACATGGCAATCACTGATTATGAAGTATCCAAAATAGCCCTCGGAAAGACCACTTTTGAAAGTGATGTTGCCATGGCGAAAGATTCAATGAACAATGTGCTTAAAAGGTTGGAGAGATACAAATCTCAAATTTCCCAACTCAAAGAAGAGAAGAATCAGTTGATCTCATACGTTCAACATTTGATCAGTCCAATTGCATCTTCTTTTCTGTTCCAGAAACGGTGGCCATCCCAGATCAGGAAATTCTCAATCAATCAAAGGATGTGATCACTCTAGGGCACACTGTAAGGTCTTGGGTTTCTGAGATAGAAAATGGTGGGTTGAGAACAATTGATGAGGTGATAAAAATATCTGAGAATATCTATGCCTACCTTGATCTAGTGTTTCCATTCAAGGAATGCCTCATTGCAGAATTAATAGCTATGGATCAGATCTTTCCAAGTCTTCAGGATCTTGCTCGCATGAAATCTACATTCTTAGCCTCGGAGGGAATCCTTGAGTTTGACCATCGCATGACACAAATTCTATGGCTAAATCATGCTAAGTCTAGGAAAATGATTCTGGAAGACTTAGTAATTCAGTTTGATAGTCTATGCGATGAAGCTTATACCACACTCTCTTCCATTCAAGCCTTCATCGAAGAGATTCCTTGTACCTTTATCAATGAACACAACTAAAGGAATTAATACAACATTTGAAGGAAAAATTCACGAAATTGATACATGAAATGTACACTCCTATTGATAATTTTTCCACTTCTTCTATTGATCAATGTTACAGGATCAAACACCTTTGTGAAGAGATCCAATCTAAAGTTACAAACCTGCATACCATACCAGGTAGGATTCTTGAACTCGTAGGTACTTTGTGAGGCTTGTCTTCTTCCAAGTTGTTTTCCAGAGGAAGAAAAGATGCACTAGACATTGTAGAAGCTCAAATCTTTCGAATTGGCGAAGGATCAGGACCCTTGTTTCACCAACAGAATGGTGGGATAATTTCCTATGTTATCTAATGGGTGTGCGTGTTCATTTCTCATACGAATGAGAATAGGCGAACCACCCAATGGATAAGGCACTAGTTGTTTTACTTAATTTTCATGTGTTTTTTTGCATGGGGTCCACATGTACCCATTTCCCTTTATTTATGTACTTCTCTTAAAGTGACTTTCAAATTGTTATAAAGTGATGTTGACTTATTTTAGTTAGGTCATTTAAAAGCAAGGTCACTTAAGGTGCCCTAATTTAATATTCATGTAAACCCTAACTACCTTGTAACCAACTTTTGGGTTATAAAAGGAAGTTAGGGGCTCATTTGTAAGGGTGACTTTGAGAGAGGAGAAGAAATACTTTGGTGCAAGCTTTGTTTCAAGAAAGAAACTTTGTGTTCTTTTGTGAAGACATTTTGGAGAGTTAATGAAATATGAACTTTGTGTCCCATTCATTATCTCTTGTAGCATTTGATGTTCTTATGTTCATTAGATGTTAGTGTTTAAATCTTGCATGCAAATACTATCTTTGATCTTATTGTCAACATTATTAATTTGTTGTTCTTGTTCACAAGTGATCAAGCTCTGATATCTACTTGCTCATGTGTGTTCCCTTTCATTTATTCTTGTTTAGCTGATTCAAACTCTGTTTTATTTGAGTTGGTTATTCATTATTCCTCTTCTTCTCTATGCAATATTAGGCTCTGTTTTTACCTAACTATTGTATGCTCCTTTCATCCATTCCTTTCCATTTCTTTCCTTCATTCCATTTCATCTCCCTCATTCACACTTCTTTCCATTTGATGTCCCAAAACACCCCCACATACAATTTTGAATGTATAGATGTAAATACAGTTTTGGTTTTCAATAAAGGCAACCTCACCTTCATTGAGGAGGGACTTTGTCCCCTGACTGTTGCATGTCATTTGCATGCGTGCAAATCCATTTGCTAACAGAATCTCAAGGGATTGTGGACTATTTGACCAATTTGAATCTTAAATTGCTTTTAAAAATGAGTATTACCGGTACTTGATAATTATGATGACTTGGACTAACATCATGTACTGGTCACAAAATGAATTGTTTTGATTCCTCAAGATGGGGACCCAGACCTGGTATTTTCCTTTTGTCAAGATGGAGCCCATTTATGGTATCATTTTTTTTCCAAGAGGGGGCCCAAATTCTGTACTTTTACTCATCCGGGCCCTATTTCAATACTTTTTCTTGTCCCAAAATGGCAGCCCCATCTGGTTCTAATCCTTTCCCCGAGTGGACCCCCTTGCCCAAGATGGACTATGCTCTGTTTTGAATTTTGATGAATTACTGAATTCAATTCAGATTTGATTGCTATTTTGTTGAAAGACACAATGGATTTGGCCAGAGTCCGAAATTAGTGACTCCTCACAATGATGAATGTCAAGGGGCACCCATATTTGGACGTGGTTTGATGCCGGTCTTACTCTAGACTAGACCTTTTGGTTTGATCACTGACTTTGGTGGTTATGCCGAGAGGCATTCCTACAATGGCAAGCAAGGTTGTAATGGAGTGTGTTGTTCACTTTTATTCTCAACATTAAATTTGACGTTCATTTGATTGTCATGTGATAGTTCATTCATAAATTTGACTTCTATTGGATTGTCACTTAAATAGTTTTGTTTCTTTTTTCTTGGAGAAGTCAATCAAAAATAGTAATATCTTGGCCATGTAGTAATGTTTGGGTTTTTTTCTTGAATAAATATTTTTAAGACTGACACAATCACGTAGCTAAATGATTCCATTTGCCACAAATCAACGGAAATTGATAGAGAATTTAATGAAGTTGTTGATTAAAGAGGTATGTAAAAAATCAAACCTAAGAACCTTGAAATTGATATTTATTGATGTATTTCATATAGATACATTTATTATAATATACTTATTATATTATATTTATTTTTAATTGTTATTTGTTTTGGTATACAATATACTTATACTACACTTTGTATAGTTACATGGATGCCTCGCCATGGATATCTCTCGGCGTATTTTAGATAGAAGTATTTAAGATATCTATACTAGTTTATGACCAGATGCCATTGAAGTTAAAGATAGTGAGTGGGACAATCGGTAATAATGGTAGGCCTTGTTTTATGAATTTGTTATGTTTCACAAACGTGAAGGAGGTTGTCAATCTGAAATATGGATGAATTTTTTGATTAGATGGTATTAGAGCATTGCTGAATTTTGTTTATATCTTATCTTATGAATGTCATAAGGTTGCGATGAAAGATTCAATGTTGGTGCTCATTGCCATGCAATTCATTAATGCTATCTGCAGATGAAAACTTAACTGTGAATGGTACATATAGCTGAAGTACATATTTGTGCACACATCATTTTAAAATTGATTTTGCTATCGTATCATTATTAATAACTCCTTGGTGCATCACCATTGAACAGTAAATCACCTTGCTTTAGGGTCGTGATCAACTTCATTGTTCAAGTTGTAAAATGAATATGCACATGGTTATTATGATTCAAGAAAACTGTTGTTAGGGTGGTAAATTGATGCAGGAGCATACATGCATCTCAAAGTTATACTTTATTAAGTAATGGAGTAGTTCTGCAAGGCTCAGAAAACTTCGCAAGTTTGTCAAGATCATGTTACTGCCAAGTCCATTCTCATGGCCTATAGTAGGTGTGCTACCTGCAAATGGTTTGTAGTACTCCAAAACCACATCCAAAGATTCGTGGTACTTTCGGGATCATCTCAACATCACCATAAGAAGCCACCTGACCTTCTATTGTGGCACAACACCGCTTAGGCAGTTATGACATGGGGCCACCCAGGAGCGTGTTAATCCTTACGTGATGTTCACAATTGGCTTCTTCAATGTCCCAACCACTTACAAACCATGCCACGAAGGTCAAGTCTTGTTGCACAGTACTATTAGGCACCAACAACTTGTCTAAGGTTGTTCCCACGGAGCGGAGATCACAGACAAGCCAAGTGTTTGCGCTATGCAGACTCATTTAGGCGCATGTATTCCACATTTTGAGTGTAAATGAAAGTAACATCAATTATTGCTTTTGGGATATGTGTTTGCAAGAGGAGATCAATAGTTTGTCAGGTGCATTGGAACTGCAACTTTAAAGAATGTCAGATGCTTAAAAACTGATAGGACCCTAACTCCATGCAACAAGGTTTGCTGCAGTAAATCAAGTACTTCTAAACTAATGCTGCAACTTCTGCATCGACTACATTCTTGTGGTAATCTAGGCATGTTGACACCACCATGCTTTTGTAATGCACATTTGACCATATACGGGATGCGTAATATTGTGTTAGGTGTTTCACAACTAGAAAAATACACCATCTTTAGGAGAGAAAGAGGGTCTTGTCTTTTAGAGTCAGTAGTGTTTGTGGTTCCAATATAGTAGTTAGGTTAAGGAATTGTAGCCATAGTGACCAAAGGGGGTGCTCAAGTGCGTAGAGAACAATGTCAAGTCGACCACCAAATTTTCTTCAGATTTGCTACCACTTGGCATCTTATTCTAGTTTCCCTCCTTGTTTTTCCCTCCAAAAATCTGTTCGGGATTCACATAAGAAACATTGTACACCATATTTACATGTAGTTTGAGCAGGCATTGACAGATCCGAGCAAGGAGTTGATAAATCAGAGCAAGGGAGCTAACAAATCAAAGAAGCAGACTGTTCTAGGTACCAAATTTAAACTTTGTTTTTTTATTGCAATTTTTTCATTGTTTTACTTGTATAATATGATCAAACGATAAAATTATATATTTCAACCTCTATGACACCCACAACCCAGATTTTCATGTCAATGACAATACAAATTACTAAGTCACAACCATGAGGTCATTCTATATTAATATTGTTTGGTATATTACCCTGATTTTTAAATAAAATCTTATGCTCAAAGCCTTGATCGACTACAACCATGAGTCTTCCATTGGCACACAGTAGTAACATTTAATAAAAAATAATTTTTGCTTAATCAGAACTCTTCTCAATATTGTTTGCTATATTACTCTTCTCAACGAGTACAAACATGTCTCAACAAAAGAAGTTTTCTAGGACATATGTTCGTGTTTTTAATATATTTTCCCTTTCTTTATTGTAGGTATAGATAGATATTTTCATGGATAAATTTGTGCATCGTCCTATCCCTAAAAAATCTGGTTTTTATAGATATAATTCATTGCTTTCGGAGGATGACTTGCAATATGGAGATCTATTGTCCTTGAATAATGATAAATTTCTTGAATTTGTTCCAAGTACCCAACTTCCAAGCACACAAGTAAACGTTGAGGAAGATGTTGACATCATAGTTTGCATACTCGGCGGACCAAAATTTCTTTGACTTGGCAAAAACTCGTGAAGACACGCGAATACTAAGGGAATACTCGACTACTTAAAAAATACGCAAATTTCTTTAAAAACATAAATTTTAAGCAACATATAGCTACAAAATGTATCAAATGAGTCCTTAAAATGTTGGAGAAGTGTTTTCTATTAGATTTGAATACAAATACAATACAAAATCGCATCATCATGCGAATACAACCGCCATCGATAAGTCTTTATGAATTTACGATGATTGTCATTGAAAAATATCATCATAAATTTCATATCTATCTGCAAGTTACAATATACAATAAGTTACATTTTCCTCTTCCCTGCTCTAGAGAAATATTGGGAAGAGGGTTTAGTGCTCTCTACTAGTCCCCACACTCATTTGTGTTTCCTTGCTCCTCTGTGAAAGGCCGAGACTCTGCTCGAACTTGGTAAAGAATGTTTTAAAAATTGAAACCGGACTTGGAACCGGCCGAGGTCCGGACCGGTTCAAACTTAATGAACCGGTTTACTAAAAAATACATAAAATTTTATATTTTTAATGAAAATAATATATTTGAAAGGTTAAAAACCATGATTCCAACAATTACACACAAAATATGCAAAGTTTGCTCTTATATATATGTAAGAAAGGTGTTTATAGCAAAATGGCACGAACTCCAAGTCCAATACACAATACATATATCATATATGAGATTCTCAAAACAAAATACATAAACAATGAGGCTCTAAATGGCCTCCATAGTCCGAGACTCCAAAAAAACAATATGCTATGATCATTGATAAATTACGAATACTACAAGTTACAAAACTCTAGAATAAACTAGATGACATCAATGATCAATCATCAAACTCTGCACTGCTGCTGGAAATGGGATCCTCAAGGTCATCCTCATCAATATCATCATCGGCCTTTGGCTCTGACTCGGACTCATCCAAATCCTCAGGTACATCTGCAACAACTGTATTGGTGTGGGGTCGGGGAGTAACACGAGTGCGACTAGTGCTGCTTATGTCTCAAGTCATCCTCATTAATATCATCATCGTCCTCTCGCTCGACTCGGACTCATCCAAATCCTCGGTACATTTAACGACAACCGTATTGGTGTGGGGTCGGGAGTAACACGAGTGCGACTAGTGCTCTATGTCTCATGATGGTGGCGGCGGTGCTTCTTGTGGCTCAACAGATTCCCGACCCAAACCCATCCACCCTAAGTCATCGGGATCAAACTTTGCTCGTTGACTCTACCCATTCGGAGGTTAGATCTATATCATCCAAGACAATGGGATTAGTATCAGGTCTTCGGTTCAGCAACTGGTTGCGCCTTAGCCGAAGGTTGTACTGCATAAAAACAAAATCATTCAACCGTTGTTGTTCCAAACGGTTTCTCTTCTTCGTGTGAATCCGCTCAAAGATGGACCAATTGCGCTCGCACCCAGAAGCACTGCAAGTTTGGCTCAGGATTCTAATTGCAAACTTTTTCAATTGAGGACACTAATTACTAAACGAATCCCACCAACGTGTTGCGATAAAAAGTGTAAATGTTTAATTAGTAAACAATGACGATAAAAAGTTAAAAACACAGTTAAAAATTAAAAGTAAAACTTATAACTTAAAGGCTAAAGTGTAATTCAACAAATTAGATTGTCTTATGCTAAAAATTCATGATTATTCATTAAAATTTTTAATCAAATGAACTCCAAAAACAAATTTCTTACCTGGTTGGTCCACATCCCTTAGCATCTTTGCGAGGTTTTTCCAAAGGTCCTGTGGCTCTGTTGAAGAAGCTGATCTGTCGGTGAACCTCAAGTTGTTGCATCTCATCAGGGACCATGCACTCTAGGCACTCGTATAAACCATCTTTTACTTCTCCTATTTGATCTTCTCAGTGAGCTTTGTAATGATATTTTGGGTTTAAGAAATACCCAATTGCATGTATAGGCCTGTGGAGTTGATTGTTCCATCTATGATCTATGATCTCCCATATAGGCCCATACTTAGTTACCTGTCTTTGTCAGACGTTGCCCTTATCTGCTCATTTGCACGATCCATAGCCTCATAAATATAGCTCATGACTAATTTTTTCCCATCCACCAACCGCAACACCTTAACAAGAGGCTTGACAACTTTCATAATCTTTGCTGTTTTTTTCCAAAATAAATTATCAAAAAGTTTCTTCTTTGTGTCTTTCCCATCTTGTTTCCGGCTCCACTTTGATGCATTCCATTCATCACTTGAAAACATTTTTTTCAAGTTCCATTTGTTGGGAAAGAAGAGATTGCAACGTGAGGAAGTTTGTTGCAAATCTTGTGATGGCTGGCCTAACAAGTTCTCTGCCCTTAGTGTTCTTCCTCATTAGGTTCAATACCCATGAGTGATTGTAGATGTATTTGGTGATGCTTCTGCCATGCTCTCCAGTGTTCTTGATCCAATCTTTTTCCCTATATTCTCAAACATGAGGTCTATGCAATGTGCAACACAAGGAGTCCAAAATATTGTTTTGTGTTTAGCCTCTAACATCTTACCAACAAGAACATAGTTAGAGGCATTATCTGTTATGATTTGTACAACATTTTCCACCCCCACCTCTAAAACAATCTCATCCAAAAGCTCAAACAACAAATTTGCATCTTTCACCCTATTAGATGCATCTACCGATTTCAAAAACACTTTGTACCTTGTGGACAAGAGGCAAGAAGATTTATTATTGTGCGGTTCTTGCCATCATTCCACCCATCGACATAATAGTGCATCCTGTTTTGCCCATGAAACTTACTGACCTTTCAAATATTCATCTATGGATGCGAACTTCTTTTTCAAAAGTGATCCTCTCAAGTCATGCATACTAGGGCCTTTGAAGCCCTTACCAAAGAACAACAATGGGATTAAACATAGGTGGTAATAAGGTGAGCGGGCAACATTGAAAGGGATATCTCGCATCATACCGCCATCTAAAGATGTACTCAAAAGCTGCTTATTTGTATTGCTTCTTCCAATGGTTATCCAAGGTGGGCTGATTTTCCGTTGGCATGGAGGCACTAGCAGTAACAGGTGTGGAAGATGGAAAAAAGCTTTGAATGGTCTTTCTTTTTTGAGGTTGGTTTTCTTGACTATGAGTGGATGGGGGAGGCATATACCGAAAGGGGTCTCTAATAGTCACAGAAGGGTTAGAGCAAGATCCTTCAACACTCGAGGCATGTTCCCTCCTCCCTATTTCAGCTTCCATCTCTTTTTGCCTAGCCTTCTCTTCTGTATATTTTTCAAGCATGTTTTTCATTTCCAACCTAATGGCATCAATATCAGGTGCATCACATGGGGTAACTTGGCCTCTTTGACCAGCCAAGTGTTGTTTCAACCTATAAATCGCCCCACCCTTGATGTGTTTTTTACAATATTTACAAAAAACTTGATTAACAATTATGTTTGCATGGGTCCATGTAGGGTCTTTTGTTTTGGGGGCCATTGTAAATGCAAATAAAAACAAAATAAATTTCATATTTCTTATTTAATAAAATTTACAAATAAGGTGCAAGTTTAAAATGTAAGATTCCTTTCAATGTGCACACAAATGAGGTGAAGAAATGCTCCAATATGGGCTGCACCCTCCAAATGTAGATGTGAATGCCACCACAAAGAGCCCACACTTGATGCCAAATAACCCCCAAACTCACTACAAATGAACACTATTCAATGCTGCCCCAATCCTCCAAATCCTTGCAAATAAGAGAGGTGCTCACAAATAGAGGTGAGGTGCTCACAAATGGATGCTTATATCACCACAAAGAGCCCACAAGCAATGCCAAACAAGCTCCAAGCCTCCCAACTTCCAAGCTCACTACAAAAAAAAACTCTTCAATCTTATGCTCACAAATGCTCAATGAGAGAAGTGTGAAGTGAATAGAGGAGGGGTGTATTTATGACACCAAATTAGGGTTTAAAACAATTAAAAAATATAAATTTTATTAAAAAAGTCGGTTTTTTTATTGGATCGCCGTATAAGCCTGTTCTCGAGCAAAACCGGCCGGTTTGAGGCCAAACCGGTCAAGCGGTCCGGTTTTATTAGTGGTTCGTCGCAAAAATGGTAAACTGGTCGAACCGGCGGTTCCTGTTCCCGGTTTGACCGATTTTAAAAACTTTGCTGTAGTAGATGGTCGTGGCTCCTCTGCTGCGTGTTAGAGATCACCTCCAAAGATGTCATCCAACCCAATAAATATCTCTTGCTAGTGCTTCTCCCTCCATAGCTTCCCTCTCAAAAGAAACAATCTTGTCCTCTGTGAATGCAGGGATTTCCTTTTCTTGCCCAGTCCACTTGCTATATGGATCTATCTCATTCAAATCAATAAGCTCCTTTGATGTGGCCTCCACTTTTCTTGTGCGAATGCGGAGATTGTATTGCACAAAAACCAAGTCATTGAGTCTATTTTGAGTCAACTTGTTGCACTTCTTCATCTGAATGGCCTCAAACAAACTCCAGTTGCCTTCACATCCAGAAGTGCTACAAGGTTGAGATAGAATTATGAGGGCTAGGTTTTGAAGATGCGGTGTATTTCCTCCCCAATCCTCCCACCAAGAACCTACAAACAAGATAATCAAAAGTTTATAAGTAATTAATAAAATCAAATCTGTAACTAATAAGTAACTTAGTAAACATTCTAATTTTTATTACCTGGTGTCTGCGTGGTTCTCCCTCGGATAGTTAATGGTGAAGAAAAGAGCCTCCCTCTAAGCATGTTTGTAATTTTGCAGCTCTAAAATAATGAGGTCCCTTGTCTCAACATTTGCTATCATCCTCTCAATACATGTTGAAAGGCTCTCCATAACCTCTCCGTTCACATCTATGAAGCCGTTGGAGAAGAAAAATTTGGGGTTGAGGTAGTACCCCGCTACATGAATAGGTTGGTGGAGTTGATTGTTCCACCTCCGATCAATAATCTCCCAAAGGGACCATATCTGGCGATATCCCCCTATAATAGTTTTGGATAGACTCTTTGGCCCTATCCATGGCCTCATAAATGTACCCCATAGGGTTTTGCTCCCCATCAACCAAACACAAAACCCTCACCAACGACTTTGACACCTACACAAAAATTAAAATGTAAGGTTACAAACTTACAAATAAAGTAAAAAAGTAAATAACAATATATTTATAATTTAACAAATTAAACTAAAGAAATCAACTTGAAATATAAATCGAAGTTTGAAATTACCTTGATGATCTCTATAGCTCTCTTTGCAAAGATATCATCAAAAACTATCTTTGCAACCCTCTCTCCATCAACTTTCTTTGAATATTGTGAGTCTAGCCATGCTTGATGAACAAACATCATGGCTAGACTCAATTTTTTTGTTTCGATGATGTCAACAAACTACAAATACTTCTGCAACGTCAAGAAGTTAGTTCTTTGGTGTCCCTGCAGATTTCACCACAAATCGGGACTACCATTCTAAATTTTTTTCGTTCTTTTTAAAATAACGGGTCTTTTTCGTGTTTTTATTGCCAGAAAATGTCTCTATTACGTTAAGATATTCCCAGTGAATCATGTGAGCCAATTTTGACAAATACCCAGATGCTGAAACTCATTTTATCCCTCCGCCAAGTTTTGTCTCAAGGAAATTTTTATTTTTAAAGCACCGTTTGAAGTAAATTGTGCTCCGGTTGAATCCTGTTGAAGTTTTGCATGCCAATATTCACTCATCTCAATAGGATTTTCACCAGGAATGAATTCAGAGCATTGTCTTCTACTTGAGCAACGTTTTTTCGTTTTTATTTATTTCTTTTGCGTTTGTTTCGATTTTTCCCGTTATTTGTCCATTAAATTCCCACTGGTCCATTCTTTGTTTTGTATAATCTGTTTAATTGCCTGGAACATTTGAAGATCATTTACGACCTCAACACCAGAAGGAATCAGTCTCCGAAGGCAAACTTCTGACCAAAAAGATGAAGTCAAGCACAAAAAACCTCTCTAGGCATGTCGCACTTTTTAGAATAAATATATCTAAGTTTGTAATGAGATTTTTGGTAGTGGCGGCGAGCAGACGGGAATTTCTTACTCTGCTGTGCAGGTACTTTTTCCCATGAAGTCAAAGTCACTTACGCTGCAATGGGAATATTAGAGGTGGCAGAGGCGAGGCAGGGAATTTTTACTTGTCTTGCAGGGTAAAAATTCCCATTATAAAAGAAAATCACTTAAAGCACTAGCGGGAATTTCTTACATGCCTTGTAGGGGTAAAAATTCCCATTATGAAAGTCAAATAACTTAAGTGAAAGAGGGGATTTTTGGAGCTGCAGTGCAGGGTAGAAATTCCCATCAAAGTTGACTTCTTATTTTTAGAAATTACCCTTGCCAAAAAGTGCGACCCACCTTGGCATTAAACAATGTATTTAATGATATTTATTTATGGCTTTTTCACCCAATTTTGGCGCCATGTATGGAAGGAAAGTCAATGCAAAAAGACAAGCCAAAGAGAACTGAAGGATGCATGCTAAAAATAAATAAAATAAATTTATTAAAAACAACCAGCAACATGCATACTTGGGCACCCAAATTGGATGAATAGACATGATTATTTATTAATTAAATTGCCAGAAATAGGAAGGGCAATTATTAAAAATAGTATGCAGAGGGCTATATAAGCATGGGATGCCATAATGAAGAAGCAATTAATTCTTTTTGCTAAGGATTGCAGCCCAGACAGGTTTTGGCGCCAAGGGAAGGAGGTTTTTTGCATTAAAGAGTGTTTTTCATTGCCAGGAAGCTTCAAGGTTTGGCGCTTAGGGTTGGAATAACTTGATTTTTGCTATGATAATTATCTACATGTTGGTATAAGTGCCCAAGTGAATTAAATAATATTTTTACTTGCTTTGCATGCAAGCAAAACCTCTAATTTTAGGGCAGTAGGCTTTATATGTAGATTTTGGTGATTAAAAATCAAGTATTCATGCCCTGGACTCCATATTTGTCTGAATTAATTGCAGGTACTCATCACAGGTGCTCATATAAGTGAAAGGGAGTTCAAATCAATGTCAGGTACATTGAATATATCTTCTCGAATCAGAAGAAATTGCCAGATCTACACAAATTGATCCAACAACAACGAATTTTGATAGGATTAAAAGAAAAAGAACTCAGACAAAGATTGCTCAGACAAAGATTGCTCCAGCCATGATGAAGCGTGATGAAAGAGAAGGATCAACAGAATCATGCATAGCTTCTAGATTTGTTGATATCAATGACATAAACATAGGCCCTGAACCCATCTCCAATTTAATTGACAGATCTAGGGCCGAAAGGACATCTCTCATGCGGGCAATAAAAACAAGTGGAATTATTGAAGCTTCAAGCGTTTCGAGTCCACAACTCGATTGCTTCAATTTGTTATGGAGTGTGCAAGGTCATATCATCCTCTTTCCTAACAATTCGGGATGCTGCGGGAAAGACAATAATCAGGCTAGATGCACAATTTATTAATTATTGTTTGAAGATTCCGACACGACCAGTGGCGATTACAATTAACATGCTTGAGATGCTGGTAATAGATGGGAGAAACACAAAGCAAATTGCGTGGGCATAATGAATAGCAGATATATGAAGAAGCCCAGGTCTCCATCAAAGTTCCCGAGGACTCTTCCACGATCCAATTTGGTGCAGGAAGTGGATGATATTACTAAATTGCTTTGCAGGTTAAATGGAGAAGTCAACACTCATAACTTCCGCTCATGGATGTATGCTTTCGTGAGAACCATTGAGATCAACAGAGCTGATTCAATAATCAATTGGGCGGAGATCATCAGTGACAACATCGGTGAGCAGCTCTGAAGTGTGAGGCGGACGTACAACTTCAAAATGACTTCATACCTGGTATATGCAACAACCTCGCAGGGTATATTTTCCAAGCTGGATAGACAGGGCATACTGGTCGAAAGATCCTATTTTTGAGTGCTTCCCACAGTTGATAGTTCCTGAATGCCACAAAGATTACAAGGTGGTCAACGATGGGTTCTTCTATGGATTCATCTGCAAATTAAATAGTGATCTAAAGACCAACAGGGTGAGCAAAGAAGCTTGGGAAGTGTATCCCAAGCATGGTTGTATTTTCATCCAGTTTGTAGACTTCACGTATCTTAGGGTAACCGACTTTTTGGAGAACCAGTTAAGTTGCCGAGGTATCCAAGTGACAAATGGGTCATCATGGAGTTGTGTAGGCAGCTCGTGGAGATGCATGACTTACAATCAAAGCGGCACAAGTCTACGGGTTTCTTTCCGGTCACAGTGGGTTATTACAACTGCCAAAGCATCCACAAAGCTAGAGGAATCGAAGCCGAAATGTTTTCTGAATATGAGCATGAGTTCTTCCCAACGCACGGCTGAACTTTGATCCATATGGGGTAGCGAAGAAGACAATCTCCCAGGAATACTCACATGTACCTTCGTTGGAAGACTTTTGGATGAAGTGCAAAAACGAGTATGAAGTCAGGAAGAAAGACTTCAACAGGTTATCGATGCAACAAGTGTCTGATTATGGTTTAGCACGGATACCTGCAGATCTCGCGGATGATGGGCATGTGATACTTGACACATATCATCAGATGGGAGGGGATAGAGCTGCTCTTCAGGAAAACATTGGTGGCTGCCAGACGATTGAGGAAAGATCTTCCGCTTTCTGTTAACACCTCAAACTGGTTGTTGACAAAGGGGTATTGCCTGGATGAAGCTTTGATGAATCAGATCACAGTAACTTTACCACAGGAGACTCCAACAAAAGAAAACACGAGGGTGAAAGTAGCAAGAGGCCAGAGAAACTTAAAGTGCACAAGAAGTCTCAGATACAAGAGAAGGCCAATTCTACAGCTATTGTGCTAGTTCTAGCTTCTCCAATGTCAACTCATAGACTTCAGCAGCCCCTGGAACCCCAGGGAGATCTTGTTGTTCCTCCATTGAATCCAGTGTCATTTGTATTTTCTCCTTAGCCACTCAGATCTTCACCTCTCCCTGTAGAAAGCTGAAAGAACAGATGGCAGAGTTTGAAAAAACATTGTCTTTGGAAAATTCAGAGGGTGGCAATCACATCACACTGGAAAATTCGGATGGAGCAAAGTCGGAGCATGAGATGGTGGTGCATTCAGTGACTTCTCATTCCCCGAGAAGCAATTTTTCATCGTGGTTGGCTTTGCAGACAATCCCAGAAGCCAGAGAGGAGATCAACCTAGAGGAACATGACTTGCAACTGCTCCTGAGTTTGGGCGGAAAAGATAGAAGACCTAAAGTTGCCAAAATAACTTCTAGGTTGATTATTGAAGAATCAGGGCAAAAGTTTGCTTTGAGTTATCGGTTCCAGCAGAGGGAAAGCAGAAGGGAGAACTCATGCCAACAGATATATCAGTGACCAAAGTGCCAATAGGTCAAACTACCATAGAAGGATTAAAGAAAGATACACAGACACTAATGAACGCTTTATTCCTCAAGCTTGACAAAGAGAAGGCGAGAAAAGCCAAACTTCAAAAGTAGGTTTCCCAACTGTGTGAGATCATTGCTAAGGTTGCCAAACCTTCCTCTCACCAATTTTAGCACATGAGCAGGTGAGTAATCATTTGGTTGAGGAGGTGGAAGATGCAGGTAACCAAGTTAAGGCTATTGACGAATGGAAGAGCCAAATCATTCACCAAGCTTCAATACAACTCAGGGAGGTACCAACTCATCTGGAAGTTATGAAAGATGCATTATCTCAGCTTGAAGCAACTAATGACAAGCATAGTGGATGAGAATACAGTGGCTGAAAATAACCTGGGCATTTTGGTCGAAATAAATAAGTTGTCAGAGGATGTTTTGATTGCAGAGCAACTTGTGCCTGATGGATTGGTTGAAAGAGGTAAGCAACTTGAATTTGCAGTTTCTTTCCGCTTGGAGATCTTCAAAATTATGCTGAAAAGAATGCGGTTGCTCGAGGATATGATATTGTCATTGCAGCAATGTAATTGCTTCCAGCGAGGAAGAAGTGGTTGGGAATGTTTCTTCCTATGTAAGAATCATTCCCAACAAGGTGCCTGATTCTCTTGAAGGGTTGCTTCTGATGATTCAGAAGAGGATTGATGAAGTTGTTAAGACTTTCACGTTGAATTCAATCAGCAAGCTGATAACGCTTCAATCAGATATTAAGAAGTTCGGGCCTAGTTTGAAGGAGGTGGAAGCAAACATTGACATTTTGACCGAGGGATTGCTGCAATTCAGGACCGAGAAAGAGGTTGTGGTTAAAATAGATGGGAAATTGCTGAATTATATGTTTGAAAAGTATATTCAGTATCAGAACAAAAAGAAAGTGTAGGTGTTACAACTGGCAGATCTTCTTTCTTCTCTTATTTCTTATGTTCCCAGATGAAATTGTAAGATTAAAGTTATTGGTTTAAAAATCATTACTTTAAGTTATTTGGAAATATTCTTTAAGATAAGTGACAGATGTGCACAATTTTGGCTTGAACTCCTGATGCATGTCACTAAGAGAGGAATTCTAGGAAGATGATTGTCGATGTTCCCTTTACTACTTCTTCATGTTCTAGTTCAGTTGTAGTTTCCCATTTGTAATTTCCCCTCTACATACTATAAATAGAGGAAGAACCTATGGGGTTAAAGGATGAGAATTCTTAATCAAAATTCTTGTGATCCAGACTTTGGTGAAATCCTTGATATCTTTTTGAAAGCTAAGGAATAGAGAAGAGGCGGGTTTCAGAGAACTTTGTGTTAACGGTGCATTTGTTTCTTATTTCGTTTTTAGATCTTTGCATAAACTTTGTGTTATCTTAGATCTGGATCTGAAACTTTCCTTTGCTTTGAATTCTGCATTTCTAGATCTGTTTGTTTCGATACATGTGCATGTGATCAACTCATTAACTATTGGTCGGGTTGCACATCTTCTTTCTTTTTCTGCTCTCATTCAATTATTTCCCTCTTTTGCATATATATATATATATATATATATATATATATTCTTACAATCTTACTTCTTCTTAAAACTGCTTGCTACTAGCTATGGTGCATGAGCTACATGGTTAAAGTAAAACCAACAGATAGGTATTAGAAAATATAATTGACAAAATCTTACATGGGAGCCTCACTGGTAAATGAGGGAGATTTATCTCATGATCGCTAGGTTTTCACCGTGTAGAAAATCTAGCCAACTATCGAAACCTTGTGACACCGGCTCGCACAAGCTCTTTCCCTTTGTGTGTTCTCTCATCAAGCTCAGAACCCAAGGGTGATTATATATGTACTTTGTTATGTTTCTTGCATCTTCTACAACCGGCCTCACCCAATCAATTTTTCCTATGTCCTCCAAAAGAAGGTCAAGGCAATGAGCCGCACAAGGAGTCCAAAAGAGCGATGGATGTCTCTCCTGTAGTAGTCTTCCAGGTTGCCACATATCTTTCCGCACTATCTCGTGACAACTTGCACAACATTTTGTATACCCACCTCTAATACAACCGTCTCCAACATAACACTCAAATTCTCTGCATTTTTACTATGTTAGAGGCATCAATAGACTTCAAAAACACGATTTGAAACCACTAAAAAATAATGAGGGTGCAGTTCCTTCCATCTGTCCACCCATATGAAAGAATGGTGCATCCGTATTTGTGCCATTGTTTCTTTTGATATTCTAGAATTGTATTGGCATCTGCAACTGCACCCTGGAGCAATTTCCCACTCAAATCTTTTAGAGAGGGTGCCTTGTAACTTTTCCCTGCAACTGTCAATGTTGTCACCAAGTACTCCCAGTATGGGCTCTTTGCAACATTGAATGGAAGGTTGTTGTAGTACCGAAATTCACACATGCTTTATTTGCTTCCTCGTGCATATCCTTGTTCCAGATTGTACCTTGCAATGAAGGTTGTGCTCTAGGTATGTTCCTTGGCACAAAAAGCTATGTATGCCTTTTCTCGAACTCGATGAAGATGTGCCTCTTCCGGTTTGTATGCGTGGACCACGAGTAGAGCCCACAATTGTTGCCGCATCATCCTCTGTCATTGCAGCCCTAGGTCTAACAACTTGTGCTATGGCTGCATGCACCCTTTCCCTCTCTAGTTTCTTCTCCTCTAGCTTTGCCAGCTCTGCTTTCATCTCTCGCTTTGCCTCTTCCGTAACATTGGGGCAAACCACAACGTCCGACAAACAATAGATGCAAGGTGATACTTCAAACGATTGATGCCTCTAGACATTGTCCATAGAAATTGTAAATAATTGCTCCACGTACACCATACTTCCAAGCGAGGGTATGGGCATTCGCATGAACGGTTTTGCTAGTGATGCTGACCCAGATGCCGAACTTGATGCCGAGCTTGATGCCATTGTTAAGCTCTAATCTGCAACACAATGCACATCTAAAATTTAAAAAAATGTAAGCTTAATTAAATAAAAAACGTCCTGAATAACCGTATTTCACCGTAATTTAATAAAAATGACATGCCTACGGTTGCAAATGAGTATTAAAAATTTAAAATGATTTGCAATCACATTGAACGCATTTAAAATTACAAAACATATTCAATGAATTGATTACAATACGCATATATAAAATTTAAATAGTTTAGAACAGATTTGTGTAAAAAAACATACCTCCGGCTGCAAATGACTATTAAAAAATTAAAAGCATTCGCTTTTACATTACACGTATTTAGAATTACAATATGAATCTATAAAACATAAATAATATACACCAAATTTGGAAAAACTTGAAAGAATTAAAAAAACTTACCTCCAAATGCAATTCTCCAAATTCTCTCTTTGAATTTGCTCCAAAATCCATTCAACACAAGCAATGCAAGCTCAAATGGTTGTGTGAATGAAAATAGAGTGTTGTAGGGCCTTTTAAAGGGAAAATCCGTGTTTTTGAGTGTTTTTGGCATGTTTTCGCATACTGTCAGTGTCGGGCGAGTTAATGGCTTGGACTCGCCGAGTTAACTCGCGAGTTTTTCCATCGATTATTTGTTTTGAGCATTCTTTGGCAAGTACTCAAATCAACTCAACGAGTCTTCTAACTATGGTTGACATTGTTGTAACAAACAATATTTTTGTTGAAGAAATGAACCATGAAGAACAATCTCCCCAACACATTGATGACTCTTTCCCTCAAGGAAATATTTCTCCCACACACTCAGAGGTAATGAAATCTCAATCGTCTGCCCTTCCTCCCCAAAAGGGTAGAGCTCATTGGAGTATTACAGATACTCTTGTTTTGATTGCTGCAAAACACATTGAGAGGGAAACACAGTCCAATGGTGGAGCCATGAAAAAGGCTATATCATCCTCTGAAAAGTGGAAAATTGTGCAAAAATATTGTGTTGCTCATGGTGTGAATCGCACACCAAACCAATGTCGAGATCGATGGGAACATATTCAACCAGATTTTAAAAAATCAAAGACTATGAAGCTAATATTCCATTGGGGCATGACAATTATTGGAGTATGACAGTGCAAGAAAGAAGTGATAAGAAACTCCCTCCAAAGTATCCTGAAGAGCTATTTCATGCAATGGAGGTCAATTTTGGTCAAGACAGAGCCATAAATCCCGACAATATAACCATTGATAGCTCTAAAATGAACCATATGGCTGATGAGGAGTTTTCTACACCAAATCGAGAATGAAAAGTATTATGAGAGCCAAACACCTAAAGCAGCAGTTGAAACTCAATCCACAGGAAAAAACGAAAAACAATATCCAAAGCTACATGTCTAAAAGATACTATTGTTGAGAACAATAAGTCGGTGATTACTACTCTACAGATGGCTGAGGAGGGGCAAATGAAACGCCATGAGAAGGACTTTGCTTTGCTTGAACAACGGATGCAAAGGGAAGATGTGAATGAGGAAAGGCTGATCAAAATTGAAGAACAAAAGATCAATGTGCAAGTCAATTTGGTTTCAACTCTAAATTCTATTGGCGCCATGCTTAAGATTAGTGAATCATTTTCCAACAATAAATGATTATTCTCCTTATGTAGCCTTTTCTCATCTTATAGGCAACTTTTGTCAAGTTATATGTGTGACATGACCTTTAATAAAAACTGAATTACCTACTTGAGTTTTAGCTCATTGTTATTTCTAAATAGTAGTTGTTGCTCTAAATGTAATCATAAAGTTCATCCTGCAATTTATTGTATAAGATGAAATTTTAATGTTATTTCTTGTCATCTTTGTTGAATTTGATAAAACCATATTGTATGTTGATGTTACAATTTGTTGTTATATTTTGTAGTCAAAGTGCAAGCTTCTCAATGACATTGATCAAGATTTGATTGTGGATTTGTCATTTTTGTAGGGAGGATTTTGCATTGTCATCTTCAACAACATTTGTTGTCATCAAATGAATTCTAATTCAGCAAAAATAATAAAAATCCTCATGGAAAGTGCATCTATTATTGTCCAATTGGCATTGCAAATTTGGTATGATATTCAAGGTTCAAACAATATGCAACATGTATCAAAGAAACGTAAGATATGTTCATCTGCAAGTATAGAGTCTTCAAATGTTGAAATGGATGGGGAAATCTACGCAATCATTTCGAGAAAGAAAACACAATCCTTGAAACAAATTTATCAAATTCTCAATTTGAAGGGAGGATTTACAATGAATGGTATATTAAGCCTCGTTCATTGCATTGGTGGAACCACTATATTTTTAAAGTTACATGTGATGATGAATGATTTCGTAGCATTTTTAGGCTTCCCTATTCATTATTTACATCTCTTTGTGAATTGTTGAATGAAGACCTTCGTCAAGGTGATATACCGTTATCATTGGCAAGATCTATAAAGGGTAGGGTGTTTTCAGTTGAGAAAAAAGTGGCCATTGCAGTTTTGCGGTTATCATCTGGAATGACAATGATTGCCATTAGTGAGCTATTTGGTTGTGGGAAGTCAACAGTGGTAAGAATTATAAATAACTTCATTAATTCTATGCACAGTCGTTTGAGAAGTCATATACAATGGCCAAGTAACAATTTAATGATTGAGCATGTGAAAGAAGGTTTTCGAAAAAAACAAGGCTTTCCAAATTGTTGTGGTGCTATAGATGTAACTCACATCCAATTTGAACTTCCATCTAATGAGTGTTTGTCTCATTATTGGTATGACAAAGATCATAACTATAGTATGTCGTTGCAAGCCATTGTCGATAGTAATATGCGTTTCATGGATGTTTTCACTGGGTGGCCTGGTTTAGTCAATGATACTAGACTCTTGCGGAATTCTTCTTTTTACAGATTGTGTGAAGGTGGGGAGAGGCTAAATGGTCCTTCCATTTCCATTGGTTCAACAACCATGAGAGAATATATTATTGGTGATGGTGGTTATCCATTATTACCATGGATAATTACTCCTTTTCCTGGAGCGTCAACAAACAGTCAAAGAGATTTCAATTTTAAGTTATCCTCAACAAGAATTGTTGTTGAATGTGCATTTGGAAGGCTAAAGAACATATGGCGCATTTTTCATTCCAAGATTTCTCAGCCTAATTTGCAAATGCTGCCAAAAACAATTTTTGTGTGTTGCATATTGCATAATATGTTGTTAACATATGAAGAGGATGACTGTGATGCAGTTGATGTCAATGACAATGAATACAATGTATCAACCAATGAAGAAGGCTCAAGCGATCCAACTGCAACAGTAGCTCGATTGGCATTAATGGAATTTGTCAATGGAAGGAATGGAGTGGACCATGTAGAATGAAAAAAGTTTTTCTGCTTTAACTATGCTTTCACATTTTGCAAATAATAATGGATAATCATTGCTGTAATGATACAACCTGATTTTTTGTCATTTCAATTTCAAAAAATTAATTAGAGAGACTTGAAATGCAATTTAAGAGTGAAAATTGAAACAGAGTGTAATGGATTTTTGATTCCTCGTGATGTTGGGACTGATTAAGTTTTGGTTTAAGAAGCATGAGATCTTTCATGGTCAATTTTGTGTTAAGGTCCTTCATGTGGTTAGTATTTAAATGAATGCTTGATTACATCAATTAGCAGGGCAATGAAGCATTGAAGGTCTGTTAATCTATGCTTAATCCATTTTAAAATTTTGTGAATGGTTATTGTACTTCAAGGTTACTGGATATTTCTGTAAAATAACAATGGCATATCTTGCTTAGACTGATTTGTAGGCAAAATGAATGAAGCCCCTGTTTCAGTTTGCAAGCTTTGTCCTAGAAAGGAAGGCCATGTTTCATTCTGTAAGCTCTGGTCTAGAAAAGAAGACCTGGTTTCATTCACCAAGCTCTGGTCTAGAAACGAATACCTTGTCTCCTTCTCCAAGGTCTAGCCTATTAATACTTTTGGGATTGCTGGAATTTGGTTTGTAGGCCTGTTTGTGTTTGTAGTAGGTCCATTGACTGCTGAACACAAGACCCTCTTCTTTTCTTCTAATGTCATGCTTGGGTTCTCATTTGTTCTCTTATATATGTAAGGAGTGAACTTTTCTCAAAGCTTGTAATTGGTCCCGATTGCTGGTTTTTTTATTGGTCTGTTTAGAGAAAAAGGAGGAGCTGCACTATTCAGACCTGATTGATCTCTACAGGAAGATGACTGGGTAAAAAAAGGTGAACCTTTTGCATTGCCATTTTCCTTCAAGCAAATTTTATCAAGCTTCTGCCTCAGTACCTCTGTATCTTGAGGAAGCCCTGCTTTGCAAGGAAGCTGGGACATTAATGCTGGTGTTTATATTCATGTTTTCATTACCAAAACCACCATCTTCTCTATGAAACCATTGCTAAACATTGAGAATTGTGAATCTGTGTAGGAGTCCCCTGTTATTTGTAGCAATCTGTAGCCTGTTATTTGTAGCAAGTTTTTTTGTTTTTTTGAGTATTTGCAGCGAGCTCAAAACAGTTATGCATGGGACCATAAGTAAGTGTCAAACTCCTGTAATTGCTCTGCAGCACCTGCTCAAACAAACTTGCACGGGACTGCAAACTGGTTTAAGCTCCTGTTTTTGCTTAGCAGCACCCGCTGAATAAAAATAGCAAGCCCCTAGCATGGAACCATGGCCTAAGGATTGAAGCTTGCAGTTGCAAGGAAAAACTAGTCGATAGAAAATGCAGCGTTGACGCTCGGCAGGGAGAAATACAGGATTTGACGCTGTAGCCAGGAGTTTTGCCCTCAACCACTGGAAATTTTCCTTGAAATTCGCGATTTTTTACCGAACTTCATGACCCACTGTTAAATACGGCAAATTTTGAATCTGAAACTGAAATTTGGTAAACCCTGTGACTTAGTTAATAGGCAAGAGGAAAATCAGTTAGGAGGGGAAGTAACTTGGATTCCTTGATGCAATTGGCATATGGCCTCTCCGTTCAAGGTAAGAGGCTTTGGGGTCTTCAGGCCCATGGGAGGTATGAATAATGCAAGCAGCCTCAAGTGAGCTATGTAGAAATGACCATTAATGGCACTAAAATATGGGGTGGGGACACCATGGGAGGTCTGCTGATTGTGATAATAAGGCAATTTATTTGAGAAGTTGCAAAAATAAGCATCTATTTGCATATTTGCTGGTTTGTTAGAAAAAGATTTTTATCTTCAGTGATGTGACATAATTTTAACTAAATTTGAGAAGTTAAGCTCAATTTTGGTAAATCCTACTTCACCATTGGTTCTGTCCATGTTTTATATTGTTTATTCTTTGCATTTTGCATATATGAACACATGCATTTTGGAGTGCGTTCCTTGAATTTATCCAGTTATCCTTTATATTCTTTCTTCACTTGCCATTGGATTTGTTGATTCAACATGAGCCATTGAAAATAAACATTTTTATACAAGGGTTCATGGATCTTAACATAAGAACTTCAATTCAAATCAGCTCATCTCATATGAGAATGCTTTATGTAAGTGTTCAGACATCTAGTTAAAGATAGACATATCATAAGTATGGCATTATAATAACTAAAATCGTAGAGTACTTTATTTATTTAGATTTATGAGTTCTACCATACTAACTGTTTCATGTTTTTTGATGACACGACTTTTTATTTGCTGATGACACTTCAATGGAAATACTAAAGTCAAGAAAGTCAGTACAGAACAGGTAATCTATTTTTTGGTTTTGCAGTTATGCTGTGGAATGGATACTACATTATCTGATGTGAACAACGTTAACATGAATTTGGGCATTCTCTCACTGGATTTCTAAATTTAGATGTTTTGGATATGGTAGTGCATACTGTCCTTTTCCAAGATGAATAGAATATTTTAATTTTTGCACATCTCGAGTTTCCTTTTTCAATATAATGATACTTGACTTCTGTTATCTTCTGTGTGATCTACTTTTTGTTTGATCGACTATAGCTAGCTCTATATATATTTCTAAGCCACACTTTCTTTCTTTATTTGACTATCAGAAATAATTGCAAATATATCCATTGAATTAGTTCTTGTATAGGGAAATTTACACGGAATTAACTCCCAAGTTCAAAGCCAATAAAAACAAAATCTGTTAAAACCATAGTTACCTAAGACTCCAGGACAGCAGGGGACGGCAAAAATAATTAAATTTTGGGGACGGTGGGGGACGGCGAGTGGACGGCTAATTAAAAATATATAAATATTTAAAATATAAAGATATAGTGACTAAACTATATAAATAAGCTGAAATAAAACCATTTGAGATTTAAATAAGGTGAAACTTGAACTCATAAACATCAAATACATTCCTTAATACCATAATATCAATATGTTAATGTAAGTTACATATGTCATATTTGAATTTTGAATTTGAGACAAGCTGAAATAAATTATAAAACCATTCTAAATTATGATTGATCAAGTGACAATAGCTGATATTCATATCATTAATCTCATAGCTAAATACACCAACAATTGTCTATTGTCAATAATACAAAAAAAAAGGACAACTACAAGTATCAACCTAAAAATCAGAATCAACATCTGAAGCAATATCCATGAACTCCTCCTCACTGGAACTAGCATCCTCGTCCTCAAAGATAAGCCCAATCAATCCCCACTTTGCTCGGTATTGTCCTCTTGACAACCTGCGTCGGCTCCTCGGGATCTACATCCTACCATAATGCTAGGGTTTGTTTGTACACTAGGTGTCTTGCGATCCATAAGACGCAAAACACTGTGTATGCACTACACAAGCTTCTCCGCTCTCGCAGAGGTAAGCCTATTCATCTTAACAAGAGTGGATCCAACCATATGTAGACACTTTCCTCTCGGAGGTAGAGCAACTAGAAACCTGGGAAAGGAGGCGAATGGCAAGTGGTCGTAACAGTCCTGGAAGCCCATACAGTTGACACCAACTCATTGGCTTTTCCTGTTCCATTGTTACCACAATGTCTCGTCGTTCTTGATGTTTTATACCCATCAAGTTCGAGTTGAGCCACTCCAACCTGATCTCGTGAAGCCTCCTATGGACTGTACATTTGTTTAAAGGCCTTCTTAATGCTCTTCTTCACCTCATCATCATCCAAAGGGATATCTCTACCTGGCCTCTCCACATACCATTTAGGATTCAATGCATATGCAACCATATGAAGAGGGGTGTTCAACTTCTCCCATCTCTGTTGAATAATGGGTGTATATGTTCATTATAGAACTCCAAAGTGGGGTCCCTCACCCGAATAGCTGCCTTCATTTGCCCAAGCATGTTGTCAATGCACTCATAGATCTCACCAAGATTGGGGCTGTTAGAATCCCCATATTTGATGACACTAAAAACTGGAGCTATGATTGATATGATGTATTTCATATCAACCCAAAATGTTTCCCTCAACACCACTTCCTTCACTCTTTTCCCTTGCTCTCCGTCTCTTGACTCATGCCACCTAGTCCAATTCCGTGTCATAATCATAATTTGCAGGGGCTCCTGCAACTCAGACATCCTCTCCAACAAAATAAAATAGGATACAAAGTGAGTGTCAACTGGTTTCAGAAATTCATTCTTCGAAAAATTTCGAAAAAGTGCCAATGATGTGTGGTGATTGCATATGAACTTCTGTACGTCCCTGGCCTCAATCACGATCTGGTTGACCCATTGAATCTTCTCTATGTCTTTCAGTGCATTGTTCATGGCATGCACACAACATGGAGTCCAATAAATATGTCTATACTCCCGCTCTACTAGCTTGCTTGGTGCTCTGCACACAAAAGCTGCATCCGTGACAACCTGTACAACGTTTGAAGGTCTAACCTCCCAAATGACATCCTTCAAAATCTGATATTGGAACTCAACATCTTTCCGCTTCCCAGAACAATCAATTGCTCTCAAGAAGTATGGTCCATCTTTGCAAGAGACAATGATATTGATGAGAGGACGGTGTCTAATATCCGTCCACCCATCCATGATAATGCTACATCCATGTGACCTTCATCTCCTCCATCAATAGATTAACCTTGGAATAGTTTTTATCCAAGATTGTTGTCCTTAGTTTTGTGTCTCCAGGAGGCACATAACTTGTACTGCTGCATTTTAACCTTAGCCATAGCCTCCTCATAATAAGGAGAGCAAACGGCATTAAATGGACTCCCAATAGTATAGAAAAAATTCCCAATAGCATCATCCGCCTCTTCCTTGCCTTTGAATCAAACATTTCTATAATCGCATTGGGGGCTGCCCCACGACCTTTCTCTTCCCTCTCGCTTTCTACTTCGACACTCCAAAACTAGAACCAACCAAAGTATTACTATGCTTGTAAGTCCTATGAGAGCTCAAAGGAGTATTAGCCGTAGAACCACAAACTTACTCCATGGTATTTCCATCGAAGATTCTCACCATCTCGGCTCTACTTCTCTAGTGAAAGGCCCTTACAAACGCCAACCCCCCTTCCTGTAAGGTGCAATAAGTGTGCATTGGTCCTGGTGATGCTGCCATGCCAAGTCAGTGCACATATGTTGCACTTCCATACTTTGCTCCTCCGAGACTTGGGGTTCTCATTATCTCGGGCAAATTGTCAGTAATGGCTTCTTCTTATCAAATGGTCCAATGGAAAATTTGGACAACATTTGAGAGGGGCAATTGTAGCACTACCAAATTGAACTACCAAATATTGCCATTTCCATTACATTTTGTCTCCCTTCTCCACTTTCCCCATTGTGGCATCACCAACACTTCCACCTATCTCAAGTTCCTGTTCAACCCTCTCCTGCTCTGATTCATACTCATACTCAGAAGAACTCATGGTGATGATTGCTGCAATGAATTAAAAACAACCATAACTATATGATTGATTGATTATGTAATGAATTAATTTTTAAAAAAGTATAAGCAATGATCATAATTTTAATTTTAATTTATAAACAATGAAAACAACCACAAGTTACAACCAAACCCTATGCAATATGTTTTATATATATTTTTTAACTTTTAAAATGTAATTAAAAAAAAAAAACGTAACCAATATGCATTTTGTAAAAGCCTACAAACTATAAACATGATTACATTGTGAATGTAGATACAAAAACTTAAAAACAACCCCTAAAAATACAAATATAATATAAATTTTAAATTGGAATTAAAAATGTAATTAAAAAAAAAAAAAAACGTAACTAGTTACAACCAAACCCTATGCAATATGCATTTTTAAAAATCCTACAAACTATAAACATGATTACATTGTGAATGTAGATGCAAATGCTAAAAAACAACCCCTAAAAAATGCAAATAAAATCTAAATTTTAAAAAAGACTTTAACAAGTATTGTAAGCAAATAAAATTATAAATACCTCTTGCTTGCTTTCTCTTGCTCTCACTCTTGCTCTTGCTCTTGTTTGGTGTGAATATGAAATGAGCCCATAATGTAAATTTATAACATAGAATTGCACTTTTAGGGTTAGGGTTAGGTTAGGAATGTTTCTTTTAAGTTATAAGTGCTTTGCAAATAAAAAAATAGTTTAAAATATGTTTTTTTAATTAAAAAGATGCAGACGTCGTAGGGGACATCGGGGGCGTCGGATGTCCTCGACGTCCCCAACACTCCGGCGTCCCCAATCAAACATCCCCAGGACGTTTCCTGTGACCTCTGCCCGAGAGGAAATGTGGGGAAACGCTTTCCCCCATGTCCCCATGTTCCCAAGACTTTCGGGACGTCCCGGACTTGTAAATTTTGGGGGAGGATCGTCCCAAGTGTAACCATGGTTAAAACAAACAAAATTTACATATTAAAGCAAAAACTAGATAAGATATTGGAAAATGACCTAAACTATCATATTTACTAATAAAAAGACTTGGAGCAGTTTGGCTTTTCTATGGATTGGATTCAATGGGTCTTTGCATGCCTCTCAACTGTTTCCTTTGTTGTTTTAGTTAATGGATCTCCATCGGATTTCTTTGGAGTCTCAAGGGGAATAAGACAAGGTGACCCTTTATCTCCTTTTTTGTTTATCATTCTTGCTGAATGTCTGGGTAGAATGTGTCGTAAGGAGTGTCAGGAGAAGAACATTAAGGGAGTTAAATTGGCAAGAAATCTTCAGCCTTTGTCTCTTCTTCAGTTTGTGGATGATTCTTCAATGATGAGCAGTGCCACTATAGTAGAAGCTAAACATATTCAAAAGACTCTTCAATCTTTTTCTTCTGCTACAGGGCAGAGCATAAATAAAGGAAAATCCCATATTTATTTCTTCTATTGCTCTCAAAGACAAGAAGAACAAATCTTACATATTCTTCAATTCCAAAAAGGAGTTCTTCCGGTGAAATACTTGGGTATTCCTTTAGAACCAAATAAACCCAAAGAATGGAAATGGTTAATTGACAGGTTTGAGCAAAAAATTCAAAAATGGACAAACAAATGACTATCTTCTGGGGGAAGGATGACTCTCATAAAAGTAGTTCTTCAAGCTATGCCCATTTATGTGGCCTCTGTTTTGAATATTCTGCTATAGTTTAAAAAATCGTTATCGGCAGGCCAAATTTTGACTCGGAAATCGGGAATCGACAATTTATCGGCATTAATTGACAACTTTATCGCTACTTTTAAAAACATTTAAATTCATAAAATAAACTTAAATTAAATGTAAAAACATTGTTAAATGATGCGAGAAGTGACTCTATAGAATGCCATAGGCCCATATGCATATTTTCGATTAAGTTTTGACCAAAAAAGAGTACAAAGTTTGCAAACAAAAATGCTCATAGAGTCATGTCACATGTGACTTTTGAAGTATCACTATCAAATATCAATAATATTCCATTTCATCAAGCACGCCTAAAATAAGTTTGTTGCACTTTGCCTCGTGGAAGTGGAAGGTAAATATTCCTCTTCTGCAACACCAACATTGTCATCTACAAACATATAGTCTGGATCATCACCAACTTCTAATGTCCCTGATGGTATTGCTTCTTCAGTCTCCCTCTCCAAAGCTGTTATCTCCTCTGTCGTGAACATAGGCTCTACATCATCAGGCTCAACAATCTAGTCATCATATGGATCAAAGTCAGCCAAGTCAATTGCATCATAACTTTGTGCCCCCTCCACTTGTCTCACACGAAGACGAAGATTGTATCGCACGAAGACAAGGTCATTGAGGCGTTGTGTTGTCAATTTGTTGCGCTTCTTTGTGTGAACAACTTCGAACATGCTCCAATTACGTTTGCATCCAGAAGCACTACATGGTGACACAAAATGTGGATGGCTAGCTTTTGAAGATTTGGTGTTTTTGCACCATAATCTTCCCACCACAAATCTACAAATAAAACATTTATAATTTTGTAAGTTAACTAGGCTTGAATAAATAAAAGAATTCTAGACTTCTAGTATCTAGTTCTACGTGTAATGAGACTAAATACAAATGACTCAATTTATTTTTACCGGTGAGAAGTGTTTCTTTTTTCACACAGAGTCAAGAAAAGAGCCTCCCCTCTACGCCTTGTAAATTTGCAGCTCGTCAAGAATTGCATCTCTAATATTTTCGCCAGATACCATCCTCTCTATACATGTATTAAGGCCATCCATAACCTCCTCATCAACCTTAAATGATGGGGAATAGAAAAACTTCAGGTTTAGGTAATACGCCGTTGCATATATATATGTCGATGAAGTGTCTTGTTCCATCTTCGATCAATTATGCGCCAAATGGGTTCATATTTTCGCTGATTGTGCCCATAATATTTAGCTATGGCCTCCTTGGCCACATCCATAGCCTCATACAAATAACCCATTGGGTTTTTCTCCACATCCACCATCTGTAGAACTCGAACCAAACGCTCTGACACCTAAAACAAAATAACATATATATTTAAAATCCAAAATTAATAAAAAAATATATAACAAATGATAAATAAACAAATATTCAAGTTTAGATTACCTTCATGATTTCTTCCATTTGCTTTGCAAACATATCATCAAAAACGGTCTTCACGACCCTTTCCCCTTCGGTCTTCCTAAAGATAGGAGACTCTAACCATCATCGTGCTCACAAACATCCGCTTAAGGGGTGTTAATGAGGTTGCAGATGTTCTGCAATGTAATGAAGTTTGTGGCAAATCGTGTGACCTCGATCGCACAAGCTCCTTTCCATTAGTGGGCTCTCTCATCAAGTTTAGCACCCAAGTGTGATTGTAGATAAATTTTGTAATATTTCTTGCGTCCTCAACTACATTTTTCACCCATGAGATTTTTCCTATGTCCTCCAATAAGAGATCTAAACAATGGGCTGCACAAGGGGTCCAAAAAAGTGTAGGGTGCCTCTCCTCAAGAAGTCTCCTTGCTACTACATATGCCGCCGCATTGTTTGTCACAATTTGGACGACATTCTCCACGCCCACCTCTTTCACCACCTCATCTAACATATCACACAAAGTGATTGCAATTTTCACTTGGTGGGAGGCATCAATTGATTTCAGGAAGACCAACTGCCCACTTGATGCCACTAGAAGTTAATCAATGTGCGGTTTTTCCCATCTGTCCACCCATCAAACAAAATGGTGCATCCTTTTTTATCCACACCTTTTTTTGCTCTTCTACAAGAGTTTTGGTATGTGTGACGGAATCCTTCAACAATGGGCCACTCAAATCATGGGGAGTAGGAGCCTTGAACCTCTTCCCAGCAACAATCAATGCAATGACCAAATTCTCCCAATATAGACTTTTTGCCACATTGAAAGGAATGTTGTTGTAGTACCAAAAGTTTGCCGTAACTATTTTTGCTTCATTGTGCATTTCTTTATTCCAAGCAACACCTTCGAGTGAAGGTTGTGAACCAGGAGTACTTTGAGGAACAAAAAACATCGTTGAACTACTATTAGTGGATGAACCTCGTCCCAGTGTTTGACCTCGTAGAGTTGGGGCATTAGAAGATGCCCCAATGTCAAAATCTTCCCTCGCTGCCCTCCTATTTTCTAGGGCTGCAAGTGCATCAACTTTCCTCTTCTTTTCTTCTTTTTTCTCTCCATAAGCTGCAAGGTAAGCAGACAACTCTCGTTGAGCCTCGGGCGGTGCTTGATTGCACACTGTCACTTCATTCCCTAGTATTTGTGAAATGTGGAACTTAAAGCGATAAACACCTCCACTCATCTTCATTCCACAATAATTGCATACAACACAATTGCCTTTTGCTGGTTCATAATGCTTTGAAGAGGGGTCATTTGATTTAGGCTTACTTATGAGCAGTGAACCTAGAGGCCGGATCCCGATGCCATTCTAAAAAACAAAACAAAAACAATTGTCTTAGATTTATAAGTCTTAGAGAAATTAAATTGTATGACGAAATTAAAAATAATATTGTTATTGCATGAAGAAAAAATTACAAGAAAGCTATATTGAAGACGTTAGTATATTATGATAACTTCATAGATAATATTTTTAAAATCGTTATACAATATACTATTATAATTTTATAGTGTATATTGTACACTTAAGTGTTAACTATAAATTTATAATAATGTACAATATATACAAAACGTATAAAATTAAATTTATAATGTATGCTATTGCTCACAGTCATGTTATAGATTGTATAAAATTAAATAACATATAAAATACAAGTATGACTGGTATTTTATATAAATGTATACACTGTATAGTATACTGTATAAGTTTATCTATTAACAAAGACTGTACTATATTAAATATATACAAAAACATCAAAACAAATTAATATATTAAATAAATACTATTAAGTATTAACTATTTAGTGTAAAGTTATTAACAAGTTACAGGCTACAGTAGTATGTTAAATATTTTATTGTAAAGTCGTGTATTGTAATATAAATTATAATATTGAAGATCTTTAAAAAAAAGGAAAAAAATACTGTATTATTTACCTGCTAGGGCCACAAAATGGCCACGAGTTGTTGGAAAATAGGTCTGGAAACCACGGCGAATGCACTCTGTATTTACGTGCCCTCAAAACCAGGTCGAATGCCCTCCAAACCACGTCGAATGCCCACGAATGGAGGAAATACGAGTCGCAGGAGCAAAAATGAGTCGAGTAAGAGAAAACAGGAGAAAAACAAATCGATTTGGTCTTTTTTTGCATTTAAACCTAAGCCACTTGTGATTTTCCAAGAGTTTAGTTGCGATTTTCCATGATTTTGGAGGGTATTTTATCGCCAAAAATCGCGAGTTTATCGAAAAGCCATGAATTGCAATTTTCGGAAAGATTTATCTTCTTGCTCCAAAAACGATTAATCGCGATTTTTAAAACAAAGATTCTCGCTACTATATTGAAAAAGATAGATTCCATATGTCAAAAATTTCTTTGGAGTGGAGCTCAGGAAAAGAAAAAATGGGCATTAGTGAAATGGTCTTCTCTTTGCAAACCAAAACAAGAAGGTTTGGGATTCTGATCATCCTCACAACAAAATATAGCCTTGGCAGCTAAATTATATTGGAGGCTCATAAGCCATCCGGATGATCTGTGGGCTGTTAATTTCAGAGGAAAATATGCGGAAAGTAGTCAACCAGAGAGAATTATCAGGATTGCTCTTCCCAATAATGGCTCTCCTGCTTTAAAATTCATTAAAAGTGGTGAAAAATTGATTAAAAGTAAGCTGTTCTAGATCATCCATAATGGCCAGTCTGCCAATTTCTGGATGGATTCTTGGGATGGTCATTCCCCAATTCTTTCTATTTTTCCAGACCTTCATGCTATTAAGGATCAACTGCATGAGAAAGGATGGATCAAGCTAAATCATTATATTCAGACTTCTTCTCAGCCTTGGGGTATGGAAACTCATTGGAAACCTCTCAGGGAATGGCCAGTTAGGATAGAGTAGGAGAATCTAAACTTGTTGACTAAAATTTTGGCTGATAGATCTATTCTTTTTTCAGCTGAACCTGATGAAATTGGGTGGGGAGGTAGTTCTTTAGGGAAATATGATGTTGCTTCTGGATATGTATCTCTCATTACAAGTTGTATTCATCCCCAAAATCTTTGTTCTAGTGTATATGGCAGCCACGATATGGTCTAAGGTAAGTTTATTTCTTTGGCTTATCATGCATAGAAGATTGTTAACTGGTGACAGACTCCAAAAATAAGGATTCAGAGGACCTTTTAGATGTGTACTTTATTATCATGATGAGGAAACTTGGGCAATATGATGTTGCTTCTGGATATGTATCTTTCATTGCAAGTTGTATTCATCCCCAAAAATCTTTGATCTAGTGTATATGGCAGCCACAGATATGGTCTAAGGTCTTTCTTTGGTTTATCATGCATAGAAGATTGTTAACTGGTGACAAACTCCAAAAAAAAGGATTCAGAGGACCTTTTAGATGTGTACTTTGTTATCATGATGAGGAAACTTTGGACCATCTTCTCTTTCAATGCCCCTGGGTTTCTGTTCTATGGACACATCTAGCTTCGTTGTTTAAAATGCAATGGAATAGTTTGGGTTCTCTGGCACAGATAAATGAAACCTGGAAGAAAGCAATTCCCACAGGGCAAAATTTGTTTCCAGCTGTGTGGAGTGGTATCTCTTTACTCCTTTGGAATACCTGGAAAGAGAGGAATTATAGAATATTTCGCCAAACTAGCAAAGAAGTTTTATTTGTGTGGGAAAAGATTAAAAGTAACTTGTGTGAGAGCCTTAAACACAAGGTTTCTATACCTGAACAACCAACTCAAGAATGGCAGCATATCTTCCAACTAGCCACTATGCCACGTTTTCACAAGAAAAAGGAAAAGATAGTCATTCAGTCTAACCAAGGTTAGGATAGAACAACTTTTGATGGGGTAATTCATATTGATGGAGCTTCTAGGGGCAATCCAGGCAGAGCAGCTATGGGAGTTATTGGGCACTATAGAGATGGAGAGGTCCAGTTTTTGCTTGCTGAAAATTTGGGCATTTCTACAAATAACATGGCTGAAATTAGAGCTATCCGTAGAGGAATACAGAAGGTATTAAAGTAGGATGGAAAAAGATCAAAGTCCAATCGGATTCCAAAATCATGATGAACTTATTGAGGGATTCTTGTAATGGTAATCCGCCACAGTGGAGAATTGCCAAGGAAGTGTGTGAAATTCGAAAGCTTCAACATCAGGAGATTCAGTTCACCCACATCCCTAGACAGAATAATAAGGTTGCTGATGGATTGGCTAATTGGGCACTTGACAACAAGGACATCATCTGTTATGGGCTACCTCCCTTTGGTGGTCAACTAAGATACAAGAAGAAATCAGGAAAATCATAAACCTTGACTCTTCTCAATGATTATTCATATTGTTCTTTTTGTTTATAGTGCTAGAGATATGGCTAATAGCTTCCATGCTTGGCATGATAGAGTATGTAATCCAATATTTTTATCAATATAATGGGTGACTGTTTTTATAAAAAGTAAAAATGGGGCAGTTGTTTGGCACTTAAGCCAAAGAACTAAAAATTATAAGGATCTATGTAGATTATCACATGTTGAAAAATGTAACCGCTTGGATTTCTGATAAATTAGCCAGGATCCTAAAGAAAGGTAAGGTCAAGATGACATTTTCTCCCTCAAAACTCTTAAGAAGGTGCTAAAATTGACTAAGGATCCAGTTGATCTGAGTCATAATAGTGGGGCATATCTAATTTGATGCTCATGTGGACTACATACATAGTAGAGGCAAGGAGAGCAGTCCAAACTAGGCTATGTGAACTTGCAGCATTTATTCTGCCAAACAAGATAGTAATGTCAGCTTTGGCAGAGCACTCCTCAGAAACTCATGAGATTTGCATCACAAAAGTAAAAGATGTTGCCACAGAGAATCACCTGACTAAGCGATGTTTGAGAGACGTTGAAATTGCTGAGACCAAAAAATTTGAATGGGGATGACAGTCTTGGTTTAGGAAAATGCTTGGAGGTGTGTTATTTATAGACTTAGAATCCAAGAAACAGCTTCTAATGTATTAATTAGTTAGTACTAATGAGACTCACATTCAAGATTATTGAAATTTCTCCAAATTAGTAATCAATAGTTGGTACTAATGAGACTCACATTCAAGATTATTGATTTTTTCCAATTTAGTAATCAATAGTTGGTAATAATGAGACTCACATTCAAGATTATTGAATTTTTTCCAATGTAGTAATCAATAGTTAGTAATAATGAGACTTACATTAAAGATTATTTATTTTTTCCCAAATTTTCATTAATGTGAGCACTCTTAATTACTTCTATGATACATCCTACCTTCATGTTATTGTATTGAAGTTTTCTATATAAGGAGGTGAAGATCTGTAATCTTTCAGCATTCTCATCTTGATGCTGTATCTCAAGGGAGACCCAAAATGTCTTCTTTTCGTACAATCTCTTTCCAAAAGCTAATTTTTCATCGTAAAAATGATAAGAATCTATGCAGATTATCCTATGGTGAAGAAAGAAACTGTTCCTTATTCTTTCCCTACCCTAGTTTGAATGAAATCATTGAGGTTCATACAATACATAAGCTTATTCTTTTATAAAACAATTCTCTTGATACAACCAAGCAAAATTTATTGAAGACAACCAGCACAAGATGACATTTCCAATTGAATGGGGTTCTTTTTGTTCTTAGGATTATGCGTTTGAAACCTGCAAATGTTCCAGCTTTCTTTCTAGAATTTTTGTGAAAGCTTTTCAAAAATTGATTCATGAAAAGGATTTATAAAAATTGACTTTTATAAAAACCATCTTTTATGCATTAATCACAAGCACTGTCTTCCAATATTATTTCAAGAAATGATTTAGGAAAATGGCTCGAGCAATTTACTCTTGACATATTCTCTTAGTTTATCTAGATAAGACAAAAATTAAAGGAATGCATAGAAACAACACCTATTATTAACATTTATCCATAGCCATTTGTATTGTTTATACACGCAGGGAGGAAAATCTCAACCTGAATAGGATTAAGAATATATTTTGTCTTTTAAATGGTAGCAGTTTGAAGAAAAACAGTGCACCAGTTAAGTAGTTCAATTGACAAATTGGAATCTTTGCAGGCAGCACCAGTACTTTCAGCAACGTAAGCGTCAACAAAGAACACAAGTGCTGGAGCAAAATGTTGATGATTCAGTGAATATATCACAGAATATTCAACACTCTAAGTCACTAGATGTTGCCAGTTTGATGAATATATGCTTAGCTGCGCCTGCTACAAGTCAACCTAAGTTTACGTCAACCACTGGTTAGAACTTCATATACTACTAGTTCAGAAAAGGAGTGCATTGTCTCAAGTTAATGTATTTGAGAATGCGGAACTATTGCTAGACGGTTCCTAGGATGTTTCGCTTTTTCCTTTTGGTTCCCTGAAATAAAGATGCTCTTTCCAACAATTTCTTTCTAGAGGAAAATATATTCTAAAAATGCTATCAATTAACTAGCACAAATCTAGAAGACAGAATGTACATTTTCAAGAGTATCCCCTCATCGTGTATGTGGGTATGTATAAACATATGAACATATAAAGGGACAGTTGTTCTGGAGCAATATGTCCATTAATATTTAACTTGATATTCATATAATGTTTTTATATATTGATTTCAGCTCTTAGAATTGACAACTGTGTTGAAACTGAGGAAGTTCCTAGATTGGTCATTGAAAAATAGAACTTCCAAGGGCTTATACAGTTATGCTTCTTGCAATCATGTGAGATTCATAAATGCATTGATTATCACTCTAAAACTATTACAAACTAAGGGAAAACATGTTGAAATAGGTTTTATGTTCAATATTTTTTTCTAGTGGAAAAGTATGTGAAGAGATTTAAAAGGACTAATGACACGCCCAAGGTTCACCACGACTATATAAAGCACTGAGAAACTGACTCAACCACCATGGACTGCTATTTAGGGGCTGCATAATGACTTATGACACGGGCATATCATGTTGATTAATACTGTTTAGGATATTATTATTTAAGAAGACTATTGGTTATCAAGACTAATTTTATGTCCTAAAATGGTTTTAAATACGAAATCAACATTCCATCTAAACAAAATTGACCCTCAAATTTTGCTTGCTTAATATGATGCAATTATTGCTTTTTCTTTTTGATTCAATTTGTATTCTTGAGCTATTTTTTCTGCTAATATGTTTTGAGAGGCTGGTATAACTTTTCTTGGGATCAATGTAGATCATCATATTAGTATTATCACGGTTATCAACATCTTATTGATTACGTATTTTAGTGGCCATTGTTGTTATGTGGTTAATGATTGTATTATTGGTGTTAGGTAGCTTGTAATGAATCTTATTGGTTATATTCGGTTGTGTCAACCAACAACTGTTAAGTCATTTGTCTTAGAAATAAAAGTCTGTTGGTGTTAGGTGTTGAGTACCAGGTCCTCCTTGTATCGAACTTGTATTGAGCACTACCTTTGAATAAATCTTTGATTGCTATCATATTCTTCTATGCTGTAATGTGATACACATTTACCATCCTGTGATTGATATTCTATGGTAGTGTAGTTTCTCTAAAAACATTCTAGCGTCGTGCCATTAAAGAACGTCAGGTCAATGAAAGTCGGTTTAGAAGTGAATGCTGGTCGATACTTGATAATAACCATTGAGGACAAGGCAATACATCATATAACATTTTTGCCCCAAATATAACCGTAAGTATGACAAAATATCTTAAAACAGTACAAAGAGAGGAGATGTAAAGGAGAAGATGATTGATGCCACATGAGATCTAAGTAATGCCATTGACCCTGAACAAAGGCGGGAAAAGAAAACAACACTACAATGGAGGCGACCAAGAAGTTATACAGTCTATTAATTGGTGGAGCAACAAGAAAGACAACAAAGGCTGCAACATGCAGCCAATTCCAAAAATCCATCAAGCGAAGTATGTAAGTAGAAGTCGAAGACAGAGCTGGAGCTGAAACCAAGAACAGAACCAACTGGAACCCGTGGACCCTACGCCATTCATGAGTAATGAGTGGGTTGAGATAGCCGTAGCCCCTTTCAAAGGAAGAAAGTGCGGACCTTGTCGACTAGGTTGGGTCGGAGGGTGTTGTAAGAGAATAACAGAAAGAGACCGGGGCAGTCCAAATGAGAAGTTGGAGGGAGTAGCACAAAAACGGGACTTGATGGAGAGCAATATAGTGTATGGATCCTTGCCAAAGGAAAGGTCGAGCATAGGGATGTGTTTGTGTGGATAGAGCAAAGGAATGTCTAGTAGAGACCTTCTTAAAGAGGAGAATCGTACCCGAAGAGCCACATCTTAAGCAACCCATAACCAGAGCCATGGTTACTCCATCAACTTCATCCCCAAAAAAATAAAAGCTGCCTAAGTTAATTGCTGAAGAATTGGAGGTTCCCATATTGCATTGTAGGAGATGTATTACAATATGGAAGGCAAATAGACACATAAATGTTTTAGTTGTAGTGCTTCCCAACCACATGTAATGTCCCTTTCCGGGCTCTAACTGAAAACAAAGGAAAATTGCACAAACCCAATAGAAAGTAAACTGAAAATTATGACAGCCAACTGAAAATTAGGACAGCAAGGTACAGCAGTCTGAATTTTTGTAACAGTAAGGAAAATGCAATATCTCTTAAAAAATGCACCATTCACACCATCCAAAACATGTAGGGCAACTTAGAAATATTTTAGAACAATTATTAACCAAGAAATATACCTTCAAACCCCAACTGGAATTTATTTAATTAAATTAATGACAGTAGTGAACACCCTTACAAAAGTGGTTGGAAATGAAGGATTCCAAGCCCAAAATGAAGTCCAAATATAGATTCCGGCTGCTAAAAATATGAGGAATGCAATGATAGCTGAGTTGGATGTTGCCATGCCCTAGAAATCCCCGAACTCCTCCACAAAGTGGGTTTCTCTCCTAGGAGAGGGGCTGAAAATCACTGTAGAATCAAACACTAGCTGAAAATCTGCAAAATCAATCTTCTTGAAGCTCTTTGGAAACCTAGGGATGGAGAATCCTCAATGAATTGAAAAGTTTTCGTTCTTTAATCAAACAAGGTTTTCATCCTCCTTGTTGGCCATACAAAAGGATTTTTCCTTGAAGTGGTAGTAGTTGAGCAATCAGCCTAAAAACCATGCAATGTTAATAGTAGGCAAAATGATGATGCACAAATGAGCCGAACAACCCCTTCTTATACATTGATGTGTGCCAAAACCAATTAAAATGCCCCCAAAATAGGATTGATCTCATAAAGGATCCTTCTCTTCTATTTTTCATCTTCTTAACCCAGTTGACCTGACTTTATATATAAAACTACTAAAGAGGAATGCAATGCTCACAAAAATAACTAAAAACATGACAATTACTCCCCTTGCTCATTTCTTTCTTTCCCATAGGAAGTGGAATGGGCTCAAAGTCTTCAAATCGAACTAGCTTGGAAAAGGGGACATTACAATCCTCCCTCCCAAAATTGCTTGCCCTCAAGCAATTGCAAGCTTGGATGCTCCAATAATTTGGATCCTATACATCGGATGAAAGAGCTCTTGCCAACACAAGCTCATATGCCCAAGTACCATCATACCCAAACAACTAAATCCCATAGTTGTCAAGTGGAACAACCTCGCCCATAATGATCATGGTGTCTATTCCATCCATCACCCACATCTGTATGCTCTCCCCCATGAAGCCTTCTACTCAAAGCATGAGAACATCTTTCATACACTCCCTTAAGGCCAAAGGCTGCCCCAAGTGCTCACTACCGTGTTCTGAGGTACCCATTTGCTCTTCTCTTGTGATGAAGGATCCCATACACTTGCTCCATGACTATAGCCTTGAGTTCCAATGGGTCCCATAATGTTACCGTGGGCTGATCCCTCCAAAGTATGGCACAACACAACTTGCATGTAAGCTGAAAATAAGTCATAACAGCCACAAGTCACTTGGAATTCCATCCAAATCAACACTAGGATGGCTGGGAGGATTGTCTTCACTAGTGGAGCCTCTCCACTATCATTACCATGCAAGGAAACCCTCTTAAATTGCACAAGTGTACAACTGTTCATGACTGAAAATATTATGACCAACAATATAGAAATGATACAAATATGACAAACCCATGCAAGCTTCAATAATGTGATTGATGTAGAAGCGGTAGGTAACCATACAAGGATTGAAAACTCTCCATCTTCAGCTGCAATCCCATATGCTCCACCATTTGCTTGGGTGGGAAACAAACTCAGCTTGTTCTTCCCTTTTTATACCTGTACCTGCACATGGAACAAACTTATTAAGGAAAACAAGAGCTTCCACCAATGTTCCGACAACCTCTCCATCATGCCTCATAGATATGTGGACTAGCTTTTCTGCCTTTGCTTGCATTCTCCTCAAAATTCCCCTTCATATGATGGACTCTCAAAGGTCCATTCACGTTGCCCCAAGCATGGTCTGTAGCTTTATCATTGCAATTTCTAGCTCAAAATCAAAATTGAGAAATACTAGGCCGAAATTCTAGTTGTACCATCATCAAGAGCATAGGATAAATCATTTGGTTACCCGACAATGTGGGCTTGACTCTAGATTTATTCTTTTGCTTTTTGTTCTCCCCATCACCCGACGCGACACCATTTGACATTAGGTGCATTATTGTATGCTCCATGCCCAAACCTATGGCATATGGATATTCTAGGCCGAAATTTGACAAATACTACCGTTGGCGGTGGTTTTGGCTAGTCTAGGTATGTGAACTTTGTGTCCAAAACATCTTTACTTGAACACCCATGTTGATAAATGCTTATTGTTGTAGCTACATATAGCTCTTCCGTACACTTCTCTAATGTATGTCTAACCTCGGTCATCTCCCTTAACGCCATACGATCAACAGTTTAGATCATATGCCCAACCTCACCGAACCCCGTATGTCCTCCTTTGCGGTTGTATACTCCTACATGCAACAATACGATTGCCCAAGGGTTTCGAGGTCATTATCGTACATCCCCTCAAAAGGAAGTTGTACATTCCCCTTTACGAAGCCTCATTTTACGTTGGAAGGCTATATACCCATCTACACGCCTCAACAATCTTACACTTATGTATGCCCAATTCACAATGCCTTAGTTATACAACCTTGCATCTTCAACATTACCATACACCCAAGCCTGGGACCGTCTTATAACATGCGTCTTCACCAATGGTATTATCATCGTAGTTGGCTTGGACTTCAATTATGTTGTTAATGAGTTGGAGATGCAATACGAAGAGATCATGGCTGAAATCTTTGGATGTTTGACTCCATTTGTGGTTCCACCCTCATCTTACAAAGAAACATACGATCAAGCCATGTACATTGAAAGCAACAATAAGACATCCTTGTGCTTGAGAAGAGTCGAAGAATATGACCTTGACTCCAACGATGATAATGAAGTTGGATTGTTGCGAGCCTCGAGGAACTCAAGGAGATGGTAAGAATGAATGAAAGGATCTTTGGTGTATCGATTGTAGAGGTAGAAGTTCACACCAAGATGATTTTCCCAAAGAAAATGCTCAGAGGTTCATTAAATTATAGGGCACGCAATCAAGGATTTCCCTATATAATTTGTGAAATAAGAGCGGTAAGAAGTGTTCTCAAAATGGGAACAATCGACACCACCCACCATACAACCAATATATTACTAACATAAAAAAGTAGCATTGTGAGAGTCGATTCAATACCACTCCCAGGGATGACCAATTATATAGTGTTAGGGCTGTAATGAGTGGGGCCATTTCACAAGAGATTGGTCTAATCAAAATAACAATGGAGGTATTTGTACATGGTGTGGGCTTGGGAACCATAATGATGGCAATTGTCCAAATCAAGCCAACATCAATATGATTGATGTAGTTGAGGGCAAGGAGGTTATGGTAATTGCTAGTGCACAAGTCCGGGAAGCTAATTATCCTCATGCTTATATGGAGAAGGAAATGTTGGCCGAGTCAAGGGTGGAAGTTGAGAGGAAATGGCTGAAGAATAAGACATTGCTAAAGGAGATATGCTTTCTAACGAAATTGCAGGATTGTAGAGCTATAAAGTAGTAAATATTGATAGTGCAACTCAATGTTGCGAGGATAGAATATGAATTGAACTCACTTTATATAGGAAAAGCGTCTTTAAGCACCTCTTATGTTATTCCTTGCTGTTGGTAGAGCCTCTATTAAATGCTACGCCTCGACACAAATCCACACCTCTTTTCATAACCTATTGCAAACAAAAACTATCTATACAATATACGAGTTTACAAATTGATAAAATCCATCCACATGACAACATGGATTTATAATTGTCCCTACACACACAAATATTTCTCCATTACAGGAACTAGACCAGACCGCTCTGATTCCAAATATAAAGTTTGGTCAGAGTTTTATCAAATAAAACACACAATACAACTTTGTTTATTTCTTCAAACAATTACAAAATAAATTAGGAGATTGATTAATTACTTACCCCATAAATGACTCTGTTTATTTTCCTCTATCCCACTAAATCTCTCACAAACTCCTTATTACATGAGTTGTTATAACTCACCACTATATTTACACACACTCATACAAGTTTATGTTAAACAAATATTAAACCACTCATAATGTGAGCAATAATAGATTATTTGTAACAAACTAAATGCACAATGCATTGAATCAACCCCAACTCGTTACAGTCTTGGCTACATCGATCTCTTCATTGCATTGAGTGACATCAATATCGGGTTTTGTGTTTTAGATCTTTGGCATTGCATTGAAACCAAATCGACATTGTCATGTCCCCTTTTCAGAATTAAAATAATTGGGAGACCCGTAGCCTATTCCTTATTTCCGTAGGCTAAGGGATAAAGTTAGGGAAATAATTTAATAATAATATTTTAAGTTGTCCTAGTAACTTTTAATGTCCCCTTCTCAACGTTAGTTTTCTTTGAAGACCTTGGGCCCATTCCAATTCTCGTGGGCTAAAGGGAATGAGCAAGGGAAGTTAATGTCACGATTTTCAATTGTTTTTATGAGCTTTGCATTATTTTTAACTAATTTTCTAAGTATAGTAAGGTTGGCTGGGAAAAAGGTGAAAATCCAATGGAAAATTTAAAGAAAAATGAACTATTATATCTCTAAGGAGGCCAGTCATCTTTAGGAAGATTCTATTTGGTTTTCGGCACCACCTCTAGCTATTTAAAGGGGTCGCTTGGCTTGGAAGATGTTTATGCATGCTTTTAGAATTTATTCTCTTAGAGTTGGAGCACGCTTTTCTTTCTCTCTCATCCATTGAGGACGAAAACCCTCTTTGTAGGCCTATTCAGAACGAAACCTCTCAATAGTGAGCTAGTTTGAGGACGAAACCCCTCAAACTTGCAAAGGGTGATCTCATACGAGAGATTGCATTGAGTTGAATTCAGTTTTGAAGGCATTTCCATCCCTTTCAAAGGGTGGCGACCTGCCCTAAGGTGGAGTTTGGGGTGTTTAAGGGCACGAAAACTTCAAATTCAATCATCATTGTGTTCCTCCTATTTTTAGCAGTTGGAATCTTCATTTGTACTTGAGTTTGGGCTTGGAATTCTTCATTTCCAACCATATTTGTAAAGGGTATTTGTTGCTGTTGATAATTAATTTCCAGCTGATATTAAATCGGAATTTTTTTATATATTCTCCGGTACTTTTCCTTGCAATTAATTCCCGCTTTGAAGAATAATATTTTGAAGGGTTTCTATATTATTTCCAGCAAGTTTTGTGGCTGATTGCTATCATAAAAATATATTTACAGCTTGCTGCTAGGGTTTTGAGAATTTAATTTCAGTTTTGTTTTAGTTTACTATTTGGTTTTGTGCAAGTTCCTTTGGTGTTTAGATTTAGCCCCAAAAGGGATATTACATAACTTTATTTTTATAACATTGTAAAAGGGCGAATTATGTGTTATTATTATAAAGGGGCCTAATGTAATGTTTTATTAAAAGTGTTTCTAGACACTTCTGGAAGGAATTTTAGGTGAAAAAGGAAATTCAAATTAAAAGGGTAATCATAAAAAAGAAGAGCTTCGAGGAAGAAGACATTTCATTCCCTATTGTTATCAAACCCTGTTTCGAGTTTGAGCATTCTACATGTTCAATATCTTCTCCTATGACAAAAACCCTAGGAGTGCAAAGATTTGGAGGACGAAAACCCTCTTCTCCTTTGAGGTGATTCCATCTAGGGATCACATTTGAGTTGAAAGATTGAAGTTTATTTCCAGTTCCAGTTGGTTAAGGAGGATATTTAGATATATTCAGCTCGCTTCAACGCCGCTACAGTATTCCGTACCTATGCTACAGTACCATCACAACTGCATATTTCGTGAGTTGGGTTTGCTATTTATTTTGGTAGTTTAAATAATAAAATGAACCAAAGATTTCCGCTGTACATCTTTGAATATTATATGCAAAAAGGGTTTGTTGAATCGTTGCTACCCATTTGATATAAACAATTTAATATTAATATTTAATGCTGCTGTCCAGCATTCAGGAAATGACAGTTTGGCTTATGTTTATGTTATATGTAAAGGTTTCAATAACCGATATTGATATTTTTCATTGCTGTTTCAGTATTTCATAAGTGTTTCCTAGATATGAAACTCATAAAATTTGTAGAGATAATACAGTTTTTAAAAACGGACATTACAGTGGTATAAGAGCAAACATCCTACTAGCCTTTGTGGGTTTGAGAGTAACTTTTAATGCAGCCTAGTGATAGAGTGTCATGTCCCTTTTTGGAGGCTAATTTTTGAAGACCTTAACCCATTCTCTCCCCATGGGTCTAAGGAGAAAAACAAGGGGAAGATTTGAATTATGTTTTTATTGTTGTTTAGATAGTTGTTTTCATTTATTATCATTTATCCTATTGGAAGCCTTGCGCTCCAATAGAGAAACTTAAGTAGTTTAGTAATAAAGGTATTATGAGCATGTAGGCTCCAAATACCCTTTGAATATTTAAAAAACACTTACTTAAGGGGTCAGCCATCATTTCTCATGTTAATAAGCACTCCTTATGGCTATTTAAGGAGGTTGCTTGGGCATTATGTTATTATGTTTGGTGATTATTCATATTTTGGTGAAAGTTGGCTAGTGAAGCCCTTTTACTCTCTCTCTCAAGGACGAAACCCCTTGGGTTGAGGATCTCATCCAAGGACGAAAACCCTTGGTTGGGAAACTTGTGAAGGACGAAAACCCTTCATGAGGTTTTTGGTGTGCAAGCTGATTTGAAAGGAAATAAAGTATCTTTCTCTTGCATGTGTTGTCTCTTTGGTGCAAATTATATTTTGTTTAGAGTGGAGTGACCTATCTTGGTGTGGAAATTGGTATGTGTGATGCAATTGTGGCAAATCTAAAATTACTCTCTTATTCTTTATATTTCTTAAGGCCAAGATTCCGAGTTTGATGAATTTTGGTGGTGTTCTACTATTTTTTACAAGCTTGAGGATGTTCGCTGGTTAGGGTTCTGCAATTAATTAATTCCACATACAATTCTGATTTCTAACAGCTGCAATTGATTGCTAAGGGTTTTCTATTAATTTTGGCATAAGTTTGGAAGGATTTTTGCAAGGTTTAACCCCTCTTTGAAGGGCTGTTTTCACCTAGGGAAGTCGCTGCCCTAGGAAGGGTTTGAAATTCAGTTTTGCAGGGTTATAACAACAGTGCTATAAATCTGATTTGTGAGCTTTTTTGCCAATTCTTGAGCCCTCCCCCAAAAGAGACATTCCATAGAGCAATCAAATTTTACTAGAGGGGAAGAAGGAGGTTGCAAAACCAAGGAACAAAAATAGAAATAGAAGAGGTAGAGGAGATGGGTGAAAGAGGAAAGCAAGTGCTAACTGATGAGGAAAAAACAGAGATCCAATACAATGCAATTGTTAACATGAGTCAAGGACAACAACAAATGACAAACCTCATGGCTCAGTTATTACAAACAATGCAAAATATGAACGCACCAAGACCAACCCAAACCCTACGGGTGAAGGTAGTGCTTCAGGTAATAACAACAATGATTGGATCAACACCTAGGCCCTTCCAACCTAAATTTCTTCAGAGAGGAGAGGAACAACTAGAAGAAGAACAAAATCCAAACAAAGATAATTTTGTAGCTTTGTTTGATGAGTATAGAGCCCTTGGACCCAATTTCCATGCAGAGATGTCTCTCACAAATTTCTGTAGTTTGAAGATGAAGAATGGGCATAAAAATGAGAGAAGATCAAACACAAACTAACCTCACAAGGATCTACAATAAAGGTTAGGTAAGCTAATTATTCCAGCTTTTGATGGGTCTAACAAATGTACAGCTCGTGCTTGGGTGCAAAAACTAGACACATTTCTCATTGAACCCCATGTATGAAGAAGAGGCCATCAAGTTTGCCACACTACATTTGGAGGGAATAGCACATGAGTGGTGGTACCATGGTCTAGTGACCCAGGGACAACCTCATCAACACATGAGTAATTCATCTAGAGGCTCATTGAGAGATTTAACAGAAAGGCACCGAGATCCATTTTAGAGACATAACATAGTTGAGATAGTATGGTACAATGGATAGCTATGTGGCAGAGTTCCAGAGACTATTGGTCATGGTTCCCGATATCTCCGAGGCTCATTGTTGTGTTCATGGAGGGCTTAACCGAACCTCTCAAAGGTTGGGTAAAAGCTTTTGATCCACCCTCCTTATAGGATGCCATTAAGAGAGCTCTCACATTGGAGGATTCAATGCCCAAGAATAAACTCTATGCAAAAACACCACCTTTGGGGCAGCAAAAGAAACCTTTCCAAAAGGGGGATTTCATCAAAAGGATGTGCCACAAAGATCAAGCAAGGAAGAAGAATCCAAAAATGAGCTCTAGGAGGAAGAAGCTTTGTTTCACTTGCAAGGATCCATGGGCACCTGGTCATAGATGCCTTGGCAAAGGCCAAGTTCACTACATAGAGGTAATATCTGATGATGACACTGATAATGAAGAACTTGAGCCACAAATAGTAAGGGAAGAGCACGAACCTGAAAAGATTAAGGATGAGGGCACAAATGGGGGCACACTTGCAACTCTTTCAGGAGCACCTAGATATCATCCATTCAGGTTCCGTGGAGTGTTAGCCGACAATGGATTGCGGTGCTCATTGATAGTGGGGCTACCCACAACTTCATTGATGAAGGTTTGGTGGTTAAGAGGGGACTAAAAGTTGAGGATTTTGAAGGTTTTAATGTTATTGTTGTTGATGGTTTCACCATCCCCTGCACCAAAATAATTTGGCAACTCAACATCACTTTGGGAGACCATAAGGTATGTGATGATTTTTACGTTGTGGGATTAGAAGACTGATATGGTGTTGGGTGTACAATGGCTGCATTCCCTTGGTGAGTTTTCACAGAATTATCAGACTATGGAGCTTAAGTTTAAAGTTGAAGGGAAAGATGTGGTGCTTAGAGGCCTCTCAAATGGATCACCACAGTGGTCATAGCTAAAAGAAAGGAGACAATGTTTTCAAAGAGACGTGGCACGGCAACAAGTTGTTTAATGATTCCTACAAATTCATCCATGGGTAAGCAACACAACACACCAAGCCGATATTCAGGAAATCATGAATAAACACAATGTGGTGTTTAGTGATTTGCCTCCAGGTCTCCCACCTAATAGAGGATTTCAGCACATCATTGAGTTGGAACTAGGATCTAAGCCCGTCATGACTACTCCCTACTACCATCCAAGAATGTACAAAGAGGAGATTGAGAAGGCCATCAAGGAACTCTTGGAGATGGGACATATCAGGCCTAGTTCTAGCCCATTTGCGTCATTAGTGGTCCTTGTGAAGAAGAAGGATGGTATTATGCGGATGTGTATTGATTATAGAGCCCTGAACAAGAAAACTCGTAATGTACCCTTTTCCACGCTAGTCGCTATGAAGGCCTTGGGCCATTCCACCTTCCATAGGATTCAAGGAAGGAAAGCAAGGGAAGTGAACATTGTCATAATTGTAAGTGATCGTATTTATTTGATTACTAATTAAGGCTTGGAGTGATAGGTGAATGACACAGCAAAAAGGCACTTGTCTTCTCCTTCATTAAGGCCGGTCTTCTTGAGAGTTACAATGGAGATAAAGAAATACTCTTTTCCTTTTATGAGGTCGTTCTTCTTAAGTGAAGACTAAAAGCGCACTTCCCCTTCATTAAGAGGTCAATCATGAAGATTGATCTTCTAATTCATCCTTGCGCCAAAGAAGGGTACATAAGGATGTTCAAATGGAGGAGAGGGATTATTATCATTCATCATTTTGACATTTACTTGGATTTGGAGCTAGTGTAGCTTCTCTTCTTGCCATTGAAGGACGGAACCCCTTCCTTGGTTACCTATTGAGGATGAAACCCTCTTGTGTGCATTGGTGGTTTCATTCGGGAGTCACAAGTGGAATTCATTGGCAGATTTTTGGAACAACAAGGTGTTTATCTCGTGCATAGGGCTCTTCTACTCTAGCTAGAGCACGTTCAAGGGTATTGCACCCTTCCTACACTTGATCTACCCACCTGGGAAGTTTGGGATCACTTTTGGAGGGGTTTCCGTGGTTGGAAAATTGTGATTTCACTTTTATTTGATATCTGGTCTCTCCGAGATCATTTTGAGCATTTGTTTGTGTTGAAACTCCAAGTATTGGAGTTATGAATTTTCGAAGTTTCAGCTGTGTTTGCACTTGAATTAAAATTATGAAATATATATTTGCTCCAGATTTCATCTTGCTGGACTTCTGAAGTGTTTGGGATATTTCTATATTGATTTTTAGTCTATATTGCATGAGAATATTGTCTTGAAAAGCCCATACAGTTTGCTGCCATAGGAAATAGAAAATCAGGTTCATCGCTAGGCTAAGTGGTACTATCTCGTTCCTTTGCTGTCATAAATATTCAGTTTTCTCTTTGTTGCTAATGCCATTTTCAGTTTGTTCCTCTAAGGTTAAAGTGATTGACTGATGGTTGTAATAAAAATCAGAAGTTGTCATTTGGGTTTGAGCCAAAACCCTTATTTTCAATTTCAGCCCTAGAAAAGGACATTATAAAAACCATCAAAAACAAATATCCCATCCATGTGATTGATGAATTGATTGACGACCTGCATGGAGCTGTGTACTTCTCAAAGATTGATTTGAGATTAGGATATCATTAGATTCGTGTGAGGGATGAGGATATACACAAAACAACCTTCCGTGTCCTTCATGGGCATTATGAGGTCTTGGCCATGCCTTTTGGCTTGAAAATGCACCGGCTACTTTCCATTCATGCACGAATAAGGTATTTTGGGAGCACTTGAGAAAGTTTGTTTTGGTTTTCGTGGATGATATTCTAATTTATAACAAGACTTGGGAAGATCATCTGAGGCATTTGGCCACAATTCTGGGTATATTAGAGCAATAAACACTTTTTGCAAAAGAGTCCGAAATTGAATTTGGGATAACAAAAATTTGGTACTTGGGCCACATCATTAGTAGTCAAGGAGTTCAAGTGGATCAACATAAGATCCAAGCGGTCTTGATTGGCCTCTTCTACCACATTGACACAGTTGAGAGGATTCCTTGGCCTTTGCAACTATTATAGGAGATTCGCTAAGGGATTTTCACATCTTGCAACACCCTTGATAGATATGACCAAGAAAGGAGCTTTTACATGGACAAAATCAACACGAGAAGCTTTTGATAAGTTCAAGGAGGTAATGAGTTAGCTGTTCCAAATTTTTCTCTTCAATTTGTGTTAGAATGTGATGCATCAGGAGAAGGGATTGGGGCAATTTTGATGCAGAAAGGGCATCCCATAGCTTTTGAGAGTCGGAAACTCAAGTCGGGAAAAAGGATTCTCAATTTATGACAAGGAGATGTTGGCCATAATGCATGCCTTGGCCAAATTCAGCAAGATCTAGTTTGTGGCAGATTTGTGGTTAAGACTGACCACAACAACTTGAAATTTTTCTTCAACTAGAGAGATTTGAATGATAGACAATAGAAATGGGTGAGTAAACTTTAGGCTTATGATTTTGACATAGAGTATGTTAAGGGTAAAAATGTTGTAGCTGATGCCCTATCCAAAAACCAAATTTATGCTCTATGTCTTGAATCTCGATGATTGAAGGTTACTATAATAGCAAAATATGCAAAGAATGCATTTGCTACTTGATGTCCTTGAGGGAAAAACACAAGATGACAAGTATAAGGTAGCAAATGATTTCATCCTTTACAAGGTTAGGATTTATCTCATCCCGTAATCAAAGTTAAATGTTAAAGTCTCAATGGTAGTGCATGATACACCATTCGGTGGTCACCAGAGTACTTCAAGGCTTATAAGCAAATTGGAGAGATATTTTATTGGAGAGGACTCAAGGGAGATATCCTCAAATACATCAAAGAGTGTATTACCTACCAACAAAACAAAATAGAGCAAGTATTCTCAACAGGTGTATTGCAGCCCTTACCAATTCCCAATAAAAATGGGAGAGCATCTCTATGGATTTCATCACCGCCTCCCAAAATTTCAAGGTAGGATTGTATATATGTTGTAATTGACAAACTCACTAAATATGCTCATTTCTTTGCCGTATCATCTGGAGATCAAGGCACCACAAGTGGCTGATTTATTTTTCAAAGAAGTATTCAGGCTTCATGGGTTGCCTAAAAACATAGTGAGTGACAAAGATAGCAAGTTCCTTAGTTTAGGAGCTCTTTCATATGACAGAACCAAGTTGACTCCTGATACTAGTTACCACCCTCAAACAAGATGGGCAAACAGAGATTGTGAATAAGTGGATTGAGGGATATTTGAGGAATTATGTAGTAGGACAGCAAACAACATGGATCAAATGGCTCTATCTGGGGGAGCATTGCTACAATACATCACATCACATGTCCATTGGTATGACTCCATTTAGGGCCTTGTATGGTTATGACGCTCTTACTTTTGTGGATTTGATCATCACAGACAGTAGAGTGCTAGGGGCAAGAGACTTGGTAAAAAAGTCAAGAAATATTGGAGTCACTCAAAGAAAATCTCCAACGAGCACAAAATCAACATAAGATGTATGTAGATCAATATTGTATTGAGAGGACTTTTGAGGTTGGAGACATAGTTTTCTCGAGGTTATAGCCTTATCGACAATCTTCTCTCAAGAGGAGTGGAGCTGAGAAGCTTAAGCCTCGCTTCTATGACCCTACAAGATTAGGTGGAGGATTGGGAGGTTGCTTATGAGCTCGAGTTGCCAGAACACAACAGGATTCACAATGTATTTCATGTTTCCTGCCTCAAAAGGGAACTTGGGCAACACATCACTCCTTCAACAAAGTTGCCTCCTCTAGATGATGAAGGTAAATTGATCTTGGTTCTAGAAGCCATCATTGACATCGAGAGAAGAAATTGAGAAACAAGAGCATAACAAAATATGGTGCATTGGGAAAATCTCCTAGCGGAAGATGCTACATGGGAAGGTGCAAAGATCCTTGAGCATCCCAATCTGCAATTGCTCGAGGACAAGAAATTTTGGGAAGGGCGGATTGTCATGTCTCCTTTTCAGATTAAAATAATCAAGAGACCCATAGCCTATTCCTTATTTCCCGTAGGCTAAGGGATAAAGTTAGGGAAATAATTTAATAATAATATTTTAAGTTGTCCTAATAACTTTATTTTTATAACATTGTAAAAGGGCGACTTATGTATTATTATTATAAAGGGGCCTAATGTAATATTTTATTAAAAGTGTTTCTAGACACTTCTGGAGGGAATTTTAGGCGAAAAAGGAAATTCAAATTAAAAGGGTAATTATAAAAGGAAGAGCTGGGAGGAAGAAGGCATTCCATTCGCTATTGTTATCAAACCCTATTTCAGAGCTTGAGCATTCTATGTTCAATTTCTTCTCCTAGGATGAAAAACTCTAGGAGTGTGGAGATTCGGAGGATGAAAACCCTCTTCTCCTTTGAGGTGATTCCATCCAGGGATCACATTTGAGCCAAAAGATTGAAGTTTATTTCTAGTTCTAGTTGGTTAAGGAGGATTTTTAGAGATTTTTCAATTTGCTATAGTGCTGCTACAATATTGTGTACCGAGTGCACAATATTCTATATTGATGCTACTGATACCATCATCACAATTGCATATTTCGTGAGTTGGGTTTGTTGTTTATTTTGGTAGTTTGAATAATAAATGAACCAAAGATTTCCACTGTACATCTTTGAATATTATGTGCAAAAGGGGTTTGTTGAATTGTTCTTACCCATTTGATATAAAGGGTTTAATATTAATATTTAAAGTTTTTGTCCAACATTCAAGAAATGACAATTTTGTCTTATGTTCATCTTATGTGTAAGAGTTTAAGTAATCAATTGATATTTGTCATTCATTGTTTCATATTTCATAAGTGTTGCCTAGATAGGAAACTCAAAAAATTTGCAAAGGTAATATTTTTTTTTTTGAAAAGGGGCATTACAGGCTCCCCTGCATCGCATTGTTTGGATCTTACCTTCTTTTGGGATTCATCTAGCTCATCTCTCCTTACGGCAACTATGGCTTCAAGCTCCAAGTTTTAATGCCAAAATTGCCCTATAAGTTCATTTGGCAACATTGATCTCGGTCTCGAGAGACCTCTCCTCGGTTCGAAGGCAAACTCGACCCTCTATGACGAGTCCCCGATCAATGGACCGTGCAACACCGCAAATTTGGTGACTAGACTTTGTTCCATCGCGAGATTTTGTAAGGACCCTTTTAAGGGTTTTAATTAAATATTCTAAATGCAGATCTGAAAATGAAAATTGCAGCAGACTGAACACAAAACCAGCGACTTATTCTTGCCCAAAAAGATGCCAAAAACACCACACAACTTGCCAATATTTTATATATGATATTTGGAATTTTTAGAAGCCAATATAACCAACAAACACTGAAAACACACTGCTGGAAATGAAATACACACTGGAAATTGCAGCCACAAATTAATTATGAAATATAGATATAGAAGTCTCCAAAAATCATGCAACTCAAGATTCCGGCCTTTAAAAATATGACAAATAAGATTACAAAACCAGATTTATCAAATTCCTTGCCAATGTCTTCAAACCCTACCCTAGGTAGGTCGTACTACCCAAAATAAATATAATAACAGCTGGAAATATCAAGTAAATTCTCCAATAAGCTTTCCTCTTCAATGCCTAATGAAGATGAAGGGTTTCCATCCTTCACCAAAGCCACATGAAGGGTTTTCGTCCTTCAATGAGGCCTCACAAGAGGGTTTTCGTCCTCAAGTGGATGACCAAGGAACAACTTGCTCTCTTTGCCGAGTATAAGAAAATGTGCCAAGACAAGTCTCCAAATGGTGCCTCTAATTCCCTTTTATATCCTCCTTTTGGCGCCAATGCTCAATTAGAAAGGCTGACCTCTTAATGAACCATTATAATCTTTCATTAAGCCTTATTAAAGGCATTAAACCCAACCGACCTCATTAAGAGGGGAAAACTCTAAAAGAAATTATAAAATATTAGAAGAACAATGCAAATAGAAGCTCAAGATTCTCCTCCATCTTCTTCACTTCCTTGCCATGGAGAAGGAATGGCAAGAAGACCAATTAGTAGCTCTCAAAGGGGAAAAAGGGACATTACAGTCCTCCCTTCCCAAAATTGCTTGTCCTCAAGCAATTGCAAGAACTTGGATCCCAAATGATTCTTAACTGCTTCTTCTTTGACATTCTTGCACATGAAGCAAACATATTAGAAAAAAGATGTCTCCCTCTTCATCCACTTGTGCCTTGTGGAAATGATGGCCAATCCCCTTTCTTTGCTTGCACAACTCTCAACCATGCATTGGCTGTCCCAAAATACCAACATGCTGCCCCAAACTTTGCTAAAGTCACACATTTTCCACTCAAAAATCAGAATTCTCAAATCTGAAAATAACTCACCACAACCTGATTTCTTTCCTTCTTCCAATGGAAATCCTCCTTCCTCATTTTCCCATGATAGAATACTCTCAAAAATGAAAACATACTGCTGTTCATGGCTGGAAATGGCAGCTCATTTTTGCAAACTCAGCCCAATAGCCATAACATAACAATTACCAAACTGAAATTTCATAGGAAAAGCCAAATTTGTGAATACTAAAAATTGTTTTACATGGGCTGGAAAATGAAGATCAACAAGCTCATGATTGAAATCAACGAACACAACATTCTTGCACTCCTTCCTTGCCCCAAAAATGAATACTTGAAATACCAAAATAAGTATTCCGGGCTGCATGCTTACCGCTGTCTATAATTCCCACAATTTGTACAACACATGACTGAAACTGTGCATCCTATCATCCAACGAAGTGACAACAAATGGACATCCATCAAGGGTGATTAGAAGAGTTTTGAAAATCTGAAAATTACCATCTCTAATGGCTGCCCTAAACATGCTTATTCCACCCTCAATGCAAAGTGAAATATTTTCCCAAACTTCTCCAATGATTGGTTGGGTCTTTGGAACCCAAATCATGACCCCAAGCAACCAAACAATATGCATGTGAAGCACTCCTATATCATGCAAATGGGCTGTCTTATGATTCTCTGAAATGCACACCATACTATTTTCCATTCTTTCTCAATAATCACACAAATGAGGAAGAAACAAACAAGTGTGTTTCAAAATTAAAGAACCGGAAAGATTACCTTGTTGTAGAAGATCTTTTAGTTGCTTCAAGTGGGGTGTTTGGAACACCCAAAGCTGATTTCCAAGCTGCCCATCAACTGCTGCACACTACCTCCTTGAATTGCTCAATCTAGGCCTGAAAATATGCATATCACTCCCCATTGAAGTGACCATAACTGAAAGTACTTCGATGGTGACCTATAATACCTTGAAATTCTGAAAATGAACCTTCATTATGGCTGCCTTCTTGTGCCAATCAGCAAGTATGATGAAATGAGATATGAAAATAATGTTCTCCATACTTATGTTACAAATCATATCCCTCTTGCTTATCACGTTGTACTTCTCACCGCTCATTTTTTCTTCAAAGGTATCATGAGAAAACTTATTTTTTGCATACTCAACTGAAAGTAATGATTTCCAATCTGTTGTAATTGTGGATAAAGAACATAATTATGATTCACATGAAATGTCTTCTCCCACCAAAAAATTAATTAGGAGTGTTTCCGGAAGCATACCTTGCAAAGAGATCTTCTTACCTTTGTCTATGAGACTTATCTTCATGCTTTGATAGTTGAGAGTGAGCTCTCCCAACAAGCACGACCATTGAACCCCAAATATGCTATTCAAATCAGCTATGATAATGAAATTGAAATCAACACATACCTCATAATTTTCCAATGTATCATGGAGTTGGAAATACTCCTTTGAGCATGGCCTAGAGTAATCCATTATATCCACCGTGTATCCAATCAATTCCAAGCAATAACTAATGGAATCATGAGTGACTCCACCATTCACCAAACGCATGACGCCTTGCTCTTGGAGTGTAGAATCCTTGTTTGCATACATAATGATTTCAAAATTATCCTTCATCAAAATTTCCTTTAATCATGTGCATAGGATAATAATATCAAAGACTTACTTTCTACCATGCAAGAAGTCAACCGAAACCATGTACCCTTGCAAGGAAATATCTAGATGCCATGTGTCAACCCACAAGTTCTTCACATCACCAACACTTAGAATGTGATCTTTAACGACAACTTTCCCATGATGAAATAAGTATGGCAGTGATATAAAGGAAGATAAAATGTGATTTCTATCATACCTTTGGTTGTCCACCACATATCCACCTACCCATGCCGGATGAGGAGTCATTGAAACATCCTCTATACTCCCAAACTTGTGACTCAGAATTTCTGAGTTGGAATCAACCTTCTTTCCCACCTCCAATCCAACAAATGAAGCTCTTTCCGCTTTGTCTTCAACACTATTTTATTGATACTTGCATGGGACATCTTCAATGTTTTTACTTTGAGTCATGTGCATCATTAAATGGCCCTATATTGACTGCTGTTGTGAAATTTCTAGCATGCTGAAAACCCTCATAAGTATTCAATGAGACCTCCTTTTGAAGGGCATGCCTCTCAACCGGAACATCCTGATTTTTGGCCTCAAGAACCTCATGTAGATCTGATTTTATTTCATCAACTTGCTGCCACATGCAATCATTAGAACTCACAAAAACATCATTTATTTTCAAAGAATCCTTACCTTCATGCTGGATATCGGTCTTCCCTTGTTCTTGTTCTTCTTGCTCCACCATTGCAATTTGGAAGCTCTTCTCCTCTTCCTCTCTTTGTGGCATGGCATGTCTAGGCTTGGGCCTAGATCTTCCTCTATTTAACCCTATGAACTCTGCAAGAGAAATAGCCTCACGATCTCTCCTTTGGTAAGGCCATGTATTCTTCATAACTCACTGCAATATTCCTTCCACCCATAGATCTTGCTTCTTCTTCCGGAACAACCTCCTCTCTAGGAAGGAATGTGGGCTTCAAACTCGATCCTCGGGTTGATCCCATAGGTCGCTTGGCATTAATAGCTCCATTCGAACTTCCTTCACCACTTTGAACCCTAGGTTCAATCATCCTTTGGAGAGATAGGGCAAGAAAATCCATGGTGTTCGCAAGTCTTTCTTGGTCGACAATTAATTTATCCATTGAAACCCTAGGCCTTTTGAGAATCCGAGCTCTGATACCACTGTAATAACCCTTTTGAGGGTTTTAATTAAATATTCTAAATGCAGATCTGAAAATGAAAATTGCAGCAGACTGAACACAAAACCAGCGACTTATTCTTGCCCAAAAAGATGCCAAAAACACCACAAAACAACATTACACAACTTGCCAATATTTTATATATGATATTTGGAATTTTTCAAGTCAATATAAACAACAAACACCTAAAACACATTGCTGAAAATAAAATACACACTGGAAATTGCAGCCACAAATTAATTATGAAATATAGATACGTAAGTCTTCAAAAATTATGCAACTCAAGATTCCGGCCTTTAAAGATATGGCAAATAAGATTAGAAAACCAGATTTGTCAAATCCCTTGCCAATGTCTTCAAACCCTACCCTAGGTAGGTTGCACTACCCAAAATAAATATAATAACTGGAAATATCAAATAAATTCTCCAATAAGATTTCCTCGTCAATCCCTAATGAAGATGAAGGGTTTTCGTCCTTCACCAAAGCCACATGAAGGGTTTTCGTCCTCAAGTGGATGACCAAGGAGCAACTTGCTCTCTTTGCCGAGTATAAGAAAATGCGCCAAGACTAGTCTCCAAATGGTGCCTCTAATTCCCTTTTATATCCTCCTTTTGGCGCCAATGCTCAATTAGAAAGACCGATCTCTTAATGAACTATTATAATCTTTCATTAAGCCTTATTAAAGGCATTAAACCCACCGACCTCATTAAGAGGGAAAAACTCTAAATTTTTTTTTAAAATATTAGAAGAATAATGCAAATAGAAGCTCAAGATTCTCCTCCATCTTCTTCGCTTCCTTGCCATGGAGAAGGAATAACAAGAAGACCAATTAGTAACTCTTAAAGGGGAAAAAGACATTACAACTTTCCCGTAGAATTCTCTCCTCTGATCTCCTTTACGAGATTTCTTGTAGAATTCTCTCCCGGATCTCCACCGTGGTGATTTTACTCTCCACAAGCTCTTGATCCGTTATGCTTTGATGGTTCTGTTCAAACATTTGGCTTCAAGGCGTCGCACATGATCTAGCTCCCGATTTGCAAAAGATGGCGAGTAAATCTTCCAATCCAATGTGGTGGTGGAAGACTTTTGCGAACCGTAAAATGGATAAAACTTTATTGTTTAAATTTAAAAGGCTATACTTTTAAAATTAAAAAATAAGTTGTCATATATTTGCTTGAAAGGCTATATAGCCCAATTGGATACTATGCTTTTGTGAAGACTTTGGGCTTGAAATGGTCAAGGGGTTGACCCCAAGGCTTTTATTATCTCAATTTTCTTTTAAAAGTTTTTTTCCTTTAAAAAGGGGGTTATTTTATTTTTCAAAAGTAAATATCTTTACAAGGAGAATAATTTTCCGATAATGGGAAATGTTTGTAAACAAAAGGGGAAGGGAGTTTTATGATTTTTTTGTAAAGGGATACTATATATATATATTTGATTATTGGTAAAAAGAGGGTTAAGGGGACCCTACCCCGTACATCAAGAAAGCTCCATGAGAGCAGATTAAGCTAAATTATAATAACATCAAAACACCATAGTATAAAAGTTCATAGTAATAAGGGCACTTAGGAGCCCATATAGTGAAACTAACAAGTAGCAAAAAACCATAGTGAAACTAACAACATCGAAGGAACTAACAACCAAAGACAGAGATAGTGAAAAAACAGAACACCCCGCACCAAAGTCATTTGTAGGCTTTTTCAAGCCCCTCTAGCACCTTAGCCCATTCTTTTGCAAGAGCATCAATATTAATGCACTAAAGAGCCCGTGTCTAAACCATCCGAGGTCGCCTTTCGTCTTCTTCCTTGACTATCCACAGCACAATAAGAATTGGCAAGCTGCCCTAGAGTTTGAAGGTGTAGCAGGGTCGACTTAACAGTCACGATGCTCCATTCCATATAGCTATGGAGGATAGCTTTAACCTGATCCATATCCTTGGTTATGGCCCCCAAGTTGGCCTTTAGGATCTCGATCTCGCCACCCCGCCTATCAAGCTAATAGCTTCCCGCACCTGCTCCTCATCTTATGCCAATCATTAAAAAGAAGCTGGACCGAGCTCTTAGTGAGCCATATGTCCCCCTTGAGCTCATCAATATTAACAACTATCCTGGCCAAGTGATTGCCCCTTTGATCGAGCCGACTTGACCCATAGCTTCATAATGATGTTCCAATCAACGCTTATAGAGTCGGGCACCCTGTTTGCTAGACTCACCCTTAGTGTTCGGCTTAGTGTTCGGGGTCTGCTTAGATTTCAGGTCCTGAAGGTTTTGGGCCGCAACCACCTCCACCTCATCCTCTTCTGTGTTGCCATCCAGAGAATCCTCATCATCACTTGAATCCTCCTCTCGAATCGATTCGAACCGTCCGCATAAGCTTCCAAAGCCAACTTGAGAGCACCAGTTTTGTCAATGTCCAGGGCCTCCTTTTGACAAGGGCAAGGATAAAGCCTTGGTGGAGAGGGACAAAGATCCTACGCGATTTAAACTGTGAAACAGAGGCACACAGAGAACGATACAAGAAATAGGGAAACTAAAAGCTTGCCCCGTCTAAAATGGTTTAGCATTGGGAGGTGGTAAGCATAGATACATTTGTGGCGGCCTTCTAGGGTTAAGAATTGAATTAAGGTGAGAGCCACCTCGTCAAATGGTTTAGGTAAAGACATTCTAAGGTAGCCAACAAAATGGGAGGTGAGATTCTCATTACCTTTAAGAAATAGATTCAGTTCTTCAGAGGCTTCCTTCTTCGGTTTGTAGACCTCCCTACCCACCGCCGGAATGCCCATAACTTTAGCCATTGAATCCATAGTGATCTCCAGATTGATCCCTTTCATCTCAATAACAACACCTTTTTGTTCACCTTCCATGCGCTAGCAAAGTCTTTGCTTGAGATTCTCGTAGTGCCCTTCAAGATTTTTAGAAAAGGGGTAAAACCCTTGCTATCAAACAGGGACATAACATCGGGAGTGACCCCAATGAGGTCAGCAAGTTTAGTCCTGACGAGATCCCCACCCATACCACTAAACAACAAAGGCCTCTTCACAAAACGACTCAGAAACCAGAGAGCCAAGAGCTTACTCGCACACCACAAAATGATTCTACAGTAGTGGTTGCTAGATAAAGTTCTCCAAAAATACATGCAAATCACAACCCTGATCTTCTCATAATTAAGAAATAAATGCAAATTCATCATACAACAAAAAATCATGACAGATAGCCCCCATGAAGAGACCTTATACGTGGGCATTAGTGTCTTTTAATAAGTGTGCCCGCACCTTGGGATCGAGAATTTCCATCTCCCTCAAAAGTGTCAAATCATGCCCATTAACCCCCATGTTAGCAAAGAAATCTGCCACGGCATTAGCTTCCCTATACACATGTTTGAAGGAGATAAATTAAAAGAATGGGCCATTTGCTTAATACTCTTAATAGAGTTAAAATTGGCAATAGAGATGGGACCTTCCTTATTTATGCTTTGTTAATTATGTTCAGGAGTCACCTTCCACCTCCGATTAACAAAGTTGTGTTGAAGAGCTATAGATAGACCCCAAAAGACCCCAACAACTTCAGCAACATTATTTGTTTGAGTGCCCAAATTGTAGAAGTATCCAAGAATAAAACTTCCTTCAGAATCACGAAAGACCCCACCATAGCCAACACGCCCAGGATTACCTTTGGAGGCTCCATCAAAGTTTAATTTTAAACAGTCCTTGCTAGGTTTGACCCATCCATTTAGTCTAGGGTTTAGACCCGGGGCCTAAGGGTAGAAGGTCTCAGACCCCACTTCATGGAGAAACAAGATTCCTGTTGAGAGAAAGACTTCTTTTGGGAGTTCAAGATAGAAAAGTTAGCCGAATGGATCTCACACAGCGGGCTCCAATTTTAACATGGGACTCTTTTTCCCTTTAAAGATTCTTCTATTTCTTTCCTTCCATATTTCCCAAGCCAAATGAATTATAGAGAAAATCCATAAGAACTTCAGACCTTGGCTCTTAAAAGGACTAGTCCATTGGATCCACAACAATTTTATGGAGTCCGGGAAGACCCAGTTGACATCAAAGATGTTAAGGATGGTTTCCCTAACCGAAACAAGGAAAGGACAATTAAGGAACAAGGTAGGGCATCTTCACAATCCGATTCACACAAAACACATGTATTAACCATGTGGAAATTTCTCTTGTTCAGATTGCCAACAATAAGAATCTTATCATGGATTACCAACCACCAAAACATATTAATCTTGGGGATTAATTATTTGATCCATATGCTTCCCCAATTAAAATTATCACCTATCTCCTCATGAAAGAAGGAGCGGTAGGCACTTTTGACCGAGAAAATACCATTTTCTTCCTTAGACCAATATAAGCTATCTTCAACAGAATCTCTCTATTAATAATAACTCCTCTTAATTTGTTGTTAATAGAAGAGATCTCTAAGTTGTTAGAATGATCCAAAGATATGGTTTTCCACTGACCCAAAGGATCATCCAAATTGAAATAATCTCTCACCTTAGTCCCATATTTGGACACAGAGTCTCTATAGATAGTAGGGAAGATAGTCTTGAGAGGAACATTCTCCAGCCAGTTGTCCTCCTAGAAGTTAATGGTGCGACCATTTCCAACAAGCCATTTGCATCCTTCAGATAACACATGTTTAGCCCAATTTAAGGACTTCCAGAAGCAAGAAGAAGCATTAGAGTTCTGGGTACAAAAGCACCATTCATTAGCAGTCAGGTTGGGCCAGTATTTGCATTTAAGGACTTCCAAAACAAGAAGAAGCATTAGAGTTCTAGATACTATATATTTTGAAAAGGGGGTAGGAATATATTTTTGATATATTTCAAAAAAATTATTGTAAAGGAGAAGTATATTTAGGGCGCCACTAATTGGATGCCTTATTGTTGGAAATTGACATCCAAGTGATTTTTACATTGAGGGGGATACAAAATAGGGAACCTCAAAATATCTATACTAACCTAGAAGACGGAGACAATGACACGCTGCAGCTTCGGGTGTAGTTTCTTGCCCCATGTTAGCACTAAGGGGGGGAATGTTAGGAAATAAGTTTGTTAGTGCTCACATTAGTAGGTGAGCGTTAACATTGTTACAAAAAGTTAGTAATATATGGGTTAGTATATTTGTATTTTATTGGTGGAATAATATGAGTTGTAGGAGAGATTTAGGGAGATATTATAGAGTTGGAGATATGAGAGAACTCCTTGTTTGTAGGAGATATCTCTATTATATATGTAACTATGTGGTGTTGAATAATATGTCGAATTATGATTGATTGATAAACCTTGAGATGTAGTTATCAGAGAAAGGGATCATGGGATAGTTAATTTTATTTAACCAAGGCGAAAATGCACTGACCTTGAAACATTGGAACTTAGACTGGTGCTTGGATTCGATCTCATACTATTAATTTGTACGTTTTCTATTGAACTTTGTGGATTTTAAATAATTTCTATTTTTCTCAGCCTTCTAGTTCCAAACTTCCCTTGCTACTCATAATTATTTTTATTGAAGAACTTCAAATTTTTCTTGACACTACCCCTTGATCATGTCATTCTTCTGCTTCACCTTAATCCCAAGTTTTGTTTTTAGAAAGGTGATGGTCAGTCTTTCTATTTTTGTAAGTTTTATTCTTTCTGCACGATCATTTGGAAATTGGCCTACATGTGCCCTTTGTGCTTTTGCGCACTGAATCTCCCTCAGAGTTCCCGTACTGAATGCCTTCATAAATAACAATTACATGTCTTTACCTGTGCTTTTACTCGTCTTACTCTTGCTTGACTCTTTTGTTGCTATTATCTTCATAATGACCCTTTTGTCACCATCCCTTACTTTATAAAAGTCCAGTTTAGAACTGTTAACTGCATTCTCAACCATCTGACCATTAAGGCCATCTAAAACAACTGCTCCATTGTCCCTTAATTCATTAATTCAGTATGGACCTAACCAAATCATTTTAATTTTTTGGGTTTAATCTCTTTTAATCATTAAACTTTACTCTAATACTCCAGGTTTTAAATTCATTTATCTCAAGTCTTTGTCATGTCAGTACTTCCTCCAACTTTGGGAAATTGTGATGGCCCATTGTGCGTACATCATGTTCTTACCCAACCACTTAACTCTACCAATGTCGCTGTTAGCTCTCTTTTGTCTATTAGTCACATCACTGGACATGGACATTTCAATGTTACATTTAGTGCAGAACTGTGTTTTGTGAAGAGGATAAAATATGTAATAAATTCATAGCATCTAGAGTTAGATATTGCAATGTCTACAAGTTTTAGGAGGTTGGTAACCTGGTTTTCCGTTTTAATTTAACATGAGTATCTGGCATTTACTCCCATGATAGGAAATTATTGACGTTCCACTAGTAGAATCAAGATTTAATTTATCTTATATGTTAAATATGGTTCCCCAATTTGAGAAACATTATTATTGTTGTTTCACTCTATTTTTGTTCTCAACTTCACTTTGACGGTTTTTAAGGAGTATATTTCAGAGCAGTTTTGCTGTTGCTTTTGAAACAGGATTAGACTTTGAGCCTCATCTTGTTCAAAATGCTTCCATCAAGGCAGAGTAAGTAGTTTACTTAGCTTTGAAGCTTGATGAGCTCTTTATTGGCCTTCGTAAGCGAGTTCCTTTTATAGAATGTTCTTTCCTTGCTTCCATTTTCATAAAGAAATCACAATCGTACAGTGCTGAAACTCAGTGGACACCTTCCTCTGCTACTAAGGCTGAAGAGGCCTCAGGCGGTACCAAAGGTCCTTTTCTCCCCAAATGCCATATACGTTGTCAACTAGGGAAATCCAAGGAATTGAAGGATCAACGTTCTAAGGCAAATCATCCTCGAAAGAGTAGGATTTTTTTAGATCATGTTTTATATTGGCTTGTGTCATTATCTCAAGTTTGTAATCTGCCAAGAGATAGGTCATAAATTATAATATTTGAGTTTAGCAAATATCATTTGTAACTTGTTCGCATCCCATGAAAAGCTTCATGGTAATTTGCATGACTCTTGTATAAATAATGTGAATTTCCATGTTGACTTTTCTCTTTATCCTGCAGAATTTTCTCTTCTTGACATCATCAGTGATAACAGTGAAGGGGATTGTCAGAAAAGGTCTCCGATGGAGGTATATGCATCTTTTGCTACGAAAGGTATGGTAACATTCCATCATTACTGTTTGGTTTTGGTAATAAATATTACTAGTTTTCCAAATATGGGGTTCCGAGTTGATTCTAGGAAGAGTAAAATGGAGACATTAATTGTAAGAAAGCTGAAGTTCTGAGAAACATATTTTTTTTTGCACCTAGATGGAAAACATCAAGAAACAAGAGTCATTCATTTTATATCTTAGAAGTAGAACCGTTATATATCAAGAATTTTTCATTCATTAGAAAGCACATTGATATTATTTAATAGTTAAGCTAAAAATGAAAATTTCCCCTTGCAACTTCATATTGCAAGATTTCTGCGGGACACGTCTGGGAAATTATCTAAGCTAAAGATTAAAATTTTTCATTAGCAGAAATGCCATACAAAGTCAGGGTCTGAGTAATATTTAATCATTGTCTTTGAGGCAACCTTAAGGAGAATGGAGGTTTGGGATTTGATTTGCATATTATGATGGCAACTTCGCTTTTAGTGGTTAGTACTAGATGCCAATTCCTTGTTAATGGAGCAGCAGTTACTTTCCATCATTAGTTAAGGTCTTTGAGAAATTGTACCTCATGGTCTGTTCCAATGAGATGATAAAGCATGTCCTTTCCATTCTCATGTTGTCTTATTCCATTTCATTGGTGTGACATTTGTAGTGTTGTGGGGTGTCTCGTTTCTTTATATATGATGTTGTAAAACATTGATACAAAAAGACCATACTCATAATGGAGTGTAATGTGTCATTTCAAAACTGATATAAATAGTATTTATATAAAGGCTAAAAACTGATAGCCAAAAAAGCCCATGTAATGTGCCCTTTAGAGCGAAAATTGGAAAATTGGGATTTCCTGGAAACCTCCCCGGTTTTTTTCTTCTTTTTATTTTATGACAGCAATCTGAAAATTCTACAAGCCCTAGCAACAACTGATTTTTTTTTATGGCAACAAACACATTCAAACAACTGGAAATTGATGTAGAAACCCTTCAAAAATATTTTATAAAATTGCTGGAACCAATGCAAGACAAAGGAAGACCAAAACATATGCAGATAAGAGTTTGGAAAGTTTTGAGCACAGATAAGTATGCAAATAACAAATTTGCTAGAGTTGTTTTTGAAGAAGAAAATGAAGACAACAGGTGTATGAGCTTGCTTTTGCAAGAGCTCTTTCATTTGACAGGTATAGGATCTAGATTATTGGAGCATTACAACATATTTCTTCACCTTGACATGATGGTACTTGAGCATGAAAGCTTGCAGTTGTTTGTGGACAAACAATTTTGGGATGGGAGGACTGTAATGTCCCCTTCTCGGCGCTAGTCCTTTTAGAATATTGTGAGCCCATTCCACTTCTTGTGGGAAAGGGAGGAATGAACAAGGAGAGTAATTGTCATGTTTTTAAGTTATTTTCGTGAGCATTGCATTCTTCTTTAATAGTTTTCTACATAAAGTCAGGTCGGTTGGGTTAAGAAGGTGAAAAGCCAAAGGAAAAATAAAAGAAAAGTATCCATTATGAGGTCGGTCCTAATTGGAAGCTTTCTAATTGGTTTTGGTGCCACAACAAGGTATAAAAGGGGTTGCTTGGCTCATTTGTGCATCATCATCTTGTCTAAAAATTAACTTTGCATGGTTTTTGGGCTGATTGCTCAATTACTTCCACTTAAGGGCAAAAATCCTTTGGTGTGGCCAACAAGGAGGATGAAAACCTTCCTTGCTTGATTGAAGAACGAAAACTCTTCAATTTATTGGGGATTCTCCATCCTAGGGTTTCCAAAGTGCTTCAAGAAGATTGATGTTGCAGATTTTCAGCTAGGGTTTGTCTATAGTGATTTCTAGCCCCTCTCCTAGGGGAGTGACCCACCTTGGGGAAAAGTTAGGTGGTTTCTAGGGCATGACAACTTCCAACTCAGCCATCATTGCATTCTTCATATTTTTAGCAGCCGGAATCTATATTTGGACTTCATTTTTGGGCTTGGAATCATTCATTTCCAGCCACTTTGTAAGGGTGTTCTTTGCTGTCATTTATTTAATTTCCAGCTGGGGTTTGAAGGCTGATTTCTTGGTTAATATTGGTTCTAAAATATTTCTAAGTGTCCCTACATGTTTTGGATGGTGTGAATGGTGCAATTTTGAAGAGTTATTGCTTTTTCCTTGCGGCTGTTATAACAATCAGGCTGCTGCTATAAAAATCAGACTGCTGTTTACTGCTATTATAATTTTTCAGTTAGCTGTCATAAAATTCAGTTTACTATCAATTGGGGTTTGTGCTATTTCCTTTGTTTTTCAGTTAGATCCCGGAAAGGGACATTATAGATACTTGTAGGTCTCGTAGACAATCAAGGGACTTGCAAGATCTCCATGAGATCTTGGGGATGTCCCCAAGTCTCCCAAATGTCCCCGCTAGGATGTAGACATTTCCTTTTTCAAGGGATGTCCCACAATTGGTGGTGGTGGAGGGACGTCTCCTTGAAGTCTCCAAGTCCCGTGGATGTCCCTATCCTCGGAATTCCCAATTTTAGGGAGGGGATACGCCCCCATGGAACACTATTTATTGCCCTTTATTTCACACTTCCTATAGAGAATACCAAGGCTGGTTTTGAAAATAGCAACCCTTCTACGGTGCAGCTCTAGGAGTATCAAAGCGTCATGGTTTGTAGGTTCTTCTTTATAGCGGCTAGCTGTAAGATCTCTAGTGTTAGTTATATTTTATACCCATTGATTAGCTCCCTTCCCAATCCATATGGAAGAGGAACCAAAAAAACAAAAAAAGTAAACACGATAGCAATGGAAAAACAAAAAAATCAAAAGGCAGCTAAAATTCAAAAGTCAATCAAAACCAAAAAAGATGTGATCATATCATTGGCGCACTCCCTATCCTTGTTGAATGATCAAACTCTACATTTCACCTTGAAATAGATCTAGAGGTCCTTTGGGGTGCGTTAGGTTTTTGAACCTGGGTAGGAGGCTATCTATCCATTATTCATGACCTTTTTCATGCAAGTACCTAATCTTCATAGTTAGCTGATGGCTCTTTTGGGTCCTAAGGAACAAGGAACATGTCGTGGGAAGGTAGGGACTTTCTTACTTTACTTGCATCTCTTTGCTAACACAGGATAGTTTCATACTTCACTAATTAGTCGAAGCCAAACTTTGCAAACTTGGATGCCTTCACTCCTTGATGTCGAAAACTCTTAGCCTTTCCAATTTGATTAGCATGTCTTGACTTTGGTAAAGAATTTGTTTTCACCTTGGTGGCACCCATTTCTCCTTCCTTTTTCAATATCTCTCTTATCATACAAGTTAGTTTCTAAAGCTTTTCCTTTTCTTTATATCATATTCTCCATTTTCTTCGAGACATGTTAGCATTGTGATGGTGATAAGGGTTTAGGATTTCTTTTAAACCATCCCTAGTTGAGTATTAGTTGCATCTTTGGGCTTTCGGTATGCTCTTTCAATCGCTGCTTCTTCTTTCTTGGATTACTCTTAGTTATGTTTGGGGATTCTAACTGTTTGTAATGTCCCTTTTTAGGGCTGAACCACACCAACAAGGACTTTACACAAACCCTAACTCAAAATAATCCGATTGTTATAACAACAGATCCAACAATATTAGAAACCCTAGCAACGAACAAGAAATTACACTTTTAGGGCATCATACATCATTAAAAGCAATTGAAAGTAAATAAACAAGTCTTCCTTCTGCAGCGAACTATACCAGCACTTAATAATATCCATTCTCATGCAACATGGGCTGGAAATTAACATAAAAAATATCCTAAATACTCAATAAATCCAGCAAGATGAAATATGGAGCAATTTGTATTTTATAAATTTATTTCAAGTGCAAATACAACTGAAACTTCTAAAATTCATAACTCCATCAATACTTGGAGTTTCAACACAAACCAATGCTCAAAATGATCTTGAAGAGACCAACTATCCAATGAAAGTGAAATCACAATTTTCCAACCATGAAAACCCACTGAAAAGTGATCCCGAAATCTCCAAATGGGTAGATCAAGCTGGAAATGAATGTGGCAGCCCCCAAAAGCGTGCCCTAGCTAGAATGTGTGCCCTAGCTAGAATGTGTGCCCTAACACTGATAGAAACCCTTTTCATTATGAAATTCTGAATTTTGAAGCTCCAATGTGACTCCCGAATGAAGTCACCAATGCAACAAATGAGGGTTTCCGTCCCCAAGTGTTGTGACTATTGAGGGTTTTCGTCCCCAATAGGATCCAATGAGGTTTTTGTCCTCAAAGGGGTGAAAATGAGAGCTCAATGCTCCAATTTCCAAAAGAGAAGTATATAATTCATAAGATGATGTCCACAAATGAGCCCCCATCATTTTCTTTTATAGCCTTTACTTTTCTTTCTTTGTGGAGCGCTCCATGTAGGCCTCTTTATTTATTTTTAATATTTTCTTTTCCCTCCTAAAGAGGGACGACCTCTCCTTTTTCTTTTATTTTAGTATTTAAAAATACTTTTTATTTTAATAATAATAATATGAAGTTGTCCCAAAATAAGAATTGGCTGGGCCCAACTTAAAATATTATTAATTATTTTTAATTTAGAAAAGGGGACATTACAATCCTCCCTCCCCAAATTTGCTTGTCCTCAAGCAAAATGCGAGCCCCTAGATCCCAAATAAATCTATGTGGCTCCTTCTTTGATGTACCTGCACATGAAGCAAACTCATTAAAGAAAAAATGTGTTCCCTTCTTCCTCCACTCATGCTCTGTGGATACGATGGCCAACGCTTCTTCTTTGCTTGCCAAGGCCTTACAATTACCATCCAAGCATTGGTTGTCCACAATTTCCCTCATGCTGTCCCAAATACCAATGTAATCTTGCTTTTCTCTTTCAAAAATCAGAATGAAGGTGTCTGGAATTCCACTTTTACTTGCACAAAATATCACAAGATGGTCTAGATGTAGGAAACACAACTTCCAATTGCCTAGGTGTCCTTTTATGACCCAAAAAAGTGAAAAGAACAAGCTGGAAATGCACCAAACTGATTGTATGGGGGCTGTATAGTGACTATAACAGTCATGAAATGCTTGAATTCCTTCCCAAACAACAATTCCTTTGTACCTAGTGACCTTCTATGATGAAGCTCTTCATACCCCACTCTAATGCAAATGTTTTCACCCATGTTGTGGCTGTAAAAAGGTGTTTTCTTGCTTAGAAACTGATTGGTAATGACTGGAAATAATCTTGTAATGGTTGTACATACCTCATCTTTGAACCGGTTGCTTAGGAGCACCATTGAGCATGTCATGACAACCAGTAAAAGATTGAGACAGCTGTGATCAGCTACATAACCAACGTAGCCCAAAAACTTTCTTTTGAATCAATAGCTGAAAGTACCTTAATGACATGGTAATTCTTTTCAATACCTTGGGCAGCTGTCCATATAATTGCATCCATGGGATACAAAGATTTTCTCATTTCTGTCAACCCAAGACAACTCTCCTAACTGCTGTACTTTAGAGATGTGACCTTTTTGTAGCAACTCATCCTTCACTATGGTGCTAGAAGGTACAATAAACTTCATATGCCTCCGCATAAGTTTCCTTATAAATAAAATGCAAGAATCGTAAAAATCAGTAGAAGGAGAAGCTTTTACCTTGTTTTTCATAAGGTCATCCGAATCTCCATGCCATAGTCAGCTTGGAATTGACTCAAACCAGCTCTATATCTATGGCTGAAAGTGGTGTTTTTCACCCCAATATGCTCTTCGGAATTCACTTTATAATAATAAACATTCTTACCAAGTGTGAGCAACCTTTGTTGTGACGAATTTTCTGATTGCAAGTGCCTTACTTGCTGCCCCAAAACAGCTGTCCTATGTTGTTCCTTCTTGCAAACTCCTTCCATGATGTCATTAGCAAACTGATTTTTGACATATCCAGCAGTGATAATAATTTTCCAGTCAGCTGTTATGCATGAGAGCAGCCCACAATGTGATTCCCAAAGATTTGCTTCAGCATTCACTTCTTTCCTCATGCCATGAATTTTGATTTCTCCAACTTTGTCACAGAATTTCAGTTCTTTATCATGATATTTGAGGGTGAACTCCCCAATGTTTGCAACCATTGAACCCCAAGAACAATTTCCTCATTAGCTAGTTCAATCACAAAAAAATCATCACATACCTCATGATCTCCCAAGAGAATTGACAACTGTACTATTTTCTTTGCAAGGTATGATGGTGCCATTCTCTACAAGCATAGTGACCCCTTGGTTATGAAGAAGTCCCTTCACCCGAATGGATGATAAGTATGTGTGCCACACTTTAGAGTAAGGGTGCTGCCCTTCCACCATATTCTCTCTAGCTCTTCCATATTCATGGAATCATGGAATGGAAAATCAGACTTACCAACTGTAATGTCCCTTTTTGGGGACTCACAGAAACTATGCAAAGTTGAAGATAAACAACACTTTTCAGATTTTTAGTAGGTTGTTAGTGACTGAAATAAATAGGTAAAAACCCTTAACTGCTGCCAGCAAACACCCTTCTAGGGCAGTGACCCTTTTTGGGGTTTCAAACCCACTTTTGTGCCCTCAAAACCCTTGAAATCAGCTACCTCTAAGTCTCTAAAATCATTATATATTGCCAACAATCATATCATGCAAGAAAACTGATTTTTATAAGCTTGGAAGTGAGAGATCTGATTTTTATGATAAAACCCTCAACTACATAAATTAATTAAATAGTCCATAACTACAACTAACTTCTACAAGCTTAGAAAAATAGAAATCACCACCAAAATTGTAACGCCCACAAAAATCAGGCACAAAAATACAACAGTAAAATTCGGAATATTGTTTTTTGACTTTTATTACTTGATACACGACACCACATGGGATCACTTAAGATAACTCAACATCACACAAGACATTTATACCAACATGGACCACATGTACCACAAGATGAGAAGTGATGCATCACAAGAAAGACAACACACATTACCAAGCCTACCTAAGAGGCTTACATAAGGGAGAGGTCATCATTGCAACTACCCCTTATCACTCCAAGAAGGAATCCTGGCTAGCCTTTGGTTCCTCCAAAGCATACACACCACATCAAATTTGATAGGCCCCTTATCCCTCCATTATAACACGCTCTTATCCCTCCACTAAGACTAGCCACGAATTCCTTTGTTTCCTCCAAAACAAAACACACATTTCACTTATTCCTCCCTTCACTAGCTACACCTTATTCCTCCAATAAACAATGATGAAACCTCACCCCAACAAGAAAACATATCCACACAAACACATGATACACATCATAACTACATTTCCCAATGACAAAGGACAAACAATGATCCAACTACAATACAAACTTACGAATGACACTACCCACGACACAACACTTTCATGGATACATATTTATTACAATCATGTTTCAATAATTAATCTTAAGAGTTTGAGGGCACTTAATATGTGAACATACATTCTCCTTTCTGTTTCTAGACTAAATTTCCTTTATATTGTTTAACATTCAACTTAAAATAGTTTCATTTATTTATTTTTTAATTGTTAAACGCTTTTAACTAGAGCTATGAACTGGAGGGTTGATGGGACCCCACCCATTACAACCAATGTCCCAAGACCAGATATTACAATTAATCCAACACAAACCGTGACCACAAAGCCTCGCACTGATGGTGCAATTTTTTGCCACCGCCGTTTTTAGGGCCACTAGCCGCCGCGAACGCAAATGTCGGGCGATGCAAAGTCCGCCACCGCCGAGAATAACTACTAGCCGTAACCTTTGGTGATGTAACACCCACCACCACCAATAAACCATCCTCAAGGAATTGCGCCCAACGGGATTCGAACCTGGGTGGATCCAGACACAACCGTTCATCTTAAACAATCCACCCAAACCCCATTGGTAAATGGTTTCATTTAATCTGGTTCATATACCTTGTTGGAATTAATTGTATCACTCGTTTGTTAATAGGGACATTTATATGCTCACGAGGCTAGTAGGTCTTGTCCTAAGGATCCGTTTCTAAGAAACATGTATACATGGTTTAGCGTCATACTTTCATTACACAATAGGAACTAATGTGAGAACAAGAAGGAAAAGTCTATCGTCTAAAGGGTTAAAGTTCATGATCCTCTTTTTATTTACCCTCTAATAATATATTTTGTTTACATTAAAGTTTACATGCCATGGATTCCTTTTCTCACAACATAAGGTGGTTTGAGCATGTTACAAGAAAGAACTAAATTTCAATTTTCTCCGAGAACATCTCACGATTACATTTTCAAAGACTAAGCATAAATTACAATTTTGCTATTTTCGACAACTAGCTCTTCATATTGTGTTATAGAAAACCATACTGATAATTGTAATAAAGAATGGAATCCATTCATAACACATCCTCAAAATGTCTTTCAAGAGCATTTTCAAACATTGTCACCTAGAACCCTTCATTTTACTCATGTGTCGGCTCAAGAGGGTTTACATTAGATATTAAAACGGATTCACTTGAGGTACTAACTTAAGAGAACCTATTCACCTTGTTGCGCACGCACAAATACAATCCTACGAGGAAGACTATAATGTCCCCTTTTTAGACAAGTTAGGAAATGAAGAAATACTTGTCAAAATCAAGCAAAGAATGGAAAACCCTTTTGCATCAACCTAAAATATCCCAATGTCAGCTATTTTGAACCCAAATGGGGTTGGAACTAGCCAAGGTGGTGGGATAGATTGGAAGAAAACAATTGAAATTTAAACACATTCAAATCAGATTTTACAACAGCTGGAAAATAATTTAAATCTGAAACCCTAACTGCTGCAATCTTCAAAATAGCATAACTTTCTCTACACAACTCCGATCTAGGCAAATGACATATGCCCGAACTCGAAAAATACAAGGAACAAGATGATGTAAACCAATTTATAACAACTACCAAACATGCAGATCTGGCCCTCCTACTATTTTGCCCCACACATTTAGGGCTGATTAGGGCATCCAAACTTGCCCAACAATGATGAAATTAATTCTCAAAGCTGCCACTAATTTATGAAGCCCAAATAACCTCGAAATCCTCCAAAAACCTTAGATCTGATTTTTATTCGAAAGGAAAACACAACAGAGCTTGAAAAGGGCATAACTTCCTCAAAACTTAGTATTTTCGCATGAAACAAAGACCAAAAGAATCCTTGAATTTTTATCTTTCCAACAAGCCCAAAATCGCCAAATTCCAAGGGGGAAGACCCCAAAAAGCTATCACAAAACCCAGAACAGGTCGCTGCCCTAAAGAAAGTCAAAATTTGTAAATTCAATATCTCACAAAATACCCAACCAAATCACGCAAATGACATATCAAAATGTTCACAAAATTATGAGGAAATTAATGATTATTTTTGTAGATTTTTCTGGGCACGAAATGTGGAAAAACAGCCTCAAGGGTGGGGAAGACCCCCAAAGAGCTGTCACAAAACCTAGAATAGGTCGCTGCCCTAAAGATAGTCAAAATTTGTAAATTGAATATCTCATAAATTACCCAACCAAATCACGCAAATGACATTAAAATGTTCACAAAATTATGAGGAATCTAATGAGTATTTTTGCAGATTTTTCTGGGCATGAAATGTGGAAAAACAACCCCAAACCCTAGTCGTTAGGGTTAGAAAAAACAAGATTTGCACTAAAATATTCCACCAAGGAAATTCACCACACTTAGGGCATAAACAATAATGATAATCCACCACAATAATGCAAATATAAGTCTTCAATAAGATCTTCAATAGCTCCAACTTGATTGTCAAAGAGAGAGAGCAACAACTAGGGCATACATTCCATTTCTCCAAGCATGGAGAGACATAAATGATTTAATCCAACATACCCAAAGATGGCCATGCAACCTCCTTTTATAAGATAAGGGGTGCAAACATTCAAATGGACGACCTTTTCCCTTTTGGAGGGAAACTTAATTAAAATATTAAAAGACTAACTTTATGTGCACTTTATTATTTTCTAATTAAATAATAAAAAGTAACTAACCTATGTGCACATTTTAAAACTAACTAGAGACTCCCCCTTGTAGCGCAAGGCATGCCAAGGGGCTACAATGCAAACAACAGACACCTCAGAACAATCCCCAAGCTTTATCCTTGAATCCACGGGGAGAGAAAATGGGTTGAGGGTCTTCAGTTCTTCATTTTCAAAAATGTCCAGAAAATGAGACATTACAAAGACCACATACTTAAAACAATATTTGACTATTACCGTTCTTACCGGATAGTTTTGTGACAATGTCGCTAAGCGTACATGGTCTAATGATAACTTGCACTTGGGTTCTTATTTTCCTTAAGCTAGGAGGTGCCAACGAGTATAGAGAGTAGGCTCAACCTTACAATTCCAATTTCCTATGCTAAGAAGGTGACCACACAAAAAGGGTAAATCAACACAAGAATTTTACTATGAGTTTGACCGTTTATTTAGTTTCCTTTCCTACAATTTCAAGTAAATAGTACAATACACAAGATTAAATCATGAATTTCACACTGAAACACACTATAAAAGATCAATCCATTTCGCTTAGTATAACATCCACCCTTTTTCATTACATGATCCTGAATCAATTTAACACCCATGATTAAATGCCCATTTCCCAAACACCCCAAAACAATAACAACTCATACTCATTACATAATTCAATAATCAACATTTCAATTTTCTATATACATAACAGTATGGTTGATGTATTCTATACATTCACATTGTTCCAAATAAAAGGTTATTATGAAATCGGTAGTACGCTTCACTTTCTCCGTGTCTCCGTACTGCGCAACCACTGCATGGTCAACACAATTGCTGGTAGGACATCTACCTAAAATCTAGCATAATTCTCGTTTTCATAGTTTTCCTTTTACATAATCATAATACTTCGCACACAAAAAGAGAGAGTTAGAGATACATTTATTTCATTTCACTTCATTTCTTATCTAAATGAGGAGAGAGAAAGAGAGAGAAGAGAGGGGAGGGAGAGCACTATTTTCCCGACAATCAAATTTCTCAAAACACAACACCAAATAGAGTTCCATACAGTCATTTATAGTGCCTACAAGTTTTCTCGTTGGTTATTTGACTTCACAAGGGTCCTACGACCTTCTTTCACATTTTCCTACTAGTTTGCAAAAACGTCAAATTTTAGCTCGAGGGCTAAGAAAATGCATTCAAAACCTGACTTCCGATGGAAAATGCACAATGGGGAAATTCCTACACGCTCTCCTATATACCGAAAATTCATAGGAATTGACGGAACCTAGAACTGACGAATGGGTTAGAAATGATGATTAGTTTTCTGGAGCCACTGGTCGTAAATGGACTAGTTTGACTTGGTCAAACAACGACCGAAGGCCTACAAAACCTACTAGCGAGGTGTTTTTCTCTTAACTAATTATTGTAGGCACTTGTCATGTAGAAATACTAGAGGTTTACGAAGGCGGGTAACCATTTCTTTGCTATTCCTTCTTGGTGGCTAAATATTATTGCTTGCCCTTGAAGGGCTTCCTTCATCATTTAGGTTTTGCATGACATGGATCAACTGTGCCATCCCATGCGCTAATCTTTCTTGCCTTAGGGAAAACCTCTCAACCCTAACATCATCAAAATGTATGTTTGCCATTTATCTACTCCTTCTGAATGAAACCCTCCAGGCTGGGAGGATCGATGCTCTGATACCACTCTAATGTCCCTTTTTAGGGCTGAAACTGAAAAATAAGGAAATAACACAAACCCAAATGAGAGTAATCTGATTTTTATGACAGCAGATCTGGAAATATAAGAAACCCTAGCAGTGAATTGTATCTGCACTTTTAGGGCATCAAACACCCTCCAAACAAGCTGAAAATGGATGTATAAATTCTCCTAAATATTATATTCAACCAATGGAATAAACATCAAGCAAAAGTACTCCAAAACATATGCAAATTATGAAGTTCTACCCAACTGTAATTAAATTAATGACAACAGAAATACAACTCACAATAATGGCTGGAAAAGGAGATTCCAATCCCCAAAAATATCATGAAAGTGTGAAATCAACCTCTAAAATTATGAGGAAGATGAATATCAATTCCAATTGCCAAGATGTGCCCTAGAAGGCACCCAACTCCTCCAAGCACATCGCTATCCTAGTAGAAACCTTAGTATCTTTTCTCCTATCAAACCCTAGCTGAAAACCAACAACATCACTTTCCTTGAAGCACTTAGGAACCACCAATTGAAGAGTTTTCGTTCTTCAATTTGAACAAGGGTGGGTTTCATCCTCCTTGTATGCCACACCAAAGGATTTTCGCCCCCTAGTGGAAGGAATTGAGCAATCAGCCCAAAAACCATGCAAGTATAATTTTAATGATAAGATAGATGATCCACAAATGAGTCCAAACGACCCCTTTTATACCCTTTTGGTGGTGCCAAAACCAATTAGGGAGTTTTCCCCATGACCGACCTCATAAGGATGATTGCTTTTAATTTTATCTTTGGCTTTTCCCCTTCAACCCAGCTGACCTGACTTATGAGAGAAACTATGAAAGAAAAATGCAAATGCTCATGAAAATGACTGAAAAACATGACAAACACTTCCCTTGTTCACTTCCTTCTTGCCCACGGGAAGTGGAATGGGCTAGAAGTCTCCAAAACAAACTAGTTTGGAAAAAGGGACATTACAACCCTTATAAAAAGTAAAATATACCAAAGCAGATAAACTTTTAATGCTTTCCACACCCCTTTACAAACTCGAGATTACTTAATATGATTCTAAAAAGCTAAACAATGATTGTGGCAACTCTACGAGTTTACAACTATAAGATGGAGTACCAAGAACCTTATATCACGATTTAATATATCAAAATTTTTATGCCTCTTTACAAGAATATATCATGCCCTTTTTCTTGGCATGAAAGACTAGCTCTAGAAATACCCTTGGCTTATAGTATGTTTTATAAGAATTCCCAAAAGGCTTCCCACTACTTCATTTACTGGTCAAACAAGATTAAAAAACCACAAACATACTCTTATTTAAGACATCGTGCTTCACCAAAAAAACCATAAATTCATGCAGGCTTTCTTTTTCCAAATGAAACTTGTTTTGTATTTTCTTGTTGTAATTTATGGAAAGTTGCCTTTAAATTTTTTTAAATGTTTATGGGAAATAGAGAAATCAAACCAATTTTTAAAAACTTGGAAACCTTCGAGAAATTGAATCTATGGTTCATCATCCTCCCAACAAGGAAGAGGAAATGATCCTGGATTTCTTACCATGTGTTGGGTTAAGGGCATAAACTGTACATATTTTTATTTTATTTGAAATCCAACATTTTCAAATTTTCATGAGATGTTCTCTTCAGCTGGAAGATGAATTTGGTCTTTTAAGAATCATCTTTAACTATTGTTGGAGGTCATGCACCATGCTTAAAAGTCTATGAAATGGTTTTGTGCCTGATTCTCTTCAGATTGTCACTGTTGAGGAGACTATTTTATTTGCTTTTGGGTTTTTTGTTTCATTTGTGCACCTTCAATAACAGCATAGACAGAGAGAATCCATTTCCAAAATATAAGTAAATCTTCCTTTCAAAATCAGAAAGCCATGTCCAAAAGCCAACGCATTTTCTACAAAAGGTATCTTCACATTATGTAATGGAATTGAAACCATTCCAAAATTTCTTATCGGTGCTCTCTAACATGTGTTCCCAAGAACTAAATGCCTAAAAATTATTTGATTTTCACTTAGAAACAGCAGCGATATCCAGAAGAATGGAACTTTACCAGATTTCACCATTCATGGAATTTTAAAAATAGCAAAGGAACAAAAATGCAGATTGCTTCCACACTGATGTCACAGATGTTCCCATGTCTAATTTTCGTTTTTCACCCATCTTTCAAACACTTCATTAAAAAGTGACCGCAGTCAGTTTGGAATATCTGAAAAAGTCAGCTATGAGTACTCTCCTTGCCTCCATAGCTGTTCATTGGAATGCTCGAGTTTATTGCTTCTACTGCCTCTATAAGGCAGACCTTCAAAATTTGTTTTTATCTCCTTTCTTTGCCTTCAAAATAGTAATTCGCCTCTTTGACTTTAAAAAAACACTTTCTTCCTGGGTTCAGAATCATGAACTGCTCTGATACCAATGTACGAATCATAACCTAGACTGCCTGGAAACGCCAAGTACCCCCCCGTATCAGGCCTGATACATACCTGGTAATGCGAGTATCGGTACGCACCTGCAGGCCCTGGGTACGGAAATCCGTACCTGGGACCTACACTGAAGCTTGTGGGTACGTACCTACAGCGCACCCACACGGTTTTTTTAAGTGCAAAAAAATAAATAAAACTTGAGGGCTTTGACTGGAATTGAACCTAGGAAAGTGTGTGAGAGATTTGATATTGCCAATAGGCTCCGAAGGGTCAAGAGAGATGAAAAGGACTTCATTTGGTTGACTTACTATTTGGGGGATTTCTTGTTGCTCCTCATGGGTCCTTTATTCTTTAGTCAATTTGGAAGGCATGGGAACAAGTGAAGCACTTGGTAGTTGGGCAGCCTAACTTCTCTTCCTTTGACACTAGGTGCCAAGCCTACAAATCGATTTTGTCGAATCTGAAATATAATGACAAGATCCTTGCCTTGACAAGAGGCTGCTCTGCCCTCCTTTGGTTTGAGAAAGGAATTAAAATATTTCACGACTTGTACAGATTTTGGAAGTAGATGAAATGGACAGACCTTAAAGCTTTCTATAAGCTTCCTCATTCTTAGTTCAAAATGTATACAATGCTCAAAAATGCTTTCACAGCTCCCTCTACTAGACTAATTATGGAGGTTGAGAATGACTTTTGGGATACTATGAGGTGGCTCAAAGGGTCCCCTCTCCAAGAGGCTACCTCCAAACAACTCTATGAAAATCTTGCCTTCTCCCCAAACCTTTCCCGGGCCTTAACAATAAGTGGAATGTTTGTGAGCCCATTAGTAGATGGACTCGTAGATTCAATGTTTTGTGGTCTTCTTGTATTCAGTCAAAGAAATCTTTCTTTAGATGGCTTCTAATTCATAATAAGCTTGTTTTTGGCTTCTAATATTTTATAGGTTGCTGAGACTATAAGCTTGATGTTTTCTTTAAATTTTTAAATATATTTATATATTTTACTTTTTAAAAATATATTGTACGAATGTACCCACAGCGTACTGGACCCGAGGTTTTTTAAATTTTTCTGTTTCAGCGCACCGTACTCGTACCCATATCGAAACAGTCTAGATCATAACAATGAAATGTAACAAAAACATGAAATCATGGGCAAGTTTCCTTTTGTGTATGATGCCCAGTGCTTGGACTAATAGTCTACAAGCTTGGCATAGTAGAAGTTGTAGTCTTTGATTTCTCTCTAATATAAATGGGTTTTCATTTTTTTGGAAAAAAAAACATGAAAGCATGGGTGATTTCATAGGGCAGCCACTTGTATTAATATATATGTACATATAAATAGTACAACATCAACTAACCACCTATAACAACCAAATATAAGTACCTTGGCAAAATGTATGGCACGAGTACAAAAGCAGAATGTCCTAGGTGGTAGTATGGATGACTTAGGATCAGTAACATGCCAACAACTAGGGCAATCTGCAACCCAAATAACACCCTCTTGTAGGCATCAAAGCCATTGTTGATTGTGAAGGTTGTCTTGAGTTGATAGCCACTAAACCCACGAAATAATAAATTTTATGAACGGTCACTTCCTCAAGGATATATTAGAATGTAAGGCTTATTTATAAGGATGTCATTAGTTATTTAACTAAAAGATGGTTGTAACTATATCAACCGTTTTGTAACTACTTCATTCATAATATAATGACGGACACACTATCTCCATAGTGTGCAATCTGCCTTCTCTTTATTTCTTCCTTGTGCACGTCTTCCAACATTGGTATCAGAGCGAGATGCAAGGAGGTTTTTGAGAAAAGGAAATCAAAAGACGTTTTTAGTCATTGCAGTTGCAAACTTTCATGTGGATTTTCGTAAGAATTTTTCGTTTAAACTTCCGGGGCACATAAACACGGAACAAAGGTCGCAAAAAGTCGAAAACTTCATTTTCGAGGTCGTCACAACTAGTCGCAAGTCTCGTAGAAAAAAGATGAGTTTGTAGTCACGAAAATACAGTCGTGTTTTTCAACATTCGTGGATATACAAGAAACAATTTTGAAATATTATTAGGGATTTTTCGAGGGCATATACATGCACGTAAAAACACGTGAATCGTTTACTCCCTTTTCCATAAAGAAACCAAAGTCATGGGAGGGCAAGATTTTAGGTAGAACACAGCTTGCTGTTTTTATGCACAAAATTCCCACGAATTGCAGCCGTATAAAAGCACGTTAAACCAGTCGTAGGGTAGAGGAACTGGTATTTAATTTACTCATCTCGGTAACTACGCAATATTATTTATTTTTTAAATGGAAATTCCCGTAGAAAAATATTTTGGTCTAAATTTTCATACATGGAAAGTGAAAATACAAATGCAACTTATGAATAAAAATTTGTGGGGCATAGTAAATGGGAAAGAGAAAGCACCCACCAATGCATCTAAATTGTTAGATTGACAGAGCAGAGATGATAGAGTGAAAGCTATTATTGGCCTTGCTCTCTCCGACTCTGAACTTCATCATGTAGACCTAGACAAATCATCCAAGGAAATTTGGGATGCTCTAAATAAATTATTTGGAGTGAAAGCAGTTAATGCCAAATTTTCCTTAAAACTTCAGTTATATAGGTTCAAAATGGATGAAGTCTCTATGTCGAGCCGCATCAATAATCTAAGGTTCCTGATCAGACAACTAGCAGAAGTCAAAGTTGCAATAGAGGATGAGGATGCCGAAGCTATCCTATTAAACTGTTTGTCCTCAAAATACAACAACATCGTTTTTACCCTTAGTCAAATTCAATCTCAATTTCTAGATGATATGATTGTAGGTCTTCTAGATGAAGAAAAGCGAACAAGCTGCGAGAAGATGCAGAAAGCCATTCTCAACAAGAAAGTGCATTTTATCCTAGAACCAAAAACTTTTGTAGAAGATCAAATAAAGATAACCGGGAGATTGAATGTCATTATTGTAAGAAAAGAGGTCTAACGACACGGGATTGTTGTGTTTAAGCCAACGATGTGCTCAAGGGTAAATGCATATCAAATACAACCAATATAGCCATGGTTGAAGACCCACCAGATGCAGAAAGTAGTGAGGACAGTGACAAATACGTAATATAAAGATGCTCTAAACTTTGAAGGTAGGAAAGGATACAAGGTAGATGAAGCTCAGTATGGATGGTTGCTCGAGATAGTTTGGGAGACTGTGGATCTTGGGAATTATATCCTCACAAGGGACATGAGACAACTTAATGGAGCTTGTAGATGGCTCAATATGGATACTTGTACAATAATTGGGGACATCCGTGATTCGGTAGTTCGGGGAGGTGGTATTCGGGAACTCAGAATGTCCCCATTTCCAAGCAGTGGCCTAGGAGGCCTTTCATCCATCTTAGCCTTGGTCATGCCCAAGGGGCTAGTGACGTTGATGGTTATTGGGTATGGTTTGCACCTTCATTTCACTTATAGGTTATGTTTCGATGTTGGACACGTACTTTGAGGTGACTTAAGTGAAATAAGGTTGTGAGATGCTCCCCTAAGGTACTTTATGTTATATTTAGTTGATGACTTAAGTAATGGGTGAATATATGGTACTTTATGTTCTAATTCTTTGTTGGGGTGACTTAAGTGCACTTTTTGGCATGTGGGGAATAAAGTGACTTAAGTTATTTTAATTAATTAAAGAAAAGACCCAAGGGGGTGATTAGGGTTCTTTTGGGCCTTTTGTTGCAATGAGAAGTTATAAAAGGAAGCGCTTGGGGGAGAATAGGCATTCATTCATACTCACCTATTTTGATATTGAAGCAACTGTTGTTTGTGCTTTCCTTGCTTGTGGAGGTGAAATTCCTGCAGAACCCTAGCTTCGGTAGTGAAAGATCTACCCCTAGCTAGTAGAGCACTCTTCGGTGGTGAAAGATCCAGCCCTAGTTTGCTATTGTGGAGTCTATTCAGATCGGGTTGTCAGATTCAGAGTTTCAGAGGCTTGCTGATCTAGTTTCAAGTCCAGAAAGAGAAGACAACCATATTCAGTAAGAGAGATCATCTATTTTATCAGTGGAAACTTCTTGTTATTGCATGTCATTGCATGTTGATGCATGTTACTTGCATGTCATTGCATGTTGATGCATGTTACTTGCATGTCATTGCATGTTGATGCATGTTACTTGCATGTTGTTGCATGTTAGTTTAATTGCAATAAAAGTGAAGATATTGGTTATTTTCTGATTTTATACCTTGCTGCCATAACTGTACTTTGCTGTCATATTTTTCTATATACTGCTGTCATAAAAATCAGATTGTTATTTGTGAAAATTTGGTTGGAAATCTTGAATATAAAATAAATTTGGAAAATGGATATTTCAAAGAGTGAGGACAAAGTGACAAATACTTAATATAAAGATGCTCTAAACTTTGAAGGTAGGAAATTATACAAGATAGATGAAACTCGATAGGGATGGTTGCTCGTATAGTTTGGGAGACTATGGATCTTGGGAATTATATCCTCACAAGGGACATGAGACAACTTAATGGAGCTTGTAGATGACTCAATATGGATACTTGTCCAATAATTTAGGACATCTATGATTCGGGAGTTTAGGGAATTCAGCTTGGGAGCTACACCTTTATGAAGGTCATGAAGCATCTTGATGGAGCCCTACCTAGTCAAAGCACTACTTTCAAAGTGAAAGCCTCTGAAGATTACGTAGTTTTGTTTGGTTCTAGCTTTGTTAAAATGTTCATATTTGCTTTATGTAGGATAAGCCTTAAGAGGGGGTATTAGAATGTAAGGCTTATTTATAAGGATGTCATTAGTTATTTAACTAAAAGATGGTTATAACCTGTTGTAACTATATCAATCGTTTTGTAACTACTTCATTCATAATATAATAACGGACACACTATCTCCATAGTGCACAATCTGCTTTCCCTTTATTTCTTCCTTGTGCACGTCTTTCAACAATATAATTTGGAGAATAGAATAGGGAGTCATTCCTTTGTTGTGGTCCTTGTTTGAGCTCTAAGAGTCTACACGAATCCTTATTCAACCCTTTTCTTTCTCCAATTTGAAAATATGGGAACACTCTGCTCACTCATGTTCATCTTAAAGATCATATCTTTATGCAACATTTTATATATCTCTACCCACACTTTCTTTGCATGTTTAGAGTTCATGTGGTATAATATTCGTTGGATGAGTTCGGCTCTTGAAATCAATGTAATATTATTCACACACAATTGTGGTGGCACCTATATGATGGGAAAAGATATGTTCTTAGTGGGTTCTCAAATGTAAGGATCAAATCTAAGTCCAAACACACGATGTATGTACAAAGGTGCTCAAGGATAGACTTTTTCCCACACCTTCACCATCAAGCCTTTCCCCATCAATGGCTTGTATTATTTTTTCTCCTCCTTGACTATCCTCTCATTAGAGAAAATAATTTTGGGTAGAAACAAAGTGAAAGAATTTTTTGAATTTACATTTCGGATTACACCATGTAATCCATCATTAGGATGAGAAGATATGTATGCATTATGGAGTATAGGTCCTTAAATAGATAACTTCAGTTAATTGCAAGATGCCAATTGGGCCACCTTAGGGATACAAATATTAATTAGTCAGAACCACTAATTCTAAAGAGATTAATATGAAAACTCCTAAGGTGGTGGAAAGTTCTTGAGCATGTTTATACTAGTTCTCCAAGAGTGGCTAACACCCAAGTCATCTTCCCGATTCAAATTGTGTGTTGCAAATTTTAACACCCTATGTCAAATGGCACTTAAATTTGTGCTCCAACACTATTGAAAGCTTTGATTTTTAATGGAAATGTGATGATTTGTTACGAGAAGAGTGCTTTGCTAAAGCCGAATTGCTGCTTCGCTTGTCGAATATCCTTATCTTGTTCCTTGACCCACAAGGATATCACTAAGGTGGACGAGATCTGTGACGGTGATCCCAAATAGGGTTAATTATGATGTCAATATGATTGACCATTTATAGAATACTGATAGCTACAAGATTGGATTTCAACTCAGTATATTTGATTATATAGAGAGTTACCAAAGTTATTAAGATCTCTCCATTTAATGATAGTGTGAAAAAGGATTTAATCCCCAACAAGGAGACCATCCCATTGATTTATGGCGCACCAAAAATTCACAAGGTGTCCGTCGAGGCTGATTGTTTACTCTACAAAATCTCTGGCTTATGAATTCGTCAAAAGGATTAAACCTTTGGGTACATCATTGTCCATTTGGAATTCGCTCCACTTTGTTGAATTTATTAAGGACAAAAATGTTGAGGAAATATTATTGAGCTTTGATGTGGTGTCCCTTTTCACTAAGGTACTGATTATTGAAGTAGTTGAGGTAGTAAAATCACACGCCAAATGAGGAGACAAATCTGGTGGAATATGGCGTGTGATTTTACAAGATCTTTGTGTTGACTGTGACCATGAAGTATGCCAATATTTTATACAATGGGATAAGGAGATTTGTTGTGGAGAAGAAGAAGAAATATTTGAAGACCAACATCATACGAGAAAGAATTAATGCCATCGAGCCCGAACATAGGTGGTAGATGAATAAAAACAGTTAAGGAGTGGACTAAGAAATTAGACGGTCTACTCAATTGGTGGAACAAAAAGCAAGAAGAAACAGACTGCACGAGGCAGCTAATTGTAAAAATCAATTGACATAAGTATAGAGCAGAATTGGAAGCAGAAACGAAAGCCAAGGCCGAAGTGTAAGCATGATTTAGATCCAGAGCTGGAGCCAAAACGAAGAAAGGGTTCAGCTGGAACTAGAGGGCCCAATGCCACTCATGAGTATGGTGTGAGTAGAGATTGCAAGACAATTGCTCCTTTCCAGACAATGTGCAGACCTTGCTGACCAGGCTGGGTTGGAGGGTGCTGCAGAAGAATCAAGTGAAGAGTCCGCAGAGCTCTCTCACCAAGAGGAAAGTCTTTATCCCAAAACAGAGCTTGATTACCTCTTTTTAGTAGAAGAGATTCCTATGAAACAAAGATTTCCCACATTAAGAATTTATTAATTGTCAGGTGGAACCAAAATCACCAAGTTATCCTGTACAACAAGTTGGATTAACTCATGAGTTGTTCCTGATTTTTTCAAAAAATCATGAGTTATTGACCATTGACCTAGGCTCTGATAATTTCTCAACATAAATTCTAGGCGAGTGGTGATTACTTATGAGTAATTGCGAGTTATTGTTGATTTCTTCTTCTATGCTTTTTACAAAGGTACACTGATTTACAAAGTTCCTTTTTCATTTTTTAACACATGTAAGAAAAGTTTTTGATTTCTTCTTCTTGGGAGAAGAGAGGCCTATGAAACAAATATTCACCACAATGAGGATTTATTAATTGATGAGGTTGAGCCAAGAACATCAGGGTGCCATGAATGACAAGCCGGAATAACACGTGATTTATTGAAAAATTGTGAATGATTCTTCAGCTTTTCAAAAATTGCATGTTATTGTCGAATGACCCAAGCTATGACAATTATTCAGTGTGAAATTCTAGGCAAGCGGTGATTACTTGTGATTAATTGTGAATTATTTCCAGTTTCTCTAAGATTTAAGTCTGCTTGCTATGGTCTATGATATGATTTTGTATACCATGTTGCATTGTGCTATTGGTTTGAATTTATCCATGGAGCTGGCGTGGGCTTCCTTAAGGATCGGAACTAGTTTTGTTGCATTTATTTTGGCAAGCATTTTTGTTTGTTTTTTTATTCTTCTACCACATTTAGAAGATCCATTTTTTATGATATCCCAGAAGCTTTGGTAGAACAGAGCTGAGAATCCATCTGAAGCCAATGAATTATTGTTGTTGAAGGAGAAGATAAATTGTTTTAGCTCTTCTTCTGTAATGAGCTTTTGGATTGCACTGTTGTTACTTTATTTCACTAATATTGTGATATTTTAAAGACGGGCTTCTATTTCCTTACTGTTATCTTGAGTGCGAGGCTGTTCAGCAAGTAACTTCTGAAATAAATTAGCTGCATATTATGAAATTTCTTGAGGATCTTGCAGGGTTTGATTTTATTCTGTTGTAATAAACATTGCTGAATAATGCTGCCTATTTATAACAGATTCATGGAAAAAGGGAGTTTAAATCACCTATGTTTATCCAATTTTCCTTGGACCTCTATTTCCAATGATGTTTTTCCCTTGTAGCTCTGTTAGCTCCTCGATTAAAGTTTCTTTTTCTTTGCAATTTCATGTGTGAGCCCCAATTATTTGATATGTTCTTGAACCTGAGCTAGCTTTTGGGAAAGAATTGTCGCATGAAAGAAAATGTTTCTGTATCCTTTTACTCTAATCCCTAATAGTTTATTGAATTGGAGAGTTTTTAGGCAAACCCATGTAGTTGCCTTTTATTTGGTCCTCGCTTCTTCCCACTATTGTTGTACCTTTCCATAAGACTTCGGATGTGTTAGAGACATATTTTTGAATCTGAATTGTATAGTCTTGTGGATTTGATTATGATGGATTTCAAGGAAGATAAGCCAGTGATCCAACAAGGTGGTGTCCCATATTCTGGGGTTTACACTTGTTAATTTCACAGTCTGTTTGCCGGATACAAGGGCTCTGTCAAGTTTTTTCTATCCAGCTCTCCCGCTTTCTATGATTTGTCCATAAGAAATGATCTTGAGCAAGTTGCATGTCTATTTGTTCATTTTCATTGATGAGATTGATTAATGCATCGGCTGTTCTTACATTAAATCCTATTGTTCTTTCTTATTGTTTTTTCTTTGAAATATAATATTAATTAGAATATTTATTTTAATCGAAATATGGTATTTAGTTTATATATTGTCTCAATTCTAACTAATTTTATAAATATTTTGTAGGGTGGAAGGATGGAAATCATGAAGAAGGCATTTTATCACAAAAATGTAATACTTCCGACTTCTTTACACCACCGTGGATCTCGTCAGAAAATATATATTCCATAAATGATACAGGAATTCAAGAAAACTCCCATACGTTTTCTTGGGATGGAACCTCTCAAACAGATGGTTCCTTCATGGAATCTTCACCCATACTTTCTAATACGAGCATGATGTATGATACTCGCTCAAGAGATTCAAATTTTCCCAATGCAAGGTATGACACTAGTCTCATGCATGGTATGATGCTCATCTCATGATCTTCATTTTCTTTAATTGCTCCCAATGCAAACAAATACCAATAACGAAATTTCCTTTTCTTCTCTTCCTTTGTAGGTATGTTATTGATGAGATTTCCAACAAGTTTAGCGACATAGGCAATTCATGTATGTTTCAGGTTATGAGTTGTTCTCATGGAATTAGATGGTTTTGAAAACAAAACTTTCATGCTATAGAAAATGTTCATTCACATTTATTTTTCAAGTGTTTAATTGAACCCGGTGGCACATATTAAATTTGGATTGAATTTAATAGTGTATACTTTGAGTCATCGAATGAATTAAATACTAGGAATGTGAGCTCTTTTCAAGATCTATGAATTGGGAAAATAACAAAATAAGAAATCTTGGTGTTGCCAAATTAGTACTTGTGGATAAGACTAGTATTTTGATATCCTTATTTTTGGAAGGTCACCACAAAAGATAGATTTATTAGTGCAATTTCTACAAATTAGCTTTCCTTATTGTCCAAATGATTTCATTTTTATGTATTATTCACTTGCATGTATATAAAAGCTATTTTATGTATCTTTCTAAAAACAATCTAAACAAGATGTCAAATTTATTTATATTACTAAGAGTATGCCAATGCTTATTTACCATTAACAAAATCCCCAAAACTATTAGATATCAAAGATATTAGGAAAACCAACAACTCATATTTTTGAAATGCATGAAAACTTCATTAATATTTATGGCACGTGAATTCACACAACCTAAAAGATTAAGACATGTTTACAAAAAGATTTAGACTATTAGCCAACAACTCATTTTTTTGAAATGCATGAAAGCTTCACTAATATTTATGGCATGTGAACTCACACAACTTAAAAGATTAAGAAAGGTTAAAAAAAGATTTAGACTATTCTAAATCTAATCTTAACCACAAGAAAAACATTGTATTCTTCACAACATAAAAATGTTAGAATTATGGCCTTTAATTTAGTTTTGTTCATCATGTATTTTGCCTTTTTGTCTTCCAAGGTTCTAGCTCATTAGTTTGATTGTAATGTCCCTTTCTACGCTCTAACTGCAACAAAAGGGAAATTGCACAAACCCCAACAGATATAAATTGAAAATTATGACAACCAATTGAAAATTAATGAGAGCAAGGTACAACAAATCTAATTTTTATAACAAGGAAAATGCAATATCTCTTCAAAAACACATCATTCACATCATCCAAAGCACGTGGGGAAACTTAGAAATATTTTAGAACAAGTATAAACCAAGAAATAAGCCTTCAAACCCCAGATGGAATTTATTTAATTAAATATAATAACAATAGTGTAAACCCTTACAAAGATGGTTAGAAATGAAGGATTCCAAGCCCCAAATTAAAGTCCAAGTGTAGATTCCGGCTGCTAAAAATATGAGAAACACAATGATGGCCGAGTTTGATGTTTCCGTGCCTAGAAACCTCCAAATGCCACCTAAGGGAAGTTGCCACCCTAGGAGAGGGCTGGAAATGCCTTCAAAACTGAAAATAACTCCTTATGTGATCACCTTGTTGCAAGCTTGAGGGGTTTTGTCCTCAAACCAGCTCACTATTGAGAGGTTTCATTCTCAATAGGTTTTCTAAGAGGGTTTTCATCCTCAATGGATGAGAGAGAAAACAAACAAGCTCCCAACTCCAAGAGAAATAATTCCAAAAGTATGCATAACCTCTTCCAAGCCAAGCGACCCTTTAAATAGCTAGAGGTGGCACCAAAAACTAATTAGAACCTTCTAATGAAGACTCGACCTCCTTGGGACATAATAGTTCCTTTTTCTTCTATTTTTCATTTGGCTTTTCTCTTTTACCCAAATTGACCCGACTATACTTAGAAAATTATTAAAAAAAATGCAAAGCTCACAAAAACAAGTGAAAATCATGACATTATGTAATGTCCCTTTCTAGGGCTGAAACTGAAAAACAAGTAACACAAACCCCAATCTGATTTAAGTGTGATTTTTGACTCGTGACAAATTGGAAATTAAATCAAGACGGTACAACAACATGATTTTAGGAACATCTTGTAAACAACAATATTTCACCCAAATATCACCCTTAAACTCATCCACAATATTTATAAAACTTTTATGAATACTCAGAACAATTTTCACCAAGAAAATCAATCAAATACTCAGCTAGAAAATTATTTATTAACAATAGAAGTACAACTAAGAGAAATAATCAAAATGGAGGTTTCCAAACCCCAACAATGACCAAATATGAATGATTTCAGCCTTATAAATTATGCCAAGTCTGAATATCAAATAATAAATGAGTGTCGTGCCCTAGAAGATACTTAAAATGACTCCAACCCTAGTCGCTCCCTAGGAGAGGGACTCCAAATCATGCAAAAGCTCTTTGTAGGTCTTCTTCTTGATGCCCTAGATATAAACCAACAAGAGAATCTTCAAATTTTTCTTCACACCACTCAATTTGGAGAGTTTTCGTTCTCCAAATGCCCCAAGGAAGGTTGCCGTCTTCCTTGGATGCCACACTATTGATTTTCGCCTTTAGTGGAGTTGGAAATAGAGCAATCAGCTCTAGAGTCCAAGTAGATAAAGTATATATGCCAAAAGTGATGTGCAAATGAGCCCCTAAGACTCCTCTTATACCCTTTGGTTGGCGCCAAGAGTCATAAGGTGTAGACCGACCTCTTAAGCTTGCATTATCTTTTATTTCCATGTTGGAAACTCTCCAACCTTGCGGACCTCTTAAGGAGGTTACATTATCTTTTTATGTCATGTTGGAAACATTATTACCCAACCAACCTGCCTTAGGGAGTAAAACACCTAAGAAAAACATTAATAACAATAAAAGAAAATAAAAACGAAACCCAAGGACTTCCCTTGTGCAATTCCTTCTTGGCCACGAGAAGAGAAATGGCAAGAAGTCTTCAATTGGTGCTAGTTTGAAAAAGGGGACATTACAATCCTCCCTTCCCAAAATTGCTTGCCCTCAAGCAATTGCAAGCTTATATGTCTAAGTATCATCATATCAAGGTGAAGGAACATGTTGTAGTGCTCCCATAATCTAGATCCCGTGCCTGTCAAATGAAGGAGCTTAAACCCAAACAAACTCATACCTTTGCTGCCCTCCTCTTCATTGAAATCCTCTTTATCTCCCTTTTCAAAAACAATAGTGACATCTCCTTCTTTGGCATGCTCAGTTGTGTCAAAATCCTTCCAAACTGTTGTAGTTTCCGTCCTAGAGCAAGGAATGGATGAATAGTCAGTTGGACCAGCTATTCCTCTTATCACAAGACTCAAATCAGATTGTGGATAGGCTGGAAACAATTCACCACAGCCATAAATCTCATGGAATCTTATCCAATTCAATGCTATCAAATCTGATTTGTTTCTTCCTTTCAGCTGTAGCCTTCTTCCCATATCAACCCATGATGGAATTTCCTTTGAAAATATAAGTTCATAGTTGTTCATGACTGCTAATGGCAGTCCCAAATCTGATTCTTGCATGTTCAACCTTAAGACAATGGTATAACAACTATCAAACTGAAATCTTATGGAAAAAGGAAAATTCATGAGTAGCGTAGGGACTGAAAATTGTCTTACATAAGATGGAAAATGAAGATCAACAAGTCTATGGTTGAAATCAACAGACATATTAGCCCTTAACTCAATATTCTTGCAACCCATCCTTGTCCCAACTTGGTGTGGAAGATGGATTTCAACAAGAAAGCTCCAATTTGCTCTTAATTCTTCAAGTGTTCCCCACATGGAGGTAGTATTGTGCATGCCCGAAACCAACCGAAAATTATCACCATGAAGCACCTTACCCAAGAGTAGACCCTTGCTAGCCTCTATGCATTGAATGCCCTAAAGATATGCCTCTTCCTTCTTCATGCTAGCCATGCTTGGAAGCATTGCCTTCTTCCCTTTATCATTGCATTTCAACATAAGATGCAAACAACACATACCAAAACTTATGCTCACCTCTTTTGGATGGTTGTTACCTTGCTGATTTGGGTTTCCAATTGTTGACTTGAAGCTGCCCCACTGAATTTTCTTCACCATTGGGTTTGGATCAGACCATAGAAGTGCGGATGAGTGGGTGTAGTGTCCATGTACAGCTCTAAATTTCTTCCTAAGCAACGCCAAAGATGTTGGGATGTTGGCTTTGCTCAATCTCCATGTGTAAACCCTCTTACCCATCATATTAAGTGGAAAGAGTGTCTCCAAACCTGCCTCTTTCTTGCTGTCCATGGAAGGTATGCACAGCCCCATGCATAATTTTGAAGAGGACAGCCCATCATGGCTGTAGTATAGCATTTCTAACTCAAAATTCTTGGATGTTATTGACATAGGAAGGGTGCAACAACTGTAATACTTGAAATCCCTTCCACACATCATATTAAACCCAAAAATCTTCATCATAAATGTCAACCTACAGCTGTCCAAGGAGAGTACTATCCATCCAAAATGCAAATTTAGGTAGAGCATCTTACCATGGCTGTAGCATTGTGTTGTCTCATGAAAATTTTCATGATGGTGGTGGAAGACCATCTAGCATCTGATGCAAACACTATATCTTTCACCGTAGGTGAGAAATGCACCTTTCTTGTGGTTACCAATTTTCTTGTGGCTGCCATAAGGATGTAGACAACAGTCCTCAAGTTTGTATCAACATCCTTCAAAAGGTTCCCGGATCCCAAACTTCTAGGTGCAAACAATCCGAATTTGCAAGGAAGAATCTTATCAAATTGATCATGATGCAAATATGGCAGCGACATAGGAGGAACCCATAAGTCCCAAATATGTGGGCCATGTTTAGGATTGTCAACAAAGAGTCCACTCCCTAGGGCTGAAGTGGAATCCTCTTCCCATTTGGTACTCTTCATCTTTACAAAGTTAGCATATTTCTTAGGATAACCAAAACATTGCAAAGACATAGTATGAAGGTGATGTAGCCAATCATTGCTTAGAAGATGATGAAATTGCTTACCATACGTTGCTTGTCCTGAAATTTCCAGCGAGTTGAGGATTAACATGAGCATCAAAAGAGACCCTTATTCCATAGGCATGCCTCCCAACAAGGTCACCCAGAATTCTAGCCCCATTAATCCCTTGCAATTCTGATTTTTCTTCATTCTTGACACCATGATGATGACCCATTTGCCGTGATTTATTATGAAGCATCAAACTTGCCCCATGGTCATCCTTTTCAATTGTTTTCTCATGACTACAAATCTGAGATGGCATGGTAGAAAACAACAAATCTGAATTAGCTTCATACCTTTGGTTGTCTTCATATGTGTTTGGTATGTCTTCGTGGCTCTTACCATCATCAATTTGCTCCACATTAACTACTGTTAGGATAATTCCAGCAGGATGAGAGTGATTATGGGCACTCGAATTGCCCTTTCTTCATGGTTATGATCTCCAACAATGCCATTCCCTTGTTCCTCTCCCAAATCTGATTTTTTTCTATGAATATTCAACCCTATGCAACCATTAGACACCAACTTATCATCAAACACTAAAATATTTTTACCTTGAGTTGTGTGCTCATTGATCTCTTTCTCCTTTCTTGGCTCGTGCTCCACTATTTCACCAAACTCTTGTGTTTCTATAGTGCCGTTTGGAAAATCAACCAAGAGCTCCACTTTGGCATGAGTGTTGGGGGTTTTTAAGACTCCCAAGGGCTGCTCCCTCTTAGTAACCAGCTACTGCGATATCTTCTTCCTCCTTAACCTTAGAGGGATAGGCATGTCCATCCTTGCATAACGAACTTGGGAGTTTGGCTCCCTCTTCCTCAAGTTCCATAGCCTCTTCTTGCTTTGCCAACAAGATGGGGCTCTTCTCCTCTAGGGTTGGGATATCCTTCCCATGACCCTTGTGCATGGCTCGGGGCTTGGACCAAGTTCCAATGCCCACTCTATCTTTTCTCCATCCTACAAACTCAAAATGATAGGGCATCACAAATAACTTCTGGAAGGGATTGATACTCCTCAAAGCTAGCTGCAACATTGTTAACCTTTGAAACCCTAGGTTCTTCCTTGAATGTCCTTCCCTCTCGTAGGTTTTGCATGGTGAAGGAAAGAGAGTCCAAGGTGTCTCGCTAGTCTTTCTTGCATCTTCATCATTCTGTCCATCTTTTTCCTCACAAGAAACCCTTAGGCTGGGAAGACCAAAGTTTTGATACCACTGTAATGTCCCTTTATAGGGCTGAAACTGAAAAACAAGGAAATAACACAAACCCCAATCTGATTTAAATCTGATTTTTGGACCAGCAAACTGAAAATTAAATCAGTATGGTACAACAGTCTGATTTTAGGAACAACAGCTTGTAAACAACAAGATTTCACCCAAATATCACCCTTAAACTCATCCACAATATTTATAAACCTTTTAGGAATACTTTAGAACAATTTTCACCATGAAAATCAATCAAATACTCAGCTGAAAAATTATTTATCAACAACAGAAGTACAACTAAGAGAAATAATCAAAATGGAGGTTTCCAAACCCCAACAATGACCAAATATGAATGATTTCAGCCTTATAAATTATGCCAAGTTTGAATATCAAATAATAAATGAGTGTCGTGCCCTAGAAGGCACTTAAAATGACTCCAACCCTAGTCGCTCCCTAGGAGAGGGACATCATGCAAAATCTCTCGTGTAGGTCTTCTTCTTGATGCCCTAGATATAAACCAACAAGAGGATCTTCAGTAATTTCCTTCACACCACCCAATTTGGAGAGTTTTCGTTCTCCAAATGCCACAAGGAAGGTTGCCGTCCTCCTTGGATGCCACACTATGGATTTTTGCCCTTAGTGGAGTTGGAAATAGAGCAATCAGCCCTAGAGTCCAAATAGATAAAGTATATATGCCAAAAGTGATGTGCAAATGAGCCCCTAAGACTCCTCTTATACCCTTTGGTTGGCGCCAAGAGTCATACTATGTAGACCGACCTCTTAAGCTTGCATTATCTTTTATTTCCATGTTGGAAACTCTCCAACCTTGCGTACCTCTTAAGGAGGTTACATTATCTTTTATGTCATGTTGGGAACATTATTACCCAACCAAACTGCCTTAGGGAGTAAAACACCTAAGAAAAACATTAATAACAATAAAAGAAAATAAAAACGAAACCCAAGGACTTCCCTTATGCAATTCCTTCTTAGCCACGAGAAGAGAAATGAAAAGAAGCCTTCAATTGGTGCTAGTTTGAAAACAGGGTCATCACACATTAACTTCTCTTGCTCATTCCCTTTTGTCCCATAGGAAGTGGAATGGGCTCAAGGACTTTAAAGAGAACTAGTGTTGAGAAGGGGACATTATAGTCCTCCCCTTCCAAAATTGTTTTCCCTCGAGCAATTGCAAGCTCACATGCCCAAGAGATGAAACATGCTGTAGTGCTCCAAAATCCTAGTTCCCGTGCTTGTCAAATGAAAGAGCTCTTGCAAAAACAAACTCATACACCTGTTGTCTTCATTTTCTTCTTCAAAAACAACACTAGCAAATTTGTTATCTGCATACTTAGTTGTACTCAAAACCTTCCAAATTGCTGTAACCTTAGACATAGAGCAAAGAATTAATGAATAATCAACAACTAGACAAGATAAGTCATACTCTAATATGGCATCGTCGCTCTTCATTCTAATGAATGCAACTGAAATAATGTGGTGGTTGTCAATGATTTTGCGGGCTGTTCCTTTTAATATATGATAAAAATCAGATTGTAGATGGGCTGGAAGTGAGTTACAACGGCCACAACACACTTGGGTTTCCACCCAACTAAGTACCTTGGTGGTTGTCATAAAAATTGTCTTCAACTGAACCTTCTTTCCAACCTTTTTCATCAAGGATTTTTCCTTAATTTGTGCAAACTTACAGCTGTCCTTAGCTGGGAACAGCGATCCTATACCTGTTATTTTCATGTCCAACAACATGAAAAAGGTACAACAGATACCAAAGTGGAATTTTCTTGCAAAAATCAACAACTTAGGCAATGTAGGGGCTGGGAACAGCCATGCAAGCACTGAAAATCCCATACTAACCATCACCAATCGAAAAGAACTCCTTGTGTTTGAAGGAACTTGTAAACTCCTTTGTATGAGAGAAAAAGGAGTAATCAAGTGGTTGGTGAAGGTGATGACAACAATACCAAAAATCACTCTCATTGCTGCCCCAAATGTATCAAGCAACTCTTTTACCTTGGTTTCCATATCTTCTTTGCAGTTTGCTTCTTGGGCTTGTGGAGACAAATCTTCATCTTCTGCTGCAATCTCATATTCATTATTACTTGCTTGGGCTGATAACAAACTCAGTTGTTCTTCCTTGTTTCCTTCTTTCTTCTCCATTCCTGGGCTTGCACATAGAACAAACACATTAAAGAAAACAAGAGTTTTCAACATCCCTCCTTCATGCCTCATAGACATGATGGCAAGTTCTCTTTCATTGCTTGCAACCACCTCTTAATCTTCATTCAAGGGATGGATTTCCAAAAATCAATCATGCTGCCCCAAACACAGTTGTAACCATGCATTTCCTTCCTCAAAATCGAGATGACAGTGATTGGAATCCAACTTATGACGGCATGCTTCAAAACCCATAAATCAATGCTCCTACTACAAACAATCATACCATCATTGTCATGCTGAGTTATAATGCTTTGGACAGCAAGATAACATCCATCTTGCTCACTTCCAAATGCTGATTTCATGAACTCAACATCTACTTTTATCGGAAGGCTTCTTCTAAGAGCATGTGCATTGATTAGGAGCTGAAAATTCCTATGAAGTGACTGCTGTTTTAAAACTGAAAGTGGGGAGTTTTTCTTACCATGTGTTGCCCATATGTCTTGCCTTTTGCGGAAATTCTTTCCATCCTTTTTGCTGTAGCAGCTTGAGGAGCTTTATTTGTCATGCCTTGAAGCACAACCTCTTGGCCATCAAGCTTGAATCTTAACTTCATAGATTGGTAGTTTTGGTTAAATTCACCCAAGGAATGCAACCATTGTATTTCAAGTACCAAATCTGTATCTCCAATACCGACAACATAGAAATCATTACTTACCATGAGCCTTCCCAAGGTGAGCTTGAGGAGCTTGAGGAGTTGGATCATTACTTAGCTTGAGCCTTCCCATGTATTTATTTGGAAATAGAGCAATCAGCCCTAGAGTCCAAATTGATAAAGTATATATGCCAAAAGTGATCCAAAATGAGCCCCAACATTTGCTTTTATAACCTTTTCTTTTCTTTCTTTGTGGAGCACTCCATGTAGGCCTCTTATTTCTTTTTATTATTTGCTTTTCCCTCATAAAGAGGGACGACCTCCTTCTCCCTTTTATTTTAGTATTTAAAAATACTTTTATTTTAATAAAAAATATGAAGTTGTCCCAACATAAGAATTAGCGGGGCCAACTTATAATATCATTAATTATTTTTAGTTTAGAAAAGTGGACATTACATTACTCCATCCCCAAATTTGCTTGCCCTTAAAGAAAAATGCAAGTTCTTGGATCCCAAATAAATCTTTATGGATCCTTCTTTGGTGTACCTGCACATGAAGCAAACTCATTAAAGAAAAATGTGTTTCCTTCTTCATCCACTCATGCTTTGCGAGTATGATGACCAGCTCTTCTCCTTTGCTTGCCAAGGCCTTACAATTACCATCCAAATGATGGATTCCCCATACTTTAGTAAGGTTGTCTCAAACCCAGCTTATCATTGGAGGCTCTTTTTAGGTGTCTCATAAGTAGGAAAGTAGCTGGAAAAGTTGTGATCAATAGATGAAAAGAAGGTACAACAGCTGTAATCACGACTTCTCTCCAAAAATTTCCATACTATCAATGACATGGGGGTTGGAAACACCCCAACTTTGATGGAATATGCCCCAACAATGCCCAAGAACAGCCATTTACTAACTCCAATGATTGAAACTACTTGTATGACAACAAATATAAAAAGATCATATTGCTTACCCACTTTCCACATCCAACATCTTGCTGCCCTGGCAATGGTGACTACCTTTATACCTCTGTTTTCGAGTGTGAAGCTTGGTTCCAAGAAGTGATCCGCCTTGCATTTCCAAAGACCATCCGGATTCTCCATGTCATAGCCATCTTGGACTTGACTCAAACCAACTCTATATCTATGACTGAAAGTGGTGTTTTTCACCCCATTAGGCTCTTCAAAATTCACTTTATGATAATAAATATTCTTACCAAGTGTGAGCAACCTTCGTTGTGGAAATTTTCGAATTGCAAGTGCCTTACTTGCTGCCCCAAAACAACTGTCCTATGTTGTTTCTTCTTGCCATGAATTCTGATTTCTTCAACTTTGTCACAAAATTTTAGTTCTTCATTATGAAAGTTGAGGGTGGACTTCCCCAATGTTTGCAACCATTGAACCCCAAGAACAATTTCAACATTAGCTAGTTCAATAACCAAAAATTCACCACATACCTCATGATCTCCCAAGAGAAGTGACAGCTGTACTATTTTTCTTGCACAAGGTATGAGGGTGCCACTCCCAACAAGCATAGTGACCCCTTGGTTATGAAGAAGACCCTTCTCCCAGAATGGTTGATAAGTATGTATGTCATGCACCCAAACAAGTATGTTGCCCTTTCCCCTTATTCTCCTAACCTTTTTCTCAAACATGGAACTATGGGTCAGCCCCTCATCAATAAGAAAATCAGAATTGTGATCCTTCTCTAGATGATCCCAATGTAACAAAGACTTAGCAAAAGAGGGCTGCAAGGAGTATCTATTGGGAATAGAACCACTAGGCTTACCTTTCCCAAGAGTGATTTTTGACATTTTCCTTACACCGGCACATACCAAGATGAATTTTCCCAAGTACTGATTTTGAAGTGGATGATTCTCCCTTTCTCAAGCCTTATAACAACACCCATACCTTTATCATGGTGATGTCTCACTAGTGGTGCCATAGGAAGATACAACAAGCATGAGACATGGTCACCCTTCCTAACCAGTGGTGCGTGATGACAACATACTTGAAATGAAAAATTGGCCAGCAAGAGAAATGGAATATTCACATACCATGGGCTGCTCATGATGTCTTTATGCTTCAGAATCTCTGAGTTTGAATCAACACTCTTCATTTGCATGTTTTCTTCACGAAATGGAATCCTTTCCTTGTTACATTCTTCCCAAATTTGTTGGTGCTTGTCTTGGGTCTCCTTAGGCTTCTTATTAAGGCTGAGAATTTCATTCATTGACCTCCTTTTGACTGCTGTTTGGAACAGTCTAGCCAGCTGAAAATTATCAGCAACTTCCAATTTTGTAACCCAAGCTCTCTTAATGAACAAAGTCAGCTTTCTTCCGTACAAAGATTTGATAGGAGATTAAACTTCTTATATGTATGACAACCACTAAACTTAGACAAATGATCCCCTTTAAATCCTATCTATGCATGCACTTGGAGTTGCCAAAGACCAAGTATTCAGTAATTCTGCACAGATTGCATCCTTGTACATGAACCATGACTTTGGAATGAGAATCGTCTGCCTCCATTTTTCAATTGAGATCTTGCAAACATCATTTCCAATGTTGCTCACAAAATTATTCACGACACGGCCAAAAGCAGTATGTGGATAGAATCCTCAACATATAGCCTTTATTGTGTTCTCTTACAAGAGTGTTGACACAAACATTTTAGAATAATTCTATAAAAGCCTTATCAATCACGCTTTTCGGCTGCCAAGCAGAAGCATATTCTGAAATCTGCTCTTCTATTCTCAGAGAAATAGATCTTTATCTTTTTCTTCTGCTTAGACCTATGCCCTGTCTAGTCCCAAACTTATTTGTAGCCATACAATATTAAAGAAGTGGCAAAAAGAAGTTAAGGTCTTCGCAAATGCCTACAGTAAAACATTCACCAAATAATTGAAGGGGTTATCTGGAGTAGAGCAAGCTTTTTTATATATTTCCACTAGATGTATATGCATATGATTTACATTTACTATCATGTTCATGTGTGATCGTGTGCCTTGTTCATATATTATATAAATCAAAAATTAATTTGGGTTGCATATAATCTGCCTCGACTTATATTTAATAACATTAGGTTGTAGCCCTTCTTGTCAGTTTGTTTCCCAATTTTTCTTGTGGAATTCAGTAAAATTAGACAATGTTTTTGCCTTTTCCTTATAATATTTGTTGGCTTATAGTAGATTGGAGTCCTGTTACATTGTGCAAAGAGCTTGAATCGAAAGAGAGAAGTTGCGGATTTACTAGAGAGGATATTCAACTGACGTCGGGTTCTTTTTGGAAAACCTTACACTAATTAATAAGCCACACTATAATGGAGTGTACAAAATGACAAACCGAAGGAGTGATGTAAATTATATAGCCACTGATCTGGATTGTTCATCATCAAGTATCTTCAGCCCACATTTTACAAATTTTTTTGGAACAGAAAATGACAATGATATAAGTGATGTTAACAGGTTGTATGCAGTTTATAGATTATACATTTTTGTGTTTGTGTAGTATTTTCCAGAAACAATTCTAAACATTCACTTTGAGCTACTCTTTCTTCAATGTTAATCTAGGTTTGACATATTGAATGTTGTGGATTTCAGCAGTGATGGATCTCTTATGACCACAATTGGAAACATTGATTGGCTGCATGATCATCCTGGTTTGTGAATAAAATTATTCAGTTTTTGTTTTAAATTTTAGAGATTCTCTTCTCTTTGTAACTCTTCTCAACCAGTTCATGTTAAATTGTTTCTCTTTACAGTGGAAAGAAACTGTTCATCATTTCACTACATGCCATGGCATTTGGTTGAATTTGTGTCTCTGAGAGCTGAAAATGATTGTGGCATAAAATTTATCAACGAGGATGGATTGGAGATTAAAAGCTGCAGAACAATGTCACCAGACTTGCCAAATTTCTGTGAAATCCAAGAAGATACTATTCCGGAACAGTTTGATGTTGCCAGTTCTAGGGCTATGTCTGGAGACTCTCAAACCAGCCCTTATCCGGAAGAAGTTTCTGTGATGCCAGAAAAATTGAATGCGAGTATGATGGAAAGTCATCTACAAACAAAAATGGAAGTAACTTTGGACTCAATGGGCACAACGTTAATGAATGATAAAAGGGCTCCTATGGCCCCATCTCCATTTAACTCCAGAAGCAGCTATGATGCAACATTTCATTCAAACTGTCTAACCGCCTCAAAGCCTTTAAGCAAAAAATCCAAGTCAAGTCCCTTGGGAAAAACAGAGCCTGTAATAGATGGAAATAAAAACATTTGTTCTCCTCTGTACTACCTGGAAACAGAGGAAAATATGAAATATTTAGAAATACCTCAGAATACAGACCAAAACAATTTTTTTGAAATTCAGGACAATAGGATCAACCTGAACATAATCCATAGCAGCAAAAATGTAAAGATTTCCAGTTCAGTGGATCGAGACAAGATAGTAATCCATGGTCACGAGGAGTCACAGAGATCAACGACTCTACTTTCTGAAGGAAGATCTGTAGACTCTAAACAAAAAACATGTAACTTACAGGTAGAATCGTCACATGTTAATAATCAAGAGGACATCCAGCTGAGAGAAACTCAACATCATATAGATGAAGTTCATCTGGAACTGGAAGGAGCTCAAACCAAAGAAAGGGAAACACAAGAGGACCACTTCTTCCATGAAAATGAACACCTAACAATGTGTCCTAAAGAACTTAATATCAAGCCTAAGAGGATGGAAGATCACAAAACTCATGGGTAAGTTCATGTACACCTATTACAGGATTGACCTGTCAAGATTCAACTAGATTGATATTTTAATGTCTATCTATCCACAATTTTGTAATCCAAATCTTTGACTGTTATGTTTGTTCCCCTTTGTCAGGCATTCTGAAGAAAATTATCTGTATAAACGATCTCGAATGACTATCTCACTTTTGCAAGGTTTATTCTCTCTTTGAAACAATATGGGCTATTTACAACACTCTGAACTTTTATTTGACACACTATAGTCTATATGTGATATATTGATGCCTCTGAATTTTGTATCTGAGATACAAGGTAGCATGCGGCAAGAAAGTTTAGCAATGAGGGGAATTCATGACTGGAATCAAATTGAAGGATTAATACTTGTATTATTCATTAGCAGAGACAAATAGCGAGAATATTAAATCACAAGGAAACAAGTCAGTGATGGATAATACAGCTTCCATGGAGTACCAAGGCATGCTCGAGAGCTATATTTTGCAACTTCAGTGCATGCATAAAGCATTACAACAAACAATGAACGAGGAACTCTGGAATAAAAGGAACGACATTGGGTGAACTTCAAGCTTCCTGCATTTCACTTTAAATATAATTTCTTATGATCCACCAAATATTAAGCAGTATATTTTCTGTTGAAATATAATTCATGGTGGTAATGGTGTCAAGGAGGTCAATCTTTTTGATGTATGTCATCAAAAACATTCTTGTAGTTCCATTATCGTTGTCAGTAGGATATTAGATTCCCTTATCTGGCTGCTTGGCATTTGAGATTCAAACATGTGTTAAATGTTTATTTGCTTCATCCACCCATTAGGCATATGAGCTATAAAGTTCTCATAATAAGCCTTCCTCAGAAAATAGAAACATGCTAAAAATGCACGTCTTACAAGAAACTTTTGTTTTGGTAAATGGTAGTATTTTATTAACAGGGACAAAAGCGTATAAGATAAGAACAAGTCACATGCAAGGAACCCATTCTGACAATTATGAATGACCACAAAATTTATCAAAACCCTTTGAAACATTAAACTGAGGCAAGCCCTAGCCTGCAAATCTCTTTAAATTTATGAATCTAAAGTTTAAATAATCAAAATAACTGTAGGATGAATTTTTATCCAGATGATATAAACTGAGTTACCTAACGGATATCCAACACAAAATACCAAAGAGAGCAGAATTTCTAATAGTGACAAGAGAAACTATTTTGCAAGACAAAAACTAACACGGGCAATCAGTAAAATTCCAAACCTCCTTTAGAGGTGAGGACGATAGCAAGCCTCACTTGTGATTCACTTATGTCAAAAACAATAGTTTGCTAGTTATAGATGACCGCTTCTGCCTTAAATTGAAAGCGGTTTTGGGTTTCGCCTAGTTTTCTTTCATTGCTGAAGAGCTTAGTTAAATCTTCAAACAAGTGTTTTATCCATGTTTGATATTTAGCTGGAATATTTATTGCAACTAAGAGGAGTGGAATGAGGCTCGGGAGCATTTGTTCTTTCAAATACCAACTTCAAAAATGATTTTGAGAGTATTACCAGATATATGTTTTTTCTTTCTTATTAAATCATCGAGTCCACCAATAGACTTTTTGTCCCCTGCCCTTCCAATTACTAATTTTAAATTTCTGTTAACATTACCCCATAATGGGTAGATGAATATTTTTCGAACATGCCCTTAAACTTAGTAATTTCTGTAGTTATGGGGCATTGGATTTATTTGCTGGATCAACAGTAACACCTGAGTCCCTTTCCACTACTAGTTCATTAATTTGTAGGTCACATGCTGATTTTAGGACCTACAGTAATGCCTCTCTCCACCACAAAATTGGAAAATTTGTTGATAAACAGGATTTGTTTTTGAATTGGCTGATATTGATAATATCTGCTAAGTATTCCCCCTCTTCCAGCTTCCCTAAACTTTCCTTTAGAGGTTGCTTCAACATTTAATTATAACGAGCCTGCCGCAAAAGGTGTTGACTAGTGATTTTGCTTGTTGCTACACCCTTTATCAACTGCAAATAAACTGTCAGCATTTAATCTTTGACTTCCATGGTTTCTAAGATTGATGCTTGGATTTGGATCCACGCCCTTTCAAAATGTTTGGAGAATTTCTAGAACAGTCTTTGGTTGCTAGCCAGATTGCCTAGCAAATCATGGCAGGAAGAATACTGAATAGATTTTTTTCTTTTGAGAGGAGGTTTCTGCTTCGATGGAGGATTATGATCAAACCTGGAATAACCCAATGTTGATTTTGTTTAGTTATTGATTTGCTCTATAATTCCAAGGAAAAAGAGTAATGGAGTAGTAGGTGAAGGGCACTTCTACCAAGTTCTTAATATACGCATAGAAGGACCAGGAATACATCTTCCAATATTGTGGAGTAGTAGGTGAATGGCACTTCTACCAAGTTCTTACTTAACATACACATAGAAGGACCAGAGCACATCTTCCAATATTGTTGACTTAAATGTTATTGTTGATCGCATTACAAAGGAAATATTTTTTTGGCCATTGTCATATTCTAAACACTTCACTGAAATATGTGATGAGGATCATTTGACATCAGAATTTGGAATGCGGATCATTCTTCTATAGGGTATTCGCCATGTGTTCAACCTGCCTTACACCCCTCTTTCACTCCACAATTCTCATACTGCTAGACTTTGAGATATTCTCCTTATTGGTTTTACTGGCTTGTTTCTTTTCTTATGCTTTGCTCTCTTTATTTCTATATTCTGTCCCCTAGAATTTGACTGTCGCTCAACTGCCATACCACGAATCTTTTTAAATTTTTTTGGCAGCAATCTTCCTCAAAATTCAAAACAAAGAACCGGCAACTCGAGCTACTTCGTTTAGCAATATTATTGCCATGTACATGAGCCCTAAATAAGCTTTGTTCTAGTGAAGACTCTCTTAGTAGGCATGTCATCCAAATATATTCTTTTTAAAATCCTAAATCATGTGATTTTCTATGTTATCAAACATGATCACAATGCTTTTTAAGCTCTATAATGATGCTATTATTTATTGTAACCATAAAATTACGAACTAAGGCTTCTCATATAATGTCAAGCTTAAGAGTAATTGAGTTTTAAAAATTGTCACCATTCATTTTGTCCTTACTTGATTAAGTAATATGTGGTAAACTGAAATTACTAGATAAGGCATGTTTAATGATTTACCAATAAATACCAAGGTTATCAAGTATAATACATTGAGTTGATATCTTCCCTCCCTTTTTCATGGCTGAATGGTTTATAGCATGTTTAATGATTTACCAATAAATGCCAAGGTTCTCAAGTATAATACATTGAGTTGATATCTTCCCTCCCTTTTTCATGGCTGAATGGTTTATATCATCTCCTTTTTAGTTTGCTTGTCGGAGTATTTACTACTTTGATTGCATTTCAGTGGGGAGGAACATGTTTAAATCAAAAGGTGGTGAGGTATGTGTGTTACAACTTTGATCCTTTGTATGTTACCATATTATGGAATATTTCATACGTCATGGTATGTAGTCTATATCATTGTTGACTAAGTCATATGTTAAAGTTGAGATTTATTATTTCTATGTAGTTAGTGTCATTAACACTTCAAGTTACCCCAGCCTAATGGTAGCTATAGATAAGGGTTAGATAGTCATTTGGTAGGCATCAAGTTTTGTACTTTTACTTGAGGCGTTTGAGAGGTCACCCCCTCAAAGTGACTATGCTTTCATTCTACACTTTAGTGCTTTATATCATTTGTTTAAGAACAAGGATTTTTCTTTATTCTATCTCGTTGATATATAAATATATGTTTTGTTATCTCTCCTATATTTTGTTTTGAATATTTAATGAATCTACATTGTTTTGTTAGTGATATTGGAAGCATTTGCTACTATTGTTGTAATATCAATGTGTGTGCCATTATTGAACATGGTAAGGTAATTCCAAGTGGTATCGATGATCATTTAGGAAACAAATCTACAATGCAAGAACACAATTGAGGACGAAAATTTGGTGGATCAAGAAGCGAAGTTGATGAGATTCGGGTAAATTTCTGCCAATTTGTTTACTTGGTTTTTGTTGCATTATCACTTTTTTATGTTTGTTAGAAGTTGTAGGTATAACAACAATAAAATCTACTTCCAATTCAGGAATAATTTGTTAACCCCTACAATAATGTTGCCCACGAGTAGGAGAAATGAATTGTAAAGTAACCTCTTCTCTTCAAGATGACCATGTTGTTATAAGTCTCCATAACTCATTTTCATAACCTTGGGGTCCTAATAGGGTTAACAAGTATATCCACCATTAGAATTATCTTATTGTGACAATGACATTGTTATCTCCTTGGCAATTAGTTATGGAAAAACAATGTGAAGTAGGACGTAGACAACACACCCTAGGGAAAAGCCATCTTAAAGTAGTGGGTTGAATTACATATCGTAGGAGTTATTAAATTGATTGAGACATGTTGTCATTGAGGAGGTAAATTCACAAAGGGATACAACTCGTAAATTGAAAATGGATAGTCATAGCAATTGGTTAGAACTTAAAATGGAATAGAGTTGCAAATTAAGCAACTAGAAGAAATGAGAACCAACATGAACACACAAGGGGATCAACTAACAAATTTATCAAAGGTGGTTGGAAAACTCTTCAAAAAATTATTTAGAGTGGATCATCTTCTATTGATTCTCGGGATTGGCATAATTGAGGAAGCATTTAGACATAAAGTTGAGGTAAAAGAATATCATAACAATGAACAATCACTAGGAAAGAGTTTTTTTAATGCACCCAAAATGGACATGCAAATTTGATGGCAAGGATCCACTTAGCTTGGTTTATCATGTGGAGAAATTGTTCTTAATCCATCAAATTCCATATACCAAATGAGTACAATTGACATATCTATACACGGAGGGTGAACAATATGCTTAGTATAGCTATATGAAGGTGCACAAACCAACATGCATTTCAAGTTGGGTTAGCTTCTTGGATGGTGTAATCTCCCATTTTGAGGCAACTCAAAATGCCACCTTCCTCACCAACTAGCAAAGCTTAAACATACATGACTATTGAAGTACTTTGTTGCAAAATTTCACCTTCATGTAGGTGTGATGGATGGAATCCTAAGCGTGTGGTATGTTGATGGATGTTTTGATATAACATGAGTTTTGGAAGTGTCACTAACATGGTGTGGAGTATCCACGTGGTCATCGAGTTCGTAATGTAATGCATAGGGACTAAGTGTGAGTGCAAGGGTGTGTATGGTCTTGTTGGATGTCATGGGGCAATGCAAATGTGTGCAAGGTATACGGGGTATGAGGCTCTTATGAGAAGAGGACAACTTGATGCACCTACCTTGGATCATTTGCCCTTTCTTGAGTAGTGATGACCCTCATCACATCTTCAATTAGATGCAAAATTGAATATGAAGTCATGTGGAAGATTGTACAATTACCTTGATCAATGCACAATCTTACGTTAACTACTATGAGGAATTGATGTGTGCCTAGGCGGGTGAGCGTTGATGTGGCTTCAATAATCATATCCTTTAGCGATGTCTCCAAATGTTCAACATCAAATTCTAATGATGGTGAGTAGTCGGCTCAAACAAAAGTGAGAAGTATGGCTTAAGGAGTTCTCAATAGAATATTGTATTTAGAGCCAAGTATTATGGTAGATCAAGGACAAATGCGATCTCTCTAGTTCTACACAACTAATGTGTAAGGACCATAGTGCAAAGGTTTGATCTTCATGAGGACCCTTGAAGTGTTCATTTTGAAGATGTAAACATACCTTATCACCCACCTTGAATTTATGTGGTGTACAATGTGCATCACGGTGCTCTTATTATATCTATTGTTGGTGTGAGAGAATTTGTAGAATATGTTAGTGGACTTGTTGGATGTGTTATTGAAACTTTCGTGATTTATCTCCTTTTCATGTGTACGCGACTCCATGTCGAATGACATGTAATAGAAACACGCATAGGTGTTATTGATTGAAATAACAAGATGTCTTACATGGAATAAGCCCATAAAACTATGAAGAGTTATGTTGTAGACATGCCAAATGTAAAGCAAGTTATCATCCCAGGGTGCACAAAAGTGTATTGAAGTACATGCATGACAACCGGACAAGTGCACTATTGATTTTTTGTTTGTCCATTTGTATGGAGATGAAATACTATAGATTGGTCCTCTTTTGTATCCAACATTTCCTATAAGGCATGCCAAAAATGATTCTTAAACAATGGGCGATGATAAGACACAATGGATGAAGATAGCTTAAAGTGGACCCAAACATGATTGGAAAATGAAGGCATATTGTTTTTTTGCATCGATGCTCTTTTTCCAAGTAACTATAATATACTTATACATAAACCCATACAATACAATGCACATGTCATTGTGGTGTTTCATCATAGGTAAATGAGTCATAAACTCCATGTCGATAGATTCTTTTGAATGGAACCAAAAACTCTATGTATACACGTATTTTTTCAATTTCTAATGATTTCTCTTTGCGAGTTATTGGCATATTAATCCACCCCGAGTGGATGATTTAAGTGGTGCATCGAAAAGGGTTGTGGTCAATTTTGTAGCACCTTGGGGGAGATCATTGTGGCACTTACTATTCTAATTCCACCATACCACCATTTTATGCCTATTCCAAGTGTCTTCCATTAGTCTTCATTCCTTTACTCTTTCTTTAATTTTCAATGGCTTGTTTGCAACCAACGTCATTGATCTAGAAGATGACATCTTACAAACTCCTTGTTAGGATGATTTCATTAGCTCGATCGACCGCATCAACTAATTGAGAACCTAGACTTTATGCTATACCCCCATTATAAGTGTCATTATTGTCATATTTCAATATGCATCATTGAATAACATTCTCTTCCTTCGCTCACAAATATTACTTTTAGCGGGTTGTGGGGTTTAGTGGAGTGTACACTTGGAGATCGTTATTAGAGCGTTAGGTTACTAGGAGTATTCATAATAACAGTTCATCTAGCAAGGTCTACCAAAGTCTTTAGAGTCCCCAACTTTGGTCTACTAAGGATTCTTCCTATCTTTCTTGAGATTCACTTACAAGAATCTTTCACAAGGTGCTACAAACAGAGGGGAACTAATGCATTGAAAGTGTCCACTCATATATAGGTATCACTAACCCTAAACTGTTTTTTAAAATGTTAGTTTAATTGGTTATTTTGATATATCATTTATTAGACTAGAATAATGTAACATATCCTTATCTCCTATATTATGATTTGTTTCATAGAGCATGCTTACCGCCAAATTACATTACACTTATTAGATTATAATTAACTCTTGCTTATTACCCTTAATACTCTAAGTAGGCACTTTGAGTGTTGACACCCCCTTTTAGATCCACATACAACTAATGTACTCATGCCCCTTTGGCTATATCTTGTTTGTGTGTTGGCTCTAGTTGGGTCATCTACTTATATCCTAAAATTAGAGAGAGGATCATTTTATTGATCGCCTTGGCTTACATACACTTTGGTGAACGTAATGGGAACATAATTACCGCAACGCGTTGATTGGGTCATCTTCAAATGTTCTCTTTATTATTCATCGCATCATCTTCACCATCATTACATTCTAGTAAACCCATTGTGAATCTTATTCCACCATTAATTGATTCATATTTGTGTACACCTAATTTTTCACTCGTATTGACTTTTGCTCTTTGTAAGCACTATCGATGCATTGGCTTCCCTAAAGCGATGTCCTTAAGGATATTATCGGGATGGGGGTAGCTAGAAACAATAACATTGGGCTACTTGATAAGGATACTTGTGAGAGGGCCTCTGTGTGCAATTAATGTTATGACACCTTTTATACCCTTAGAAACATGCTTTACTGTCTCCCGACAACATCATCTTACTACCCTCTTACGGTCACCTCCATATACTTACAACACACTTATAGCTTTGTCATATCACCTCTTAGTGGCTCTGGAGTCTTCCTCCATCCTCTGAGATTTCCTTATAGGACCCCATAATGGAAAATTAACTCGAGCTCACATCATCAACTATGGTCGATATTATTTGGCTTTGATTTTTGATAGTTGACTACGCCAACCATAGTTGATTCCCTTCGCTAAAGAAAATTGTAATGTTTAATCATGACCCCTATATATACATGGCATTTGAGTGCTCTTTACATCACATCATCATTGACCATTTGGTATGTTTCCACATGCAAATATGCTCTTAAGGTCTTAAAGGTCTTGAAGTTAGTTTTGTTTATCTTTTGGAGTCTACACTTGGAGCATTGGGTACTTAGGATTCCCAAGCATAGGAGTTGCATTTTCCATGATTTGCTTAGTCTTTGGAGTTTTCAACAAGTGGCTTTTCTTGGTCTTCTTCTTTTTGTTTTTGATCTCGCACATCAAATTTCTCATAAGGCATTTCTAACCCAGGGTATTTTATGCATTGATGGTGTCTTCATAAAAGTATTTCTAACCTCTCATTTCCTTTATGTTATTTCAGATTTGATTGATTGTTTGATTGGTCATGCATAGGTTAGAGTAGAGTAACATATTCTTAATCTATTACATTATTGTCTATTAGTTCTTACCTTATAATATATCCTTTGGACTTTTTAATCTATCAATCCTTAAAGTTCATATTTACAACCATAAAATAAGTATCTCTATGTTGATATAATCAATCTATAACTTGGGACCTAGTTAGATATAACTCCCTATCCTAGATCTAGGCTTTTGAACAATATATATTTCATAGTGTGAACTATTGCCTTTTTAAATCCACATTGTTAACAACCTACAACCCTCTTATGCACATATTTAGAATAGCCCCTTTATTATCCTAGTCTATATCACCTAGAAGATAAAAGTGATATTCACTTAGGCCATTCTTTACTTACATACACTCTAGTAAACCCGACATGAATCTTACTCTCTTCTAGTTGTTTCTTCTTCACTTTTATATGTTATTATCTCTTATTTTGTTCTTCCTAAATCTTTCATAATCTTTCCTAAACTCTTCCAAGATGAACCATCTCTTTAACTACCAAAATAATCGACGCGATTCCAAGACCGACAGATTGGGATTATTTTCCTAAGCCAACCCTTTCTACTTTGATTGCAACATATGGCGACACCAATGCTAGAAAGATAGGCCATATGGAAAATAATATAAAGAATACTAGATCTACTCTTATCAATCCACAACATAAAGAATTTGAGCAAGAGGATTATGCCATAAATCACATATATGTTGATTACACTCTCGAAATGCAAGAATTCATCCTAAGTTACCCTAATTTGGAAAGACATCCTTCAAGGCTATCTAAGCATGCATGGATGAATATAACTCCATTTGGGACAACTCTTCAACCATTTGGGCAATCCAAAGCATGTCTTGCCCTGCCTATACATCTAATACCACTTCTTCTCATAGGAAAAGTGCTACTATTAGTGCACCTTCCCAAAATTCTCCTATTAATGATCCAACTAAACTCATTCTCGCAAATTTTCAACCAAAGGAGTCAACAACAAGCTACTACTAATAACCAATTTCTTCAAATGCAAGCAAACTTTTCCCACATGAATAATATACCTCAAGTTATTTAGTGGGATGTGCCTAACCAATGTCCACCCCCACCTCCTCTTATAACTTCCAATGGAATTCTAATTTCACAATCTCCCATAACCAACAAGGTGCTCCAATCTATTCAAAGGGAACCTTTGGCCTCATATATAGTCACTATGGATATTGCGGTATCACCCCATCTCCCACTTATAATGGATAAACCAACCTAATCTTCACATTAAGACCTTTAACAATGTGTATAAGGATTGGATCAAAGATAATGCTAAGACCAAGGCGGGTGATTCTCTAGATTGACATGAAACTTTTCTAGCGAACTCCATTGTTGGGTTTGAGGGATTAGTTAATCCACTACTCAAAGAATTCCATTCTCAATATCTTCTCGAGAACAATTTGAACATATTTGTTGGTTGTAAACGATGTGAGAATGAAACGCCTAATCCCTCACTAAGCAATAAAAAACACTTTGTAAAAAAACCAATCACACCTTTATCGACGATACTCTTTGCCAAATCTTCCTTAACATTCTAGAACCTCACCTTGATACAAGGTCGGGTCTTTTCTCCTAACACTTTGGAGGATGCTATCAAACAAGCTAAGAGAAAAGACTATCTTATCTACATGTTTCGAAACTTCAAACAATACAATAATGACCTCAATCTTAGGTTCTAACAAGACCTTAGAATTGTAATGCAATGGATGACAATGTTATAGTTGCTCTTAATCTTAGCAATGCATTCCAAAGGACTATCCATAATGTTGATTTAGCCTCTCCTATATCCAACAAATGTAATTTTCCTTATCCCTCTTCTTCCTCCCATATGCAACCTCTCTCTATGGAAGAGTTGAGTAACATATCCCTAAACCTTATCAAACACATGTGGATACCCTTGCCCCACTCCCCTATGGTACAACGAGAATCTTTTTGCTAGTGGCATGCCAACTGGAGTCATTCACACGAGAATTGCAAAGCTCTTTGTGCTTTTGCCTACATTTTCTTGCTTGGTGCCAATTTGATCATGAAGGTATGGTTTTCAAGAGATTTGATGAAGCCATTGTCGCTCGTGACGATGCTCAACAATGTGATTGTCAAAATGTTGTCAATCAAGCCAATGAACACCTTAAATTCTATACGATCACTTGCATAATCACTTCAATGTCAAGATAACTTTTCAACATAGAAATGAGAAACAAACCTCTTCTTTTGCTAATACTATAGAAACCAATTTTAACCATGATGTGGATCCCACCGAGAATGTATTCAACATGAATGACATGAGACATGTGACTACTAATATTAATACCACAATTCCTACTCTTTTCACCAAACCTACATGATTGTATAGACCTATCCTATAGGTTAGACTTTTCAAAAATCATCTTAAAAAAATAAAAATATGAAAAATGTATCGAAATCAACACCATCAACCATCTTGAACAAATAAGGTCAATGCCATTCATTGATAAATTTATCGTCCCTAACAACATCGGTCACTATGCACCCCTTACACGTGCAGTGTCGTACAATTAGAGAAAAAAATTAAAATCCTCACCTAAGCTCTCAATATCTTAAGATCATATATAGATTGATATTTTTCAAGTTCAACCCAATATTTCGTAGAGACTATCTTGAAGGAACGAGATCCAATCAAGAAACTATCAAACCTTCTAAATCCAAATCCCTTTCTTTGAATTAATCTAAACTACTCCTAAAAATCACAATCAATATACCACTACCCTCTTTGATATAAATATTCCCTAACCACTACCTTTGGGGAAAAAGCTCCTCTTGTATGGTTCAAATGAGAGTATAATTCAGCAATGTGAAAACCTTGCAATCCGAATGATCTCACTAGGAGCAATCCAGAATGATCTCATTAGGATCAATCTCTATTTATTCACTTGCTTATTAGCTCTATGATCTCAAACGAGCTACTCTTTTGAGTAGATGATCCTCCTCTCCTCATCTTTGTTAAGATTGGTGACATGCAAGTCAAACAAGCACTTGTAGATGAGGGTTCGTGCACATGTTATTTCTTTGGAATTCATCAAATCCTTGGGCTCTATAATTGATAACCTTAAATCTACTCGTAGCATGTATCAATAGTACAACCAAAGGAAAATGCTTCACATGGATTGCATTTGTCTACCTATTATCATGTCTTCTCACACCACTAAAGTGAAAGTTGTGATCTTCAACTCCTCTTTTATATCACATTCTTTTTGGACCATGGACACATAGAATGCATGCAATGACCTTATTTTCTTGTTAATGCATCAAGTTTCCCTATCTAGGTTATGTTTGAGATTCAAGGTGACACAAACTCATGGAACTTCAAATACTTTCAACAACGCGATATCTATGGGATCCCCTTTCTTAAGGAACTACCTTGTGTCCCATTTTCAAAGTATGGGAACATTAACTACCTGTTGACTCCTCCTTCGAGGATAAAGTGGACACCCCAAATGTGTTAAGAATATCCCATCTAACCTCCTTGACTTTGGTTGTGATGAATCTAATGAGATCAACCTTCGAGATCAATACTTTTAACCTTGCCGATTCTATCATTTCTTAGTTTCCCCTTCTTTACAACCTCATTCTCACAAAAAGAAATCAATTCCATTCTTGCAACTATATCTTCTTCTTTGTTTCTTACCAAGGAGTTGTTTACTTCATCACTTAGTGTAACGATCATCAAAACCAAACATCGATATCACCACCCCAAGTATGATGACGACTATTTGTTTGATGACCCATTCTTGTTTGGCTACGCCCAAGCTAAGAATGTGGATGTCCTTCGATACTTGCATTCATTACAATCTTGTTTCGACACGTGCAAATCCTTATCTTCTCAAGAAATCCCAACAAGCATCCTTTAACTATACTATCAACATGGTTGTAATCAATTCTCCTCCTTCCTCTCACACTATTTTGACGAAGACGTTAGGTTACATGTAGAGGATTTAGAGGAACATGATTAAAAAGAACTATTGCAAGACCCTATTACCACTATACCTTGACTAGCTCGCCTTTATTGTGATCCTCCTCGCGACATGGTGCCTAAGACACAACATACATTGACCCCTCCAATTAGCCCTATTATCCCAAACCCTCCCTTTCCTTCCTCTACACCTACATATGCATCTCCTATCATTACAACTACATATTTATTAAATGAGTAAGTGTCTTACTTGTACATGGCATGAAGCATTGGGGCATGATGTAAAGGATTGTTTAACTTATCAACAACCCATGAAGAAATTGGAAGTTGAAGTTCATGAGGGAAAAAGTAGCTACCATCTCGTCCTACTTCCTATCCTTGAATTGTTTTTTCATGTTGTTAGTTCTCATTCATCCATTAAATGTTGTGTACTTCAACAACAACAATGGTTACCCTCTCCTCCACGTTGAGACATAAGTTTGGCTACCCTTATATTACTCTCTCTCGGTCCTTACTTTTATGGACTCGCTCATTTACACACACATCCTTTAAACCGGTTGAGATACCACAACCTCACTTTTATTCTCCTTAGGTGGAGATCCTCCTTTCATTACTACCTTCTTACCATTTATGTTATGGGAATGCATAAAAAATATTATCTCATATTTCCATGAGAGTGGATGATCTATGGTGGTTATGTGTCATGAGATCCATCAAAATGTCTCGTGTGTCCTCGAAGAGATTGAGGACACTTGATTCACACACGTTATGATATCTAGTGATAGGTTCACAAGGTTATCAATGATGTTTCTCGCAAATCGCCTTGCATGCCCTCTCTAACCCCTTTTTCTTGTCCACGTGCTACCTTTTACTTTCTTGCATTTAATTTTCCTACATTTACTACTTGCTTTCCTCATTTATAATCCCCAGTTTAGAACATGTTAGTTAAATTAATGTTTTAGCTACCCCTTACATCCGTAGTTTAGAAAAAGTTGATTACTTCAATGTTTTGCTCCCGTTAAAATCCATAGTTTAGTACAGTAGATCAATATGATGTTCTTACTTATAGCACAATTCGATCAGTTCACATATGTTAGCTACCCCTTTTACATCCTTGTTCTATGATTTATAGACTCTTTACAACATCATTTGGGTTTACCTTTACCATTTTTATCTTACTTGATTTTTTGGTATGTTGTTTATCCATGATTTACAGACTCCTTACGACATCCTTTGGATTTACTTTTACCATTTGCATCTTACTTGATCTTTTAGTATGTTGTTTATCTATGATTTGATTTGTTGTGACATCTTTAAATTTACTTTTAATATTTGCACGTTTCTTGATCTTTTAATATTGTTTATCCATGTATGATCTTAGATATTCATGCTTTACATGCTCATTGTGATATCCTTTGGGTTTATTTATGTGATTTCTTCCTTGATCTTTTGGTATGTTATTTATCCATCTTATGATCTTCTCATTTAAGTTAGATGTAATCTCCTTTATGCTTGTGTTGACGCATCATAGATTTACACTTACAAATCTTTCCATCTTTAGCGATCTACAATTCCTACACTACTCGCTTGTGTCTTTCACCTTCATCCTATATGAAACACCTTTTATATCTCTTTATGATTAGCTAGAAAATTTACGCGTCATTATATCAACCTTGTATCCTTGCATTTTCACTTATCTTACTCTAACTTGAGGCATGGTTAAGTCATAGATGATATCATACTCTTTTCTTAGGGTAGGTCTAGAGGTATCTAAGCCTCATGGTGTCTAATTTCTTCTTTGCAGTGATTAGTTGTAATCCCTCTTGTGTTACTAATATTTCATACCTACTAGATCCACCTTCCAAATCCGTATGGAGGAGGAATAATTAAAAAGCCAAAAAAACAACTCAAAGCCATATTATCAAAGAAAAAAACAAGCAAAATGCAATTATTACAAGCACAAAAAGTCGATCACTAAAACAAACACATGATACAATCACATTTGACACATTTTCTATCATAGTTGAAAGTGCGAGCTCCATAATTGACCTCATTACGAGAGATTGATGCCCTTTAGAGTGTGGTAGGTTTTTCTAACTAAGGTAGAAGTCACATATCTATCATTCAACATCCTTTCCTTTTCAAAGCAAGTACCTTATCCTTGTATTATTAAGCTTATAGATCCTTAAGTGAGGTCCTAAGGACTAGGGAAAATGTCATGGGAAGGTATGATAAATTAATTTACTACCATATTCTCTCATGGTGACTTAATATATATATTTGCATTTCACTATGGCTTGATTTGTACTAGCTTACTCAAGTTCTTTCTCACTTGGATGATAATTTGTTTAATCATGCTCTTTTAACTAAAGAGTCTCATCTCCACTAAGGATAATGTATCATTTTTTTGGTGACTTGCATTTCCCTCTTTCATGTTGACTTATGTTTCTCCCCTTGATGGATATTGTGAGCAGTTGACCATGAGTTATACTCCTTGATATTCTATTATCTTACTACACATTATTGTCTATGCTACGACTTTGAAAACCTTGCTATAGATTTGTGAGTATGATTGTAAGGTATTTGGGCCTTTTTCACAAATATTTATCCTTTTACATCCTCTCCATTTTTCATCCTAATCATGGCATTATATGGTAGTGTATAATCTCTCGAAAAATCCAACACAAGAATTGATCGTGATCTTATTCATTTGAATGCTTCCCTTTTATCATGTCTTATGTATTTATTTGTCTATTGCTCAGATTACATTAGGTATTTACCATCATCACTTTTAATCACATCTTATGTTTTCTTGTCCCATGTTTTAGATTTCATTTGGTATTTATAACAACCTTACTTGCACATCTTTAAGTTTATTTGATTATTGTCATAGATTTTATCAAGTGTCTTACAATCTTTGTCATGCTTCGTAATTTAGTTGATTTTTCTCTTAGGTTTTATTAGGTGTATTACAATCATTTATTGGAGCTTTTGATTTTTTAAATTTCTTTCTTAGATTTTATTAGATATAATCTCTACCTACCTATTAACGCATGTTTTGATTTACATATTTGTTTATCTTTATCATTATATGTCCATTTTTATAATTTATTTAATTTTTTCCTTTTCATTTTATTAGCAAAATATATCATCACATTTGTGCAAATATTGAAATAAAAGCATACGTAAAACATAAATGAATCTACATCTATACATCCAACAACATTCAATCATATGAGAATATACATAATGAATCCAAAGGGTGTCATATATATATATATATATATATATATGAGGATAGGATCCTCTACCCATATAATGTACATTCATTAAGCCATATATATCATCTCGGGGTGGCCATCTATATCCATATATATATAGAGGGCGAAGGAGATATATGGGGAGGACATTTCGTTGCTTGGCTCGGTACGCAGATATCGGTATTATATCTCTATCTCGTTTATGGCCAGAACACATGTCTTCATGGCCCCGTGCCGCCTATTATTTGCAATATGTTTTGCTTACTGAAATCCTATCCATATATGGCATTCATTTATGCTCATCTAGGCGTTTCGGTCTCTCGGGAGGCTCCCCTTCTTTATATAGGGATATGGTCTAGGGCCTGGGGGTTACGCTCGGAGACCTATCGATATATGCGGCGGACGAGGAGGGCCCCTATCTATATATAGATGGATGACTAAGGCATGTTACATATATTATGTTGATTTAGACTAGTACTTAACCCATATCCCCATCGACTATATAGAGTAGGCCGCCCATATATATAGAATACCCCTATCTATATATGGTCCCATTTCTCGATCAATCACTTCACTTCATTGATTGAAGAACCTACCTACAAATGGCCAATCAAAATAAGCTAGCACGATATCCGATCGAATCAATATCCAATCCTCCCCATCCCATTCATATCAAATCAAATCAAATCAATAGGGGTCGGCCCAGAGATAGGGGGAGAACAATCAATTTAGAGGGGTTCTATGGGCCCCCCTATCTCCCGGCTCTCTATGGCCCCATATATAGATAAGATACCACCGAGGAGAAATTTCCTTGGATATATGGGCCCATTAGGTCCCCTTCTTTGCTGTCCACATATAGATAAGGCAAGATAGGATGAGATATAAGATCCATATAGAGGGGGAGGGGAAGGAGGGCTTACCCCCTTTACCCCTTCGCTGGGGGCGCCAAGAATTTAGTAGTTACGTGGGTAGCACAACAACAAAATCTATTATGTGTTGTTGGAAGTTCGAATCTTTCAAGATCTATCTCAAGAAGGTTTCCTCTAGTAGAGAGCAGAGTAGAGAAGAAACGCCCACCCCGACTCCCGTTGGAGCTCCTCTATATAATATAGACATGGGACTGATCTGCGCCCTTTATAAATATATATGGCTCTTTAGAATAAGTCTATCGGGTCCCATCGAGGAGAGGGAGGGACTCACGCCAACAAAATCGTTCATATGCATGGGAGATGTATATCCATCTATAAATAGATAGATGACGATCCCCATCTCCCATATATATATATATATATATATATATATAACATGATATATATATATATAACATGAAGGTGGGGATCTCAAGACTCCCCCAAATACATATATCCATTGTTTTCTAAAAATAAGGTATATTATATGTCATATACAATTCTTAATTTCTCATTCACCTCCTTTTCGCCTTGGAGGAGGAGATTCCACACTATGAGTGGCGGAGTTTGATTATGTGCTTAAATAGAGTAGGCTACGGATAATGTTCTAGACCTAGCTCCACATGCCTCACCCTCTACTCGAGAAACTTGAATGTGAAATCTGGTTAGGATATCTACATCTCATTATTATCTTTAAGTAGTTTTATGAGTATCATCTATTCTGTCATCTTGCTCTACGCTTAATTCTCTCTAGGTATCCACTAACATGCATAATAAGGTCCCCATATCACCTTGGTTTGCAACTATAAGGGTTGTCTCTTGACCCTTTAACTCCCACAATGCCTCTCTAACAAGACTTAAGGCTTGTACATGCTCTCTCTACTAATGGCACCAATGGATATGACATCAATGTTATGTGTCTCCCGAAAAGAAATATACCTAGGTCTTGTGATGTGATCCTTCTATCAATTCTTTCCAATCGACCTTTGGATCTTTTACAAAAATCAAGCATTAACAACATGAGAACATATACAATATACTATTTATTAATCCTATTTCTTAGCATACATCTCTACTCTAGGGAAAAAAACTTAACACAATCTTAACACCTAATCATACCTTGATGTCTTGGATGGTCCTATATGGACGACCCATCATCTCACTTTCCTAACATGACATCACCATCATAGTTGTATTGTAGCCTTATAATCGCTAAGTGTTGGCATCTATCCTTTTTGATGAATAAAAATGGTGCCTACCTTTGTGCATGAGGTGTTATTTTTGTATATCCGTCCATAATGTCTCGGATGATGAACTCCATAGGTATGGGATATCCACCACCCGGTTTCCACAATTTCTCGGCCTTGATGCTTTAGTGTCTAGTTATCCCAAGTTTTTCTTGAACTAGGCCATCTTGCTCATGACCACTCTTTATCTCTTGTATTTGTGCCCCTCTCACCTACCTTATATCTAATCTCCTTTGTGTCATACGACCACGACCTTGAGGGCTACCGAACCCACCTCTATGGTCTTAAAGATGGGACCACGAGCTTCAATCTGTATGCCTCTCTCTCTTGGCTCTGTAGCATTTTGTGGATGATATGGTGGAATCTATCACACTACCATGAGTTGGCGCAATCCAAACTCCTATGGAAATTTAGCAAATGAGTGTTGCTCCACTAATTACAAGTAATTTTCTATCACCTCTTTGATGCTAATGCAACTACTATAGTTGGCCAAGACAAGCACCTATCCACAATGCCCATGTATGGTCTCTTATGTTCACATCTATGTACACTACATGTAGTCTCACATATCATAACTCGGTCTTTGATTGTCGACATCTTCACATCATAGAAGTTTAAGTGCATCTATTGTTATTGATAATGTAGTCTCAGGTGGGGTCGATACATTAGAAATATTTTCATAATTCCATGTAGACAATATAATCAACTACCCAATTCTACTAGCTTACTCCTCAATCTCATCCTATACAAATCATGTTCTAGCTACATTTGTACATCTTGCCCAAGCTATACACAATGCCCTCCTCTATATCTCGCTCGACATGTCACTATAACAAAAAGTAGGATACCTCCATCTAACTTATGGCACAAATTATTTGATGACACCATACATTTAATTGCTTTTAGATATTCAAACAACTGAGTTGTACTATTTTTGTAAATGGACTATCAATGATTGTGGATTGTATGCGAATTCACCGTTATAACCCCATATGCTAGATCCATCTTCTTTGCATCCGTCTTGCGAATATTGCAAAATTTACGTTACTAATTAATAGATAATGTCGGTATAATACATACATCCTCCGATGAAAAAATAGTTCCTATCATGTCCCCATCAACCCTCCATCTAAAGGTGTTAGATTCGATTTCATGGTGACTAATGAACATCTATAACAAGTCTACATCAAATGGAATGCATCACCTATGCTTAATAACTCTAAAACCTAAGGCCTCTAAATGTGACATGTCCTAGTTAGATATAGATTTCAAAAAAATTGAACCATATGGATCTAAATTGTCCACCATATTTTGACACAAATTTCTAGCTTGCAAAACAAACAAACAACATTCACCCATCGGTCTCAATCATAGAAATTTTTGATAAATTAAGCAATGTAAATTTAATTGAAAACCCCCACTCATATGGCATCATGCATGCAACATAACTACACCATCCTTGTGTTTTTTTTTTTTTTGACAAAATCAATTGCATTATCCATGCTATACAAAATGGAATCGATCATATTTTCATCCTTTACATGCATGACATCATCCATATTACAAAACTTCATCAACCCTCTTTTAATTTTTTTGACCTAACATTGCTATGGCATTTTGTGGAAGATCATGTGAATTTTTTTCATTCAAAATTTAAAATCCTAACTTAATGACCTAATGCAAAATGATATTGAACCCACCTAGAGTTTGTCGACACCTACCCTTGACATCTCTTGGGGTGAATTTCATTGCTCAAATTTACCTTAGGATGTATTTTGCATTTTTCATTTATCTACGCTTAACCAATCCAAAGAAAAAACCTACACGTGGGTTCTCCCCAATGCACCCTCCTCGGCCTACACATAGCGAGCCACTTAGTAAAAAAGGTGCAAAACATTAACGATCATGGATTTCTAAATATAACCCCTTATTGTTAGTATTGATCATTTTATACTCTCTTTATTGGTGCCTCTTTTTACACTACTACCCTTATTTATATTGATATACCAATGAAAAACATGTAAACAAAATTTATCCCACGTATGATTGCACATGTTATGTACACCTTACCAAGGTGATCTCCCAATGGACCTCTACCTCGTCAATCTACATTGCCTCCTTGCATTATGGTCATCATCTTTGATTTCATTTAACTAGGACAATCCAAATATCTCAAATCTTAATATCTATAAGTGCAAAGTGACAAATGAGTAGGATGACTTATTATTTATAGGTTTTTAACCTAATTTTTTAAACATTCGCTCACAACATCTAGATTTTTAAAAAACTGTGATATCTTTGCAACTATAACTCTTATTTACATTATGAAAGAAGCATTATGTCCATATTCTCAAAACACATCCAATGGTATATTGCACATTTAAAAAATCAACAATCACCTATTTTTAGGCTCATAGCCCTTACCTACCCGGTTCATGTTTACGTTTTCTATCATAATTTCCCCTATTTTCCCTATCTTTAGGCTCGCAAGAATGGATATCTCCTGAAACACATATTTTATCCCCTTTATATCATTTTTCATTATCTACATTCATCTTACTACCTACTTAATACTCACCCATCTACCTACTTATCTAACATTAAATTTTCATCATTCCATGTGCTCTCCCTTATCTTAGGGATTATTTCTTATTTATCTTATCTATCTACTTGTGTTTCTTTTTAGTTTTGTCTTACTTGGATTATCATAGTTGCTCTTTCTACATTTCTATGATTCACTAGGTGGACACACTTACTACAAGGTAAAATATGCTTTTTTGAGTTCATGCTTTTATCACTTTTTCTGCTCATTCACTTTAGTCCGATTGATCTTGATGTTACATTTTATTTCCCAAGACTATCTCATGTAAAATTTTTATAAAACTTGATGATCTTCAATTAGAGCAGATGTATACACCTAATTTTGCAATCTTACTTTTATCTTCACAAGCATTGTTGGCCCATTGGCTTACCCGGAGGGATGTCCTCGGGGACATTGTCGAGTGAGGGTGACTAGAAATGGTTAGATTGGGATGGTTTAAAATTGTACTAATGAGAGGGATTTGATGTGAATACCATGTTATGACACCTTAAATACCTTTTATATCCTTACAATTATCATTATAGTATCCCTATAACATCACCTTACTACCCTCTTACGGTTGCCTCTATTTATACTTAAAACACACTCATGTCTTTGTCATATATCATTTTACTAGCTCCGAGTTCTCCTCCATCCTATGAGACTTCATTTTAGGACTCTATGACGGAACATTACCTCAATGGTCAATGTTGTTTGGATTTGGTTTACGAGAGATGTTTCATTAACCATAATTAATGTTAATGGCTAAATAAAATTGTAATTTTTAATCATGATCTATATATATGTGTGACATTCAAGTTTTACTTGAACACATTATCATAAACCATTAATTTTTTTGCTCACAAATTTTTAGTAGAGGTCCCTTTAATCACTCATCATGCCACAAGTCAGTAGTCTAGGAGAAACTTAGACTGCTCCATTTACTACTCTTTAAACAATGTGAAATTGATAATACAAAACTTTAACATACATTGGTGCATTATCTTCATAACATAAACACTTAAGGAAAGATACAAAAAGATACCGAGAGGTGAAATAATAGACTAGAATATATATTATTGAATCAAGAACTTAGACCTATATTTAGAGTGGAATTATGATAAGAAATTTATCTGTGCACTTACATGGTTTTATATAATTTAAGGCGGCTGTTGGCTTACCAATCCCTTCTTCTTCTATTTATTTTCAAAAGAGGCTCTTCGCATTCTCTACTTATGCTTAGAGAGCATTAAATATCCTTTATTTTTCATGTCTAAAACATGCACATACATTAGGTATTGTGCAATATACAACAATATCCAATATCTATTCAAGTCAAAATTTTAATACCTACACACTTCAAAAAAAAAAAAACTTAGACTTCAAGAATTGTCTTGTCCCGAGTCAAAAGATGATTTGAGAATTTGGAAGGTGTTCTACTTTATTGTTCTATCCTTTGCATGATGTTGATTGCGTTGCACACTAAGATAGTCTGCTCATATTCAACAAAAATGATGTTGTTTACTTGGTTTTCATCCTCTATGCCCACTTAATCGCTCCCATGAGTTTCCAATTAAGTAGTTTTTCCAATAGAATGCCCTTTCAGGTTTTCAATAACCGGAGACTCCCTCATAAATTTCCCTTCCATGTTTTCAATCTATGTGGGCCTTCTTAGAAATATTTATTCAAAATTTTCAAAATTAATACTTCAAAATTCTATCGACCACAAAATCATATTCTACCCGAGCCTATTTTTGTTGCTCAAGCCGCTTAATTGAGGTTGGTTGGACTGTGCTATTGGAGTGGAGGATGGAGGTGGAAGTTCTTATGATGCGTTAATATTTTGGATCATAATGTGAGGGATGGTATATCTTGGGATGTTTTTCATTGTTTTTTTAGTTGGTAGGAATATTTCAAGGACTTCTTTGAATATTCTAATCGGCAAGATTTGCATTTACTCTACCGATGTATTGTTGTAACTATACCAATGCTTGTAAAGCTTCAAAAGAGCATGTGATTTTTTATTTTATAAAATTAGATCTTGAAGAGATATAAAATTTTGTATATCTTAAATCAAGCTCTCTAGATTATCTCTCATGTGTTGTGCTTGCACCATAACAAAATAATTGTGCAACATGTTGCGATTCCATTCTCGAAGTCTATCATTGACATCATACTTGAGCCTACAAGGATTCTTGTAGTTTCTTATCGACCTCGTAGTCATCCATCTCCATTATCATATGTGCTTGCATTATTTTTCCAAGGTTTGTGCCATCCTAGTTTTCACTCATTGTAGTCTGTAAATCGTGTGTTCCAATCCAAGACCTCAAATGTGATATATTTGGCATGTGCTTTAGCTTGGTGGAGCAGTTGATATATTCAAACAATATAAAATTATGTATTCTACTTCCTTATCAAATTGAGTGATTTGAGCCTTCACCTTTATCACCTTTCCTGCTCTTGCCGATTGCAACAAGCTTAACAACCAAAGTGGTCCTTTGTATTTTTCACTCATAACTTGATCACCGATAGCTTTCGTAAAAGTATTGGACAATTATCTTCAACTTGTGATTTAAGGTTGCATAATGTCAACTCAAGTGTTATTTTTGTTTGGCCAATTAGATTACAAACACACTAATGCTTCAACTGCAAGCATGTGAACTCCTCAATATGCATTTGTAGGAGAAAAATTATCAATATCTACCTCCACCGTGTTAACCATGTCTTGTGAGGTCATCATTTGCACATTCATTTGAGAAATATGAGGAACTAATATACACACATGAGAGGAGGGAAAAATGAGCTTACATTTATTTATTTGTTCCATTGATTGCATTACCCACCAAAACGCTTGTGTATCTCTTGCGAAATATTTTTTTGTGGTACTCGGCTTCGAGATTGAGCTTCCTATCTTCACGGTGTTATCTTTTGGTTTTTTCTCACTCCGTACGGTAGTCATTTGCAATTAAGGGGTGTCATAGGTCACGAGAATATCTTAATGTGCAATTCCTTTCTCTTTGATCTAACTTAATCTTTATTAGTGTGACTACTTGTTCCTTCACAATTAAAGCTTGTTCTTCTCGCTTATGTTATTGCTTTAGTAGTGAATTTTGATTCTTCAACATTTTTGTTATGCTTATATCTTTCTTATGTCCCCTTATTTGATTTTTTTCTTGTGTCTTTCTCATCTCTTTTACCTCTTTCTTCTTGTCTTCACATTTCTTGCTATTTTCCTGTTCTTCCTTCTTTTGTTGTTTTTGTGTTGGTTTTCTTCTTGGAGTTTCTAAGTTGCAAATTGTGCAATTGTTTTATTTTGAAGTTACACCTCTTATTCCTTTTGTTTTTCTCCTCTTCATCTTTGTTTTCATTTATCTCCCGTTAACTTTCTTATCAACTTCTTATTGTTCCGCTTTGCACTACATTCACTTCCTTCTCCTTCGTAATGCATTCATCCTCTTCTACCTTCTTGAGATCTTCCTTGAGGCTTATTATTTTTTAGAATTTTTTATTCTACCTCTTTGTGCACATTCTCCTTTTTAGTTTTTCCTCCTTTAGTTGATCTTTTCTTATGTAGATTGTGTGGCTTGTGGTACTTGCATTGGAGATGTTACACATTGGGCATTGCAAAATATTTTTCTACTTTATGTGGCTCCAAATTTGTTTCTTTTCACTTATTGTCTTTTGGAGGACACTATTTCAATTGTGGATATGGGGGAGGAAGATGCTTGGTTTTTGTTTATTGTAACACAAATTTTCTCACCGTTGTTTTTTAGATAAGGTAATAATAGTTGGTTTTGAAAGGACCCAAAAAAACCTATACACAAAACATAGCAGAGGGCACAAAGGCCAACAAAAAGGAACCAAAAGCACAAGGTCAAACAAGCTTGACCAACAATGCCCACATAATAGGACAAACCACATCGAGTCTAAATATTAAAAAAAAACAATATTTTTAATGAACCTAAATACTTAGACCTCTAATGTAGTCTCTTTTCATCATGTGCTTTAACAACAAACCCCAAACATGTCGACATATCATCTAGATTGGGTCTGTGAATCTCACCCGGCGCACAGGTGCGCCTAGTTCCTCCTTTATGTGAGATTTGTGAGAATGATCGCCATTGGTAAGGGAGATCTTACATAAACATGGAATGAACATAGCCATTCTGGGAATTGGGATAAAGAACTAGTCCTAGTCTAATGCATCAGAGCATGGTATAGCATGATCAACTAAATGAAAGTAGAATCAAACCATGAATAATATCAAGAAAACCCGTAACATGCACATGAACATAAGGGAAATGTACAGATCAAGATCCATCACATGAGTGCTTCAAACTCTTCATTATATTCATTAATCAAATACAATAGCCAAGATTACATCAAGAAGGGTTCCATCTCTGGGAACATTCATAGTAGTAGGGATTTTATACATTACAGAGCCTACCATTACACATTACACAATACCTCTATTTTTCTTGCTCTCCCCCTGCATACATCTACACACATCCTCCTTTATCTCCCTCTTCCCCATGGATAACCATCCATCTGAAGAATAATAAAGAATTTCCTCTTAACCGCTCATTATTACCTGTGAAATCCTGAAGGAATCCTCTCATGATTTCTCTACCACTACCCAGAAAATGCCGATGTCGTCATGCATTTCCCTCAATTGAGTGCCTTTAGCATGCATTTTCCAGCTAATCCTTAATAACCTCGACTCCTTATCCTTTCATGATAACCGTATTGATGCCTTGGAATATCCTTTCCTTGAGCCACAAGTCTCCATAACTTATCCACATCTATATCTGGTCTCTTTTCCATTCGCTCCTTATGCGTGTCTTTTCCTATTGTCAAAAACTCACTAAGACTGAATCCATCTTGCTTGGGCGCGATACTTTGTGCCTCTCCAAGAAGTACTTCTTCACGTGCCTTCGTACTCTTCTTCCGTTCACCACAATGCTTTGTGCATTAGGTACTTAATTATTTTAGGGGTCCAACATCACCCCACACTAAACTAGTTGCCGCCTACGACAATCCTTCGCACTTATTGAAAAAAACTTGTCGACCAAAATCCTATAAGGCAAGAATATCTGCCGCAAAGAATAAAGAAAAGTGGTTGGGAAAGAATTTGAATAAATAATTGAAGGATGGAAGAATATTTCATGCGACCAATTTGAGGAGTTCGGGGAACTCCGCATCTATCTTATCCTTCAACTTTTCCAAGGCCCTCACCATGATAGGGCCTTTCCCGACACTTCTCTATGATGTCGGGTGCCTTTTACGGGAGGATCTCTCCCATCTTCCCCTTTAGTGCATTGATAGCCACTCCCAACTCCTCGTAGATACCTTCGAACTCATCCATTTGTTCATGTCTCAAAGTTTGATGATTACAAGTCCTTCTTCTTGGGCTTTGTCTTGATTTTCTCCTTCTCTTCTGGCCATGGTGTTAACGCCCAACTATGCACGCTCTTCCTTGTTGGTAGGGATGGTTTCTATAAAACCTTAAGGATCAGTGTCCTCCTCCATCAACCGCGTGTTGATAATTGGATTGAATTTTATACAGTTGTTGAAGCCCCTATCTACTAGTATATTTGCTTCCTTGAGTTGAGAGAGTAAGTCTTCCAACTTAGTGATCTCGGGATTCAATGAAGACATTGTTCTCTCTTTTTCCTTTGTGAGATCTCGCATCTATGGGGACCGTGCCATCCGTGATGTTAATGAGTAACATCCTCAAGAGGTCTTCGAGGTACTCCATTTAATCCTCATAATCGCCTCTTGTCCTTGCTTACCAATTCTGGACATTGTCCCAGAATGCTCTTTACTAGGGCGCCAACTTGGTCATATGCTTTATTGGTTCGCACTTGTTCGCCCTTCGATCCTTGGGGCAATGCGTCTACTTCCTTTTCCTTATCTTTCATTGTCGTGACCAAGGTCTAAACACTGGCTCCTATGTCCAAGCTACACCGAATCACCTCCACGGATATATTCTATAATGCATTGCATGCTTGCTCATCTATTAGGTGGTTAGGATCCACCACCTTATATGTATCTCCTCCTTTCTTCTTCAAATGAATGGTCTCAATCACATGATTTTTGACCTCAAACTCAGGTTCCTTAGAGTGGTAGTGCATGTTCCAGCTGAGCATCTTCCTAGTCTTAGGAACACCCTCGTCTTGGTCCATCAAATCCCATCCATGTAACTTTTCTAGGTGGGAGGGTGGCTTGGAACCTTGCACACAACACCTTTGTGGGGTCATCCACAAAGTCCATATGTGGGGACACTAGGGTCCACTTCTTCCTCGTTTCCTTGTGCTTGGTCCTTTGTTTCTTTGATCCTGGGGTAAATCCTTTATCCTCCTTTATAGTGAAGGAGTCCCCTTTATCTCCTCCTCTTGGGTTGGCTATCTGTGTTGGGGAGGCCTCACATGCTGGAATTTTCTTTGGTTCTGCAGAGTTCTCCTTCCCTTTCTCACGTGCCTCACCCTCAACCCTAGCTCCAGCTTCGACTTTCTGCTCCTCAAGTTCTGCCTCTAACTCCGCCTTGAAGGTGAAGTTGTCCTCTTATCCTTCCTCCGAGCCTGTAGCAGAGCTCAATGCATCTTGTGTTTTCCACTTCTTTTCTTCAGGATCCTCCTCTTCCTTCCCTTCCTCGTTCCCTAACAATGAGGCCTCAACGCTACCTTGCAAAGTGCTGGTGCCCTTGCTCCCATTTTGGCACATGTAGTACTTCCTTTTCCTGGAAGTATCTAACTTTCCCTCATCCTGTTCCTCTTATGATTCCTCTTCTTCCTGCACTACTTTCATGGGTGGGATTGGTGTCTCCCATGGCTTTGGAAAGGGAGATTCTATAACCTCCACCTCAATCCCCCTTGTGTTTTGGGGCACAGCTGCATGAACACCCGATGGACATACCCCTTGATGGTAATGCTGACTTGAGGGTGTAAGTCCAGAAAATATGGCTCCAAAACTTCGACGTAAGTAGGTCAAGTGCCAAATTTGTATGTTGTGTGCAATGTGTGGACATCAACATCTACTTTTTCCGCATCAAAACCAACCTCAAGCACATCCTTTATCCAGATAATGGCACACTTTAAATATCGGGGTAAAAATGTGAAGGGGAGTTTGCACCATGGCCCCATCTCTCCCTTAGCCATTATAAATTTTGCTAGACAAAAATTTTGTGTAACGAAAAACTTTACCTAGTCCCCAAAAATTTTGGTAACTCGTGGGGATGTGCCACTCGTTCTCAAAAGCTTCACGCAATCACTCAAACCACATGTTCATCTAAGCCTTGTAAGTGCTTGAGATGGTCCCATCGCAGGTGAACCTTGTGAATTGGACTACAAGGGATGCGTGTGCGGGTGGGTGAACCCAAATGTTCCCAATTGGTCCGTTTAGGACACCAATCTCCCATAACATAATCAACAATAGGATGGAGCCCCATGTGATCTTTTCTCCTACCTCGTTCTACACTCGTGCTTCCTCAACAATGCCCTTCGCGATGAACTCTGCAAAGTTATAATGTGCCCACTTGGACACTCTGTAGGCCACGTATAAGAACCTCCTGTTAATGTTTGTCCATCTCTATGCACCTAATTTTCAGCTAATGAGCTAGGAGGTGACTCTCAATGCTAGGTCTAGGAGATCTACAATTACCTGTGCCCTACCTCCCTTCTCATAGTTTAATTTCTTCGTCAGCTCCTCAATCTTGGTAGTGGCACATAAATCAAGTGCCATGTCCTCGCCGGTGTTTTTCAGGCCTGTAACTGTCCTAATCAAGTGGCTTGTTATCCTCATCCTTTGCCCCACAAAATAAAATAATTCCTCGTGCACTGTGATATTAACCACCTGAATAATGGGGTGAGTTTTGAAAAGGAAGGAAGCTCCCACAACTGTAAGAATTTGGTCTTCTACAATCCCTATTGTACTGAGTCATCAACCCTAGGGTTTCCAAGCTCATCTACTGTCAGTGTCCAAACCAAGTCTTCCCCCATCGACTTCTCATTGTCACTTGTCTTGTGGTTATACTTGTTGATTTTGCATTTGTATAGCTTCGAGCTCCACTTTTCTGCCTTGATAACTCCATGAGGGTACTGCATTTCTAAGTAAATTTCCACGGGATCCTCCTTTTCCACCACTGGTCTCTTTATACGGGCCTTCTTCGGTGCCATCTTCCTCCTCCTTTCCTTTATGCCCTAGGTGCTCTTAATGTCTCCTGTGACTTCCTGAACTCAATGACTTTCTCGCTTCTCTCTCATGCAACTCCTTCCTTCCATGTTGTCTCCTTTTTCCTCTTGTTTGCACCACAAGATTACTCCACAACTTTGCACAATCACACTAGTTCATGAAATTTTCTTTGCTATCCTTCGCAAAAACCTTCATCGCACTTCAAGCTCGTTAGCACACAAATAAATTCTCTAAGGAAAAGTAGTCGAAATGACTACCCTTACCCTTCTATTTATACTTTTCCAACACCTTAAAGTTCTTCTGACCACGTGTCTCAACATATCTTTTTAATAGAGTACTTTATTTTACTCAACTTAACTTTCGTGACTTCCCTTCGCGCGTCATAGTTATAACCTTCTAGTGCTCCAACACTACTTCATTACCACAGACCTCCTTCACGTGCATCACCGTGCCAAGTACATAACCTTTGTGTTGGCTAATAAGTAATTTCCCATGGTGTTGCCTACCTTATACTACACAATATTTCTCCTCTTTGTGGTCTTCAAACTTCTCTCAACACACCTTTATAACCACCCAAATCCAAACACCTTAATCCACCGTACCACCCATTCTTCTGTCTTTAGAATGAGTTTCTAAACAACTCCTTATCGAAGGATTTTTAAAACATATCTAAGAATATCTTTCAATCCACCCCACAAAAAAATGTATGCGCGGTCCTCTGCACATAGAACCACTTCTAATGCAATTAGCTACTGGCGCACCAACACGCAACACAAAAATGAAAAATGATGAAAAGGAAACAACTGAAAGGGGAAAGCATTAAGGGAAACCTAATCTAATTGGAAATATTGCCTTATTTTAGACACAAAAGCCTTATTTATAGTAGGGCTTCAACCTACTCCCATTGAAATATCCTGAAACCTTGTCCCATCCAACACTTGCAACTGACACGCGCCTAAATCAAGGATGTAAGACACAATGTACGACCCTAACCAATGGACTTTGAGCTTCCTGGATGGCACAAAAACTTAGAATCATACAATAGAACCATTTTCCCAACCTCAAATTGTCTATTCTTAATGTGATGATCATGCCATGCTTTTTGTCTTGCTTTCTTAGTCTTCTAACTCCATCTAGAAAGTGATCACCTTTCATCCAACTACATTAACTTATCCATGTGCTCTTGTAATGCTTTTCATCAACCAATCCTCCTACGCACGCAATACGTAGAGAGGGTAGCATAAATTCTACCGGTAAAATGGCTTCCACGCCAAACACTAATTGAAATGGTGTGGATTTGTTCAATCTCTTGCAGGTTATTCTATACGCCCATAACACAACTGAGAATTTGTCATCCCAATCCTGTCTCCCAACATCACAAATCTTGGTCAACATGTGACTTAGTATCTTGTTGAATGCCTCGGATGTTCCATTAGCCTCGAGGGTAATAAGATGTAGTCTTCGATGAGCCACCATGAATTCTGCCAAAAAGATCCTACTTGTCTCATTTAAGAAATGTGTACCCCTGTCACTAGTCAAAATCAAAGGGCACCCATACCTACTGATTATGTTTTTCCACAGGAATCTTGTTGTTGTGGCCGAAGTGTAATCCCTTGTAGGTGTTACCTCCACCCACCATGTTAAGTAATTATTACATGTAATTATATACCATGAACGAGTCCTGTTGGCGGCACGAAACACACCACCCCTAGGACTCTGCAACACGATGGGTTGAGAATCTCAGTGCGTTTGCACAACATGGAGCTTTTCCCAAGTGTGGGACCTTGCGAAATCGGAAAAGCTCTCCAGATGAAGGCCGGCTCCTATTCCTCTATTCAGATGCACGAATAAACGCAGAGGATTTACCAAAAACCTAATCTAACTTGCCAAGGAGACAGGGTAGAGAATGCATAAAAATAAAACCTAAACTACGGAGGTGATGCACCGAGGAATGAAGAACATATGTTTTGCCAATAAACACAAACCATAGAAATGCAATGCAATATCATGCACGGATAAACATATTCGCAGTGAAAGATCAGGAGGATGCAAAATGAAACACATAGAGGGTTGAGAAACATCCACAGTCATGCATTTATTTGCTCCGAAGGTTTGATACAATACACTGTAAAAATGCCAATAGGCAAAGGTTGCATTACAGTTTCAAATGGGAGGTTTGAGCTCCACAACTCCACCTGCCAAAGAGAAGAAGGAGGGGCCAAAACAAGAATGTCCAACCATTAGAAAAGCCCCTCCTACATATTTATATGAGGAAAAAATGAGGGAGAAGAGAATGATTCGAATTCTGCCCCAACCACCTCCAAGACTGCACCTAACTCCTCATCATGGCGGTAGGTGAGATCCCCAACAACTCAAAATATGGCGAACTGTATTTTTGCATTTTTAAGAACTTTTTCCCACCCAATTAAAGATATCCAGTCGTAGTTGGGTAGAGGACGCCGAGAGCTTTCCGAAAAGTCCAACCTTGTGTGAATCCGAGCTCCCTGTGAAAAGTTATGGCGATCTGAATATTTCCCGCGTCGGGGCTTCTTCCTGTCGGGTTCGGGGTTCTTCTCTGCATTTGCATCGGGCTTGGAGGATGGCTCGACATGCTGCTTGATGTTTGCATTTTCCCGAAACCCGCTTCCGCCGTGATTTCTGACCTTTCCTTTGTGTCGGGGCGGAAGATGAACTTGCATGTGCATCGGGTTTGGAGGGGTGCTCGACATGCTTCCTTTTCATGTTTTCCCGACGTGCTTCCCCGACACCGAGACCCGATTTCTTTTGCGTTGGGTTTTGGAGACCCCCCGACATGTTTTCTTTTGCGTGTTTCTCTTGCCTTGTCTTTCGCCTCCGAGACCCGATTTCCCTTTGTGTCGGGTTTTCTAACCTCGACATGTTTCTCGCGCCATGTTTCTCCGCCTCTCGAAACCTGATTTCCTTTCTTTGTGCCTATATTTACCCTGGGGTAAATATATACGTCAATTTGGCGACTCACGGGGTACTCGCTCGCTAAGTAGAAGATCAATGGCCTTTTAGCAATCCATCGGGCATGGAGTCATAAGGCAATAACTCGAAAAACCGACTCCGATACCGCAACTCCTTCTCCGAGAGCACGCCAATTATAGAAAACCAACCCAAGAGCAACAAAACCTGTGCCAAAGCACTTAGGGAAACCGAAACCTAACTACAACAATACAATGTGCATCCGCACTTAGAGGAATTGAAATCTAGGCTAATATTTACAAGGGTAGAACTTTTCTCTTTTCAGTAGCAATGTTTAAGATAGATTCCGTTGACCGGAATCGAAAGTTCTTCTCCGTCCAATGTAGACAATTGGAAGGCATTGCTATTTTTACATCCCGTGATCATGTAGGGGCCATTCCAAATGGCATCAAACTTGGAATGCCTTCCTTGTTTTGCCGATCTGCATCCCATTTCGTAACTAGGTCCCCTTCTGGAAGGTCCTTGCTCTTGCTTTCTTATCAAACCATCTTTTTACTAAGGCTTGATCTTTCTCAATTGTTTGAACTGCATGTTCTCTAATTTCTGCCAATTCCATCAACTCTGCATACCTAGCCTCCATTGGTTCGAACTCAGCCAACTCCAACTGCTTCATGAACTCCAATGCAGTGGTTCTAATGATATAGGCAATCACGCCTCTTTTCCATAGACCAACTTGTAAGAGGAATTACTCGTAGACCTCTTTGGTGTTATTCTCACACCCATAATGCTGATTTTAGCTTGGTATGCCATGTTCTTTGATTTTCATCTAGAGTCCTCCTCGATGATTCTTAGCAAATTTTTGTTCATGGACTCTACCTATCCATTACCCCATGTGGTAATAATTGGAAGAGGTGCTCAATTAGATTCCATTCTTGACACCCATTTTTTAATCTTGGAACCTATGAATGCCAATGCATTGTTTGATATGATAGTGGTGCGCACACCGAACTCCGGTCACTATTCCTTCATAAAAGTCTAGTATGTTAGACTCATTTGCTTCTTTGAGCACTCTTTGCGCCGGTCCACTTGGTGAAATAGTTTGTTGCTTTGTGAGAATCCACTTGTGGCCTTGGCTTGAGTTTGGGTTGATGACCCCGATGAAGTCCAATCCCCATTGCAGAAATGGTTGGTCAACTAAGATTGGGTGCAATGGAAGTGCTGCTAGTTTTTCTTTGCTTGCGAAGAGTGCACATTTCTTGCACTTTCTTATCCATGTATAACAGATCCACGAACACCGTGGGCAATAATATCCTGCCTTCATTATCTTGAGAGCTGTTACTCGTGGGGCGAAATGTCCTCCGTAATCTCCATCGTGAAAATCTCGTAACACCCTCTCAATTTGACCTGTCCCAATGCACCTCAATAGAACTCCATTGATGTCCTTCTTAAACAAAACACCATCAACAAGCACATATGGAATGGCTTGTAATCTGAAGTATCTCCTCTTTTCTTTGCTCATTTCTGGGGGGCATAGTCCTGTCTGTAGGAAGTGTATCATATTCTGAGTCCAACAAGGAGTAGGCACATCATCATTTTCCTGTTCTTGACCATCCTGTAGTACCAAGGTAGTCTCTTTTTCATCACCTGCTTCAACTTGTTGACTCAAGGCTAGTTGTTCACATAGTCCCTTCCCACGTACTAGTTTTGTGACCTTGATCTCGATGTCATATTCCATGACACGAGTGATCCATCCCGCACCTTTCTCATTCAGTCCTTGTTTAGAAGGAAGTCCTCGACTCCCGCATAAGAGACCAATAATTGGATCTTATTATTTGAGACTCAGTGCTTGAATTTCTTTAAGCTCCTGACACGCCAGGACATGCTTTTCAATGAAAGAGTACCTAGTTTCATATTCCTCCAAGCCTTGATCAAGAAAGCAACTGGTTGTTCTAATCCTCCTTTGTTTTGTTGTGCCAGATTGCGTAAATTGTGTCTCCACCACCAAGGCATATAACACGAAGTCCTTGAGAAGTCTGGATTGACGAGAGTTGGGGCTTGGGATATAGCCTCTTTTATTGCCTCAAAACTTGCCTTGCCTTTAGATGTCCACTTAAATGCCATGCTCTTCTTTAACATCAGTGTTATTGGCTTTACGAGAGCGAAAAAATTTGGAACAAATCTGCGGACAAAATTGATCCTTCCTAAGAAGCTTTGAAGAGCCTTCTTGTGACTTGGCAATGGCAATGCTTGAATTGCTTCAACTCTTTCTGGGTCAATCGTCAACCCTTCCTTTGAAACAATATGGCCTAGAATTTTTCCCTCGTGAGCCAAGAATATGCATTTTTTGGGATTCAATGATACCCCAAATCTTCTACATCTCTGAAATACTTGCCTCAAATGAAAGAGGTGATCCACTGCATTTTTTGAGAATACAGTGATGTCATCAAGGTATATCAAAACTATTTTATTGATCAACCCCTTGAATGCCATATCCATTGCCCTTTGGAAGGTGGCTCCAGCATTTGATAGCCCAAATGGCATCTTCTTGTAGGCATAGGTCCCCCATTTGGTGGTGAAAGCCGTCTTGAATTGGTCATCTTCTTTCACCATCACCTGATTATACCCTGAGTAGCCATCTAGAGAGAGAATCTCTCTCGAACTGATACTACTTGCAATATTTGTTCCATTGAAGGAAGTGGGTAATGATCTTTGAGAGATGCTCTGTTGAGGTCTCGTAAATCTACACACAACCTGATTTCTCCGCTCTTCTTCCCGACTGAACCAAGTTTGCAACCCACTTGAAGTGCTTAATTGGAAATATAATGCTTGCCTCTATTAGCTTGTTAAGCTCTTTCTTCATCGAGGCTCAATGTGAGGGTTGACTGGTCTCTGCTTCTGCCTGATGGGCTTAGCATCTGGATCTAATTCTATGGTATGTTGTGCCAAATTTGGATCGAATCCTCTTAAGTCTTCATAGCTCCAAGCGAAGACATCTGGAAATTCTTGCAAAGCATGTCAAATCTGATTTCTCCTGCTCAGTGGCCACTTTACCAATTTGAAGTATTTTGCCTTCCCCAACCCAGGAATTGGCCCTGAATCTTCTCTCTTGACCTGTATGTTAGCCTTTTCCTTACGAAACTGGTCATTAGGGTTGAAGATAGACTCCAATGTTACTAAACCCTTAGGAAGCTTGTTTGTCCGTAGCTGCACTACTTGATCCCCATACTGCTGCTCTAATCTGTCCTGATTCCTAGCTGAGAATTCAGCCTCTTCTTGTAAGAAATTGACGATCTGTTGATTGTTCTCAAACACCTACCAGCTTGTGTTGTTATCTAGAACTGCTCACCTCACAATCACATGGATATGTGGTTGTGTTTTTTCCCCTTCTCGATGTTGTCAAACCACATCAAACGTTGCTCTCAATGCTGCGAGCCTATCTGGCAGCTTCATTTTTCTTCCTGGGTATGGACATAATGTTGAAAGCTTCGAAGTCCTCAATGAGGCCCCATACCCTGTTCTTGTAGCTCTTTAGCAAGTCGTTCTTTGTAGCATGTTGTCCCCTAACTTGGTTGACGATTAGCTCGCTATCTCCAAACACCTGCAAGTTCTTTATGCCCCTTTTCTTGGCCCAATGAATTCCATGAATTAATGCCTCGTATTCAGCATGTTGTTTGAACAAGAAAACTGGAATCGAAAAGATGAATAATACTTTATGTCTTGTGGTGAAATCAACACTGCACCACCTCCAAAGACCTTGTCTCGCTTCTCGAACCATCGAAGAATAATTTCCAAAATTTACTTTCATCTCTTTGTTCAAATTTGAATGATGTCGGGAATGTGTGAATTTTCTTCGTGTATACAATACACGCCAATTCGATTCTTCAATTTCCTCAGTATGGGTCAAATTCATTACTCTTGTTTGCCCATTCATCCAAAGTTAAATGAGGAATTCCCTCGACCTTAGTACCTGCTTCTAGATCACTTGAACACTCCTCTTGATCAAAAGTTGAGCAATTTACATTGATAGGACTGTACATATAGGCTCAATATGGAAATTGGCAATTGATTCTGACCTGATTGTTGCTTTGGCCCCATACCTTGTCCTGAAAATCATGTGCGACCAATCTGTAGATAAATATCCACCATTTTCGCAGTGAAGTCTCTTGATAAACACAACGCAAAGAGTGGCGGAAGGTCAATCACGACACATCTTGCAAAATCAGTAACATTAGGACATGAATGTAGTGTTAGGCTTAACCCTTGATGATCCCAACGCTCCTACCGCTGCCGTCCATCTAGTGTATTTACTCCTTTCAAGATCGGTTCATACTTCAAACCTGGTTGATCCGCTATTTGCTTTGGCATCACCAACTACTTGCCTCCGAGTCTATCATGCATTGTGTACCAAGTGGTTTCCAACAATCAATGAAACATAGAATGGTGGAGGCTTCAAATTTTTCCTTGTCTGCCCCCATCATGTCAGCACCGCATTGGTGAGAACTTTCTCATGTCCCCTGGTTTGATACATTTGTGGGCGGTACAATTAGCCATTTCAGCTTGCAATAAATCTCGTTGCCCCGGGATCGCAAGTGATTCCCACATGGAAATGTTCACATGTGTCTTCTTCATTTGATCGATGATGTTGAAAGGGGATGAATTATCCTTTTGCTGTCCCTTACTTGGCGCAACCTTTTCTGGAGCTTGAACAGGTGCATGTGTTGCTACAATAGGTACTTTAAGTTGATTTTGCACATTTGGAGCTGCGTTTGGTCTACTGACCCCTTGTTGTGTAAGAGTGGGTTGAGAAACAACTGGATTAGACGGTTGTCCCTCTTCTATGTTTCTTTTCTTTGACCGTGTGTTGGTAGCCACGCCTTGAAAAGGTTGTTGGTTAACTCCACAGAAGTCTTCCGTTTGCCAATTGGCCAATGTGGTTTCGCGAGGTCCTTCTTGTTGCGTTTCTTGCTACTGGTTCCCTTCTTGGCTTAGTTCTTGAGGCACACCAATGGTTTGCACCATCAAGGCCGATTTATTGCGCCATTGAAGCATCTTTGCCGATCGATTGTGAGGTAGATTGCAAGGGTAACACCAGTTGTACTCTTGTGCCATGTTATTTTGTGTTGGAACGAAGGCTCTTGAGGATGTCATTGCATTTGGATCATATGGTCAAATGGCTTGGCAAACTTGAGGTTGTCCTTGGTTTTGGTTTTGATTTGTAGCTTTGCCGGTGGTCTATTTTGTTGGTATGGGGCCTAGCTTGCATCGTGCTTCGAGGCGATACGGTCTAGCACTTTGAGCTTGCTTTGTCTTTTGATAGTCAGCTCATTTCCAAGGTTCTCTCACTAGATTGCTTCATGACCTCTTGCAATTCCTTTGAAGTATTTGAAGATGTGGATGCCTCATTATTGCTTTGATTTCTAGGAGTTGGAATGGGATTCAACTCTGGTGCTTGACTGGTTGTAGGATTTCCCATATCCGGATAGAGAGGCATTGGTGGCCTTGGTGCAAGCTTCACGCTTGGATCAAATAGTTCTCTCTGCTTCCGATCGCCAGTGTCATAGGCCCCTGGCAGCGTTGTTCCTCCCATTGATTGGATCATCATGGCTATGTCTGAATTTATAGCCTTTAAGAAATAAAGGAATGCTCCTTCGGTAGTTGGTCTAACAGCTATTGGAATCCTGTCCCATGTCCGTTGGAATCTGAAGTTGAAATTTGTCATTTGTTCGTTAGGAGCCCTTTTAATTGTTGTCACTGCTTCCAATAAAGACAAATTATCTCGCCCTCTCCCCAAACTGGTTGCAAAGAGCTGAGCAAAGTTGGTTCCAATTCGTAATGGACCCTGTTGTAAGGCTCCTAAACCATTGTAAGGCCTTGCCTTTGAAATATGAAGCCAACAACTTGATCGCAACATCCATTTCATTTATTTCGTGGATCGCATATGCATTAGCAATATCCTGGATGTGATCAATAGGAGTAGTATGATTTTCTCCCCGTGAAATAGGGGATATTCTTTAAGACCGCAATCGGAATTTGATTATGAGCATTTAGGGCAAGTGGACTACTGCCCGTGAAATTGACAAAGGGATTCGGTGGTAGATGTGCCATTATGATTGGCCTAAGAACCCTGGTTGATGCGAGAAAAGGCCTACCAGGTGGAGGTGTAGACAAAGTCCTGTTAGGTGGAGATGGTGATCTTTGTGGTCTTCTTCCTCTCCTTCCTCTGCCTGGTGAAAGTTGCAAGTGGAAAAATATCCCTTCTTCTCAAGTATTAGACCTGGTTCGAATTCTTCTCATGTGCCTGGGCAACTTGTGCTGCTACACCACTGAACTCTATCCCTTCGGAGTCGCCAGATGTGTTAGAGAACAAGCCTCTAAAAGGCTGAATTTTGCCAAGTTACACACCAAACTTGACAGTATTGAAAATATAATTAAAATTTGAAGGACCCAGAGGAGACAAACTTCAATTCGAATTCAGCCCTTCACAGTGCAAACATGATCCTCAAAAGTACAGGTGGAACTCAGTCATGCGATGCAACTCACAAAACCCGAATTGCCATGTGTTGGAACTTGGAACATGTCCGACATCCCTCAAAACCTGAAATCACTGCTGCCATGAGAATAGGACCATGAAATGCATCCCCAAAACCTGAAATCACCATTGTCGAATAGGACCATGCAATGCATCCCCCAAAACCCGAATTGTTGCTTTGATGTTTTCGGACCCTGAAAACCCGAAATTCAAAAAAACCCGAAATTTTGGAAATCAAAATATAAAAAAACTAAAGATACCCTTTTGAAGATTACCTCGATCTACCAACCGTTGAAATTTTGACTGCTTTTGAGCAAGATAAACCCTTGAAAAATGATTTCGGAGTTCAAGCTAGAGGTGCAAAATCAAATTTGTAAAAACTACAATTTTTAGTGCAAATTTCATGAAAACTCCTCAAATTTTGATGGAATGACCTCTTGGTCCCACCGGCATGCCAAAACTATTGGCGATGAAACGCAGCACCCACGGGACTCGCAACACGATGGGTTGAGAATCTCAAGTGCGTTTGCACAACATGGAGCTTTTCCCAAGTGTGGGACTTGCGAAATCGGAAAAGCTCTCCGGTGAAGGCCGGCTCGTATTCCTCTGCTCGGATGCACGAATAAATGCGAGGATTTACCAAAAACCTAATCTAACTTGCGAGGAGACAGGGGTGGAGAATGCATAAAAATAAAACCTAAACTACGGAGGTGATGCACCGAGGAATGAAGAACATATGTTTTGCCAATAAACACAAACCATAGAAATGCAATGCAATATCATGCACGGATAAACATATTCGCAGTGAAAGATTAGGAGGATGCAAAATGAAACACATAGAGGGTTGAGAAACATCCACAGTCATGCATTTATTTGCTCCAAAGGTTTGATACAATACACTGTAAAAATGCCAATAGGCAAAGGTTGCATTACAGTTTCAAATGGGAGGTTTGAGCTCCACAACTCCACCTGCCAAAGAGAAGAAGGGAGGGGCCAAAACAAGAATGTCCAACCATTAGAAAAAGCCCCTCCTACATATTTATATGAGGAAAAATGAGGGAGAAAAGAACGATTCGAATTCTATCCCAACCACCTCCAAGACTGCACCTAACTCCTCATCATGGCGGTAGGTGAGATCCCCAACAACTCAAAATATGGCGAACTGTATTTTTGCATTTTTAAGAACTTGTTCCCACCCAATTAAAGATATCCAATCGTAGTTGGGTAGAGGACACCGAGAGCTTTCCTAAAAGTCCAACTTTGTGTGAATTCGAGCTCCTTGTGAAAAGTTATGGCGATCTGAATATTTCCCGTGTCAGGGGCTTCTGCCTGTCGGGTTCGGGGTTCTTCTCTGCATTTGCATCGGGCTTGGAGGATGGCTCGACATGCTGCTTGATGTTTACGTTTTCCCGAAACCCGCTTCCACCGTGATTTCTGAGCTTTCCTTTGTGTCGGGGCGGAAGATGAACTTGCATGCGCATCGGGTTCGGAGGGGTGCTCGACATGCTTCCTTTTCATGTTTTCCCGACGTGCTTCCCCGACGCCGAGACCCGATTTCTTTTGCGTCGGGTTTTGGAGACCCCCGACATGTTTTCTTTTGCGTGTTTCTCTGCCTTGTCTTTCCACCTCCGAGACCCGATTTCCCTTTGCGTCGGGTTTTCCAACCCTTGCGACATGTTTCTGCGCCATGTTTCTCCGCCTCCGAAACCCGATTTCCCTTTGCTGTGCCTATATTTACCCGGGGGTAAATATATACAACAAGTCCTTAGTGTGGTAGGTGAAATAGGGCCTACAAAGTAAATCTCCCACTTCTCAAACGACTCAGTGCTAGCTATCAGCCTTAATGCCATTTCATCTCTTTTCCCTGGTTTACCAAGGCATTGGCAATGGTCACAGCCTTGCAATACTCGATACAATCTTGGTAAACCATTTCCCACCAAAATCCTACTAGAAGGATCTTGCGTGCGGTTATATGCCCTTCATAGTGTCCTCCTGCAATTCCACCATGTGCTTCCTCCATGATTACAACACACTCATGCTTTAAGACACACCAACGTAAAACCTCATCGCAACCTAGTTTGTATAAGTCTCCACTAATTAACATGTAGGGCACACCACCTATAACTAATTGGTTCCTTTCCAAAGTGTTCATTCCCTCTGGCGCCACACCCATTTTGAGAAACACAACAATATATTCCAAGTTAGAGGCACGCGTTGCAATCTAAACAGATTGTGCATCTACATTGTATCCTCAATGCTTTGTGCATCCTCCCCTCGATCGATCCTTGATAAATGGTCAGTACCATATTACCCTTACCCGGTTTCACAACAACTATAAAATCAAACTCTTAAAACAACATGACGCACTTTTTCGCATATGTGCCCTTGTAAAATGGGCTTGTTTACCAAGTACTTCAATTCGATGTGGTAAAAGGTGTTACCAACGGATACTACCTAAATTTGTGCAACGTGTAGATCATTGAAAATGCCTCGCGCTCAGTAGTAGTATAGTTTTGTTCTGCTGAGGTTAGCTTTCTACTTGTGAAACAAATATGGTGGTCAACAGCCCTCACCCGGCCGAGCCAACGCTGCTCTTATTGCCATCCTTGAAGCATCAACATGCACATGAAATGGTTTGTCCCAAGAAGGAAAGTGTAATATGGGTGCAATAATAAGTCTATTCTTCAATGTATCAAATGCCATCTCTGTGTCTTTCCGCAGTGAAATGTAATTTTGAGTTTTAGCAAATTTTGTAATGGCACGACGATCTTGGCATACCCCTTAATAAATTTCTGGTAATACCCCATATGCCCAATAAATCCATGCACGACGCTCTAGCTGGTAGGCTCCCTAATCCCACAATAACAAAAACTTTTGGGGATCCACTAAATGAAGCCTTCCTTACATATGATATGTCCCAATAGGGTTCTAAATGGAGTAGCGAAAAAACATTTCTTAATGTTGATGTATATTCTCAACTATCGACATCTCTCAAACATCAACCTCATATTGTCACAATGGTCCCTCACTAATCCATATACCTTCCAATCATCAAGGTAGACTTGAAGAAACTTATGGATGAAGTCTTAAAATACTCCGCACCACAATGCATGAAAACACAAGAGTACACGTTATTCGATCAAAAAGGCATGATTGTGTAGGCAAAAATTCCCCAATCGAAAGGCAAAAGTTGTATTTTCCATGTCCTCTTTACAATTCTAACCTAATGATATCATGAGAATCTATATATTAAAGAATAGATCTCGCATTGGGCTACTCCTTCCAGGACCTCTTAAGTGAAGGGGATTGGTAATGGGTCAATAACACATATCGCATTTAGATCCCTATAATCAACACAAATTCTTATCCTATCATCCTTCTTAATGCTAATGACCATTGGACTTATCCATTCTGATTCTTCAACAACCTCAATGTTACTGAAGCTATCATATTGTCAATCACTTCCTTGACCACTGACGGGTAGATTCGATTCATCCAAAGAAGGTCTCTTCCAAATTTGGCACACTCCTCCTTTAGTTTGATCCGCATCTCCCCTAAAGAGAGTTGAACTCCCTTAAGATCATGTTTCCCATGTGTAATAAATGTTGAAACTTGCACAACTAATAAATGATCTTTTAAACCTCCTTCTTTGACCAATAGTCCCCGATAGTAGCCTCCTTAGGTTTCGTATCCGATCTAATGTTGACCTTCGTAGTTCTTAGGGGTTCATGGTACACACATGATTTATCATCAACACTATCCATAACCTTGCGTGTACCCATAGTATGCTTAACATCCAAGTTTTCCACCTCTTCACCATCGATCACATAGACCAAATTTCCTATCTCTTATTATATGCAGGCCCGCCTAAGCTGTATTTCCTCTAATTCTTCCTCATCAAAGCATGCTTCTAATCCAAGTTCACCCAATAATTCTAGTATTTTATCCTTTGTCATGGCCCTATCTCCCATAGTTAGGCACTTAACAACTTGTAATGCATCATCTTGTAATGACTTACTACTCCGATATATTGAAAGCTTGAAGGAGATCAGCCTCAAATCCTGCCAGCTTTCTTGTCGACATGCATCTTTGAGTTAATGTACCATGTGCCTGCGCAACCTTATAAGGTGGAGTACAACTTATGCACCCATAAATAAGGTTGCAAGGCTTCCACACCTTTCATCCAGGCCTTCTCACATGCTTGGACGTGAAATGAGGTAGGTTCCTTCCCATGATAATATTGTATGATAGTAGGTGCATTTCTCTGGAAAAACCTAACAGAGAATGTGATTCTCACTTTATGCCACTCTAGAAGGTTATTGCAATGGGTCACAATATGTTCTGCTTGCATAAATCCTATCCATATATGACATTCATTTATGCCCGTCTGGTGTTTCCGGTCTCTCGGGAGGCTCCTTCTATATATAGGGATAGGGTCTAGGGATTAGGGGGTTCTTCTTGGAAGACCTATCGTATGGGATATGACAAGGAGGGCCCCTATCTATATATAGATGGAAGACTAAGGTATGTTACATATATTACATCAATTTAGATTGGTGCTCAAACCATATCCCCATCACAACTATATAGACTAGGCCGCCCATATATATAGAATGACCCAATCTATATATGGTCTCATTTCTTGATCAATCACTTCGCTTAATCTATTGGAGAACCTACCTATGAATGGATGATCGAAATAAGCTAGCATGATATCCGATCGAATCGGTATCCAATCCTCCCCATCCCATTCATATCAAATCAAATCAATAGGGTCGCCCCCTAAAGATAGATAAGGGAAATTTAGAGGGTTCTATAGGCCCCCATCTTTTGGCTATCTATGGCCCCATATATTGATAAGATACCCGTGGAAAAACTACCCTGGATATATGGGCCCATCGGTCCCCTTCTTTGATGCCCCATATAGATAAGGTAAGATATGATGAGATATAAGATCCATGTAGAGGGGAGGGGAGAGGGGAGGAAAGGGAGGGGAGGGAGGGGGAAGGAGGGGTTACCCCTTTCTTCCTTCAAAAAGGGGGGATTAAGAATTTATTAGTTAGGTGGGTAGCACAACAACTAAGTATATTAGGTGTTGTTGGATGTTTGACTCTTTTAGTATCTATCTCAAGAAGGTTTCCTTTACAGAGAGAGTGAAGCAGAGAGAGACACCCACCTCGGCTCCCGAGATCGAGCTCCTCTATATAATATAGATATGGGACTGATCTGCCCCTATAAATATATATGACTCTTCGTAATAAGTCTATCGTGTCCCATCGAGCAGAGGAAGGGACTCACGCCAAAAATTGTTCATATTCCTGGGAGATGCATATCCATCTATAAATAGATAGATGATGACCCCTATCTCTCATATATATATATATATATATATATATATATATATATATATATATATATATATATATAACATGAAGGTGGGGATCTCAAGACTCCTCCCCGCATACATATATCCATTTTTTCTAAAAAATAAGGTATATTATACGTCATATACAATTCTTAATTTCTCATACACCTCCTTTTCACCTTTGAGGAGGAGATTCCACACTATGAGTTCACAAAGTTTTATTATGTTCTTAAATAGAGTGGGCTAAGGATAATGTTTTAGACCTAGCTCGACATGCCTCACCCTCTACTCGGAAAATTGAATGTGAAATCTGGTTAGGGTATCTACATCTCATTATTATCTCTAAGTAGCTTAATGAGTGTCACTCCTGTGTCATCTTGCTCTACACTTAATTCTCTCTAGGTATCCACTAACATGCATAATAAGGTCCCCATATCACCTTGATCTGTAACTATAAGGGTTGTCTCTTGATCCTCTAACTCCCACAATGCCTCTCCAACAAGACTTAAGGCTTGTACATGCTCTCCTACTAATGTAACCAATGGATATGACATTAATGTTATGTGTCTCCTGCAAAGAAATATACCTAGGTCTTGTGATATGATCCTTCTATCAATTATTTCCAATCGAACTTTGGAACTTCTACAAAAATCAAGCATTAACAACATGAGAAAATATACAACATACTATATATTAATCCTATTTCTTAGCATACATCTCCACTCTAGGAAAAAAAAACTTAACAAAATCTTAACACCTAATCATACCTTGATTTCTTGGATGGTCCTCTATGGCTACGCCATGATCTCACTTTCCTAGTATGACATCACCATCATAGTTGTATCGTATCCTTACATTTGCTAAGTGTTGGCATCTATCCTCTTTGATGAATAAAATGGTGCCTACCTTTTTGCCGAGGTGTTATGTCTATATATCCATCCATAATGTCTTGGATGATGAACTCCATAGGTAAGGGATATCCACCACCAAGTTTCCACAATTTATGGCATTGATGCTAGTGTTTAGCTATCCCAAGTTTTTCTTGAGCAGGGGCATCTTTCTCGTGACCACTCTCTATCTCATGTATTTGTACCCCTCTCACCTCCCTTATATCTAATCTCCTTTGTGTCATACAACCCCCGACCATGAGGCTACTAAACCCACCTCTATGGTCTCAAAGATGGGACCATGATCATTAATACCTATTCCTCTCCCTCTTGGCTCTATAGCATTTTGTGGATGATATGGCAGAATCTATCACACTACCACGAGTTAAGGCAATCCAATCTCCTATGTAAATTTAGCAAATGAGTATCGCTCCACCGATTATAAGTAATTTCCTATCACCTCTTTGATGCTAGTGCAACTACTATAGTTGGCCAAGACAAGTACCTAAACACAATGCCCACATATGGTATTTTACATTCACATATATGTACACTATATGTAGTCTCACATATCATAATCTGGTCTTTGATGTCGGACATCTTTGCATCATACAAATGTTAGGTGCATCTGTTGTTATTGATAATGTATTATGTGTGGTCGATACATTATAAATTTGTTTGTAATTCCATGTAGACAATAGAATCAATTACCCAATTGCAAGCTTTACTCCTAAATCTCATCCTATACAAATCATGTTCTAGCTACATTTGTACCTCTCTTCCCAAGATATACACTACGCCTCCTCTATATCTGCTCAACATGTCACTATAACAAAAAGTAAGATACCTCCATCTAACTTATGGCACGAATTATTTGACACCACCATACATTTAATTGCTTTTAGATATTCAAAACAACTAAGTTGTACTATGTTTGTAAATTGACTATCAATGATTGTGGATTGTACCAATTCACCATTATAACCCCGTATGCTAGATCCATCTTCTTTGCATATGTCTTGGGAATATTGCAAAACATATGTTACCAATTGATAGATAATGTCGTATAATACGTACATCCTCTCGATGAGAAAATAGTTCCTATCATGTCCCCATCAACCCTCCATATAAATGTGTTAGATTAGATGTCATGGTGACTAATGAACATCTATAACAAGTCTACATCAAATGGAATGCATCACCTATGCTTAATAAATCTAAAACCTAAGGCCTCTAAATGTGACATGTCCTAGTTAGATATGGATTTCTAAAAAGTGAACCATATGGCATCAATTGTCCACCATATTTTGACACAAATTTCTAACTTGCAAAACAAATAAACAACATTCACTCATTAGTCTCAATCGAGAAAGTTTGATAAATTAAGAAAACAATGTAAATTTAATTGAAAACCCCCACTCATATGGCATCATGCATGCAACATAACTACACCATCCTTGTGGATTTTTTTGACAAGATCAATTGCATTATCCATGCTATACAAAATGGAATCGATCATATTTTCATACTTTTCCCACATGACATCATCCATATTACAAAACTTCATCAACCCTCTTTTAATTTTTTTGACCTAACATTGCCTATGGAATTTTGTGGAAGATCATGTGAATTTTTTTCATTCAAAAATTTAAAATCCTAACTTAATGACCTAATGCAAAATGCTATCAACCCACCTAGAGTTTGTCGACACCTACCCTTGACATCTCTTGGGGTGAATTTCATTGCTCAAATTTACCTTAGGATGTATTTTGCATTTTTCACTTATCTACCCTTAACCAATCTAAAGAAAAAACCTACATGTGATTTCTCCCCAGTGCACCCTCCTCGACCTACACATAAGGAGTCACTTAGTAAAAAAGGGTGCAAAACATGAACGATCATGGATTTCTAAATATAACCCCTTATTGTTAGTATTTATCATTTTATACTCTCTTTATTTGTGCCCATTTTTACACTACTACCCTTATTTATATTGATATACCAATGAAAAACATGTAAACAAAATTTATCCCCGTATGATCGCACAAGTTATGTACACCTTACCAAGGTGATCTCCCTGTGGACCTCTACCTTGTCAATCTACATTGCCTCCTTGCATTATGGTCATCATCTTTGATTTTATTTAAATAGGACAATCCAAATATCTCATATCTTAAGATCTATTAGTGCAAAGTAACAAATGACTAGGATGACTTACTATTTATAGGTTTTTAACCTAATTTTTTAAACATTCGCTCACAACATCTAGTTTTTTTAAAATCGTGATATCTTTGCAACTATAACTCGATTTACATTATGAAAGAAGCATTATGCCCATATTCTCAAAAAAACATCCAATGGTTTATTGCACATATTTTTCAAAAAAATCAACAATGACCTTTTTTAGGTTCATATCCCTTACCTACCTCGTTCACATTTACGTTTTCTATCATAATTTCCCCTATTTACGTTAGGCCCGTAAGACTTTATATCTCCTGGAAACACTTATTTTATCCCCTTTATATCATTTTTGATTATCTACATTCATCTTACTACCTACTTACAACTCACCCATCTACCTACTTATCTAACATTAAATTTTCATCACTCAATTTGCTCTCCCTTATCTTAGTGATTATTTCTTATTTATCTTATCTATCTACTTGTGTTTCTTTTTAGTTTTTTCTTACTTGGATTATCATAGTTGCTCTTTCTACATTTCTATGATTCACTAGGTGGACACACTTACTTTAAAGCAAGGTAAATATGCTTTTTTTGAGTTCATGTTTTTATCACTTTTTCTGCTCATTCACTTTAGTATGATTGATCTTGATGTTACATTTTATTTCTCAAGACTATCTCATGTAAAATTTTTATAAAAATTGATGATCTTCAATTAGAGAAAATGTATACACCTAATTTTGCAATCTTACTTTTATCTTCACAAGCATTATTGGCCCATTGGCTTACCTGAGAGGATGTCCTCGGGGACATTGTCAAAGTGAGGGTGACTAGAAATGGTTAGATTGGGATGGTTTGCAATGGTACTAATGACAGGATTTGATGTGAATACCATGTTATGATACCTTATATACCTTTTATATCCTTACAATTATCCTTTACAACATCCCTATAACATCACCTTAGTACCCTCTTACAGCTTGCCTCTATTTCTAATTAAAACACACTCATATCATCGTCATATATCATTTTACTAGATCCAGAGTTTTCCTCCATGCTATGAGACTCTATTTTAGGACTCTATGATGGAACATTTACCTCAATGGTCAATGTTGTTTGGATTTGGTTTACGAGAGATGAATTCATCGAACATACTCAATGTTAATGGCTAAATAAAATTGAAATTTTGAATGATGAACCATATATATGTGTGACATTCAAGTTTTACTTCTAACACATTATCATCAACCATTAAATTTTTTTTTCTCATAAATTGTTAGCATAGGTCCCTTTAATCACTCATCATGCCAAAAGCTATAGTCTAGGAGAAACTTGGACTGTTTCATTTACTAGTCTTTAAACAATGTGTAATTGATAATAAAAAGTTTAACATACACTAGTGCATTATCTTCATAACGTAAACACTTAAGGAAAGATACAAAGAAGAGACTGAGATGTGAAATAATAGACTAGAAAATATATTATTGAATCAAGAACTCAGATCTATATTTAGAGTGGAATTATGATCAAAATTTTATGCGGTGCATTTACATGGTTTTATTTTAAGGCGATTTGTTGGATTACCAATTCCTTCTTCTTCGATTTTTAAAAAAAGAGGATTTTCACACTGTCTACTTATTCTTAGAGAGCATTAAATATCCTTTAATTTTTTATGTCTAAACCATGCACATACATTAGGTATTGTGCAATATACAACAATATCTAATATCTATTCAAGTCAATATTTTAATACCTAAACACTTCAAAAAAATTCTCGACTTCAATAATTGTCTTGTCTTGAGTCAAAAGATGATTTGAGATTTTGGAAGGTGTTCTTATTTATTGTTCTATCCTTTTCATGATGTTGATTGCATTACATACTAAGATAGTATGCTCGTATTCAACAAAAAGGATTTCGTTTACCGCTTTTCATCCTCTACGCCTACTTAATTGCCCCACGATTTTTCAATTAAGTAGTTTTTCCAATAGAATGCCCTTTCGGTTTTCAATATGCGGAGAATCCCTTATAAATTTCCCTTCCATGTTTTCAATCTATGTGTGCCTTCTTATATATATTTATTCAAATTTTTTACAATTAATACTTCAAAATTCTACTAACCGCAATAATCGTATTCTACCCAAGCCTATTTTTGTTTCTTAGCTTTCGCTTAATTGAGGTTTGTTAGACCTATGTTGTTGGAGTGAAGGATGGAGGTGGTAGTGCTTATGATGCCTTAATATTTTGGAGCATAATGAGAGGGATGGTATATTTTAGGGTGTTTTTAATTGTTTTTTCAGTTGGTAGGAATATTTCAAGGACTGCTTTGCATATTCTAATCGACGAGATCTGTATTTACTCTACCGAAGTATTATTGTAACTATACCAATGCTTGTAAGGATTCAAAAATAGCATGTGATTTTTTATTTTATATAATTAGATCATGAAGATATATAAAGTTTTTTATATCTTCAATCAAGCTCTCTAGATGATCTCTCATATGTTGTGCTTGCACCCTAAAACATAATTGAGTCTATCATTGACATCATACCGAGCCTACAAGGATGCTTATAGTTTCTTATCAACCTCATAGTCATCCATCTCCATTATCATATGTGTTTGCATTATTTTTCCAAGGTCTGTGTCATCCTAGTTTTCACTCATTGTAGTCTGTAGTTGTGTGTTCCAATACAAGACCTCAAATGTGATATATTTGACATGTGCTTTAGCTTGGTGGAACAGTTGATATATTCAAATGATATAAAATTAGGTATTGTACTTTCTTATCAAATTGACTGACTTGAGCCTTCACGTTTGTCACATTTCTTGCTCTTTCCGATTGTCAACAAACTTACCAACCAAATTGGTCATTTGTATTTTTCACTCATAACTTGATCACCGATAGCTTCCATAACAAGTTTAGGACAATTATCTTCAATTTTTTATTTAAGGTTGCATAATGTCGACTCAAGTGTTATTTTTCTTGGGCCAATTAGATTGAAAATGCACTAATGCCTACTATAGGCATGTGAACTCCCTAAATTTATATTTGTAGGGACAACTTCTCAATATGTACCTCCACCGTGCTAACCATGTCTTGTGAGGTCATCATTTTCACATTCATGTGAGAAATATGAGTAACTACTATACACACATGTGAGGAGGGAAAAATGAGATTACATTTATTTGTTTGTTCCATTGATTGCATTACACACCAAAATGTTTGTGTATCTCCCGTGAAATCTTCTTTTGTGGCACTCACCTCCGAGCTTGAGCTTCCTATCTTCACGGTGCTATCTTTTTGGTTTTTCTTACTCCACACACATAGTCGCCACTTAAGGGGTGTCTATAGGTCGCGGACTATCTTAACGTGCACTTGCTTTCTCTTTTGATCCATCTTAATCTTTAGTAGTGTGACTGGTTTTTCCTTCATGATTAAAACATGTTCTTCTACTTATGTTATGGCTTTAGTAGTGCATTTGGATTCTTCAACTTTTTTTTTTGTTTATCTCTTTCTTATGTCTCCTTCTTTTCCTTTTTTTTTGTTCCTTTCTCTTCTCTTTTACCTCTTTCTTCTTTTTTCTTCTTCATATTTCTTGCTATTTTCTTGTTCTTCCTTCTTTTGTTGTTTTTGTGTTGGTTTTATTCTTGGAGTTTCTAAGTTGCAGATTGTGTAATTGTGTTATTTTGAAGTTACACCTCTTATTCCTTGTGTTTTTATTCTCTTCATCTTTGTTTTCATTTCTGTACTCATTAAATTTCTTATCATCTTATTATTGTTCCCCTTTGCACTTATTTTCAACTTCCGTCTCCTTCGCAATGCATTCATTCTATTTTACCTTCTTGAGAGCTTCCTTGGAGGCTTATTATTTTTGGATTTTTTATTCTTCCTCTTTGTGTACATCCTCCTTTTTAGTTTTTCCTCCTTTAGATGATCTTGTTTTTATGTAGATTGTGTAGCTTGTGGTGTTTTCATTGGAGATGTTACACATTGGGCATTGTAACCTCTATTTCTACTTTATGTGTCTCAACACTTGTTTCTTTTCACTTATTGTCTTTTGGAGGACACTATTTAAATTGTGGATATGGGTGGAGGAAGAGGCGTGGTTTTCATTTGTTGTAACAAAAATTTTCTCATTGTTGTTTTTATATAAGGTAATTATAGTTGGTTTTGAAAGGACCCAAAACCCTTTACACAAAACATAGCGAGAGGGCTCAAAGGACAAAAAAAGGAACCAAAAGCACAAGGTCAAATAGGATTGACCAACAATGCCCACATAATAGGATAGACTACACCTGGTCTAAGTATTTAATATATATATATATATATATATATATATATAATGAACCTAAATACTTATACATCTAATGTAGTCTCTTTTCGCGACTTGCTTTAAAAACCAACCCCAAATGCGCTGAAATATGATTGAGATTGGTCTCGAAAGGTCACCCGAGGCGCGTGAAGGTGCTTGAGCCCATCCTTTATGTGAAATTTGTGAGAATAATCACCCTTGGTAAGGGAGTGCTTACATTAAAATTGAATGAACATACCCATTATGGGAATTGGGATAAAGAGCCATCCTAGTCTAATGCATCAGATCATGGTATAACATGATCAACTAAATGAAAGTAGAATCCAACCATGAATAATATCTAGAAAACATTTAACATGCACATGAACATAAGGGAAATGTATAGATCAAGATCCATCACATGAGTGCTTCTGAAACTCTTTATTATATTCATTAATCAAATACAATAGCCAATATTACATCAAGAAGGGTTCCATCTCTAGGAACATTCATAGCAGCAAGGATTTTATACATTACAAAGCCCACCATTACACATTACACAATCATTACCCAAAATGTGCCCCCTGCTCATTTTCTGGCTAACTCCTTTCATCTTTCCTTCTCTTGTGCCTCAGACACAAAATTTTGCTTTTCAGGCACTCAAAACCTTCTGGAAATGGCACCATTGGATGGAGCTCTTTCTCATCTTTCCAGAAAGGTAAAGTTTTCCTCCTAACTCCACGTATTTTTCAAGTTATGGCTTGGCGGAGTTTTTGTGGGAAATTTTCCCCTAGAAGGCCCGCAGCCAATGATATGCTGCCACGTGTCCAGGAAGTGGTGGGGGTCGAGGAGAACTTGGTTTTTTGCCAAGTGTTTTGGCAAAGGTTTCAAAAGAAAAATTCTTCCCGCGGGGCCCGCCGATGAATCAGGAGCTGCCACGTGTCCCAGGGAAAAATTTTGGGAAAATCGGCTAAGTGTTGGCGCAAGGAAATTTTGAAGAGATGGCCCCGCGGCCAATCAAAACGTGACACGTGTCATAAGGAATCGGAAAGTGGAGCACGGGGTAAAATTGGAAATTTGGCTAAGTGTTGGCTGAAATTTCAAAGAAGGAAATTTTTGCCCATTTTCCCACCGCCTAATCACAATGCGACACGTGTCCAAGGAGGTCCACACCAGCGGAGCGGGGGGAAGAATTAGAATTTTTGGCAAAATGTTTTGCCGAAAGTCCAAAGGGTGAGTTTTGGCCCACTGCGCCCCCGCCAACGAATGGAATCTTGCCACGTGTCCTGGAGGAGTAGAGCACAGAAATATTTGGGGAAATTTTCCCAAGGAGGAAATAGAGGAAAATTTAGAAGGGAAAGCCCGCCCCCTTATTGCGAGCCAATGGAATCTCGCCACGTGTCCAGGTAGGGCAAAAAATTCAGAGCAAGCCCGCGAGGAAATTTTGGAGGGTCAAACCCGCACCCAATGGGGTTTTGACACATGTATAGGCCAAAAAAATTTGAAGCGACCCGCGGAAAATTTAGGAGAGACAGGCCTGAGCTAATCACATCATGCCACGTGTCTTCACCTCATCGGCCGGGAAATTTTGAAAATTTTTCCAAAGGAAAAAATGAAGTAAAATGGAGTAGGAAGGGCCCGTGACCAATCAAAATGTGCCACATGGCACCTGGAGTGGTGGAGCGTGGGGAAAATTTGAAAAATTTTCCAAAGACCAAATGGGTAAAAATTCAAACTTTTTGCCCGCCGATCCGATTTTGGCCTGTTTTTGCCCTAAATTTTCAAATCGCCATATCTTTCGATCCAGAGCTCGATTTTTACGCGTTCTTTATATCAATGGAAAGCTGGTGAAATTATCTACATGATTCCAGGGTCAATTTTGCATTTTGGTTGAGTTTGGAGAGAGAAAATCAAGAAACATCTCTGGCACGTGGTAATGGCCAGAAATGACGTTTCAACAACCAGTTTTAATGCAAAATGGGTCGCATTCTTCTTCAGCATGGCCAAAAATGTCAAGGCATGGGTCTGTAAGGATGCCCATGCTATTTTAATGCATATTCATTCAATGGGGAATGGCTCCCACGTTTTTTACACATTTTCTCTCTCCTGGGCTCGACCCATGCATTGTAAAAGCCAGATTTGGCTCATTTTTTTGAGGGTTGAACATTTTTTTGGATAGCAAGCTTCTTCTTTCACCTTCAACAAGTGATTTTTGCAAGTATCATACCTTCTTCATGATTGTAACAGGTTTTTGCCTCTTTGATGTTGCAAATGCAAGGATTTTGATAGTGAAAATGACAATGCAGACTCTGTGATCAATTTTCAGTCCTTTGTTTGTATTGTCTTGCTTCATTTCAAACCTCTAATTGCATCTTATCAGCCTGTGTATGATGTTTCATGTTGCATTTCATGAAATTGTGTCAATTTGCATGAACAAGAAGTGTTCACCACTCCTTTGGTGTATCACCTATTAGTTTAGTTTCAATTTTTACACTTTCTATCTCTGTCTCCTTGGAATTTAGAGTAGGATTAGGATTCAAACCTCTGCAATTGTGTAAATAACAGATCTGATTAGAGGAGTTTGAGGAACCAACCTCTAATCTGGAGATTCCTCTCTCATTTTACAAGTCCCACACTTGGAGAGAGGTTTCAATGTTGTGCAATCACACTGGATGCCTAAAACATCAACTTAGAAACCTGATTTGCATCCAAGGGTGCTGCTAATTTGCAACAATAGTTTTGGCATGCCCGGTGGGACCTTAGAGGTCTCATTTTCATTGCAGAAAAGTTGATGTGCATCTGTTGCAATTTTCTTGCTTAAAAGAGCTATAAATTACACATCTGGTGACTCCAAGGGGAAGAATCAGCTGGTTTTAGCAAAGCAGACACTGAAACTCATGAGAAGAATCACCACAAGGTCAAGAGCTGGAGAAGAAGAGTTGTTGTTTGAATATCTACAGTTATCTCCAAGAAGAAGGCAAAGAGGAAGAAGGATTCAAAGGTCTCCATCTCCACCAAACAGAACTCTCTCAACTCCTCCACCTGAGTAGGCCTTTCATTCAGTCAACAAGGGTTCTAAGACCAATTAGAATGACAAAAACAACCCCTATGTCAATTTCACTAGTAGCAGCCCACTTGCTCTCAATGCACAATATCCAATTCTAATTATAGCCTTGAAGAACATTCCATACTTCACTGGAGAGAATCAGACTACTCCTGGTGATCATGTTAAAGACATTGCCAACCTTTGTGCAATTCATGAAATCAATGAGATGCAAGTTGCTATCAAATTGCTGGCATCTTCATTCAAGGGGAAGGATTTGCAATGGTTTAGAAGCCTTGCCTCAGGTTCTATTCAAAATTAGAACCAGCTATGTGTAGCACTTCATGAGAAATTTGGAGAGAAGGGAGACAACTTGTCTCTTTTGGAGCAGCTGACAACCATCAAGAGAGCTCCCAATGAGTAGCTGACTGATTTCAACTTCAGATTTCAAAGGACTTGGGAGAGAATTCTAGTGGCAGTCAGGCCAACATCGAAGGTGATTTTCTTTACTATCTCAAAGCTCTAAATTCTAATATTTCTATGTTGATTTAGTCCATGGGAGGCATAACTATCCCTATGGCTTATAGCATTTCCATTAGGGCTGAAAATTGTTTGATCCAAGTGGCAAACTAGCCCCTAGACCTCTCATGCCATTGTTTCCAAGTTTAGAGAGCCCAAACACTAATCAAGCACCTAATTTGTCTCCTTCTCCCACTCCTAGAAATCGAGTTCAAATGAAGCTTCTACTTCATCTCTAAGTGCCCCAAATGAGCTTCAAGAAGTCGGAAGCAATTGCAAAATTTAGGTAATGAGTTGGTTACTCTCAAGAGGCAATAAGCCCAAAGTTTTAGACCTTCCTTCCAGCCTCAAGCTCAGCCTAATAGGTAGCCATATCAACCTCATATACCACTCAATCCAGCTGCAAATCTAAATCAAGCAAGGCCTCCCGCCAATGACCATTTCATCCCTATAATTCAAATGCTATATCTGCCTCTAAGGCATTGGTGCCAACACAAAACAACGTTTCTCAGGAGTATGATTGGTGTTTTCCATGCAATGAACCTCACAACCAATCTATGTGCTTCAACGGTGCCTTGAATCAAGCATTAATGGTGACAACTACTGGTGTGGAGGGTGAGGGCAATCAAGGAAAGAACCAACAACAAGAAACATTCCAAAGCAGCAATCAGCTCCAAATGACACCACACTTGTGAATCGGGCAGCAGAGGATTTTTGTGGCATAAATCAAACAGTCTCTCAAGGTGTTACAGCCAACACAAGGTCAAAAAGAAGGAATTTGGGTGAAGAAAAGCCATTAGCTCCAACAAATCCACAACCTTTTATGGCTCCACAAATGGTTGGCAAACAAAATCCGAGTTGTAAATGCACAGGAATCCAAGAACAGCTCTAGACCAACTCAAATACCAGCTTCCCACATGCAAGGGATGAATATGCAAACCAAGGGACAACAAAGAGATCCTTCATCACCATTTAGTATAATTGATTAGATGAAGAAGACAAATGTAAATATATCAATGTGGGAATCCCTATCTATCCTAGGCCGGAGAAATTGCAAGGGATGAATATGCAAACCAAGGGACAACAAAGAGATCCTTCATCACCATTTAGTATAATTGATTAGATGAAGAAGACAAATGTAAATATATCAATGTGGGAATCCCTATCTATCCTAGGCCGAGAAATTTGCTACAAGTGCCATGAAGGACAAGCCAACTTCAAATCAGCAAGTCCAAATGCAAGAGAAGGTGCTCACAAGTGCTGCCCAACCAAGGGAATCATGGAGGACAACAAGTTAAAATGTTGAAGCCCCCTCCTTTTTATGTCTCATTAATCATTGGAAAGCAATTGGTGCACAATTGCATGATTGATTCTGGGGCAAGTAGCTCAGTGATGCCCAAGCAAATAGCTGATCAGTTGGGAATTCAGTATGAAACCATATCCAAAGGGGTAGTGCAATTGGATGTGACAGCAGAATAACAGTTGGAGTGATAAAAACTTGAGTCTTACCTTGCATGCATGTCCCAACGTGGTTGTTTTGCAAGATGTCTCAAGTAATAGACCTTCCACCACTCTTTGCCCTATGTTTGTCAAGGGACTTCACAGCCAAGATTGGAGGATATTTGTTTGCTGATTGCTCACACATCTTTGTTCGAACGAGGTATGGAACCAAAGCTACAATCATTTCGAACCTATTGCAAACTTCCATATTAATCCCTACACTCCAATTCGATCAATGCCAACTATTTGGCATTTGATCAAGAAGATCACCCAACCACTAATGAAGCTGACACCAAGGTTGGAAGCATCCCGGATCTAACTCTTGATGAATGGGCAAACAAGGTGCTTGCTTTTGATCCTTATCAAGAAGTAGAAGAATCTGAGCTAGGGGTCTATTGCATACATCAAGAAGATTAGCCCATTCCTAGCATCACCAAGCCAAACCACAAGGATGACAATGAGGCATGGCAGCTGTTTTTTGATGGATCAAGGAGTAGACAAGGTGCGAGAGGTGGAGCTATGCTTATTTCACCTCAATGAGTAAAGTACTATTCAGCTTTTAGATTTCAGTTTGCATGCTCCAATAACACTGCTGAATATGAAGCCTTGGTGCAAGGGATGCATTGGGCAATAAAGAGAGGAATAAAGAACTTGCAAGTCTTTGGTGACAGTGAATTGATTATAAACCAAGTTAAGGGGCAACATGCTGTCAAGAATAATCTGCTCAAGTGCTACAGGAACAGGGTGTGGGACCTCATTGAATATTTTAAGGGCTTTAGCATGAAATCCATTCCTAGAAAAGAAAACCAAGCTGGCTGTGACAAAGCTTGCAGCATTAGGGCAGCCTTTGATATTGTGGAAAGCAAGGACAAGGTACATCCAAACATCCATGTGATTGTGAGGCCTTCAATGCCGGATAACAATGTAAGTTGGAAAGTGTTTGAGAATGACCAGAAAATCATCCATTTCTTACAAGAAGAAGCTAAGTTCTTAGCTAAAAATCAGGAAAAATTAGAACAGCAGTATGGTGACCAAGTGGTACAGCTAAGAACTAACAAGATGCCCAAGGGACTTATCACTTTGGAGTCCATTTTCAATCCCAATGATCGGTTTAGGAAAGAGAAAGCAAACATTCAGTGAAGAGAGAAGATTCAGATATCCATCTTGGTGGAAGAGAACAAACCATTGCAAATTGGAAAGATGACAACTGAACAAGAAAGGTATGAGTTCATACAGCTGTGTCAAGAGTTCCCTAATGTGTTTGCTTGGAGCTATGAAGATTTGAAAGGTTTCAATCCCGATTAGCTCAAAGGCACATTATTGAGTTGGATCCAAATACTAAGCCCATCGGCGTAAACAAAGGCCAGTCAATCCACACATGGAACCTCTCATGAGGAAGGAATTGAACAAGTTGATTGAGTCAAGAATCATATTCCCAATCAAGCATTCTAGTTGGGTTGCCAACTTAGTTCCAGTCAGAAAGAAGAGTGGAGAGATCAGATTGTGTGTTGACTTCAGAGACTTGAATAGAGCATCTCTCAAGGACCATTACCCACTCCCTTCTATGGAGCAAATTTTGTAAGTTGTGGCTGGCTCCGAGAGGTTTTCACTACTTGATGGCTACTTGGGCTACAATTAGATTATGGTGAAGGAAGAAGATCAGTTCAAGACAGCCTTCACAACCAAATGGGGAACTTATGCATACAAGAAAATGCCATTTGGGCTGTCCAACGCTGGAGCTACCTTCCAAAGAGCAATGGACATGGCGTTTAAAGGTTTGATTAACAACATGGTGCTGATATACCTTGATGATATCACTGTTTTTTCAAAGAATGCAGCAGACCACCTCTCTCATTTGAGACAAGTCTTCCAAAGGTGTAGGAGATTTGGAGTGTCTTTGAATCCTAAGAAGTGTATCTTCCTAGCACATGAAGGAAAGCTCCTTGGCCATATTGTCTCCAAAGAAGGATTAGCAATTGATCCAGAGAGGGTTGAAGCCATAAGAGCACTACCATTGCCAAGCCACAAGAAGGCCCTTCAGAGTTTCTTGGGAGAATAAACTTTGTTTGGAGGTTTGTCCTAGATTTTGCAGCCCTTGTCAAACCTATCACCAAAATTTTAAAGAAAAGCATGGCTTTCAAGTGGACAGCAGAAGGAAAGGAGAGTTTTGAAGTAATCAAAGAAGCCATCTCCCAAGCACCAACTCTCATCAACCTGGATTTCTCCAAGGATTTCATCCTCTATGCATTTGGAGGTAATGATACTATTTCTACCATTTTGGTACAATGAACAAGGACAATGATGAGCAGCCAATTTCTTTCTTCAGCCAAAGCCTAGATGACTATGAGGTGAGATATTCTTTTATTGAGAAGGATGTACTTACAGAATCGAAGCTTGAAAAAATTCAAGCATCTAGTCTCAAACAACAAGGTTCAGTTGTTGGTCTCTCATGCGGGAGTAAAGGAATTCCTCCTCAACAAGGATTTGAATGAGAAAAGGGTAGGTTGGATCACTCATGTCATGGAGTATGACATTGAGATCAAGGTCACCAAGCTGGTAAGAGGAAAAGGATTGTGTGAGCAGCTGATTCTAGGCAAGCAAAAAGGAGTATGCAATAAAGAAGAGGCTGTTTTGACAGTTCAAGACAGCCATGTGTAAGGTAGCACTCAAGAAGAGGATAATGCTGTCCCCACTCCTTGCTGGACCCAAGGTATAATGCACTTCCTAAGCACAGGCCTATGCCCTCCAGAGATGAACAAAACCCAAAGAAGACACTTCGATTGCAGCTGTCCCATATGCTATAGTAGACGGTGTTTTATTCAAGAAAGATGTGAATGGAGTGCTGCTTTGAGATGCATTAGCACAAATCAGATTCATAGGGTGTTGGAAGAGTTCCATGGTGGACCAGCTTGTGGTCATTTTGCACCAAGAGTGATAGCTCTAAAAATCATGAAGGCTGGTTATTATTGGCCCAAGATTTTCAATGATTGCTTTGCGTGGATCAAAAGGTGCGATAATTATGCATTCTTCATAGGTAAAGAGAGGCTTGCTTCCTTTCCATTGCATCCAATTTCAGTTGACCAGCCATTCATGCAATGGGGTTTAGAATTCATTGGAGTCATTAATCCCAATTCAAGCCAAGGGCATAAGTGGATTTTGACAGCCACAGACTACTTCACCAAGTGGATCAAGCAAAGAGCACTCAAGGAAGCAAATGAGTCTAGCATCTTAAACTTCTATGAGGGGATAGTAACCAGATTTGGCATACCTACTACAATAATCTCAGATAATGCATTAGCATTCATTGGATCCAAGGTGACTGAGTGGGCTGTCAAGAATGGGATCTACCTAAGTACTTCATCAAACTACTACCCTCAGGGTAATGGCCAGGCTGAATCTACAAACAAGAACTTGTTGAGGATCATTAGGAGGACTCTTGATGAGAATCAGAGGTCTTGGCATACCAAACTGAAATCTACCTTATGGGCTGATAGGATAACTCCCAAGAGATCCACAGGTAACTCTCCATTCAGGCTTGTTTATGGAAGAGAGGCAATCTATCCCATGTCACTTGAGTTGCCAACATTGGAACTCATGAAGCAATTAGAGTTGCTAGATTTTGGGCCCATGGAGGTGAGATATGCAGAGTTGATGGAGCTCCAAGAGATCAGAGATCAGGCATCCCAAGCAATGGAGAAGGATCAAGCTTTGATCAAGAAGACCTTTGATAGGAAGGCCAAGAGTAGATCTTTCCAAGTTGGAGATCTAGTGTTAAAATGGGATGCAGATAGAGAAAAACCGGGAAGACATTCAAAATTTGATGCCATTTGGAGTGGCCCATACATGGTCACAAAGTGTAAGGACAACAATGCCTTCTAATTGTCTTCATTGGATGGCGAAGAACTGCAGATTCCAGTTAATGGAATCTATCTAAAGCATTGCTACTAAAGGGAAATTCTCCACCTTGTAAATATTAGCTTAGGTTTTCATTCTTCCAAGTGCTTGTGCACATTGTTTTGTTTGTAGGTTGTTTTTCTTTCCCTAAGTGCTTTGGCTACGAGACTTGCTGTCCCCTGGAGATGTTTTGCAGGTCCTTACTTCCATCAGGTGATATTCCATCTTCCTCCTTGCAACATTCTAAGTCAGTTGGGGTTTCGAACAGAAAATTTGATGACTCCATGCCCAATGGGCTGCTTCAGCAACTGGTATCTTCATCTAGTAGGTAGATGACCCCTTTGAGTTGCCAAAATTGTTACCCAAAATGTCCCCCTATTCATTTTCTGGCTAAAACTCCTTTCATCTTTCCTTCTCTTGTGCCTCAAGACACAAAATTTTCCTTTTCAGACACTCAAAACCTTCTGGAAATGGCACCATTGGATGGAGCTCTTTCTCAGCTTTCCAGAAAGGTAAAGTTTTCCTCCTAACTCCACGTATTTTTCAAGTTATGGCTCGGCAGTTTTTGTGGGAAATTTTCCCTAGAAGGCCCGCAGCCAATGATATGCTGCCACGTGTCCAGGAAGTGGTGGGGGTCGGAGGAGAACTTGGTTTTTTGCCAAGTGTTTTGGCAAAGGTTTCAAAAGAAAAATTCTTCTGCGGGGCCCGCCGACGAATCAGGAGCTGCCACGTGTCCCAGGGAAATTTTTGGGAAAATCGGCTAAGTGTTGGCGCAAGGAAATTTTGAAGAGATGGCCCCGTGGCCAATCAAAACGTGACACGTGTCATAAGGAATCGGAAAGTGGAGCGTGGGGGTAAACGTGACACGTGTCCAGGAGGTCCACACCAGCGGAGTGGGGGAAGAATTAGAATTTTTGGCAAAATGTTTTGCCGAAAGTCCAAAGGGTGAGTTTTGGCCCGCTACCCCCGCCAACGAATGGAATCTCACCACGTGTCCCGCTGAGGCGAGCGCTGGGAAATATTTGGGAAATTTTCCCAAGGAGGAAATAGAGGAAAATTTAGAAGGGAAAGCCCACCCCCTTATTGCGAGCCAATGGAATCTCGCCACGTGTCCAGGTAGGGCAAAAAATTCAGAGCAAGCCCGCGAGGAAATTTTGGAGGGTCAAACCCACACCCAATGGGGTTTTGACACGTGTCTAGGCCAAAAAAATTGAAGCGACCCACGGAAAATTCAGGAGAGACAGGCCCGAGCCAATCACATCACGCCACGTGTCTTCACCTCATCGGCCTGGCGGGAAATTTTGAAAATTTTTCCAAAGGCAAAAATGAAGTAAAATGGAGCAGGAAGGGCCCGTGACCAATCAGAACATGCCATGTGGCACCTGGAGTGGCGGAGCGCGGGGAAAATTTGAAATTTTTCCAAAGACCAAATGGGTAAAAATTCAAACTTTTTGCCCGTCGATCCGATTTTGGCCTGTTTTTGCCCTAAATTTTCAAATCGCCATATCTTTCGATCCAGAGCTCAGATTTTTGCGTTCTTTATATCAATGGAAAGCTGGTGAAATTATCTACATGATTCCAGGGTCAATTTTGCATTTTGGTTTAGTTTGGAGAGAGAAAATCAAGAAACATCTCTGGCACGTGGTAATGGCCAGAAATGATGTTTCAACAACCAGTTTTAATGCAAAATGGGTCGCATTCTTCTTCAGCATGGCCAAAAATGTCAAGGCATGGGTCTGTAAGGATGCCCATGCTGTTTTAATGCATATTCATTCAATGGGGAATGGCTCCCACGGTTTTTACACATTTTCTCTCTCTCCTGGCTCGACCCATGCATTGTAAAAGCGATTTGGCTCATTTTTTGAGGGTTGAACATTTTTTGGATAGCAAGCTTCTTCTTTCACCTTCAACAAGTGATTTTTACAAGTATCGACCTTCTTCATGATTGTAACAGGTTTTACGCCTCTTTGATGTTCCAAATGCAAGGATTTTGATAGTGAAAATGACAGGTGCGAGACTCGTGATCAATTTTCAGATCCTTTGTTTGTATTGTCTTGCTTCATTTCAGGACCTCTAATTGCATCTTATCAACATGTGTATGATGTTTCATGTTGCATTTCATGAAATTGTTTCAATTTGCATGAACAAGAAGTGTTCACCGCTCCTTTGGTGTATCACCTATTAGTTTAGTTTCAATTTTTGCACTTTCTCTCTTTGTCTCCTTGGAATTTAGAGTAGGATTGGGATTCAAACCTCTGAATTGTGTAAATAACAGATATGATCATAGGAGTTTGAGGAACTAGCCTCTAATCTGGAGATTCCTCTCTCATTTTACAAGTCCCACACTTTGAGAGAGGTTTTAATGTTGTGCAATCACACTTTGGATGCCCGAAACATCAACTTAGAATCCCGATTTGCATCCGAGTGCTGCTGATTTGCAATAACAAATACCTCTATATTTTTCTTTCTCTCCCGCCTATATACTTCTACACACATCCTCCTTTATCTCCCTCTTTTCCCCCTAGATGACCGTCCATCTTAAGAATAATAAGGAATCTCCTCTTAACCGCTCATTATTACCTCTACAAAATACTTAAGGCATCCTCTCATGATTTCTTTACCACTACACAGAATATGCCGGATGTCCTCGGGTGTTTCCCTCAATCGAGTGCCTTTAGCATGCATTATCCATCTAATCCTTAACAACATTGACTCCTTATCCTTTCATAATAACCATATCGATGTCCTAGAATATCCTTTCCTTGAGCCGCAAGTCTCCATAAATGCTTATCCACATCTATAGCTGGTCACTTTTCCATTTATTCCTTATGCGTGTCTTTTCCTATTATCCAAAACTCACTAAGTCCCGAATCCATCCTGCCTAGGTGCGAGCCTTCACACCTCTCCAAGAACTACTTCTTCGTGTACCTTCGCGCCCTATTTGTGTGGGCCACAGGCTTCGCACCTTAGGTAATTAGTTATTTTAGGGTCTAACATCACCCCACACTAAACTGGTTGCCACCTTGGCAATCCTTCGTGCTTCTGAATGAAACTTGTTGACCAAAATCTAATAAGGAAAGAATTCTACTCCAAAGAATAAAGAATAGTGGTTGGGAAAGAATATGAATAAAGAATTGAAGGATGGAGGAATATGTTATGCAACCAATTGGAGGAGTTTGGGGAACTCCACATCTATCTCATCCTTCAACTTTTCCCAGGCCCTTAATTCTGATAGGGCCTTTCTTGGCGCTTCTCCTATGACGCTGGACACTTGGTTTGGGAGGATCTATTCCACCTTCCCCTTCAGTGCATTGATAGCCACCCCCAACTCCACGTAGACACCTTCAAACTCATCCATCATTCAGTGATGGAGTCTTAGAAATCTGTTGATTACGAAGTCTAGCTTCTCACACTTTGTGTGCTCCACCTTTGTTAGGGATGGTATCCTACAAAACCTTGAGGGTTACTTCCTCCTTTGTCACCCACACATCGATAATTGGCTCACATTTTTAACAACTTTCAAAGCCCCTATTTGCTAGTATATTTGCTTCATTGAGTTGGGAGAGAAAGTCTTCCAACTCAATGATCCGGGCTTCAATGATGACCTTGTTCTCTTATTTTTCTTTATGAGATCTGAAGCTATGGGGCCCATGCCATCCTTGATGTTAATGAGTAACATCCCCATGAGGTCTTCGAGGTACTCCATTTCATCCTCGTAATCGGTCCTGGCCTGGCTTACCAATCTTTGGACATTGTCCTAGAATGCTCTTTGTTAGGGTGCCGGTTCGGTCATACACCTCCTTGGTTCATTTTTGTTTTCCCTTTAGTCCTTGGCACTTTTTTTTCTACTTTATTTTACTTCTCTTTCTTTTCATGACCAAGGTCTAAATAGTGGCTCCTGCATCCAAGCTACACTGAATCACCTCCATGGATATCTTCTGCGAATGCACCGCATGCTTGCTCATTTGTTAGGTGGTTAAGGTCCAAAACCTTATATATATCTCCTACTTTCTTCTTCAAATGAATGGTCCCGATCACATGATCATTGAACTCGAAATTAGGTTCCTCAAAGTGGTAGTGCATGTTCCATTTGAGCATCTTCCTGGTCCTAGGAACACCCCCATCTTGGTCTATCAAATCCCAACCATGTAAATTTTTTGGTGGGAGGGTGGCCTGGAACCTCGCATGCAACACCTTCATGGGGTCATCCATGAAGTCCATATGTGGGGACATGGGGGTCCACTTCTTCCTTGTTTCGCTTGCTCTTGGTCCTTTGCTTCTCTATTCCTCGGTTAAATCCTTTATCCTCCTGGGGATGATAGTCTACATCTTTGGGAGGCCTTGCATGCTAGAATTTTCTTTGGTTCTACAAATTTTGCCTCCACTTTGACTTCCTACTCTTCAATTTCTGCCTCTAACTCTGCCTTGAAGGTGGCATTGTCCTCCTCTTCTCCTTCCTCTGAGCCTGTAGCGGAGCTTGATGCATCTTGTGTTTTCTACTTCTTTTCTTTAGGATCCTCCTCTTCCTTCCCTTCCTCGTGCCTTGCAATGAGGTCTTGGTTCTACATTGCAAAGTGTTGGCACCCTTACTCCCATCCCGACGCATGTATTACTTCATTTTCTTGGAAGTATCTAACTTTCCCTTCTCTTGTTCCTCTTTTGATTCCTCTTCTTCCTAGTCTACTTTCATAAGTGGGATTGGTGTCTCCCATGGCTTTGGAAAGGAGATTTTGTAACCTCCATGCAATCTTGTAATGCTTATTCGTCATCTAATCCTCCTATGAGCATAATATATGGCCCTAACCACTGGACTTTGAGCTTCCCTGGATGACACAAAAACTTAGAATCATACAACATAACCATTTTCCAAACCTCAAATTGTCTATTCTTAATGTGATGATCATGACATGCTTTTGTCTCACTTTCTTAGTCCTCCGACTCCATCTGGAAAGTGATCACCTTTCATCCAACTACATTAAATTATCCATGTGTTCTTGTAATACTTGTTCATTAGCCAATCCTCTTGCGTGCACAATACGCAGAGAGGGTAGCATAAATTCTACCAGTAAAATGGCTTCCATGCCAAAAACTAATTGAAACAGTGTGGATTTGTTCAATCTCTTATAGGTTGTTCTATACGCCCATAACACGACTAAGAATTTTTCATCCCAATCCTATCTCCCAACATCACAAATCTTGGTCAATGTGTGACTTAGTATCTTATTGAATGCCTCGGTTGTTCCATTAGCTTGAGGGTGATAAGGGGTAGTCTTGTGATGAGCCACCATGAATTCTGCCAACAAGATCCTAATTGTCTCATTCAAGAAATGTGTACCCATATCCTCACTAGTCAAACTCAAAGGGCACCCATACCTACTGATTATATTTTCCCACAAGAATCTTGCTACTTGTGGCCATAGTGTAATCCATTATAGGCATTGCCTCCACCCACCATGTTAAGTAATTAGTACAGGTAATTATATAGCATGAACTAGTCCTCCGTGTGGTAGGTGAAATAGGGCCTACAAAGTCAATCACCCACTTCTCAAATGACTCAATGCTAGCTATCAACCTTAATGGAATTTCATCTCTTTTCCTTGGTTTACCAAGGCACCGTAGTTATCACAAGCCTTGCAATAATCGATACAATCTTGGTAAACCATTTTCCACCAAAATAATGCTAGAAGGATCTTGCGCGCGGTTGCATTCCCTGCATAGTGTCCTCCTGCAATTCCACCATGTGCTTCCTCCATGATTGCAACACAAACTAGTGCAAAACCTCATTGTGGCCTAGTTTTTATAATTCTACACTAATTAGCATGTAGGGACACCGCGTATAACTAATTCGTTCCTTTTCAAAGTATTCATTCCCTCTGGCGCCACACCCATTTTGAGAAACACAACAATATATTCCAAGTCAGAGGGCACACGTCATAATCTAAATAGTTGTGTATCTGGCATTATATCCTCAATGATTTTCATATCCTCCCCTGAGTCAATCCTTGATAAATGGTCAGGTCCTAAATTACTCTTACCTAGTTTCACAACAACCATAAACTCAAACTCTTGAAACAATAGGACCCACCTACATATGTGCCCTTGTAAAATAGGCTTGTTTACCAAGTACTTCAATGCCATGTGGTCCGTGTAGAATATAAAAGGTGTTTCCAACAGATACTACTTGAATTTTTGTAGCACGTAGATCATTGACAATACCTCACGATCGTACTAGTATAGTTCTATTCTCACTGGGGTTAGCTTCCCCGCCGCATAAAAAGAGGGTGGTCAAAATTTCCCTCACACGGCTGTGCTAACATCTTTGCTCTGATTGCCATCCCTAAAGCATCAACATGCACATGAAATGGTTTGTCCCAAGAAGGAAAGTTTAATATGGGTGCGATGAATATGTCTATTCATTAATGTATCAAATGTCATCTATTGCGTCTCTCCCCAATGAAATGTACTTTTGTGTTTTATCAACGTTTCCAATGATGCGGTGATCTTGGCATACCCCTTAGTAAATTTTTGGTAAAATCTCGTATGCCCAAGGAATCCACATATGATGCTCTAGCCTGGTAGGCTCCCCCGATCCCACAATAACGGTAACTTTGGCGGGATCCACTAGCAATCCTTCCTTACATATGATATGTCCCATAGGGTTCCAAATGGAGTACTAAAAAGACATTTCTTAATGTTGAGGGATATCCTCAACTACCAAAATTTCTCAAACATCAGCCATATATTTTCACAATGGTCTGTCACTAATCCATATATTGTCTAATCATCAAGGTAGACTTGAAGAAACTTATGGATGAAGTCTTGAAATGCTTAAACCACAATACACGAAAACATAACGAGCACGTTCTTTAGTCCAAAAGGCATGACCATGAGGGAAAAATTCCCCTTTCGAGTTAACGAAAGTTGTCTTTTCTTGGTCATCCTTTGCAATTCTAACACATAACACATACCAAGAAAAGAAAATTTTTGACACTAAATCAATGTTATTGACCCATGCCAATAACACATACCATATTCAGATCCCTATAATAAACATAAATCCTTATCCTCCCATCCTTCTTAATGTTAATTAACATTGGAATTATCCATTCCAATTCTTCAACAACCTCAATGATACCTGAAGCTATCATTTTGTCAATCACTTTCTTGATTGTAACACGCATATTTAGATTCATCAATTAAGGTATCTTCCGAATTGGGCACAATCCCTCCTTTAGTTTGATCTATATCTCCCTAAAGAGTGGTAAACTCCCTTAAGCTCAAGGTACATGTACGCTGGAAAAGCGACAAGCGAGCATGGGAATCTACAGGTAACTCTTCCGCGTACCCGACCTCCCGAGGTCGTGCCGAGATAGCCGGTGGGGATGGAATATGCGTGGGATGTAGAAAAACTAGTTAGGCAATCTAATGTCTTCAATACGCACTAGTGGAATTTGTGAATCTAAGGAAAGAAGGCCCTTCTAACTCGAATCGGTGTGATAGATCTATTGGAAAGGATGACTGGCAGAAGGCTCCAATCAATATCGAGCTCTGACGTGATTCGATCTATGGGTTGTGGAATACGTGGAAAATAACCTAGGATAGTTTCGTGTATGTCTCCAGATAAGGTCATATGGTGGGTGATGAATACAATTGACTCTACGGATGATTTTCTGGCCTAGTCCAGAATTCTCTATCTTTGTTAGCCGCTATATCTAGTAAGGATAACTATTCGACGATGGTGGGTGGAAGTGGGGTAGATCTGAATACTAATATGCGTAGGCCAGTGTCTATTTCTGATTGACTTATGGATTCGTTAGGTTGCGGGATTTGTGGATCACAACCGTAGACTCTTGGTTGTTGCGGTCCTACTATGGTCATGTACGAAATCAAGTCCTAATCCCTAGTATCCAATAATCATATGCTTTCTCAGCTTCTATATTTAGGATCAATAACTGCGTGATCTTCTCAGAGTACCTCACAGGCGTTCTTGCAACCTGGATTCTTAGGCTGGTATCTATATCTAGAAGAGTGTCTCCTGCATCTGGCTATGGGACCAAAGGATCACAACCAAAGGTTTGTTCTCTTTCAAACCCTTCTACAGTCATGTGTATGTTTGCCTAGGGTAATCTGTAGTTCGGTTGATTTGACCAAAACGTGTGTGCTTGGTCGTCTTCTATATTTAATCCCCTCAACTGAGAGCTGATCTGTCGTAAATCATTGTTGTTTGGAAGATTTGTATTCTAAGGTTCTGGTCTATGTCAACTATTGCCGTGATGAGATTGGGTTGAGGCACAATTGGCTCAAATACGTATTCCCTGGGCTCCCTGGGTCCCGTGATTGTCATACAAAACAATAATGTAAATCTAACTGCAACAAAGTAAATTTTAACTACGTGGAATAAATCTAGAACATATATATAATTTCTATTTTTGTATTTTCTGAGAAACCTTAAGAATTTAAGAAAGCAGCTATTTAAATGTATCTAGAATTTGACAACTAAGATAAAACTTAAAACAAACAAAATAACCGAGTGTAGTTATTTGTCTGTGTAATTTGTAGATCTATTCTAAATAATGAAATAACTTGCTTAATCTATTTGCCAGACTCTCGATCCTACCTCATAAGTGAGGAATGAATCATAGTTTCTCAGAAACTATCAATCCCCACAGCTTCCCTGACAATATCGAAAGTAAACTTAATTGAAATGAAGTGATTATCTACTCTATTTGATATATTTCTAACTTTAGAACTTTGAAAGCTAGAACCTGGATTCTGCAGAACAGTGGCGAATCCAATGGTGTGTGTGATCTTGTCCCCTCAATGTGATCTCCTCATTCCTTTGTGTTCATGTGAATCCAGAAAAGTGTGTAATGCTAGCATCAACAGAAGTAGATATTGGGAAAAAGGTAGTTCAATACGATGAATATAATGCGAGTAGGAGAGGGATAGCGCAAGAGTACAGAGCTTGGCTTATGCAATTCCTAGCGGGATTTATTGCGAGTCATGCAACATAAAGTGTCCAGAACCTGAAACTATCTTGTTTTGAGGAGCAAAACCTGCAACTTTAATGGCTTCCTAAGCTATTTTACTCCAATGGATTAGGTGAAATAACAACACTGCCTGCACAAGATGGATATGTGGCTTACCAACAGCTGAACAATGCTAACTAAACATGCAAATAATTGAAACTATGGCTTCTAAGCAAAAATAATAGACTGAACTATTGAAAATGAGAGCATGAAAATTGAATGAGGGGCAGACCCTTTGTTTGAGCACAAGCCATTTATTTATAGCTTTTCATTTACCCAAAGATCAAAACCAAACTGAACTCTAAAATTATAAACAATGGCCAAACACTATTCCAGGGGACCAAAAACATAAATGCAAGCCCAAGTTAGCAAAAAAAAAGATGGTGAATCATTGATTTTTACGTGAGTCGTGTTAAAAATGCTTTCTGGAAAATGCGTAAAGGACCGCCGCTCTAAGCAGGGCGGTGGTTATAGGACCGCGCCCGATCGATCGGCAAATGTCAGTCACGAGACCGCCGCCCATGCAGGGCGGCGGTTTCATCACTGAAGAGAAAAGGCCAAGAAAAGAGGGGAAAAGGGAAAAACAAAGCACGCAGGGGCTAAGCGGGGCATGCGGGATGTTAATGCACACTTGGAGATATTTTCCGGATCTCGAACACCTTGCGAGGAGACCTGTATCATCATTGGGGCACTTGTCACGTTGTTCCGGTAGTACAATACCTTACAATTTTGGGTACGTACATATTGCCCCCTCGGAGAAGCGTTTTAGCCATGGAGAGGCGTAAAACGGTGGGTCCGAGTATGGCAGTCCCGAAATGGGAAGTTAGAAGTTATACCTGACACATCCGTGTGTTGAAATGACGCCATCCAAAATTCCCGCTACCTGCAAAACGAAAAGAGAACTCAAGTGCAGATAGATACAATAGTTTGAAAAATAAACGCTAAGATAACAGGGAATGAGAATGTACCATTTGTGCGAGGATAGGAACTTACCTCCATCAGCGCTCCAAACCTGTGAAAAAGTCATTTTAAAATGAAACAGAGTGCTATATATATGAAAGTGGGCCCATTTTCCTATTCATTTGCGTGAGTCGATTTGATTGATTTTGAGCTCTGGGACCCATGGTGACGGTTTCTTGTGTGAGTAGAGTCGAAACGTCCACAGTGAGATAGCGATCATGCCTCCACGTGCGGAACACCACCCCGCGAGATCACAGGTTAGTTTTCTTCAGTTTTTCCTTTTTCCCCCCTTAATTTTGAAATGTTAAAATCTTTGTCATGGGGGGATCATTTTTGAAAATGCTAGTGTTAAAAGGTCCACCTAGGGGGGGCGCCTACTGGGTAGGCTCTGTTTTTAGGTTAAATGGCCATTTTTTGCACTTTTTAGGCCTTTTTAGTTTAAAAACCCGCGTGGGTTTTCGAACACGACCGCCCTTAAGGCGGCGGTTACAAAACCGCCCCTCTGCTCAGGGCTGGCGGTTTTGCACAGAATGCAAAAGAATCCTTTTTTTGAAAATGTTTTTGCTTTTCTAGCATTTCTACGTGCTTACATGGTTTTTCTAGTATTACTCGAGATGCTAACTTGCTTTGTTTTGTGTGTTTTTGGGTGTATGCAGTGAGAGAGGAGTACATCCGATGGAGTAGAGAGAGGGAGTGTGATTGGCTCCCAGGGGTACTAGATGCCCTCTCACAGGATGAGGAGGACACACTTCAGAGGGCTGGCATACTGCGCATATCACGCATGCCTCATGTTGCACCATCTAGTCACATCCTTTGTGACCTATTCTCATACTGGGATGCAGATCGGAACACCTTCCGATTGCCAGGGGTCCGTGGTGAGTGGACCATTACATTGGAGGATGTCTATCGTATTCTGGGGGTCCCGATCATCGGGAGATGGCTTACCCTAGAGACAGCAGGCTCACGGGCACAGATTGCACAGTGGGCCACATATATGGGAGATGCAGTCATCTCCACGGGGTCGAAGAAGGGGGTGAGAGTTCGATCTATTCCTTCTTTGCCCATCCCCTTACTTCGCCAGGCCATCATGGGGATCCTTGCCTCGAGATTGATCGGGGACAAGGGAGGGGACACATTATTATACTGCTTTGGGCCCCCATTATTACACAGATAGAGGGGCATGGTCGAAATATGCCTGGGGAGCAGACATTCTTGGGACTACCTACCATGACTTATACAGGGTAGTCCATTTACAGGGGCAGTCATTGAGCCACCCGACTCTAGTCATGAGTTGGGTCTATGAGCATTTCATCCCCTATGGCAGGGGTGTGGAGGTGGCAGATCCTGGGGCTGTGAGGGCAGCCAGATGGACAGACATGTCGGTGCTTAGAGCACCTCATCAGCCAGTTGCCTCCCTGACTACTACCGACATGGAGGCCACACCATATCAGACTATGGTGGCATATGGGGTGAGGAGACTCTTACCTTGATCTCCTGCTCCATGACAGGGCAGCTTATTGACAGAGTGGGACGTGTGGAGATGCACCCCTTTGGCTGAGTTCCTCAGCAGTTTGGCTTACCATACACGGATATGCTTCCCCAGGCGCGCCGGTCCTGATTAGTTCGTGAGGCCCAGGGGGCCTAGAGGCCGAGGTTGGACAATGGTTACTCCTGGCATTCCCATTGCAGCCAGGAGGATAGTACGTGCTAGAGGGAGAGCCGGTGCGCCTCAAGCACCTTTGCCTCGGACACTGCGGTTCCCGATCATAGCAGCGATGACCCTATTGATATTGACTCCGAGTCTGAGGAGTTCACAGAGGGAGGAACAGAGGAGGAGACCGATGACAGCGATCCTGAGTGGCATGACACTCAGGATATTATGCAGGCAGAGAGGGCCGAGCAGAGTGCAGAGAGGGTGACTCTGGTTTCAGAGGAGCCACTCTCCCAGGGCCGTGGTAGAGAGGATGAGTCCGTTGCGGGCGATACGTTGCTCCCGCCATAGGAGCAGCCCCTCAGTCGGTAGCGGCATCTGCGGCAGGTGCCGGCCCCAGCGACCCATCCTGGAGGCCTGGTGATCCGAGTAAGTTACCCTTTCTCCCTTTTAATGTTTGCTTGTAGGCTCTCCTTAGTTGCAATCTTGTATTCCTAATTTCTTGTTTGGTTTCTAACTTGTTTTCTCCTTTGTTTGCAGAGACTGTTGATGAGTGGCGGGATTTGATCCACAGGGTATGTACTAATTCCCTGATGATCCCTATGGATAGGACTCGTGCGGAGTGTCCGTCAGACGCTGGGAGCCTTCAAGCACTCGGTGGTAGGCATACCGACGTCTTTGCTCCAGTCTGGCATGTGGCCAAGATGGTATCGACCCTTTGTACCGAGCTAGTGGGGTACAGGACGGCTGAGCATCTTATGAGGAGCCATTTTGGTGGTGAGACTGTGGCTGCTCCTCGGGACCCTGAGCCCTCCATACATTCAGAGTGTCGGCATAGCCGAGTCCTAGGCATGGGCGTGCACCTTCGGAGGGGTCGTAGGGATTGAGAGGCCACTTGGCTCTCGTAGATTTTGTACTATATATTCTTTGTATATCCCGGGCTCTTTGAGCATTTTGACCATGCTTAGTGCATGATGGCATTGTATATAAACATTGATCATTTATATATACGTATTTATTTTGGATCAAAATCTTGGCACTCATGGTTTCCTTTCTATTTCCAGTTTCCCTATGTATACTACGATGTATGTTTATATGCTTTTTAGAATGTATGCAATGGAGAACAAATGATGTAAATGTTTTTATTTCCTTTTGTGTTTCATGATGCTGATATATGGTGATGTAGATATAATGTGATTTTGAATCTTAGCTTCTGTAAGCAATTTTGGATACCTCATGTTTGTTTTGCAAAGTGATGAATACAAACCAGTATGATGAACAGATAAACTTGCCCCACTCCTAACTCCACGCAACTAGTAAGATGCGAGGGCTTATCACCAAGAGTCAAGAAGGGCACAAGTTATGAAATGTGCTAAAATGATAGTGATGAAAGACAGACAAAGCTTTGGTGGAACCAAATTGGAAGCTACAAGCTTACTCTACCCGAGTGACTTCATAGTTTAGAATGCAACTTACTTTGCGGTTTATCTAGACTTAGATCCGTAGATGGCCACATAGTAGACAAAATCTGGGTTTTTAGGATTTTAACTCTCTTGGAATTTTGAACATCTGATTCATTTATTTTTGACTCAAAGTTTCAAAGTTTGAATTGTTTGTGTATGACCATTTGCATTTATTTGTCAAGAGGACCCCCTACACTTTGCCCCATGCTACTAGTAAGAAGCGTGGGTTTAACACCGTGGGCAAAGCATAGGTGAGTAAGGGCATTTCCATCCTTTCCCAACCCTACGTCACTAGTAAGAGACGCAAGCTCATCACCAAAGGTTGGTGGGGCAAGGAAATGTGTAAAATTAAAATTTTCTGTTTGATCAACGTTTGACTTGTTTTCTTGAGTAAAACGTCAGTATGTGCTTATTTCCAAAGAGACATATATATGGGATAGATGTGACACCATGAAGCTTCTAGAACAGACCATAGGCAAGACACCTATCCTAAGAAGAAACTAAAAGTGAGAACAAGCCCGCAGATCTTGGTATGGTTACCGTTTAAGACTTTGTCATATCTAGCTTTATTTGATAAAATGATTCCGAGATAATTTGATGACATCATGAAAATGGAGAGGTACGATTAAAGAGTTTATGCCAACAACATCATGAGTTTGTAATGAATTGCTTTGAGAATAGATTCCTTGATCACAATTTGTGTACAAAACAAATGGACAACATGATCCTAATCTGTATGAAAATGCAATGTAGATAGTTATATAAGTAGTGCCAGCTACTTATGCGTAGAACCGCTTGAGGTGCAGGGAATTGATTGTTTCGCCAAATTCCTCACCTTCTAGCGTACATAAGAGGTATGCACCGTTTCCATAGTCCTTCATGACTTGGTATGGGCCCAACCATTTGGGCTGGAATTTCCTTCCTTCACCGGTCTTCTTGTCGATCCGGTTGTCTAGCCTTAGAACTAGATCACCTTCATATATGTCACGTTCATAGACCTTCTTGTTGTACTGCCGGCACATCCGGTCAGCATAAACTCTATGTCACTGTTCAACATCTAACCTAGTTTCATCTAGGCTTTCTAGTTGGGAAAGACGTGCTTCTCTGTAAGCATCTTCATCCAGAATCCCTTGTAATGAAATGCGAAGACTGGGTATTTCAACCTCGAGTGGGAGAACTGCCTCTACCCCAAACACTAGTGAGAAAGGAGTTACTCCCGTTGGTGTTCTTATTGAGGTTCGGTGGGCCCACAAGGCCGGATATAACTTCAAATGCCAATCTCATTTCTTTTCTTTCATAGTTTTAAGGAGAATGGATTTTAGTGTCTTGTTAAGTAAACTGACTGTTCGTTGGCTTGAGGGTAATACAAGGAAGCCGTATGATGGCTTATCTTAAATTTATTACATAGCTCGTGAACCTCTTCATTTTAAAAGAAGTTCCATTATCGGAGATAATGATTTGTGGGATACCGTATCTGCAAATGATTTGGTTCAAAATGAACTTGGCGATTACAGAACCTGGTACAGTAGTAAGAGGCATAGCCTCTACCCACTTGGTGAAATATTCGGTGGCCGTGATTATAAAATTATGGCCATCTGTAGATGAGGGAGAGAATTTCCCTATCAAATCAAGACCCCATGTAGAAAAGGGCCATGGAGTAGCAATTGGTTGTAGAGCTTGTGCTGGCATATGAATTTCGTGGGAGAATTCTTGACACTTATGACACCTGCGTACAAACTCCACTGCGTCGTGTTCTAGAGTGGGCCAGAAATAGCCCATTCGATGTATTTTGCGAGCGGTGGCATGGCCACCGAAGTGGCCTCCACACATTCCACTGTGAGATTCATGGAGAATCTTCTTGGATTCTTCTATGTCGACACATCTCAAGAGCATTCCATCGAATGATGATGACGTATTTGGCTGCAATAATACGTAACCGCCTTCTTTGTTGTGGTGTAGCTCCTTCTGGGTACGTATGGTCCATGATATAATTAATGATATCAGTGTACCAGGGACACTTAGAGATAGAGGGTTGGGTTTCGATGTAGTATACGCACTCATCTGGAAAATATAAATCTACTAAATCGCCTCCATCTAATGGGTTATCAGCTAACCAATCTGCAATGATTTGTCCCTTAACCGACTTCTGATTTACAAATGTTAATTTGAATTCCCCCATTAAGGTTATAAAACGTCCAACTTTTTTTAGACAAGGATCCTTGTGTGAGGAAAGTTCGTAAATGGTCCGTTTTTACCATGACCCTTGTTTCTTGATTCAGCATATAGTGGCTTAAGCGTTTAGTAGCAAAGACTATGGCAAGGCATTCTCGTTCTACCTATGTATAACGTGTTTCATAGTTAAGTAATGTTTGACTAATGAAATAAATCACACGTTCCTTTTGTCATTGTCTTTCTGGGCCAACATATAAGCCCGAGACATTGGTAGCTCGTGAATACAAAATTAACAGGCGGTCTAGCTGGCATTAGCGTAGGTGGTGATATAGGAAGAAACGCTTAAGCGCATCAAAGGCTTTATTGCAGTCTTCGGTCCAATCAATGCTATAATCCTTCTTGAGTAAATTGTTGATTGGATGAATGGCGAAGCTTAAGTCTGGGATGAATCTCCGGATTGCACCCAGTTTTCTGAGAAATGACCTGATTCCAGATTCATTCGAAGGTGGGACCATTTCGAGGATAGCCCGAATTTTGGTTGGATCAACATCTATCCCTCGTGACAATATGATGTAACCTAGGAGCTTTCCTCATGTTACACCAAAGATGTATTTCTCTGGATTTAGTGTGACTCCATATTCTATTAGGCGTGAAAGAATGACACGGAGTACTTCTGGATGGTCACAACGCTTCTTGGCCTTAGCCAACAAGTCATCTACGTAGGATTCCATGATTTTATGAATTAAATCGTGGAATATATATGTCATAGCTCGCTGGTACGTAGCACCAGCGTTCTTGAGGCCAAATGGCATAACAACATAACAATAGGTTCCCCAAGGAGTTATAAACGTGGTTTTGGCTTGGTCTTGTTCAGATATTCTGATTTGATTGTATCCCGAGAATCCATCCATGAGAGACAAGAGTTCAAATCCAGCTGTTGCATCAACAATGACATCTATGGATGGTAATGGGAAGTCGTCCTTAGGACATGCTTTGTTAATGTCTCGGAAATCTATGCAGATGCGTATCTTCCCATTCTTTTTGAGAACAGGAACAATATTAGATACCCATTGAGAGTAATCAACTGGTTTGATGAACCCTACTTGTAGGAGTTTTATTATTTCGTCTTTCACCATGAGAGCCACCTTGGGTTTCATGGGTCTTGATTTTTGTTTAACTGGTTTTGCATCAGATTTAGTGACGAGGTTGTGCACTGCAATGTGTGGTGCAACGCCTGTCATTTCCTTATAATTAAATGCAAAAGCTTTCTGATGTTCCTTGAGGATCTGAGTGTGTATTTCTACTTCTTCTGGGGTTAACGAGGACCCTAATTTCAATATTTTTGGTTCATCCTCCGTTCCGATGTTAACATCAATTGTTTCTTCGATTAAAGAGGCATTACCTTCTTCAAACTCAGGTGGGGCTGGAGGTAAATCCAAATCGTCCCCACTTTCTACCGTGTATACGCTAGGTTCCATTATGGGATTTCCGCAGTAAGAAGATGAATGTGGGATTAAGGACAAATCTATCATATGATAGGAGAGATGTAGTGCCGCATAGGCGTTTAAGTAATCCAAAGTGGCCATATCACTATCAACATGGTCTAGGATAGTAGATTCATTTTTGTTTAAAAGAGAATTTGTCATTGTCTTTATCAATGGTTCATCACGAAGGGATACTATGAAACGGGTATCCTCTAACTTATTGCTTGGAGTAAAACGTGATGCGGAAGTTGCTATTGAATCAGCGAGAAGATTTTCTTCTCGCGGGATTGTTTCAATTGATATGAAGTCAAATTCCTTGCTTAAATCTAATACAACTTTTTTGTAAAGCTGTAAATGCTCGGCTTTGGTTTCATATATCTCAGAGACTTGGTTTGCTACCAATTGTGAGTCTCCTAATACTCTGATGTTATTAATACCGATCCTCTTGGCTAAAATGAGGCCAAGGAGGAGGGCTTCGTATTCAGCGCCGTTGTTTGTACATTCGAAATTGAGTTTGAAGGCGAATGGTAGGACCTTTCCTTCAGGGGAAGTAAAGATTACACCAGCCCCACTCCATAACGACATTTAGCTCCATCAAAATGGAGAGTCCAATATTTAGCTGGGAATATGGACGTTGGGATATTTGTTGTGTTTGCGCATTCTACTTCCACCATACAGAGATCCTCAGCTGGAAGAGAACCAACACCTAGGGAATTTCCCATGCCCACAGAATCAAATGGTAGAAACATTGGTAGATCCTGTTCTAGTAATTCAATGATTTTTGCAGTAGTTCCTAATGATACCATTTCTACAATGTTAGCCTCACCTTTTGAGGCTGGGATTGTCTTGACTAGATTCATAGTCTCAAGATCTGTTGTAGGTACCAACTTCTCCTCTGGTTTTGCATCAGTGGGTTTATTAAGTTGGTTTGTTGGAAGTTCAAATTCAGTGCACACTTGGTCTTTTCTTTAAGTCAGCTAGGTGTATATCGAAAGGTTTTGGATCGCCTTTGGCTACAAACACCTTTCCTAGATGCAAGAATCTTACTTCTTGGAATAACATAGAAGGGATTGCCTTCATTCGGTGTATCCATGGTCGGCCAAGGATCATATTATAATTAGTTTCCTGATCTATAATATAAAACTCAGTCGGATTGTTTGGGTCCTAAGGTGATTTGGTAGTATTATAGTTCCAATCGAAGTGGCTTTAAGGCTATCATATCCTCTCAATGTATTTTGAGTGGTGGAACAGTTTGTTTCCCCATATCCTAATTTTTGAAGGAAAGAGAAGGGGACTATGTTAACTGCAGCCCCATCGTCAACCATTGCTCGTTTTACGTAGTTATTATAAACCCATACTTGTAAGTGTAAGGCTGGATCGCCTCGACGTGCAATCTCAACATCTGTAGGCATTTTACTTATTTCGAATATGAATTCGACATCCTTGTCCGGCTGCCCTGGAGGATGAACATCAAAGTCTACATGATTTACCTGTGTTTCAGGAGGTGGAGTGATGTTAATTAAATGACCTAAACCTAATGCTTCTAAAAGAGCAGCCCTGTGAGCAGGAGAGTTTTTTAGTAAGTCTAAAAATGAAATGTGCGAGAAGGTTTTTGTTAGGTCGTTAATTAAATCATAGGCACCCACGGGTTTTTCTACTATTTGTTGACTCTTATCTGTTTCTGGTAGGTGACTTGGGCTTGGTTGAGAGAAATATTCTCGTGTTCTTGTTATAGCTTTGATAGGTAGTTCAGCGTCTAGTTCTACTAAACTGACTATCTTGGGTCTTGGCTGATTTCCTAATTGTGGCGCAACTGATGGATTTAGTGAAGTCGAGGCTTCATGATCATTGTTTCCCATCATTACACCCTTGTTCGTCCCAGTTGGATTTAGTCTATTATTATCATGATTTGGGAGTGGATCGTTAAAGATCTTGAGGGGAGCATTCTGAGGGGAAACTGCCCCTGCGAGCGTGCTTGGTGGTGGTGACACGGGATCTGCCAAAAACAAATCTGTGAAGAACTGTCTTTGTTCTTCTGGCAAATGTTGCATGAATTTATTGTAGTCATGGCACGTTCTAGTATCATGACCTCGAATTTTGTGGAAACCACAATATGAATTGGGATTGTAATTCCTGGTTTGTTGGTTTGGTGTATATTGTGGCCTAAAACTCTGATCAAACTGTTGCCTATTAGGATTAAAGTTTTGCATTTGTTGTTTCTGGCTTTGATTTTGGTTTTGATAACCAAATGAGTTTTGGCTTGGCCCTTGTATGGGATTTTTCCGTTGTTGTTGTTGTTGTGGATGGTTAAAATCCACTGTATTGATTGTCGGGGTAAAGTTGTTGTTTCGTTGGTTGTTTGTTTGTGATGGAGTATTGACAACATTTACCTTTTTGGGCTGGTCGGTTACTCCATCTATTGTTACACCCCGATTTTTGTTAAGGATTTTAGGTCCTTGGTTGACATTTACAGTGGTGGGATAATTTGAAGTGTTCTGATTGGGGGTGATTAACCTCCCATTTGCTCCATATGTCTTACGACCACTATCAATTGCTACTTGATCTATTCGAAGAGCACTCTCTAGTACTTCATCGTAAGTTTGTAATGGGAACTTCTGGACTTCTTCGTTCACTTATCTGCTAAACAAATGAAGGAATAAATCACATAGTTCCATTTGATCCATGTTTGGTGCACTTGCCGAGGAATAAAGGACTGTACGCCACATTTGGATGAAATGGGCGACATATTCGTTGTGTTCTTGTTTGATGTGTAAGAACTCCCTGATTATTGTTCTTAATAGTTTGTTCATGTCAAATGCCTTAATGAACTCTGATACAATTTGTTTAAATGAATGGATGGAAGCCTCAGGTATTCTATAATACCAATCAAGAGCGATGCCTTCCAAAGTTTTGGGAATATTTTAGCAACAACCCCATCCCAAGGGAGTAGTTCTCGTATGGCTGTAGCATAAGCTTTGATATGCGCATTTGGATCTCCCTCACCTTTGTACTTGGGTAAATCGGGAAGGGGTCTTGGAAGCATGACGCTTCGTATGGCGAAGTCTAAGGGCTCTTTCAAATATTCTGAATAAGTCCCTATCGCATAGGTTTCGACCATTGATGGTGGTTGCTGAGGGAGTGGTGGTGGGATGGGTTGTTGATATGGCACAATGTATGCATTGGTAGGGGCATAAGGAAACACCTGTGTTTGAGCAAGCATGCTGGGAGAGGAGAACATATCTCCTTGTGGTGATTTGGAGTACATGTTTAAGTATGACAGGGTATTGTCCAGGAATGGATTGTTTGATACTAGACCGGGAGGAATGGTGTTAGAGATGATGGGCCTAGTTGGCGTTTGTTGTGGATACTGAGGAGGCATGCCTAACGTGCCTACTCCTGTGAGGAGATCTACTTGGCTAGGATGGCGTGGAGGATTGGAACCCCCTGTTTGCATGAATTGTGAATTTTGACTTGCTTGGGCAAGTTCTAACCCTCTCACTTTTTCTACTAACGTTGAAATGACTTCATTTGGTGAAGTCACGATATTCTACCTTGGTGGCGTTTGTTGTATACCATGGTTTTGTATAGGCATGTGATATCCTGCTATGAATTGTTCCCTGTCCTGCCAAGTTTCTCTCGAGAGTATTTCCTATATGCAATGGTATAGATATATTTTCTTGAAAAGAGACCTCGGGTTACGTTTGTAACTCCCTACAGGTGGGTATATACCCTGAGAGCGCTGTTCACTCCTAGGATAACGTATTGACTGTTCATCATCTAAGACCAGGTATGGGTCTGATTGTCTACTAATTTGTGGTCTAAGTAGCATCTGAGGAGATGATCCAGATTCTCTCGATGAACGTCATATTATTCGAGCACAAGGCTCTGTTTGTTCTTTTGGACGGGGTTGATCTAACTCCTCACAGGTTCATTTTAAGACACCCCTATAAAATTGAAGGTGGAAAATACCTGGCGAATATCCCCGTAACCACTTTCAGCGAAAGGCGAATTTGACAGTATTAAAAAACAAAATTTTCGCCTGGTTTTTCAAGGCTAAATCAGAATCCTTAAAGACGCACGTCACAGGCGCGACAATAGCTCCTAATGACGTGCGACACTGGAGCGACACTAGATCGTAATGACGCGCGACATTGTAAACAAATGACGCGCGACACAGTCACAAAATGACGCGCGACATTGTAAACAAATGACGCGCGACATTGTAAACAAATGACGCGCGACATTGTAAACAAATGACGCGCGACATTGTAAACAAATGACGCGACATATCGTAAACAAATGACGCGCGACATCGTAAACAAATGACGCGCGACATCGTAAACAAATGACGCGCGACATCGTAAACAAATGACGCGCGACATTGTAAACAAATGACGCGCGACATTGTAAACAAATGACGCGCGACATTGCAAACAAATGACGCGCGACATTGTAAACAAATGACGCGCGACATTGTAAACAATTGACGCGCGACATTGTAATCAAATGACGCGCGACACTGTAATCAAATGACGCGCGACACTCTAGACAAATGACGCGCGACACTATAACCAATTGACGCGCGACACTATGAAGAAATGACGCACGACATAGCAACCTATTGACGCGCGACAAAGCAATCTATTGACGCGCGACACTATAATGAAATGACGCACGACACTGCTTCCTATTGACGCGCGTCATTTGAAGCAAATGACGCGCGTCAATAGGGGCAGTGACGCCTATATCTAGGTTATAAATACCCTTATTCCGCTCATTTTCTCGTTTACGTTTTCCTATTCTTGAATTTTTGCAGGTCGAAATCTTCTTCAAAGACGCAATTTCAGCTACAATGTCGACTTCACATGCCTCCCAATTGCAAGTTCAGCAAGAAAATGAAGAGAATCCAAGTCAATCGATTTCCAAGATAACCTACAGGAATCCCTTATGCCCTCACATCCATACGGCTTTAAGGATGTCTCCAGAATATCAAGGTATAATAGAAGAGTGTGGATTTACCGGGTTAGTTAATATGCCCCATTTCGAAACAGATCCCGATATTTTGAATTACCTTCTGTCATGCTACAATTCAGAGGACGGTATATTTTATGTGACTCTGAACGATGGCCACATGTTCCAATTCTCTATCGATCCGAATGACATACATCGGTTTACCGGCCTTCCTATCAGAAACTTACCAAATGTTACAACCAAAGCAACACTCGTGGAAGAAAACAAGAAATTTCTCGAATCAAAGTACGGTTTCCATGTTGATTGTAAGTAATTTATTCTGTTTTTTATTCTGTTTTTTATTCTGTTTTTTATTCTGTTTTTTATTCTGATACAATTTGCTGTTATAAATTGATGCTAATTTTCACTGTTTCGCATTTGCAGCCCATGTCAATAAATCCAGGCGTGGTGTAGATACACAATCAATTGCACACCACTTTCTTGCTGCACTTATTGCATTTTTTCAAGCCAAATTGTTATGCAGGGTCGCCAAACAGATATCCCAAATTGGGCCATTGCATACATTTGTGCCACTATCTCAAAACAACAATTCGATTGGTGCACATTTATATCAAAAAAAATTAGAGCTGACATATCAAATTCGAAAATGTCAGAAAAACCTTTCATTTATTCAACCAACTATCTCCTCGGCTTCTACTATGAGGCACTTTTAAATTTAAAAGCTAAAGAAATTCCTACTTGCTCTGATGAGGCTTTGATGAAATTCTCAATTCCATTTGCAGAACAACAGGTATAAACTTTTTAGTTTGTAAATTGTATTACAATTTTCTTCATTACAGTGCGAAGTTATTAAAACTTAAATTTTAATGTTTTGCAGAGAAGATATCTTGAAGCCATTCCCAAAAAAAAAAAGATGTCGAGAGGAAGAGGCCAACTACACGCGGAGGCTTCGGGGGACTCCCATTCCGAAATGGAAGCTCACTCCTCTCCAGACCCTCAACAATTTGAACTCGTTAAACGCCAGAGAAGTAATACATTCTCATATATTAATTACAAATTCCAAAGTTGCAGATTTATTTTTCAATTTAAATTTTATCAAACTGAATTGACAACACTTAATATTGATGAATAGCAGGGACTATGGAACCTTCTTCCCCAACTCACTCAATACAGTCCCATGCATTGATATCTTCAGAACAGCCACTGAGTACAACTCCTACAAGGCCACCCGTAGCACCGAAAAAAACAACCCCTCGACAACAAGGTACAATTTTTGTATAGAACGTTTAATTTCGTAGTTTTTAGTTTATGAAATGTTTTAATATTTTTAATTTTTTCTTGTACTTTTCAGCACATGTCAGTCATGAGCAAGCCACGGCACCGACACCCACTCAACCATTAATTTTTAAAATGCCAACCAGAGGAACAGTGAAAAAGACCATTGGTAAACGAATGCCTTTTGCTCCGGCCCCTAGTGGGACACTGAACCTTGACTCCTCGTTTCGAATTCCATCTCTCTCACTTGGTGGCTTGCCCAGTGCAACGGGCATATCTGTTTTGAACAATATAAATTTAGATGAAGATTATTTGGGCATTGATAGCAATGACCCAACTGGTTTTTTCGATACCCGCGAGATGATTCAAGGCCAGCAGGTATACTTCAGTCTTCAAATTTCAATTTTAATATTCTTTACAATTTTTAATTACATTCTGATTTATCTAAATCTAAATATTCAGTTTTCAAATTTATTTATCTAAATCTTGATTTATTTTTTCAACAACAGGATCAGCCCACCCAAAGACAGAAACAAGGAGCAGTTGATCTTGGTCATGGTGAAAGCCCCCACTCTTCTCCAGCAAGATCTTCTGCATCAGATTCAGAAAGTGAAGAGTTTCCACATTTTCCTTTGGAGAACCTAATTGGTAATGATTGTCAATCCCATGTCAGTGAGTTTATAATTCCTCAAATGCAACAGCTTATAGAATGGGAAAAAAGGGCTAAAATTCTTATCAATGAGATTATTAGTCGTTATGAAAATTATTGGCAAAGGGATAGTTTATACGCTGCAGTCCAGAATCAACCTGCAAAGATGGATTCCCTACTTACCCAAGTAAAATGTGGGACTGTCACTTTTAACAACGACTATAAAGATGGCATTTTAGATAAAGCACTAAACAGATTGGAAAATATTAGTGCCGAGGCCCAGGCATATTTTAACAAATGGTCAAAGGACAAGGATTTGGTATCAATCGCAAATGCCGAAAGAGATAGAGCGGTTGTAAGTACTATTACATTCTAACAATCATTTTTGTTAATTTGAAATTTTGAATTTACATTAATACTTTGAATTGACGTTACTCTTTTTGTGCAGTTGAAATATGAAAATTTGAAGAGTCAGGCGAAGGTTTTGCAAGTTCACTTGGAAACAGCAAAGAACAGCTTATCCGCAGCAAAAAATTTGAAGCAAAATATTGTTTTGGTTAACAAACAAAACAATACACTAAAGCGGATCATTAAAGAGCACGGTCTCGACCCTGACATCTTGTTCAAAGCCAAAGCAGTTGCTGATCCAAATTTGCTGTCTCATGGAGATGCAACAAATCAAGAAGAAAGAATTATAAAAAATCTGGACAGTGCTGCAGAAGATCTTATAAGTTCAGGGGTTATTTCTGCTGTTGGGGAAAGGGTTACAACCATAGTGGAAGAAGCCGTTGGGGAAGGGAGCAGAGTTGTACAACTGGATAAAGAAAAAGAGGGTTGAAAACTAGAAACTTTTATTATTATTGGGGAAACTATAAATATTGAGTTTGAAAACTTCTAATATTGAGTATGGTATTTGAATTTAATTATATACAATCTTAAATTTTGATTACATTAGATGGTTGTGAAAATTAGAAACTTTTATTATTGACTAAACTTTTAATATTGAATTTGAAAACTTCAACTATTGAGTTTGTACTATGCTATTTGAATTTAATTATATGGTGATTAGATGGTGATTATCATGAATTATATGTATGTTTCTTGTTTACTTGCATTGTCATGAATAGTATGTGGACGTAGATGATGAATGATGACAATTGATAATCAATGATAGATGATGATGAAATACGATGATCGATTTAATGTGTATAATCTAAAATTTAGTGCCTGAATATCTTGTGGGACTTTAATTATCTTTAAAATTATGTCGTGGGACTTTAATTGTATCTGTGGGGTTATACTGTCTATGAAAGTAGACTTAAGGTTGATAGGTTAAGAATCTCTGTTGTACTATGATTTTTCAACGTGTTGAGGACTTCAAAGTGTGTTTGGATTTTATGAATGACCTTTATCAGTCTAAAATAAAGATAGCCAAGTCAATGATGCTAAGGTCTAGCAATCTGTCCTGTTATCTAGTTGGTAAAGCTCAATCAAATGCAAGTTACTCTGTCAGTGCTTCAAGCTGACTCAGTCCTAGTTGGTGATGAAAATTCTCTAAAAGTGGTATAAGTGGTAATTGGAAACAGTCTCTTCCAGTACAAGAAGATTCATGGTGTATGGTCAGGTTATCTAAGATGAGCTTTGTAACTTTGTTTGACCTGAGGAGTGCAGTGGAAAAGTTTAAACAAAAAAAAGATCTTAAGAAAACTGATGGAACCAAGAAGGGCAAATTAATTGATGTTCCCAAACTTGATGCAAATCAAGCAGGAGGGAAGAATTCTGATCAATGTACTTTAATATTAACGGAGGGTGACTCAGCCAAGGCTCTTGTGGTTTGAATCAGGGAAATGTGAATATTGAATTTGGTAGTATTGTGACATGTTTCGACATCACTTTCCAATTTAATTTTTTGTTATTTTAGGTATCCTTATCCTATCAGGTGGCAGGAATATCTATTTTTTGGGAAGCTACCACTCACCAACAAATGGAGAATAAAGAGATAGTAAATAGAAAAAAAATCCTTGGTCTACAGGAAGATAAAATATATTAAAAATAAATAAAATATAATTCTAAGAAATCAAGAAAGAATCATCACTGGTAAGAAATTAAACATAATTGCAAATATGCTAGGATTTAGCTTACCTCTTGCGTATTAGATTGCTGTGAAATCATCAAGGGTAACGTGCTAGATCTTTGTTTCACATGACATTGTAGATGGAGGGGTGAGTTGCTTGACATTGTCAGTCCTGAGAAGTGCCAGCAACATCTTTAAATATATAGACCAACAATATCTTTAAAGGTCAAGTAAATATAAATATTATGTTGAAGAAGATACCTATTTAAAATTGAAATCATCAACGGTAATGTGCTAGATCTTTGTCTTAAAAAATTCAACACAAAAAATTGATTAGTAGATAGATGGGTGAGTTGCCTGACGTTGTCAGTCCCGAGAAGTAAAGCTTCCTCGGACGGATGTCAACCCACGTTTTCAAAAAATAAAAATTTTGTATTTAACTAAATGTAAATACATACACCTGTAACATTTTTAATTATAACCAGAGTTGAAAAAATGAATAGTAACAAACAATAAGATTAAGGGGAAAAAGATACCTGCTTAAAGTTGAAATCATCACTGCCACTGGTAACAATATAGATCTTTGTTTTAAAAAAATCCAACACGAGAAATGGATTAGTAGATAGATGGGTGAATTGCCTGACATTTTTAGTATATAGACCTGTAACATCTTTAATGATAAAGATAAAAGATAGATAAAGAAGATACCTACTTAAAGTTGAAACAATCCATTATCAGTAGCTTCATCAAAGTCGATGTTGTCTTCTGTAGAATGTGACGAAGAGCCAACTACACTCTCAAGGTTAAGGGGAAAAAGATACTTGCTTAAAGTTGAAATCATCACTGCCATTGGTAATGAGCTAGATCTGTGATTTAAAAGAATCCAACACGAGAAATGGATTAGTAGATAGATGGGTGAATCGCCTGATATTTTTAGTATATAGACCTGTAACATCTTAAATGATAAAGATAAAAGATAGATAAAGAAGATACCTACTTAAAGTTGAAACAATCCATTATCAATAGCTTCGTCAAAGTCGATGTTGTCTTCTGTAGAATGTGACGAAGAGCCAATTACACTCTCAAGGTTGGGTATATTTGTACTTGTAGCTGTATTATTTACACCTCTTCTTTCGCAAAGGGAATTCCAGTGCGCAATTGCTCTCACAAACGGAAGGTTTCGAGGAGTATCGTGAAACGTAACACCTCATGCAACTTTCCGCATTTTTATCCAACCTGCTTTCTCGCTTTGATTTTATAAATGACAATGCACTCGAAACTCTTTCATCCTCCACAGACCCCAAAATCATTGTCCGGCATAATTCATATAGTCCAAATACTCACCGATATCTTCTTGTAAGATAGAACTTTGATAGATTCCTCTCCACAGACCTTGTAATAGCACCACTTTCTTAAGGTTGATCTAAATTCTTATATTGGTTCCTCATTGTTGTTGCAAAATTGGTTGATCAAACTTTAATAAATCGGCATTCAAGATACCTTTGATTTCCGTACTTGAGCTCGACGCCTTAGTAAATTGTTCCATTATTATACCCATTGATTTATGGAAATGCTTATCGACAAAGTCTCCGCACGGCCACCTTCTGTATTCCAAAAATTCGGATTCATCACACCCATGGCTTCCAGAATTTTATCTTTACAGAAACGTTCCCTAATTTCTGACGACAAGGTTTCTGAAATTTTTTTAAGCTTTATTCTGGTTTCAACTATCACAGACTCAAACAAATTACGTGTTACAGGAACATCTTCTCGCTCCGAACCTGTAATATCTTGACGTCTTTGCAAAATGTGCATAGGTATTTCCTTCCCATTAACAGAGATGCATAGGTGATCGTGAATATTAAATCTCAAATAGGTGTTAGGATTTTTAAGATCTAATAAATCTCTCCAATTTTTAAAAACAGGTGCATCAAAACTATCCTGCGAACAATACAATATATCAAGACTTTGACATACCATTTTCCTCATCCTTATAAAATCCACAATATAGATCAATCTGCCCTGTGCATGCTTCATCAGTGTATTGATCTCCTTTAACATTGGAAGAATACCAAGCAATGTAAGCAAAGTCTCCAAATCAGTTAAGCGGAACAACAGGTCCCTTGCCCTATCAACTTCATGACGGTATTTGTGCATGAAACCAACCAATGAAGGATACTCCTCACGAACTCTGCATGCTGGTTCATACAAAGAGATCCATCTAGTCTCCACATCCTTCAGAAGTTTTTTGCCGTCTGTAATTCCAATTGCAAATTTTTGGAACTCCAGAAAACGTTTTGGGCTGCTTGACATATAGGCATGGAGTTCTCTTATTATGTCTTCTAATTTAGCAACATTTTCATGGTTGCTTACCATTTTATACGCTAAATTCATTCTGTGAGCCATGCAGTGAATTGGTAGCATATATGGGGCCACTGTTGTTTGTAATCTAACACAGAGCCCTGTTCGGTGACCCTGCATGACAGATGCACCATCTGCTCCAACGCATACCAACTTCGTAGCAATTTCATAATCAGTCATACCAGCAACATCTTTCAAATGAGAAACAACTATTTTGTATAGGTTTTCAGCATTGCAGTTTTCAACCATTTTCATAACACCCAACAGATGAGGTGTCCTTATATGATTTTCTAATGTATAGATGTGGATACATACCCATGCGGTGTTGTCGACTGCTGTCACTTCATCAATTGAAACAGAGATAAAGTTTGCTTTTTTTACATTCTCTTTCAAATCTTCCTTCTCTATCATCGAGAGGCATTTTGCCATTTCCCATCCACTACTCTCAGACCAATGAGACTGAGGTACATTCAACATTCCGTTAAATTGATACAAAACTTTGAAATCAAGGAAATCTGACATCGCCCTTCCTTTTTTAAGTATTTGAAAAAGAGTAGAGAATTGTATGAATTTTGCATGTAGATTTGTTTCTTTCATCTTACCAATATGTGATGTGATTGTTCCTCCCTTTTCCAACAGATGTCTGTGTTTTTTCTGCTCTGCCTCATATTCCGCTGCGTATCTGACATGCATGCACTCCTTTTCAGTTTTCCACCTATGTGTTTTGATTTTCTGGCCATCCGCCCCTGTTACAGTTAAATATTGTTTTCCACAATGTTTTTCTATTGTGTCCAGCTTCAGTTGCATTTTTTGTTGCTTTCCCAATTTCCACGTACATATTGTACATGTACATTCACATGGGATTTCTTCAGAATTTGATGATTGTACAGGTTCAATAAATGGAAATTTAGCTGCCCAATCAAACTTGTATGTCCTGCCAATGGTCCACATATTCTTGTTTGTTTTCAATGCTTTACTTTTTTGAGTCGAATTTTGAGCAATATCGCAATCACCTGGTTTCCTCTTTCTTGGACCAGAGTTTGATATTGATTTCTGTCTTCCATTTTGCTCAGTGTTTGTATCTGTGATATCTAGCTGCACTTCTGGTTGCACCCCAACAGGAACAATATCTTCAAGATCTGGCATATTATCGTAGGTTTCATTTGTTTGACTGTGATACTGTGCAGAATGCATGTCCACCTCAATAATGCCTTCCACACAGTCAGTATTCTGATTCTTTTTGGTGGCATCTATATGATTGGTATTTACATTATCTGTATCCGCAGAGTTTCCAAAATACTTGAAGAGTGATTTCTGAGATTTCTTACTTACTTTTAGGTTATTCGTATTCTTTGAGGTGGCACCTTCCATTATTCTGAAAAGAGTCGTGCGTCAGCAAAAGAACCAAGAAGCGACTCTGCATGCCTCGAGGTCTTGTCGCGCGTGAATCGCCGATGTCGCGCGTCCAATACTGCCTGTCAGTCGCGCGTCGAAGCCTTCATCTGCGCGCGCGCGCCAAGCCTTCCTCTCCGCGCCGCCTTCCTCTGTCGCGCGTCAAGCCTTCCTCTGTCGCGCGTCAAGCCTTCCTCTGTCGCGCGTCAAGCCTTCCTCTGTCGCGCGTCAAGCCTTCCTCTGTCGCGCGTCAAGCCTTAGCCCAAGTCGCGCGTCAGTATTTCTCTTGTCGCGCGTCAATAATGCATTTGTCGCGCGTCAACAATCACAGGATAACAGTAATACGAATCTCTGGTGCAAAGGGTATGCGAGTTCAAATTTCACAGTATTGGTAATTTGGTAAGCTACTTGAGGTATACTACCCGGCGAATCAAATAGGTTTTTATAGGAGATGTTTTCAAATGAAGGCGAAGCCGACCCCCAAAAAAAAATACTTTATATTTTAGGCGAACAGACACCGACCACTCCGAATAATTCGCCTTTTCAAATTTTCCTAAAATGAAATTTTCGCCATATTACGAATATTCGCCGCTAAAATTATCCCTGCTCCTCAGTTTGAAAAGATGAATTATATCTGATTCTTGGAGTTTGTGTTGACAACTGATTAGTTGAGTAGTTGTCACCCCATACCGAGAGTGAGGGTGATGATTGTCTATTCTGTTGGGCATAGTATGCCTCAAGACCCAAGAGGGGTCTGCCATATGCATCAAATCCCGACATATTCGGGGGGTATATGAATACCCGCAGAATAATGGGAGAGAGCGAAAATGATTTGTGAAAGCTAATGAGGCGGAGAAGATGAAAAGTAAACTAAACTTGAAAGAAAACGTAATACTATGACTCCGGACGAGAAAGTAGGAAGTTCACGTCAGCTTCACTAATTTTGTTTGTTTCACGTCGGGTTCACCAATTTTGTATGCCGAAAAAGTGACAAGCGAGCATGGGAATCTACAGGTAACTCTTCCATGTACCCGACCTCCCGAGGTCGTGCCGAGACAGCTGGTGGGGATGGAATATGCGTGGGATGCAGACAAACTAGTTAGGAAATCTAATGTCTTCAATATGCACTAGTGGAATTTGTGAATCTAAGGCAAAGAAGGCCCTTCTAACCTGAACTGGTGTGATAGATCGATCGGCAAGGATGATTGCTCGAAGGCTCCAATCAATATCGAGCTTTGGCGTGATTTGATCTATGGGTTGTGGAATACGTGGAAAATGACCTGGGATAGTTTCATGTATGTCTCCAGATAAGGTCATATGGTGGGTGATGAATACAATCGACTCTATGGACGATTCTCTGGCCTAGTCTAGAATTCTCTAGCTTTGTTAGCCGCTATATCTAGTAAGGATAACTGTTTGATGATGGTGGGTGGAAGTGGGGTAGATCTGAATACTAATATGCGTAGGCCAGTGTCTATTTCTGATTGACTTATGGATTTGTTAGGTTGCGGGATTTGTGGATCACAACCGTAGACTCTTGGTTGTTGCGGTCCTGCTATGGTCATGTACGAAATCAAGTCCTAATCCCTAGTATCCAATAATCATATGCTTTCTCAGCTTCTATATTTAGGATCAATAACTGCTGCGATCTTCTCAGAGTACCTCACAGGCGTTCTTGCAACCTGGATTCTTAGGCTGGTATCTATATCTAGAAGAGTGTCTCCGCATCTGGCTGTGGGACCAAAGGATCACAACCAAAGGTTTGTTCTCTTTCGAACCCTTCTACAGTCATGTGTATGTTTTCCTAGGGTAATCTGTAGTTCGGTTGATTTGACCAAAATGTGTGTGCTTGGTCATCTTCTATATTTAATCCCCTCAACTGAGAGCTGATCTGTCATAAATCTGTTGTTGTTTGGAAGATTTGTATTCTAAGGTTCTGGTCTATGTCAACTATTGCTGTGACGAGATTGGGTTGAGGCACAATTGGCTCAAATACGTATTCCCTGGGCTCCCGAGGTCCCGTGATTGTCATATAAAACAATAATGTAAATCTAACTACAACAAAGTGAATTTTAACTACGTGGAATAAATCTAGAACATATATATAATTTCTATTTTTGTATTTTCTGAGAAACCTTAAGAATTTAAGAAAGCAACTATTTAAATGTATCTAGAATTTGACAACTAAGATAAAACTTAAAACAAACAAAATAACCGAGTGTAGTTATTTGTCTGTGCAATTTGTAGATCTATTCTAAATAATGAAATAACTTGCTTAATCTATTTGCCAGACTCTCGATCCTACCTCAGAAGTGAGGAATGAATCATAGTTTCTCAGAAACTATCAATCCCCACAGCTTCCCTGGCAATATCGAAAGTAAACTTAACTGAAAAGAAGTGATTATCTACTCTATTTGATATATTTCTAACTTTAGAACTTTGAAAGCTAGAACCTGGATTCTGCAGAACAGTGACGAATCCAATGGTGTGTGTGATCTTGTCCCCTCAGTGTGATCTCCTCGTTCCTTTGTGTTCATGTGAATCCAGAAAAGCATGTAATGCTAGCATCAACAGAAGTAGATATTGGGACAAAGGCAGCTCGAATACGAGGCATCAATATAATGCGAGTAGGAGAGGGATAGCGCAAGAGTACAGAGCTTGGCTTATGCAATTCCTAGTGGGATTTATTGCGAGTCATGCAACATAAAGCGTCCAGAACCTGAAACTATCCTGTTTTGAGGAGCAAAACCTGCAACTTTAATGGCTTCCTAAGCTATTTTACTCCAATGGATTGGGTGAAATAACAGCACTGCCTGCACAAGATGGATATGTGGCTTACCAATAGCTAAACAATGCTAACTAAACATGCAAAGAATTGAAACTATGGCTTCTAAGCAAAATAATAGACTGAACTATTGAAAATGAGAGCATGAAAAGTGAATGAGGGGCAGACCCTTTGTTTGAGCACAAGCCATTTATTTATAGCTTTTCATTCACCCAAAGATCAAAACCAAACTGAACTCTAAAACTATAAACAATGGCCAAACACTATTCCAGGGGACCAAAAACATAAATGCAAGCCCAAGTTGGCAAAAAAAAGCTGGTGAATCGTTGATTTTTATGTGAGTCGCGTTAAAAACACTTTCTGGAAAACGCGTAAAGGACCGCCGCTCTGAGTAGGGCGGCAGTTACAGGACTGATGCCCTGATCAGGGCGGCGGTTTCATCACTGAAGATCAAAAGGCCAAGAAAAGAGGGTAAAAGGGAAAAACAAAGCACGCGGGGACTAAGCGGGGCATGTGGGATGTTAACGCAGACTTGGAGATCTTTTCCGGATCCCAAACACCTTTCGAGGAGACCTGTATCATCATTGGGGCACTTGTCGCGTTGTTCCAGCAGTACACTACCTTACAATTTTGGGTATGTATAGTACCCTCACAGAAATAAATGCTGAAACTCGCGCAATGGATCAATGATCTTCGAAACCTCCTTCTTTGACTAGTAGTTCCCGATAGTAGCCTCCTTAGGTTTTGTATCCGAGCCAATATTAACCTTGGTAGTTCTCGGTGTTCATGGTATGCACATGCTTTCTCATCAACACTATCCATAACCTCATGTGTACCCATAGTATGGTTAGCATCCAAGTTTTCCAACTCTTCACCATCGACCACATAGACCAAATTTCCTTTATCTTTTTCTATGCGAGCGCGCCTAAAGTTGTATCTCCTCCGATTCTTCCTCATCAAAGTGCACTTCTAAGTTAGTTTCATCCAATAATTCTATTATTAAATCCTCCGCCATGGCAGTGTCTCCCATAGTTAGGCACTTAACAACTGTAATGCCTCATCCACAAAAGGCTTACTACTATTATATTCAAAATCTTGAAGGAGACCAACCATCAACTCCTACCAATTTCCTATGTGACAAGCATCTTTGAGTGAATGTACCATGTGCGACGCAACCTTGTAAGGTGGTGTACAACTTATGCACCCATAAATAGGGTGGCAAGGCTTCCACACCTTTCATCCAAGCCTTCTCACATGCTTGGACATGAAACAAGGCAGGTTCATTCACATGATAATCTTGTATGATAGTAAATGCATTACTCTAGAAAAACCTAATAGAGAACGTGATTCTCACTTCATGCCACTCTAAAAGGTTTTCATGATGGGTCACCCATCAACGTGCTATGGTCTGAGTAAGGTATAACTAAGAATCATTTTCCTTTCGATCTCACATCTACACTGGGTCTCCATTTCTCATAGGAAAACATTAGGGTCAGCTCCCCCAGTATAACTTGGCAAATTATTTCTTCCTTGGCACCTGACTAAGTACACCTTTGTTACTCTCATCATAGAGCCTCTTAACTACCTTCCGACTAACTCATATTTCATGTGCACCCAATTTTCACATGCTACACTAGTGGTATCACTTACAGATTGAGTGTCTTCCCACTAAATAACCCCTTCGTAGGATGCACAACTTCAGGGTCTCTGATAGTGCACACATATATTCTATCTATATCTCCTTCTCCCAAGGGTTCAATATAGGGCGTTGAATTTCCATCTGTCAATGAGATGATAACACATTCCTCCTTTTTTCTCAAAACTTATATACCCCTTATTGAAATGTAATTCAACATTGTTCTTATAGCACCAGGGGCACCCAAGTAACGCTAGAAAGTTGTCTACCTCAACAAGTGCCAAGAATTCAAAGTCTCTAGTGAATTTCACCCCTTGGATAGTGATAGTAACATCCTTCAAAACTCCAATGGGAATTGCCTTCGTCTTGTTTTCCATATATAACACATTCAAAGATGGCTATAATGGGGGCCTTCCCATTTGATTCCATGCATCCAAGGTGAGAATGTTAACTTCTGCACCCATGTCAATTAGGATATTGCTCAGGAGCCATCCATCAACCACAACATTCAAGGTAATTTCCTTATCATAGTCAATGCTATGAGGAGGCAAATTAGCATGTAAAACTTACCTTTCACACTTTGCTCCAGCACTTGGTACTTTCTCTCTTAACCACTCTCCTAGTAAGGGGATGATATTTTCTTGCCTCAAAATCTTACATACCTCCTTGACATCATCCAGATCCTTTTGTGGAACCTCAATGCTCTTCTTTTTCTCTAGCTGTCGTGACTACTCTTTCAGGTGTTGGATCTCTCCTTGTAGGATTTGAATCACATCCATGGTCTCTTGATAAAATTTGTTTTGATGAGTGGGGTCCGGGTACTTCCCATGCACCACCTCTTCTCTTATGACTGGTGGTATTTTATTTGGTATTTCCTAGCGCATGAAGCCTCGGCTTTTGTTTTCACTAGTATAAGTTTTAATTCTGACTCACACGCTACCCTTGACATCCACTACAAGTTTGTTTTCTTCATGCTTACCACATTGGCACCCTTTTCTTTCCATTTTTGTTAGCTCATGTGTTCAAATAATTCTGGCACTCCTTATATTTGTGCTTCTTCCCACACTAAGAGCACTATAGCGAGTCGGACATTCACACTTGTAATGCTCTATGGACCCACAATTATAACAAGTTCCACAAGGGAATTCACTTCTTCCACCTTCATGATTTCCACAGTCTCTAAATCCTCTGTGAAATCCTTTGCCATGAGCTTCTCCATTCGTGCACCCTTCATAGTGACAACCACTATCCTTGGAACTATTTACAACACTTTGGTCTAGCACACACCAATATCAATGTCATCATGTATCTGGTCAATCAATCTACATTCCTTGGTGTCATGAGTAGTAGAGGTGTAAATATTGCAATAACAAAACACATTCTTATGGATCGCACGATCTAATAGCGGACACCTACTTGCATCATGATCTCTGTCCGAAAATCTCATAGTCTATCATCATGGCACGTGCCGATCTCGAGGAAAACTGTCCTTCATATGCCCCTCTACGACAATCCATGCACTATAGGCCACTACGAGTCTCATGTGCCGAGTTCGTAGATAGCTTCTCTATTTGATTTTCTATGGCATAAATTTGAGCTTCAAGAAAAATACTAAAATCGTATCCATGCTTCTTATAGCCTCAACATGTAGGGAAGCCTATAAGGCCTTGTGCGGGTCTGTGAAAGTCTTATACAACAGTGCTCTCTTGAAGGGTGCTATTAATCCTCTAAAAAACCATTGAGCATGTTGAGAAGGATGAATATCATGATATAATTTTGACAAGAGAGTCTTAAAGCGCGTATCATACTCCTAGAACATTCTCTATAATACCTTTTTGAATCTCCTTTAGTGCACTAATGCTCTTCTACTCAAACTCAGAAATATGGAATTCAGCTAAGAAGGCATTACGTAGTGTGGTATAATCTACTATTGTCTAGTGAGGGTCATACTTCCGGTACCAACTATGTGCGCACCCTTGCAACATTATTGAAAAATAACTTGCCTTTCGTTCTAGGGTAGTTATCCCCTTCACACACCATAGCAACTCACATTTGTGTACATGCTTTACAGCATCCTCAACACCTTTGTAATATGGTAGATGCAAAGAAATCTTAAAAAACACTTGCTGAGGTGGTTGAGGCCCTTGTCCTCCTGATCCAGAACCTAGATTCCCCTCAGTGTTTCCTCCACCACTAGATCCATTAGACCCACTAGTGCCTGTTCCCTCTAACCCACTAGATCCTCCAAATCTACCAGTCCACCAGGTTCTACTAGTTCTATTCCACTTGACCCACCGAGATCCACCTCCCATAGCTGTGACAAAGGTCTCAAGTGGTCACACCTTGTGTCCCCACTGACATTGCATTAAACCGTGCATCAACAATATGTGATATTGCACTGCTACCATATGTGTGTCTCGTGCCGCTTCTAGACATGATACCCAAGCTTTGTGTACTCGTACTTTGTCCAAACATTTTACTAGACAATATACCTCCGAATATAGGAAATGATTGTGCAACCATGGATGTACCAAATGAAAAATTATACCTCCTAGGTGCTGATTGGTTACTTCCACCAATACCAACTAGGTTAGTAATACTTATCTCTGGATTTGGAAAACTAAGTACCAAGGGTTGGTTACCAGGTAGATTCAGATGCGCGCCGATGGCTCTTCTACTATCTTCATATGAATAACTCTCTCAAGATGCCAAAGGGGTTTGTCTTCTGTGTTTGCTAAGATGGGGTAGCTTAGACTACTCAAGTTCCACGTCCTCCGTGTGAACCTCAAATGCTTCCCGTAACATATGCCTTTATAAATCCATCACTCCTACAAATTTTCCCCTGTCTTGTCACCTCCCTATCCTAAGATTCATTATACTTAAGTTTGTCTTTGTTCCCTCTCCTTTTCAACCGCAAGGTTCGCATCTTCCTCCACTCTAGCTTCCTCGCCCAACACTAAAAAAATCTTAGCCAGCCATAGAAATGCTTCCAAACTCAAAGTGTAATGATTAAGATCTTTATAGATAAAGGGATAACATGCAAGAATGATCCTCTTGGCTCCCTCAAGAAGTCAAACCCAAAGAACCTGCGGACGGAATACATAGAAAATGAATACTCTAAGGTGTAACTTATCAACACTCTACTCCACTAGTGATCAACAACACATGTCCAAGTCAGATCAACATTATGCAACCTCTGATACTCATTTTGGGTCCGTACGCGAGGTCTATAGTACCAACTTGATCTAGATGCATATGCCGAAATCCATTCATATAGCTCCACTGGAAAACAACATAAGAAGGTCTCATACAAATCATGATACATATATTTTTCTACCCATTTACGTGCATCAAACTTAGGTCCAGTATTAAATCTCTGAGAAAAATCATCCTTCATGCTTTTAGGCCATGCTTCGATACTATCCAAGGTCAAGCGCTATGTCATCATGCACCATTCTCACAACAACTTTGAAAAGAGGTCCCGACAACAAAACCAAGATGTAGTCTCTTTTCACTACTTGCTTTAACAACCAACCCCAAATGCACCAACATATCATCCATATTGGTCTGGAAGCTCACCCGAGGCACGTGCGCAGGTGCTAAGCCCCTCCTTTATGTGAGATTTTTGAGAATGATCACCCTTGGTAAGGGAGTTCTTGCATAAACATGGAATGAACATACCCATTATGGGAATTGGGATAAAGAACTAGTCCTAGTCTAATGCATCAGAGCATGGTATAACATGATCAACTAAATGAAAGTAGAATCAAACCATGAATAATATCAAGAAAACTTGTAACACACACATGAACATAAGGGAAATGTATAGATCAAGATCCATCACATGAGTGCTTCTGAAACTCTTCATTATATTCATTAATCAAATATAGTATCCAAGATTACATCAAGAAGGATTCCATCTATGGGAAGTAGCGAAGGATTTTATACATTATAGAGCCCGCCATTACACATTACACAATACCTTTATATTCTTCTTGTTCTCCCCTACATACATCTAAACATATCCTCCTTTATCTCCCTATTTTCCCCCTTGGAAAACCATTCATATAAAGAATAATAAGGAATATCCTCTTAACCACTCATTATTAACTACGAAATCTTGAAGGAATTTTCTCATGATTTCTCTACCACTACCAAGAATATGCCGGATGTTGTCATGTATTTCCCAATCGATCAGTGCCTTTAGCATGCATTTTCAAGATAATCCTTAACAACCTCGACTCCTTATCCTTTCATTATAACCATATTGATGCCCTGGAATATCATTTCCTTGAGCCGCATGTATCCATATCTTATCCATATCTATATCTGGTCAATTTTCCATTCTCTCCCTATGCACGTATTTTCCCGTTGTCCAAAACTCATTAAGTCCTGAATCCATCCTTCCCGGCATGAGCCTTTGTACTTAGCCAATAACTACTTCTTCATGTGCCTTCACACCTGCTTTTGCTTGCCACAAGGCTTCATGGATTAGGTATTTAGTTATTTTAGGGGTCCAACATCCAAGGCAAGTAAGAACAACAAACCCAAGGAAAAAGAAACATAGAAAAGAGGGCAATAAAAGGTCTACCATTAGTCCATATTTTTGGGGAGATTTTCTTCTAGTTCTTGTGCTTGGGCCCAATTCCCTATCCCCTTTACATTTGATGATGAATCTTTTTGGAATGTTATGAAATTCTCAAATTCTTAAATTCTCTTGTTTTGAATCTTACTTTTCTGTGATAGTCTTTGAATTCTTGCACTAGATTTTTATCAACCACAGTATGGTATCCATAGTGGATTCCACTATGAGGATGTAGGCTTCTCGGTCAAAAGTCTCTCTAGCTCTCTCCCTAATATCAATGATCCCATCCCTTCCTGTGTCTCCCTTTTTATGTTACAAAGGATTCCAACAATGCCAATAGAACCATCTTGTTTCCCACCATTTTTTCTCCGTTTCATGTGAGCTGAAAGGGTTTCATTATCACAATATTCCCTTTTTCCAGAGGTTGGGGTGAAATCAGGATTTTCCTTTCTTAAACAATAGTAATATTAAGCCATGATGGAGAGGAGTATCCATATTTTCATTTTGGTAGTCACATATAGAGGAGGTTAGGGATCTAAAAGAAAAAATGGGAAGCTCATCTCCTGATTTCTTCTCAGAAAATTTAGAATGGACAGGTGGTAAGAAAATATCTTCCTAAATTTACCTTCAAGTGTGAGGTACTTCATCACCACAAGAAACACATCAACCCAACAATCTAGATAAAAATTTCTCACTATTCCATCATCATACATTAGGATATTTTCCTAGGACCAAAAAAGTGGAAATTTCATGCTTCCTTCTAGATTTGTCCTTAAAATTTTGAGGCCATCGATGGACATACTATTAGCTTCGGAAATGGTCTCCTCATTGAAAAATATTTCATTTTCCCTTATTTTGATGCATCCATCCTCCCAAGCTTTCCCAAATTCATTTTCCAGTTGCGGATCATGGCCTTGCAAATTTTTGATGAAATTTGATAGACCTCCATCACTAGGAGCCTCCACAAAGTAGCATCCCTTTTTAGATGTAGGTAGGTCATGGGTTCAGTATGAACTCTCTCACCTCCCATGTTTTTCCCTCAAAAAAAACCAGTCTTGAGATTAAGTTGAATGAGGGAAAGGACCTAAAAACAAATACTTATCTTTGTGTTGGAAGTAAAAGGCCTTCCTAAATTATGATTCAATTCCACACGTATCATGTCCTATGAATCCCGATAATCATGACTCCCTATCATAGAATATCTTGTCTTCATTAATCAAGTTTTTTATATTATTCCAAGGTATGTCTTCTTTCTACCAACTCACCTTTTCGGTAAGTCATTACCATGATTGGCCAGACCATCCACCATCTTATTCCCATTTCTAAACACGTGTTGCATCTCCACCCTCTCAAAAGAGACAATCAACTATTTGGATTCCTTAATGATATTATTAAGCTTCCATCTATGCCTCCATTATGCTTAAGTGCATTGATCACGCATAAGGAATCCCCTTCAATTATCAAATTTTTTATGTTCATGGTGCCACTTAGCTTTAAACCCCAAAGCATAGCCATAGCCTTGACATGGTTATTGGAATGATTCCCCACCGTCCTAACATACACCATAAGACATTCTCCCTTATGGTCCCATATTATCCCTTCCCCAGCATGCCCCTCCATAGGCTTGGCCGAGCCATCAAAGTTTAGTTTGCACCATCCTGTAGGTGGAATTTTCCATTTAACCTTCATTTTTTTCCATCCTCCCCTTCTTTGATGTTACTCTCATTCTTGATGCTAAGATTTAAGTTATTTAAAATAGAAATTTCTAAATGTGGGGAGATTTGGTTGACTTACTTTTGATGAGTTGAATATTTTCTTTAAGGATTTGGTTGATTTGCCTCACCACCTTCTTGAAGCTAGAGCCCTGATTTTGGAATATCTTGTTATTTATTTCAATCTAGATTCCCCATAGTGTATGTGAGAGGGAAAATTTCCATAGTTCCTTGAAAATATCATGATGATAAATGGACATCCACTGTTCTGGTAGATTTGAGACATACCTTGGGAGAATCATCTATATTTTAAACATATCAAGCACAATTGAAAAAACCTGAAAAGCATAAGGACATTCCAAAAAAATATGGTTGGCAGTTTCTTCTTGGTTTTTGCATAGGGTACACCTGTTTATGATTATCATGCCTCTTTTCCTTAACTTGTCCATAGTAATAATTTTATTTTGGACAACTTCCCAAAGAAAAATTTGATTTTGGGTATAATATTTTTGTTCCAAAATTTCCTCTAGTAATCATTAGCCTCAATTTGTTCAAAATTAAGTAGATAGCTGGATTTAACTTCATAATTCCCAAAGTCCATATTCCTCCATATCAATTCATCTTGGCTTAGTCTTGGAGGGATATGACAGAACTTTATTTCATTATTGAGGGTCTCAAAGGGAAGGAGAGGGCCAATGTAGTTTGTTGGGGGATTAATCTATTTTCAATTTCTCTCTTCTATCCAGTAGTCACACACCCTCTCTCCAATCTCCCTTTTATAAAACTGGAAGTGATCTCTCTAGGGATCTTCATTTTTTAAGGATTGATTTCTGATCCAAGGGTCCTCCTAGAATTTTATATTCTTACATTCCCTAGATTCCACTTGATCCCTATAGTTAGCAACTCCCTAGTTTGACCAAGATTGTTCCAAAATAGATCCTTTAGGTAGATCCTTATTATTAAAAACCTAAAGTTCCGTCCAACATTCCAAAATATTTCGATTTTAAGATGTCAACCTAGATGCAATCTCCATCCCATTTTGGCAATGAGTTCCTGATTCATCATCTGCAGTTTTTTTTCAGACCAAGGCCACCTCTATCTTTGGGTTTTGTCACTTTCTCCCAGGCTATCAGAGGTATCCTAGATTTGACCTTAGTCCTTGACCATAAAAACTTTTTGTATACCCTCAATAGCCTTTCTAATTTTGAGGGGCATAGTAAAAATAGACATGGTGTATGTGGCCATCCCTGTATCAAAATTTGAAGAAATTGGGATTTTCTGGCCTGTGTCAGTAATGAGCCCTTCCAGGATGCTAATTTTTTGTGAAACATTTCAATAATTTTATTCCAACTTGTGTCATCCATTTTACAACCACACAAGGGAATTCCCAAATAGCTATCTAGAAGATTCTTTATGTTGCATTCCAGGATGGTGGCTAGTCTATGTTGTTTTTGTTCACTAACATTGATGAAGTAACACAAGCTCTTCCGGAAGTTCACTTTTTGACCTAAGACCTCCTCATACTTCCTTGTAATGGTTTTGAAAGAAAGGGATTCCTAGAAAGATGCTTGGCCTAGAAGAACCATGTCATCCAAAAATTGTTGGAGGCATTGGTTCTCAACATCATTAGCAACCTTGACTCCCTCAATTATTCTTTCATTTCTAGCTTTTGAACACAACCTGCTCAAGGCTTCAACCACAATGATATAAAGGAAGGGTGATAATGGATCACCCTACCTTAGGCCCCTCTCATCCTTGAAGAAACCATGAGGTTTTCCATTTATAATGACTGAGAACATAGAGGTGGTGGTGCAAGCTTGGATCAATTTGATGAAGTGGTTATCAAAGCCCAACTTTTGAAGAATCTTGAATATGAATTTCCATGAAACCCTATCATATGATTTTTACATATCTAATTTGATAATCATTACTTCTCTTTTGGATTTTTCAACTGAGTGAATGGTTTCATGTATGGATATGATGCTATCCAAAATTTTCTTCCCGGAACGAAGGCTCCTAATTGGGGGATATGAAATTATTGAGAACCTCCCTATTCAAAAATCCATAATCTTTGAGATTATTTTGTAAAATGTGTTGCAGAGGTTGATGGGCTTGAAGTCGCAAGGTATTTGACACCTAATTTTTATGAAATCGAGGCATGTGAAGGTGTGGTTTATTTTTTTGAGCATATATCTTGATTTTAAAAAATATTGTACCATTGCCACCACCTCCTTTTCACTTGTCCCAGTACATTTGGAAGAAAAATATCGAGAACCCATTAGGTCCAGGGTTTTATCTACTTCCATCATCAAGATAATAGCTTTAATCTCTTCTTTTGATGGTATAGCTGTAAGATCTTTATTATTGTCTTCAAATATGGAAACTTCAAATAGTCTCAATGTTTCATTAGTGGCATCCATATCAGGTTGATATTCCTCATAGAAAAGTTGTTTAAAGAATGTAATGATGGTATTGACAATATAATTCTCCTCATTAACCGTCTCACCATATGATCTTGTAATTTCTTGTATATGTCCTTTGTTTTCTTTAATGGTGGAAGAGATGTGGAAAAACTTGGTGTTTCTATCACCTTCTTTTAACCACTTAATCCGAGATTTTTGTTTCTAGTATATTTCTTCCTTGCAAAGGATGGTATAAAATTTAGATAGAAGAACATTTTATTTCTCTTTATATTCTTCACTCCATGCTCCCTCCTCCATTATTTCCTCCATTTCCTTTAGCTCCTTAGATAGTTTTCTCTTTTTGCAAGAAAATTTTGCCAAAGGTCTCTTTATTCCATTTTTTAATATTATTTTTGACGTTTCTAAGTTTGGCTGCCACTTGGAACATACAATTTCCTCTAGTCTCAAGGTTCCACCATTCCTTAATCCTTTCCTCAATCTCAGGATGGGTGGTCCACATTTTTTCGAATATGAAGGGCCTACCTTTTGATATTTCCAAATCACCAGTTCTAAGGAGGATCAGGTTATGATCATATCCAATACGAGCTAAAGAGGAGAGTGAATAATTTTGTTCCTGTAACCATTGGACATTGACAAGGAATCTATCTAATCTTATCTGAATGAGATCATCTCCACTCCTATTTTTCCATGTGTATTTATATCCACTGAGTTTAAGATCAAACAATTCATTCCAATTAATAAAGTTGTCTAAGTCCTCCATGATTTCAGAGTAAGAAGTGATTCCACCTTTCTTTTCTCTAGGAATCAGAGGAGTATTTGAGTATCCACCAATAATCCAATGAATCTCTTTTGAAAACCTTATGAACCCAGTTAGCTCATCCCAAAGAGTCCTTTCTCCACAACTATAGTTAGGAGCATAGACATTAGATAGAATGAACTTATTTTTGGATTTTAAATTAGTAAAACACACTACTAAGTGATGATGACTGTTGGAAAGGGTAACCCACTCACCACATTCTGATACTAGAGACAAATGAACCCACTTGAAGCTCCCATAGATGGTTGGCAATGAAAACCCGATTCCTTCCAAAAATCTTATAAAAATCCATCATTTTGTCTTTATTCATTTTAATTTCCCATGTAAAATAATAATATATAGCTTCCTATCCTTCCTAATATCCAAAAAAATTCTATGTTTACTCGGGTTGTTTAGACCCCTTATATTCCATGAGAGGATTATCATTTGAAAATATTGGATTTTTTACCACTCACCAAGGATCTTTTCTTTCCTTCCATCACCTCCTTTCTAGAAGCTTGTTCATCTTCTCTTTTTTAGAAGGCTCACAGAGGCAACTTTATTTTATTCGCATCATATTTATTCACATTACCTCTTGTTACTAGGAGTAAATTTCCTTTTAGGAAATATTTTTGGGCTATTTCTTTGATTTCCTGATCCTCTGTACTAACCGATGAAGAGACCTAAGGAATTCCAATTTTGGTTCCACCTCCTTAGTGTTGGTTGATATTTCGGAATCTTGTTTGTCTCCAAAATACGATTTAAATTCTATTCAATAGTGGGAATATCCTCCGGTTGATATCTAGAACATTAAACATGTTCTTTTTTTACAACAAGGCTTCATTAGGTCTTTGAGTGAAGAAACTGACATCCACTATGTCCGACACAATAGATCCAATGATGTTGTCTTCCCAGCAATTCTACTGACTTTCATTGACTCCTCCATTTTTTCTATATCTATCTCAACTACATCATCGCTGCCATTTTCGTAGCCTTCATCCACTAGAACTTCCTCTAAAACTGGTGCTAAATATTCAATTCTTTTCTTCTTAATCTCTGAAGGTTTATTAACTTGCATCCATGTGGAACCTATCTTCAAAGGTCCACTGGCATTTGGATTCATGATTCCTTTTCCCTTTGACTCTTCCCTTGCATTTCCTTTTTACTTTTTGAGTTGTGCTTTCAAATAAGCTTGTTCTTTGGCCTTTGGACATGTTTTTACATTATGCCCCGCTTTCAATCATGAGAAGCACATAAAGGGTGCAAACTCATAATCTATTTTATGAGAATAGAATCCCCATTTTCTTTAAGCTCAATGCACCTAGGTAGGTTTGCATCTGGAGCCACATTGACACGAAATGGGAAAAAAGAAGTCGGGATCTATCATAAGTTACAAGGTCGATGATAACAAGAACACCAATAGGTTTAGCTATCCCCTATAAGATGTTCATATCCCAATATTCTAAAGGGAACCCCAGTAGTCTAATCTAGAGGGAATATTCCTAGATAGTAGTATCAAGAGGATTGAAACCCAGTTGCCACTTTTGAACCAATACCACAACTCGCCCATTAACCATTACCCCAACAAGAATCTTAAAAATCCACTTCGAGGAAAAGATAACAAAAAAGGAATTAGTACAAGATACTATCTCCATTGAACCTTTGGGCATCAAATTCTAGCTAGCCCATTTTCAAAACTCATCAATATTTGGGTGACTTCCCGAGAATCTTTTCCAAAATTGTGTTACTCATTGAAGCACGAATATGTTTTGTAACCTAATCTAGGATGTCCAAAGAGAAACCATTCTCATTACAAACAGGGTTAAGGTTAAAAAGAGGTACCTATTTTGGTTTGTTCCCTAACACCATATTCACCCACGTGAAAGCGGGTCCCTTATCCAGTCCACCTTGTCTCTTTATGTTGTGAAGTTCACATCTTTCCTTCCATCCAACATATTCGACTCTAGCTCCCATACAATCTGGTCTCCTCCATTTTCTTGCTCACTCCCAATTTTAAAAACCTCACTTGCTCCCATCTCTCCCCTCAAATATAAGGTTTGTTATGACTATGTTGTGATTCTTGAGTTTTTACCTCTTTTGCACACGAACCTCTCTTTCTTATGTAAACTTTTTTATGTTTGTTTCACTTCCATTTCTTGAGCTATTACTTATCCCGATAATTATTCATTTCATCTCGCACACCTTTGAAGTTTTAGATTCTCTTCAAGGTTTTTTATGCGCACTAACCTAAAACGGATTGTTTCGATCTTATTCTCTCGTATGAAGTTATTAGGAATTTTTATTCCATGTTAATCAAGTTGACGATTTAGAGGTGTAGTTTGGATTTGATGTCCTCTCATGCTTCTTTTAATCCCTTTACAATGTTGACCTCCAACTAGACCTATGTTACATTTTCTCTTTCTATCTTGATATGGGGAGTGCGACATGAGTGAAACTTGAATTGTTTCTTCATCCTTGAGAATGTGAGTTAGTTTCTATACTCTCCTTATAGATTTTCATGTGTACCACTCTCTATTCTATGATAGGTACATTTTTTTCCCATGTCCTCCAAAGTGTAATGATGTGCACTTTGTTCTAAATGAATTTTAGTTTTTTAAACTCTAGGATCATGAACCAACTAGGAAATCTAATATATTTCTCCAATTCAGTTCAACTTGATCGAGGCTACATAGTTGTCTTTTCTTTTCCCTTTTCTTATCTTTGTTGTGTTTTGGTTGGTCCTTCTACCTATGTTATGGGTTTCATCAAAGTTGTTTCTTCCATCATTGCTACAAGTTGTAGACCTCATGTTATTGATTGCTCTAATTGTTTAGTCCGTAATGAATACAAAATATGTGGGAATCATCCCATGTTGACTACTTAATTCATCTTTAGCTATGCTAATATGAATAAAAATAATATTTTTTAAAGGTGTCTATCCTTGTCACCTTCTGAGAAAAGTGTGGCACCATCATGTAACAATGTCAACTTACCTCATGACATTGTATAAGTATGCACTTCCTTTTTGATTCTTTGATTTACCCTAGTTATAGTCCCATATTTTAATTATCCTCATATGTTGTGTATTCCTTTGTTGGAATGTACTTTGTAGAAACCTCTCATGTAGGTAGTACACATCATCCACTTCTATGATTTATTTAGAGGATCTCCAATGTGTAAAGCACAATAAGTTTATTAACCATTGGTACTTGAATGTTTTTCCAACACTTTCACTAATATTTTACACATTGATATTTACTTCATGTGCCAAGAATTTGGGCCGCTTAAATTTTTCATGTTGTTCCCACATTCTTGTGACTATGTCTAGTACAGCGAGTGATGCTTGTTTGCTACCTTGGGTAGATTTCCAATATATTTTTAAAATTATTTTTTCCGAACTCTAATTTAATGATTTGCAATCTCTCCCAAAGGGACCCCTCTTAATTTTCTCTCGAGATTCCCATGTGTACTTGTTTTCTAGACTAGATGTTTAGTGGTTTTGTATGTGAGCATGGATGTTTCCCTTTTAGGAAACCCTGTGGCTCGGGCTATTATGACACATTGATCAAAATTACATCTTGTATTCTTAACCATATTAACCCATTATTATAGCAACTCATTATGGTCTCGCATTAGCTCTGGGTGATATCCTAAGTATGGAAACTTTGTGATTATCTCCATGTTAATTTCCCACAATGGGCCTTTAATTACGATTTGAAATCCTATTGCTTCATCGTTTACTATAAGAATTTATTGTACCTAGTAATTCTTGGCCCTCTCCAAGAGCTCGTGGTGTGGCTTATCAATCCTTTTGGTTTTTTCAAAGTGTTTCCCTAATGCCTATATATTCCTTATTTTCATCACTTAATTCCAAAAATGTGATCCCCTATTCTTCCATCATGCCCTAGAATTTTGGACTGATAGGGTGAGTAAAGTGATATGCCATTATTTCTTAGACTATTTGATTATTCCTCAATCTTTATTTGGAAATCAAACTTTGGCGAACTTAGAGTTTTGAACTCTCTTTTTCCTTATGTTTTTCTTTTACTTTGAAACAACATTTTGGATTTTACCACATATCTCCTCTTTATATATTATCATGTTTTGATGTGTCCATTTACGTCTATTTGTGGTTTGATATACCGTCTTGATTTTACTTATCCTTTGGGGATTTTATTTTTCTGTGTCAACTTGCCTCTTTCCACTTGCTACAAAAATTGCTTTATTTGATGGCCCATTTGTACAATATCTTTGAGCTGGTAAGATTTCACCTTTTCAAATTCTTTTTAAATTTTTCCTTCTCACTTTTTCTTGTTTTATACACAATTTTCAAAAACTTATTCAATTTGTTTGGATTCTTCAACCTCCTTTCTTTCTCCTATGAAATTAGTCATTTGATTGCAACTTTTATGGTTTGTTTCTTGATCTTCATACCCCTACAATTTTTTTCCATGAACATATAAAATGTATAATAATTACCACACATTCCTTGAATTTGAAACTCATATTCTAACTTTATGTTGGAGGCATTTATTTATTTTGTTGTTGTTTCACTATTGCACATTATAGACTCCGTTGGTCGTCGTCGATAGGACTTTTAAGAAGAGCAATAGTCGGGGATAAGAAGTCCCTCCTCTTTAATGAGAGAGGTTCCCTTATTCAGAAACGAACTTATTTACAAATGTACAAGACATGATTTGTTGGTTAAACTTGGATATCACAAAAGTGTTTTCTATGAAGATCATCAATTACAAAAGGACTGAGGAAATGAGAGTACGGGAAAGAGCATAAAGGCAACATGCAGAATTATAGATATCAGAGTAATTCTTTATGTATGCGAAAGTCACAGTGAATTGAAACAAGATCATTTGCATTGAATAAATAAGATGGAATTCAAAGACACAAAGTTCTGTAAATAACATCTGCTTAGAACACAAAGTTTCTTAACATAATATAGATTCATTAATCAAGGACACAAAGTTCCTTCTTGGTTATACAAGATCACCGTGCTTGCAAAGTTGAAGAGTATGCAATCGGTAAGACTAACGAACTTGAGACAAATGATCTTCACAAAGAAAATAAACAAAAGCTTAGGAATAACAGAGATCAGATAGACAAAGAATGGAAAAGTCCTTCTGTATTGATTTCTTTGTAATCTATTTACACTTTCAGAAAATATGCCAAGTTCTTCCTTTTTTTTTTGAATGGCGTGAAGAAGGCCATTATATAACTTACAAATCAGTTACTCTTCGTAACCGTTTCTTTAACCAAGAATGCTTAGAGACCGCCTTATCGATGTACCTCAACCCGTTACAAAGAAAATGGCAAAAGAAATGGAAGAAGAGAAAAGAATGAGGAGAAGAAGACAGGTGGCCAGTCACTTGGAGGGACCCACTGACTTCAGAATCCGCTTCACTGAAATTCTTTTGACGCCTCAGCTATGTCTCGAAGTCTCATTCTAAAGATGACAGTATGTCTTTGAAAACAGAGATGACCAAAGGTGTCTTGAAAACTTCATCCTTCTCGCTCGATGTCCTTGGAATTTGGTCTTGATTGATAGTATCGAGCCGCAACTTAAATTCATATTTAGTTTGAAAAACAACATATTCGGTAGAGCAGAAAACTAAGTATGGATGGCATTTGGTTCGTTTGGGACATGTGAGACGTGAAGTCACGCGAAACACGTGGTTCGGCCGATTCGGCGAAACAAGGAGAAGACGCACAAATGCATTTTGGGACATTTGGGACGAAAATGCGTGAAGTACGTGGTTCGGGTGCTTCGGCCGAAAATGGAACAAAAGGCCCGTTTGAACTTGGGACATTTGGGACGAAAAGTTCAAGTACGCGGTTCGGGCGGTTCGGCCGAAAATGGAACAGCTCGCACGGAAAGTTTGGGACACTTGGAACATAAAAGAGTGAAGTACGCGGTTCGGGGATTTCGGCCGATCGGGGAACAGAGCGCACTTTTGAACTTGGGACAGGCGGGACAAAAATGTCCGACAGGCCCGAAAATGGAACAACTTCGGGGATTTCGGCCGATCGGGGAACAGAGCGCACTTTTGAACTTGGGACAGGCGGGACAAAAATGTCCGACAGGCCCGAAATACATACAAAATGACCCAAAACATAGATTTTTTCAATTTCATGACTTTTCTCCTACTACCAGCTTGACAGAAAAGACACTTAAACTCGAAATTTCGAAAGTTCACCTTCTTCAGAGCAGGGGGAATTTTGAGTGTACAACAGCTGGCTCCTTTTGGGGATGACTTGACATGAATTCAAGGAATGAGGCAAGGCAAGAACTTAGACAAACTCAGGGGAAGCAGACCAGTACCTTATCCATTGGGCAACGGAGTCAAAAAGCAGATCAATACAGAGGACAACACACCAAAACAAAAAGGAAGACAAGCAAAATGCTGTACAGAATATACAAGGGACTTCCTAATCACCTAGGACTTGAACAACTTGAGATATTGCCCACTATAAGGAAGTGGGAGAGGAGAACCATCCATGTAATTAAGATAAAAGGAATTCTCACCAGCAAAGTGTCTGATCTTGAAAGGTCCGAGCCACAGGGAATCAAACTTTCCATGGCTGCCACGAGGTTCATGTCTTTTGTCCCATAACAGCACGGTGTCTCCAACTTGGAAATCTCTGAACCTAGCTTTCTTGTCAAATAGGACCTTTACCTTCTGCTGGTGAATAGATATCCTATCAGCAACCATCAATCTGTCCTCATTCAGTTTGTGTAGGTACATAATTCTCTTGTCCAGAGCATCTCTGAAACTAGTATCTTCAATGGCCTTCATTAGGTGCAAGGCCGGCAGTTCCACTGTCACTGGCAATTGAGCTTCTACTCCATATACCACTTGAAAAGGAGACATTCCAATAGCTCTCTTTGGTGTAATCCTGTCTACCCAAAGAGCATCATAGAGCTTCTTGTGCCAGTTTCGTTGAGACTCATTTACTAACTTTCTTATAATAGTCACCAAATTTTTGTTAGTGGATTCTGCTTGCCCATTTCCCTGAGGGTAGTAATCTGAAGAGTGAGCCAAAGAAATGCCATACCCATAGCAGAAGTCCATTATCTCAGCAGAAGAGAAATTCGAGGCATTATCTGTTACAATCTTGTTAGGTACACCATACCTTACCAAGATGTTCTCTTTGATGAAGCTGCATACCACTTCAGAAGTAGTGCTCTTGACTGGAATAGCTTCCACCCATTTGGTGAAATAGTCCGTGGCAGTTAGTACATGAGTGTGACAAGCACTAGAAGTAGGATTAAGTGTACTAATGAAGTCCAAACCCCACTATTGAAATGGTTCCTCAATCACAACTGGCTTGAGAGGAAAAGAAGCCAATTTAGGTCTTCCCACAAAAGTTTGACAAGCCTCACATTTATCCACCCACCTGGATGCATCTCTGAACAAGGAAGGCTAGTAGTATCCTCCACGGAGTATCTTATGAGCTGTAACCGTTGATGAATAGTGTACTCCACATGCCTGATCATGAAAAGATGAGAGAAAATTTCTCTCGCTGTTCTTTGTCCACACACTTCAAAAATCTCCCATCTTAGCCACGCTTGAACAAAGCATTTTCCCATAATACATATTGTCAGACGACCTCAATTTAACAGTCCTCTTTTCTTTGGTAGTTAAATGAGAGGGGCATTCCCCATAGGTGAGAAAATGGGTGATGTCAGCATACCATTCGTCAACTGAACTAAGGAACAAAATGGTAGGAAGGCCAACTTTGTTCTCCAGCAACTCATGTTTGGCTCCTTCAGCAATGAGCTCACAAAGACCTTTTCCACGAACCAGCTTGGTCGGCTTAATGTCAATGTCATACTCTTGGACCTTAGCAACCCAGTTCCCTCTCTTGGATCCAAATTCTTGTTGTGTGAGGATTGACTTAACAGTTGTATCCGGGACCAATACCATGGAATGAGAGTTGAGGATGTAAAAGTGAAACTGCTTGACAGCTTTAACCACTGCAAAAGCATGTTTCTCCATCATGGTGTATTTCAACTCGTGATCTTTCAGAATATAGCTCATGAACGTGATTGGTAGCTCATGCTCATTAGAGTCTTCTTGAGTTAACACAGCAGCCAAGGTATTATCTGTAGCATAGCAATAGATGATGAAATCTTTACTAAAATCAGGACAGGCTAAAACAGGAGTTTTAGCGATAGCTCTCTTGATACCTTCAAAGGATTCCTTTCCTTCAGAAGACCAACCAAATGTTTTCTTCCCTTTCATCATCTGAGAAATATTCAAAGTTAACTCTGCAAAATCAGGGATGAATCTTCTCAAAAAATTGATCTTACCGAAGGAGTGCACGCCCTTTTTACTGGTTGGGAGAGGAATTTGCTGGATGGCTTGAACTCGTTCAGGATCAATCTTAATACCATCCTTGGAAACGATGTGCCCTAATAACTTTCCCTCAGTGACACAAAAGATAGATTTTTTAGGGTTCAGAGAGATCCCATGCTCTCTGCATCTTAGCAGAACTGTCTCTAGGTGATCAAAATGATCTGCTCTTGTCTTGGAAAACACTGTCAGGTCATCAAGGTATATGACAATACACTTTCCTTTTAAGCTTCCAAAAGCCAGATCCATAGCCCTCTGGAAAGTGGCACCAGCATTAATAAGCCCAAAAGGCATTCTCTTGTAGGCAAAGGTGCCCCAAGGAGTAGTGAAAGTTGTTTTGTGTTGATCTACAGTATCAACCTCTACCTGATTATATCCAGAAAATCCATCAAGCATAGATAACATTTCAGATCCTGTTACTGCTTGCAATACTTGATCCATCATAGGCAAAGGATAATTATCTTTCAGAGAAGCCTGATTCAGGTTCCTGAAATCAACACAGATGCGGATCTCACCATTTTTCTTCCTAACAGGCACAATATTTGCAATCCATGTTGAATGGTGAATGGGAAAAATAATTTTAGCCTTCAACAACTTCTGTATCTCCTGAAAGATGGTGTCAGCTATTTTGGGGTTGTATTGCCTCTGTTTCTGCTTGAAAGGCTTAATTCCAGGCTTAAGAGGAATAGAGTGCTGCATATCTTTTGGTTTGAAAGCTTTCAAATCTTCATAAGAGTAAGCGAGAACATCCTTATACCTCTTTAAAAGAGCAATTTCTTTCTTCCTCTCATCTGCTGTGCAACATTTTCCAATGTTCACGAGCTTGGGGTCAGTAGAACTCCCAATATCAATCTTATCATACTCAGCTGATTGCTGAGGTCCAGTAGAAGCTTTAGATTTCACATACCTGTCATGTTTATCAAATAATTCCTCCAAACTCACCAAACCTTTAGGAATCTTGTTTCCTTTGAGATTGATGCATCCATCTTGATCTGTTTCTTCCCCTTGGGCGACTGCTTGGTCAAAGGGCACATTCTCATGAGGTAGGTTGTCACTTCCCTCAAAATACAGTTGTTCGAAATTACCCTTGAGTTCCAGGAAGGAAAGAAAATGTTGATCATTATTGAAGACTTGCCAGTTATTGGCATTATCAGGTACACTAGGCCGATGGACCATCTCAATGGTGAACTTATCCTGAGAGAAATCAGGATGAGGAATCAGTAGCGACCCTGAGACTGCTAGTGAATCAGCCCTGCTGTTCTTCTCCCTAGGTATTGCCTCAATGGAGAAAGCATCAAGGAATTCAATGGAATCCCAAACCTGATTCCGGTAATGTTTCAGCCTCCCATTTTTTACTGAAAAGGCTTCTCACTTGCTTTACAATTAATTCTGCATCACCACGTGCCAGAAGGTTCTTTACACCTTGTTCTTTGGCCACTTGCAGTCCAAGGATGAGAGCCTCATACTCTGCTGTATTATTAGTGTTCTCGAACTGCAACTTAAATGAAAAGGGGTGTAGGCATCCTTCAGGTGACACTAGCAGGACACCAGCTCCAGAACCAGCTGAGGAACAACTTCCATCAAACTCTAAAATCCAAATACCATTAGGATCTTTAGGTGACATTCTGGGAAGTTGGATTTCATCAGGGGACATAATCATGTAATTGCCATGACCCATATCCTCATAGAGTATTTGTGCTTTAGGATCATCTGTTTTTGCACAATATACTCAGATTGCTTCTCAGGCATCAACTTCTTCATTTGTCCATTAACAGGTATGAGTGCATGTGACCAGTCCATTTGGATTTCCCCACCCACATCTTTGCAGAAGTTCCTACTTAGCAACATCCCGTATGAAGGAGGGATATCTGCTACTAAGATGGTAGCCAACACTTTCTTTTCGGGCAAAGCAGCAAAAGCCACTTGTGCATCTTTAATTCTCCCGACCAGGGGCACTTCTTTACTTTCCATGGAGTAACAAGATCCATAAGTGTGTGTGAGGGTCAGGCCTAAAGCATGAGCTACTTTAGCAGGCATCACATTATCTTGAGGCTCCTGAGTCAATGACACAATTACTGAGCCTATGACCAGCTATAAGAAGTGTTACATAAAATGGTTTAATTTTGTCACCAGGCGAGGTGACAGCGGCTACCAGACTAGGCTGTGGTGCAGAAGGAGGAGTGGGAAAAAGGCCTTTAGAGGTGGTCTTAGAGTGGGAATTGACAAAGTGGATCATTTTGGCAAAAGCTTTGGGATGGGTTTGATAGTACTCAGCTTCTGAGATTTGGACCTTGGTCTTTTTCAGGTGATCAACAATGTCAAAGGATCCAGAAGTGGACGGGCCATCATCATTCAGTCCTCTAGGCTTATCAACTTTAGGAGAGAAAGAAGAAGCAACTTTAGTAGCAGGATTGATAGGACTTACCTTTGGCGTAGATGAAGTAGGGATAGGAGATCCTCTTTTTGCAATTACAGGGATAGTTGTCGACTGCTCCTTAGATTTCTTGGTAGGCTGTGTCACTTTCTCCCTTCGACTTGTCTGCTCTCGAGTCATGACAGTGAATGATTCGCTATTCATGTCTGCTACCACTTCATCATAATCATCTCCATCATCAATGCCCTCAGTGGTGAAGAAATTCACTCGAGATCCCTCAAGTTCGTCTGCTTCATCATCAAATTCTTCCACAAACTCCTCGCAAGCTTCATTATCCTCATCATCATCTGGCTCTTCAACCTCACAGGTTGCATTCACAGGAACCTTAACAGGAGGTCCTTCAAGTGCTAGTCTTGTTTGAGAAGGAGGTAAACGATTTCTGGGCTGAAAATTCCTCCTTGGAACATCTGCATAAGGGGCATGCTGAGCCAATTGTTTCTTTATAGCAATAAGATCATTCGCAAGCTTCTGAACCAATGGATCAGTATTAGGTCCAGGAGTGGAAGAAGAAGAAGCAGCAGACTTAGATTTGGGAGGGTCTCTTCTCAACTTCCCTGACATGATCAAGTCATCCTCGATACTAACAGCGAGAGTTTGATCCTCGACCAATGTTGCGAGATTAGCCCTTCTTAGTGCATAACTAACTTTGGGCGATTGAGCATTTAGGAAGAAACATTTTTGAATTTGATCAACAGGTCGGGTAGGCTGCGGAATTTTATTGATCAATTTGTTGAACCGGGCCACAAATTCTCTCATGGGTTCTGATGAATCTTTCTTTATCTGAGAAATTTGGGCAAGCAAGGCATGCACATCTTCTGCTACTTGAAACGGTTTTCAAACTGAGTTCTCATTGTGCCCCAGTCGGTGATAGCGCCAAATTGAAGGTGGTAGAACCAATCAGCAGCATTATCTTGTAACGTCTCAACAAATAGTCTCATGGAGATGTCTTCATGCTCAACTCCCAGGACTCCACATGCAACAATGAAGGCCGCGATGTGTTCATCCGGATGCACTTTTCCATTGCCTTTGAACTTAGGAAAGTTCTTCCAGTTACCTCTAGGTAACTCATGCAAAGGCTGAGGAAGGGCAAGGGGCCCGACACGATGACCCCATGGTAATGGCGCCGCCATTCTTGGAAAAACGGTGTGGAGAGGAACTGCAACACCAGCAAGAATCAAAGCTCGAAGATTAGGGCTAGCTAGCTCTGAAGGAATACCACTCGTAGGACTTCTATCTTGAACAGGTGGAGTGCTTGTCGAACGAGTTCTTCTATTTCTTGTTGAAGGGAAAGGAAAACCCTGCTGCTCCAAAATCTGGAACTGAGAATCTTCAATACCAAGGGCCCTTCTCCCTCGAGTAAAATGTGGAGTCTCCAGATCAAAGGATGATCGAAAAATTATAGAACTAGAATGTGATTTTCCCCAGCAGAGTCGCCAAAAACTATTGGTCGTCAGATAGGACTTTTAAGAAGAGCAACAGTCAAGGGACAAGAAGTCCCTCCTCTTTAATGGGAGAGGTTCCCTTATTCAGAAACGAACTTATTTACAAATGTACAAGACATGATTTGTTGGTTAAACTTGGATATCACGAAAGTGTTTTCTATGAAGATCATCAATTACAAAATGACTGAGGAAATGAGAGTACGGGAAAGAGCAGAAACGCAACATGTAGAATTATAGATATTAGAGTAATTCTTTATGTATGCGAAAGTCACAGTGAATTGAAACAAGATCATTTGCATTGAATAAATAAGATGGAATTCAAAGACACAAAGTTCTGTAAATAACATCTGTTTAGAACACAAAGTTTCTTAACATAATACAGATTCATTAATCAAGGACACAAAGTTCCTTCTTGGTTATACAAGATCACCGTGCTTGCAAAGTTGAAGAGTATGCAATCGGTAAGACTAACGAACTTGAGACAAATGATCTTCACAAAGAAAATAAATGAAAGCTTAGGAATAACAGAGATCAGATAGACAAAGAATGGAAAAGTCCTTCTGTATTGATTTCTTTGTAATCTATTTACACTTTTAGAAAATATGCCAAGTTCTTCCTTTTTTTTTTTGAATGGCGTGAAGAAGGCCATTATATAACTTACAAATCAGTTACTCTTCGTAACCGTTTCTTTAACCAAGAACAGTTAAAGACCGCCTATCGCAGTACCTCAACCCGTTACAAAGAAAATGGCAAAAGAAATGGAAGAAGAGAAAAGAATGAGGAGAAGAAGACAGGTGGCCAGTCACTTGGAGGGACCCACTGACTTCAGAATCCGCTGCCTGAAATTCTTTTGACGCCTCAGCTATGTCTCAGAAGTCTCATTCTAAAGATGACAGCGTATGTCTTTGAAAATAGAGATGACCAGTGTCTTGAAAACTTCATCCTTCTGCCCGCTGTCCTTGGAATTTGGTCTTCAGATTGATAGTATCAGAGCCGCAACTTAAATTCATATTTAGTTTGAAAAACAACATATTCGGGTAGAGCGGGAAAAACTAAGTATGGATGGCATTTGGTTCGTTTGGGACATGTGAGACGTGAAGTACGCAAAACACGCAGCTCGGCCGATTTGGGTGAAACAAGGAGAAGACGCACAAATGCATTTTGGGACATTTGGGACGAAAACGCGCGAAGTACGCGGTTCGGGTGCTTCGGCCGAAAATGGAACAACAGGCCCGTTTGAACTTGGGACATTTGGGACGAAAAGTTCAAGTACGTGGTTCGGGTGGTTCGGCCGAAAATGGAACAGCTCGCATGGAAAGTTTGGGACACTTGGAACATAAAAGAGCGAAGTACGCGGTTCGGGGATTTCGGCCGATCGGGGAACAGAGCGCACTTTTGAACTTGGGACAGGCGGGACAAAAATGTCCGACAGGCCCGAAAATGGAACAACTTCGGGGATTTCGGCCGATCGGGGAACAGAGTGCACTTTTGAACTTGGGACAGGCGGGACAAAAATGTTCGAGAGGCCCGAAATACATACAAAATGACCCAAAACATAGATTTTTTCAATTTCATGACTTTTCTCCTACTACCAAATGCTGATTAAAAGACACTTAAACTCAAAATTTCGAAAGTTCACCTTCTTCAGAGCAGGGGAATTTTGAGTGTACAACAAGACCTTAATCCTACATCCATTTATTCTTCCTCATAACACATTACCCTAAAAATATTGAAATACTATTGTGCCATGTTTCATCATCTAGTGTATGACATATGGTGCTTTCCAATGAATAAATAATTTATCTTGATGCACTCTAAAATTTCTTTTATTTACCAATACCAATTTCTTTGTTTAGAATTCCTTGTTACAAATATTTTTATCATGTCGGAATTGATGATTTTTCTTATGCACTTCCTAGCTTTACCGCACAATCATCATATTTTCCTCTATTTTGTCTAGTCAAGTAACTTATTCTCTATGGATTCATTACCTCATAGCCTCATTATTATAGTAATATGTAGGCTTCACACGACATATTCCATGGGAATAACCACTTATATTCCATACACTTTGAAATGGGTTTTTCCATATGTTGAGTTTATAGTTCATCCTATAGGCCCATAATACCGATGCTATTCCATCTTCCCAATCGTCTCTTTGCACATTAATTTTTTTCATAAGTTTCCATTCCAATACCTTGTTGATTGCTTTTTCTTTCCCATTTGGTTATGGATGATATATTGTGTTTTGGTGGTGTGTAATCATAAAATCCTTTGTAATAACCTTGATTGTACTATTGATAAAGTGGGTTCCTCAATCACTTGCCAATTTATGTGGGCATCTATACCAGTTTATATTTTTTTCATATAAAAATTTAGCATATCCCTTGTTGCATAATTAGGTGTTGTAGTGGCTTCTACCCATTTAGTAAAATAATCGATTATTTATAATTATGTATCTATATTTAGACCTCCTTGAATGTGGGTGGATTGGTCCTACGAAGTCTATCTCTCACCGCTCAAATGGTTGTACAGATAGTCTCGGGTTAAGCGACACTTCATCCCTTTAGCTAGGTTTTTCGATCCTTTTCCAAACATCACAATGCTTTGTGATATTGTGGACATCCTAAAATACTCTTAGCCACAAAATTCCACTTTGTAGTGTATTTTTTCACAGTCAATTCAGCCACAAAGTGGCCGCATGTTATTCTTGCATGTGATTCCATAAGTATGGAATCCATTTTAAGTTCCAAATCTACTCTACACAATACTCCATTCTTTTACAATTTGTATTATAATCCATTGATGGTTGTGTATGGTAGTTCGTTGGTGACAAGATATTCTTTCTGTTTTTCTATATAATGGTCTCGTAGAACTCCGTATCGCAACAATTACACAATCTCTTCTAATTGATATAAAAATTCATTAATCCTAAACAAGTGCATATATGCAAAATATCCATTTAATTCTTTAGGTTATTCCCCTATATTAATTCTCCTTAAATGATTTGGCCCAACATGTTCCCTTCCTAGCTCCACATTGATTTTAAACATATATGCTTGAAACAACATTGACCATCTATATCCTTCCTCCCAATAATGTCTTGTTCACCGAAATCACAATTATTGATGGTCTATGAAGAACTTAAAAGGTGTTGTCATTAAATATTGTCTAAATTTCTGTAATGAAAAGAGCATTGCTAAGGTTTATCTTTTTGTGGTTGTATCGTTCCTTTCTTCCACTAACAAATTACGACTTGCAAAATGTATCGTGATGAATACCTTGTTCTATTGATTGTGCAAGGATTGTCCTAATTGCACTACCTACTGATGAATCTACATACAAATGAAATATTTTACTCCAATCTGGAAATACCAATATTAACACAATAGCTAGCTTTTGATTGAGATGTGTGAATGCACTTTGACATTTTAGTGTACATTAAAAATTAGCCCTTTTAATAACAATTGTTGCATTGGATGCACAATATTAGCATAAGCCCCCTAATGAATTTCTTGGAGTATACCGCATGTTCCAAAATTGTGCATACTTCAGATGGGTTTGTAGGAGATTTGAGCCTAATTATTATCACAATATTTTCCCGGTCTACATGTATTATATATTTGAAAACAACATGTCAAATAAATAATCCAAAAGGTTTGAGAAAAAAATATTTAAATTTAAAGCAATGCAAAATGTCAGTATATCTTTCTAACATTAGGTGTACCTTGGAAATATGATCCTTGAATAGAGAGAAGAATTTCCAATAATCAAGGAACACTTCAAGAAAATAATGAATGAAATATTTGAACGCAGTCACTACTACTCGGAAAAGGCTATGCGTGATTTTTTTAATTTAAAGGACATCTATTGTCTCTAGAATTTCATCTATGAATGGAGTAGAAAATGTATCATTTACACAAACATAAGTGAGGGCCCTATAGTCTTTGTAAATCCTTATTCCTCTTATTTTCTTAGGTTTAGTAACTATTAGAATAACCCAATATAAATTATTTATGGGGTATACCAATCCCACTTCTATTATGTGATCTAACTTGAGTTTAATCTTGGCCTTCATATTGGAGTTCAACATATATGACCTCTTTTTGAGGCTTTGCGTCTTATTTTAACTCAATGCAAGTTTCTCCAAAAGATGGATCTACTCCTTTTGTTTCACTAAACTTGGTTAGAAAAACATCCTCATAATCATGCAATAGATGTAGAATTTAAGACATCTCATGTTATGTCCAATAATCTCCAATAGTGGCTAACTTAATTATTCTTGAGCATCCGATGTCTCCAAGAAATTTTCTTTTCCTTTGTCTCTCGTGTGTCTTCATTATCCTATATCCTTCTTTATCTTCTATATTTAGCTTGAAAAATGTTCTTGTTCTTCATTGCGTGCTTCTTTGATTCTAGGAAGTGGGTCAATATGATCCTCGCTCAAATATTCCTTTAAGCTCCATATCATCTTCATTATTCGAGTCATATCCCTCTTCTTTGTTATTGCCAAATTTGTGGCATATTTTTATCTTCTAATTAGTTCCTTTTCTAACTCTTTCAATCTTACTTGTTGTAGTTACAAAATTCCCTACTTGGTTCTTTTGGGTCTCTGAACTCAACTCTTCCTTACATATCTATAGTTTTATAACAAAGGAATGTTTTGATCTTTTTCAAGGTTTCATTCACCATAGGATTATTATCTTCAAATGTGAATTCCTAGATTAAGTATTCTTGCATTTGCATCTAAGTACACATTTCTCTTATCCATTCTTGGTGAAAATACCATGCATTAGTAAAAGGAGTGAGTGTTTCTCGGAAGATATGGACCCACCATTTTTGGCTCAATTTTTTTGTCTTCGATACATCAATGCATCCTTGAATGTTTCTATCTAGACACTAGTTTGCACAATATCTTCATCATGCTTTGGTTAGTCTAGATGGTAACCCAAATGTTACGTGCATCATGCCTACTACTTCATTCCATTAGGTTATTTATTTTGTGTACTTTTGACTAAGTTGGTTTTATTCCTTTCAACACATAATTTGGTGCGCTAACTCTCATATCCTCCTAGGGCACATGTTCCTAAAAATTAATCAATAACATACCAAAATTAGAAGTACTAAAATATTACATAATTTACTTCTCAACATGTACCATCCTCATCAATCTAATTTCATGATCTCTTCATATTAAATCGTTCAAATATATATTAGAATCCCTGTTGATTGACAAGACTTCCAAAACTACTTCCCACAAGATATAACTTTCTTCGTTTGGCTCAATATAATCCTGCTCTATATGCCCAAATGTATTTATTTTTTCTATCTCAACTATAATGGGAGATTTGATTATATATTGTAGGTACTATTCCAAGAATGGATTCTTTGAGTGGGCATTATTAGGAATATCCCATTTACTATAATCCCCTTTCTCCTTTACTTTTTGGATTTTAGGGCCTCTGCTCTTTCTTGATGCCCCAATTTAAACCAAGTTTTAGTGTCTTACACATAGGGAGACAATGAATCTTTGGGAATGTCGTAGGAATTTTGTTCCTTCTTGTTTATGGGTATGCCAATACTAAAATCATCCATATGTGCATCCATTTGATTAGTGATTGTATTGATCACAATGATTCCATTATAGACCCATTTCTTTCCAATCGAGAAAAGGGTATTGTTTTTCATTTTTTCATATGAATGACCTCAAAATTTCCTTTCATGTTCAGGTCTCCTACCTAAATTTCCAAATCTTCCAATCTTCCAATTAGATCATGTTGGCTAGAGTTTATGCACAACGTAAAACCTAGGAAGTCATGAGATAAATCTCCTTCATTTAATGGAGAATCTCCCATGTAAAATATTTATCTATTTGCAAGGGTGAATCCTAATAACCATTTTTTGGGGTTTACTTTAATTCCCTAAGCTCGTGAACCACAACTGGGTAATTTTGCAAAGTAAGTAAGCAAATCGTGATGAGATATTTGCAGAAGGGGAAAAATAGAAGTAGGGAAAGAAGGAAGGAAGATGTGTTGAATTAACCAATAGCTATCAGAGTTGGTCTCATGCATGAAAATTAAATAAATAGATAAAGATCACAACATTTAGCAATAAGGGAAAGAAATAAATTCTAACCTAGATCTAAGATAACACAAATTTTATCTAAAACCTTTGAATAGAAGTAATTAGCAAAGCACTGTAGACACAAAGTTCTCCAGAAATCCACCTTTTATTCAATCCCCAACTTTCACAGAAATCACATCAAGGGATCCAACACAAAGTCTAAAAACTCAAGAATTCTCTAGTTACAAAAGCCTCTGCTAAACAAATTATGATGAACAAGTTGTGATCCTTTATCCCGTAGGCTCTTCCTCTATTTATAGTGCATAGAGGGAAAATACAAATAGGAAATTCTCAATGAATTCCCACATGTGGAATCTATGAAAAGGGAATAGTTGGAAATCTTTCTCCTAGAATTCCTCTTTGCATGACATGGATGATTTACAACTAAATACTAAATCAATTTCTTGCATATCCGCCACTTATTCTTAATTAAAGACCTTTTCAAAACTTGAAGTAATGGATTTTAACCCAATTACTTCAGCTTTACAATATTTTTACTAGAAAATAAGAAAAAAGAAAAGAAAAAGAAGGAGACGAAAGAAGTCATTTCAGCCGTAACACATCATTCTTTCCACGATCTCACAATTAATTTGCTGATAGACACTTGCCCCATGTCTTTATCACTCATTTCAATGAGCTTGGACACTATGCATGATTCTTCCGAATAACCTTTGTAGCCACACTCCATCCTTCCCGAATCTACTATTATCTCGAGACTTTGCGCTTTTCCACCTTTTCTTGAAGCTTTTGCAGTTGTGAAATATGGATCTCTATGTATAGAATCTGTAACTTCTTCTCTTGATTATGAGGATATATTTAATGTATCTGACATTGGCCTCATCTTTCTTCTCACAAGTATGTGCACAAATGAAATATTCCTATAAACAATTCAAATAAATATGAAACTCATCACCTCCTTATTTATATATATGGGCAGCCATAAATTATGGCAATTACTTTGGATGCAAGCAAAGATAAGTAGGTTGAATCGGAGATTTCATGCATTTACATGGGCCACGTTTGGGCTCTTAGAGGGGATGCAAGGATGTTTGCATGCTTGGAGAGGGAAATAGTTGTGTTGAATTTAGAAGACAAGCTGCTCGGAATCCACACAACTTTGAATGCTTTTCTTCTTGCAAATCTACGTGAATGCTAGGATGAGTGGATGGTGTGAATTTTAGAAGGGAAGTCTGCTCTCAATTTAGAAGACAATAGCCTAAATATCCACACAATTCCTTGATTTGGCTTTGCTTTTCTTTACAAAGGCTGCGTTGATTCCATAAAGCTTCGTGAATGCTGAGGAGGGAGGATTCTTTGCAAAAGGAAGACAAGACTCTGAAAATTCACGATTTCACTTAAGTGAGCTTTAAAGACCTGTGTGAATTTTCAAGTGGAAAGACAACTTTGCAAATTAGAAGACAAGACTATGAAAATTCACGATTTCACTTAAGTGAGATTTTAAAGACCTATGTGGATTTTCAAGTGGAAAGGAAGCTTTGCAAATTAGAAGACAAGACTATGAAAATTCACGATTTCACTTAAGTGAGCTTTTAAAGACTTGTGTGGATTTTCAAGTGGAAAGACAACTTTGCAAATTAGACTATAAGACTATGAAAATTCATGATTTCACTTAAGTGAGATTTTAAAGACCGGTGTGAATTTTCAAGTGGAAAGGCATATTTGCAAATTAAAAGACAAGATTATGAAAATTCACGATTTCACTTAAGTGATATTTTAAAGCCCTGTGGAATTTCAAGTAGAAAGTAAAATTTGTAAATTAGAAGACAAATACTTTAAAATCCATTATTTCCTTAAGTGATTTCTCTCTTCTAAAAGTTGTGTTGAAATTAGAAGCCTAGACCATGAATATTCACGACACCACTTAAGTGATTTCCTTCTTTTGAAATTGCATGAATTTTGGGAAGACTTTCTTTTGAAATTGCGTGGATTTTGGGATGAAGTGGATGCTTTTTGAAATAAGACAAGCTCATAGAAATCCATGATTTCACTTAAATGTTCTTTCCTTCCAAAAGACAACGTGGATTTGCATGAAGGATGGCTGCTTTTGCAAAGGAAGACAAGACTTCTGAAAAACCATGATTTTCCTTAGAAGAATTGTGTGGATGCTTTGAAAGAACAACTGAGTGACTTTTCCCCTTTAATGATCTTCCAGAATGATGCATTTTCTTCCTTGGCCATGGTCTGCTATGCAAAAAGAAGACAAAATTTTCCAGATCCACGATTTTCTTGATCTTTTAACTTGGATTAAACCTCAGACAAGGAAAAAATCCTGAACTTTCCTCTTGGTTGATCTCGTTACCTTCAAAAACAAGCTATGACAGACAAATTGATTTGTAATTAAAAACACTAGATGATTCTTTCAAAACTCTAGGTCGGGAACATATCCAACAAGAAAAAAAAAAAGGCTATAGGGATTTACGTGATGGAACACGAGAGAAAGACCAAAACTAAAACACAAAAGAAATGAATAAAAATAAATACCTTAAAGAAGCTGCAGACAATTGCTCGAAAAGAATTCTCTAATTAGCTAGTCTTTAAAAATCTTCCTCGGGTGAATGCTCCACTTTGAGGTGAAAATAATACTAGTGTGGTAATAATGATGTGGTGAAGTGCTTTATATAACCTAAATTCTCCAATTTTAGCTCAATCTATTTTTAAAATAACTTTATTTATTTAATATAAAAATACATAAAAATATTTCAGATTAAGTCTTGGAAAGGAATTGAGTGAGCTTTTACATGTGGGTATTTTATGAACTTGGATTTATAACTTCTTTGGGATACCTTAGAGTAACGCGAGAAATAATAGGAAAAACAAAACACAAACAAATGACCCTTCAATCAAAAAGATCGGAAAATTTAAAAAGGGGTAGTCCCAAATTTTAGGGTGAATTCTGGAGACACCCATTGGCTCACCTTGTGGACATCTTTATTTCTATCAAAATGAAAGAAGTGAATATGAGATTCCAAAGATCTCTGGTTTCACATCTTGTCCATTAGGTTTGGGGTCGAGAAACAAAAAAAAACAAAACTAAAAGAAAAGAAAAGAAAATAACTGAAAGTTTTATTTATGTACAAATAAGTTTTACCTGTCTCTCAGTTCTGAAAAGCTTCAAATGTTGCCCATTGAAAGGCAATGGTAACTCAATTCCATCCTGGTAGGCAAGGATGAAACTATCCATTCCAACAGTTCTTTTGATCATGAAGGGCCCTTTCCATAGTGAATCAAATTTACCGTGCATGCCTTTCGGTTTGTGTACATCCCACAAGAGTACCCAATCACCGATCTTCAAATGCTTTCTTTAGAATTCTTGTTGAATACCTTGTTAAATTTTGACCAATGCTCAGCCAACCTATCTGCCACTTGGGTATGCACTTCTTGTAATTCGACAAATACATAACTCTTTTATCCAAGGAATCTTGGTATGTAACATCTTCTATGGCCTTGGATAATTGTAGGGCAGGAAATTCAATAGTAATAGGTATTTCTGCATTTGTCCCATACAACAGTTGAAAAGGAGACATACCTATTGCTTTCTTTGGTGTAATCATGTCTACCCAAAGTGCATCAAAAAGTCTCTTGTGCCAGGTTCTTTGATTTTCTTCTACCAACTTTCTGATGATTGCTATCAAATTCTTGTTATTGGATTCCACTTGTCCATTTCTTTAAGGGTAATAGTTGGAAGAATGCACTAACTGGACACTGTGAGTGTAGAAAAATTTAGTTATCTCCTCAGAGGACAGATTTGCAGCATTGTCTGTGACTATTTTGTGAGGTACACCAAATCTCACAATTATGTTCTGTTTGATGAAGTTGCATACCTCCTCGGAAGAAGCTTGCTTAACAGAATGACCTCCACCCACTTACTGAAATAGTCAGTTGCCATCAGAATGTAATGGTGACCAGCACTAGAAGGAGGATTTAGCATACCAATGAAATCAATGCCCCATTGCTGGAATGGTTCATCAATTACAACTGGATTTAGGGGAAATGCTGGTAATTTTACATGCCCAACAAACTGTTGGCATGCTTGGCATTTAGATACCCAATCTACAATATCTTGAAAGAGGGTGGGCCAGTAATACCTTGCTCGGAGGATCTTATGTGCAGTAACTTTGGCTGAGAAGTGACCACCACAGGCCATGTCGTGAAATTGTTTCAATAGTTGGTCCTGTTGAGCTTTATCCACACATCGAGAAATACACCATCAATTCCTTTTTTGTACAAGCCATTATCCCAAAGGACAAATTATTTTTCTTTTAATTTGATGGTATGCTTCTCCATGCAAGTGAGATGATCTAGGCATTCCCCATATGTCATGAAGTAAGCAATTTTACTATACCATTCATCAATCAGATTTACAAAAAGAATTGTGGGCAAGTCCTCATCAAATTCATCTTGTGGTGGATCATCATGTCTTATCTCTGTCATCAATTGGCATAGACCTCTATTTCTTACTAGCTTTGTAGGCTTTATGTCTAGGTCATATTCTTGTTTAGAGCAACACTTCCCAAGATTCACAATCTTGGGTTCATCCTTCGTACCCAAATTTACCGGCTATACTTCAGAGGAAGAACTCTCACCATATTCTTTATTTTTCTTCAGGTACTGATCATGCTTGTCAAAAATATCTTCTAAGGAAACTAAACCCTTGGGGATTTTGTTACCTTTCAGTTGGATTATTCCACTACTGTCATCATAGTTTAGATCAGTTTCACCTATGGTTTGTCTGTCGTGGTGGTGATTTACTCCCTTCAAAATACAACTCGTCAAAGTTGTCTTGTTCCGAAATGCAAATATTTGTTTTTCATCATTGAAAATCTGCCACTATTCAACATTATCAGGGACTTTGGGGTGGTAGACCATCTCCACCTTATAGTTTCCTTGTGTGAATATGGATGGTGGTCTATCCGGATTTAATAGTGTAGCTGTGACTGCCAAAGAGTCAGCCTTGGAATTCTGATCTCTTGGAATGAAATTGATAGAGAAGGCTGCAAAATCGAGTGTGGCAGAAAGCACTCTATCTTTGTAGTGCCTCAACTTGTCTCTTTTGACTTGATATTTCCCTCGAACTTGTTTTACTATAAGTTCATAATCTCCTTAGGATTTTAGGAGCTTTACTCCTTGCTTTAGCCTTCTCCATTTTTAACAACAATGCTTCATACTTCATCGTATTGTTGGTGTTCTCAAACATCAACTTGTAGGAGTATGGGAATATCTCATCATCTAGAGATATTAATAGAATGTCAAATCTTGATCCAAAAGAGCAACAACTACCGTTAAACTCCAGTCAAAACATTTTCAGCTTCTTCAGTTCGCTCTGGGTTGGAGTTCTAGTTCTGGAACGTCTTTACCCATTTCCAAGAAATAGACACTGTGGTCAGATTCTTGAAAAGAATATGAGATCTAGGATCCCAAGATTTAGTAACTGTGTACTTGGAATTCTTTTCCGGCTGATCTGAAAATGGTACTTGAAATTTTTCCAATACTTAGAAAATTCTCAGATTCTTAACTTTAAAAGATTTCAACTTGATCAAGAGTTTCTTTTTTATCAATTATGGGTGTTATTGAAAGCCTCAAACTTAAACTCTTCCAAAAGATAGAATTGATTTTTAATTTTCAACTTAAGTGAAATATCTGAATCCATCACAAATCCAAATAAAATAATCACATTTGATTTAGAATGCACTTAATATGATATTTAAATCCAAGTTAATAAGTGTATTCAGATCTGTTGTGGGTTATGGATACTAAAATTTACTTCCTTCCAATTAAATCAATTTGTGATTGCTTTAATAATTAATCAAATAAACTAACTTGAATGTTTTTATCTGATCAAAATCTTCTAAAAAATGAAATCAAATCCACAACACAAGAACTTGATAATGAAGTTCACCCGAAGGCTACGTCTCTAGATTCACAGAAAGTGAATCGATCTATTAAACATCCAATGAAGTACAATATCCCTTCACTAATGACTTAACAGACCTTATAGCTGCAATTTTTCTGATCTATGTCCCATGAAGCGTGCAAAAACTCGGAAAAATGTCCCAAGAATGATTCGTGGCTCCTATAGTGTTTCTTATGTTGGTTTCCTGTGTAATTACATCCAAAAATGTCTACAAATTGAAATGTACAACACCTACATAAAATAGGTTTAAATTTATGGAAACTAGAGGAAATTATGAAAAACTTCCCTTTTTACTCCATGGCCTGATTCAAACCAGAAGTGGTTGGAAAATGTAGATCTCTTCCTACTCCTCGTGCCTGTTATGTGAAACTGCAATGGAAAAACGCCTACACAGGAAAATATACAACACTTACTATAACAAAATTTACATTTATGGAAATATCTCAGAATTATGAACAAATTTTCTTTTTACACCATTGCAAAATTTGGACCGTAAGTGCCTCAAAAATGGTGATCTCTGCAAATTGGTCCTTCGCTATCCATTCACAAACCTACCAAAAGGTCCCTTTAAATAGAAGTGATCTCATGTTCTATCACTTGCTAAAAAGTGGCGGGTTGGTAAGGCTGATAAGTATTTTGGCATAGGTCAAGGGTTCAAATCCCCCTTCCATAGGTTTAGGCACCCAATTTAGCCATTGACCCCACATTTGGTGGGAAAGGGATAGGATAAACCTTTAAATAGCTTTTGGCCACAAAATCCTCCTTATCCCATGGGATTTAGGCTTATTCATGTGGAATGGATTAAATAGATTATTATTATTATTTTAAATCCAAATCCACTACAAACCTGCCAAGTGTCATGCCCATAATATGTCATTTTTCCACATCATCATTTGACCACAACTTTGACTATGCATATCTTTCACATATGAACTCAGATTTGGTCTGTTCAAAATGTGTCGAAAATATTGGGATGAGATCTATACCATGGAAATGATTTTGAAACATTACAAGAACATATATTTTTCCTTTTCACCAACTGATCACGTGTCACCTTGCCATTGGTCCACTTGTTGACCAGGGTTGACCCATTTATGACCTTAACTTTGACCGGTGTGATGAATTTGTATACGAACTCGAATCGAAGTTCAACATACCATCGAAATGTCTAAATAATCCCTTTAATATGGTCTAATTTTAGGGAAGTTTAGGTAAGACATACATTTTGCAAAATCCTCCGGATCACTGGCTCCATCTTCTGATTTATTCCTTTGATGGGAATATGAGCACAAGACCAATCCATATTTATCTCTCCTCCCAGTTCTTTGTAGAATTTCCTACTCAGCAACATCCCATAGGAGATAGGAATATCTGTAACTAAGATTTTCATTTTCAATCTTTTGTTAGGGAAAGATTCCAAAACAACTTATCTGTCTTTGATATGTCTGATTAAAGGGACTTGTCTTTCCATGGAATAACACCTTCCTATGGTTTTTGTCAAGGTAAGCCTAAGAGCATCTGTTGAGATTGTGGAGTTAAATTACTTCACAAAGGACATTATTTACAACTTGCAGGTTTACAAAGTAACCAACATTAGTCAGTTGACCGATGTCGGTCACCTAGTATACTAACCTGCATTGGTTGAGACAAACTAGAATTGGTTGGAGTAACCAACATTAGTTACCTATGCGTGATTGTTTATATTTAAGTCATGGGAGGGTCTTGTTATAGATTCATAGAGAACTTGGTAGAACTTCGAGAGATGTAGTAGTTCGGGTTATGTTAGATCTACTTGTGATGTTTGGAGGCACGGTCGTAGGGAACTCATGGAGATATAGAGGAGAGGAGATAATCTTGGAGAGATGCATTATAATATTGTATTTAAGAGTTGGTGTAATCTTATTGTATTATATATATGAGATCTCTATCTTTGGTGGACGTAGTACACATTGGGTGAACCATGGTACATGCTTTGTGTTATGTATGTGTACTTTTTCTTGATTTGGATTATTCTATTTTATACTTCCACTTTGCTATTTTATATAACCACTCAAACTGAAGTACTAAGCTTCAACTACAACCATATCCATACCTTAAAACCAACCATGTCCTCCATCTATCTATCCATGTATTCATGCAAACACCAATTCAACTGTTCAAAGACAAGTCAAACTGGAATATGTGAAAAAAACAAGATATTGGGTAAAAACAACCTGAATGAGTTCTACATGCAATAATGGGTGATCAATCCACAAACACCTACATAACTCAAATAAATCTAAACACTACAATATGCAAATCTAACCCTACATAAACAAATAACATGCCCAAGAAATTCATCTCGTAGAACATACCTATCAAGGAGTAACATAGTAATCGAGAGGAAATAAAAACATCCCCTACTCATGCTCAAGGCATCTAAACCGTGCTCATAGGCATCCATGTGCAAAAAAATTTGCATCATCATAGACTCACAAAATTGAATCTATCCACATGTATAAACTCACCTATACATCCATCCATATCATCAGGATCTCCAACCGTAAAGTCTCTCACCGACTAACTCCAAAGCCATATATGAATCTTATGCTCATCAATGTCAATAAAAACAACCATGCTAAACCATGTAACTAATACCAAGTGTAAATACCAACATATATGTCATCAACATACTGCAAAAACTAACCAAGATGAAAGCAAAGATGGGCACCATCTAAAAATGGCAAATAAACTCTCTTTGTCAAACTATGACCAAACCGACCACGGTTTCCTAACCGACCACAGTCCTTTGCTGATGACCATGGTTACCAGATGACCGGCCATGGTTAATCCTAACCGACACCGGTTTCTGTAACTAGCATATTTTCTCCTTTAACCCTTAAAACTCTAAAAAATTGCTCTATCATCTTCACCTAGCTGAATCTAACCATCAACTGTAATCCCATAGGGATATCCAGACACCAAAAATAAAACAATAAGTGACATCACAAATCAATAAACTCAATATACCTACAAATTCGTGACTTCCCTCCAAAACCAACTAGTGCCTCTGCCACTCTGAATAGTAGAAATCTCCTCTCACTCTGCATGTGCATTGTGTATGCAATCCTGTAATGCCAATAACCATGGATTACTCCCATTGAACACAAAATTCCCTACATTGCCTCTAACACCACGCTAAAAACTAATATATTAGTGAGAAATAAAATCGAGATGAAAAAAATATAAACTGATTCCCTACTTATCGAAGAATACTTCTACATCACAAAATTTTGGACTTCTTGTGAAGTAGGTGAATCAAATTATTTTCATCTTGTGTACTCAACATATTTCATTACTTACAACTATGTCTAACCATAAATTTTCATTAAGGATATCATCCTTAGACTAGATATCCTTGTCCTCAAGATTCCACACAAGGGAAAATAAAAGTCAAAAAATTCCAAAAACTTGGTGTAAATCAGTGCACACTATCCAAACATAATATCAGTTGCTCCAAATGAAATAAATAAAACATGAACCATATAAATATACCCGACCCAAAGTCTCGCTGGACTAACCAAGACAACTCTGTCCTCTTTCTGATCCAAACATTGAAGTGATCTACACTATTTCGCCTATACACACTTTGTGCAAGAAACATGATCCTCCAAAATAGGACACTGAACCAACCATGCCCTTTTCTACTGTAAGAAACCATGTGTAAAACTCATTGTCATAGAGACTAACTAGGTTTGCTAACCAGTACCGGTTACCCTCTATGACCGATGTCGGTTCCTTGATCGACATCGGTGCTACTGGAACTAACAAAATGCCACAAATTGGCATAGGTCACCAAACTAGGTGCCTACTTCGACCAAAGTTGATAGTTGTGTTGAGCCAGTCATTTCAAGAAGCACCCAAATCTTGCACAAAAACTTAACAACAATAATACATGCAATAAAAATTGCACCAAGATGAAATACATCACCTTACCAGCACCAAGATACTCAACCACATCTTCAACTGAAGAACATGCTTCTCTGATGGAAACCTCATCTTCACGTTGTGCTACTATATTCTACCTCTCTAAGAATCCCATGCATCTAACTACACCAAAGGATGCATAACTGCTCCTTTTCTCTCATTCTTAGATCTAGATCTATAATCCCAAACATGCATGTGTAACCAAAATAATATAAGCATTGCAATACCAAGATAAAACCATACCTTAATAACCTGGATCTGCAATCTGACCAACATGCTTGTGCCTCCAAGAACTGGGACACCTCAAAAAACAAGATACATTCCATACATATTTCCATTTCTTTAGATATATGATTTTCTATTGAAAACTAGGTTTCCTAGTAACTGACCACAGTCACCCTATAGCCGACCATGGTTACCACCTTAATCGACCACACGGTCACCCTACCGACGTTAGTTGCCACTTAACCGATGTTGGTCACTGTAATTTCCAGCAACCTTACTCTTCCAGCTCCCACTTGAGATTGAATCTCTTCTTATGATCTTCTCATTAGGAAAAACAAACCTTGCTCTCATACATGTCGTCAAACCACTAAAAAAACCATGAAGCAAACCCTTGCTCTAAAATAACCAAGCTAACAAAGATCTGATACTAGTTGTTGGGAATTCAGGACTACGAAATAGTGCTATGATTTAATAACAAACAAAATCATGCACATGGGATCTAAAAAATTCCCCAAAATCTACAACAGTGGAAGTATAAACTAGAATAATCTAAATCAAGACAAAGTACACATACATAACACAACATGTACCATGGTTTACCCAATGTGGGCTATGTCCACCAAAGATAGAGATCTCATATATATAATACAACAAGAGTACAAACCAAATCTTCAATACAAGAGTATAATGCATCTCTCTAAGAGTATCTCCTCTCCTCCAGATCTCTAAATGGATCTCCATGAGTGCACTACGACTGTGCCTCCAAACACCACCAACAGATCTCACATAACCCGGAACTACTGCATCTCTGAATTGCTACCAAGTTTTCTATGAATTTGCAACAAGACCTCTTGCATGGGTCTACCAATGTGTAACCATGATTATGCACCAAGAAGTAAGTCTGTCTCTCCATCACTGCATAACTTGTGTAAACATGAATATAACCTCCTCTACAATATCTAGATCTACATGAATCAACAATACAAGAATAGATCTACATGCGGATCTACAATACAGGATATCACCAACATGTGGATCTACAAGAAGAAACACTACGTGCTTTGCATATTATGCTTGCTATTACAATGAGACAATAACTATACAAAGGAAATATAGTAGAAGATGTTACCCTCTTCTCACCATTCAGATGTACTTGATATTTCCTTCTATCTAGCTCCTTTCCATGGAGACTCTGTCTTCATGTAACTTGTTCTTTCTTTCTCTTCTTCTTCTTCATCTTCATCCTCTCAATCTAGGAGAATCAAGGATCTAATTCAATCCTTCTCTTCTTCTTCTAACCCTATCTTTCATGCTTATATAGGTGTATATAAACTTAGGGCACTTAGCCATGCAATTACAATCAATAGATCTACTTTAATGCTAAAAATAGATCTAATTCCCGAGAGTTAAATATAAAACTCCCTTGCAGTAATCGATGTTGGTTAGCCTTAACCATTTCCGGTTCCTCCTTGACTGACCGATGTCGGTCCTGGGTGACCAATGTTGGTTCCCCCTAACCGATGATGGTTACAATGTTTTCCAGTCACTTTGTAATTCATGCTCTAGTGAAGCTATTTAGCTCACTAACCTAACAAGGAAAGCTTCCAAAACAACTTGTGCATCTTTGATATGTCTCGATTAAAGGGAATTGTCTTTCCATGGAGTAACACCTTCATATGGTCTTTGTCAAGGTAAGCCCAAGAGCATCTCGTTGAGATTATGGAGTTGAATTGCTTCATAAAGGACCTTATTTAAAACTTGTAGGCTTACACAAGAACCATCATAGGTCACCGACCGACGTCTATCACCTAGCATACTAACCTTGCATCAGTTGAGACAAACCAACATCGGTTGGGGTAACCGACATCGATTACTTGTGTGTGATTGTTTATATTTTAGTCACGAGAATTAGATCTAATATTTGTTATAAAGTTGATATAATGGTTGTAAATGAATGGATAAAGTTCCCTAAGTTTGTATAGGCTTATATAAGCTAAGAAACTAGGGTTAGAGAATAAGAATAAAGAAGATTGTGAGAATTGTAAGAAGGAATTCTTGGAGAGAGCTTAGAGAATCTTGTGAGAGGAAAAGTACTATACATCATGTAAGGTGTGGAAGATTGTATATCCTTTGGAATAATATATTTTTTGTTTCTTGGTGGACGCAGCTCACACTGGGTGAACCACGTTATATCTTGTGTATTTTCTTCATTGGTTATTTCCGTGTTTATTTCTTGTATGCTTTAATTTGAGATATATATATGTACAACTGGTTTGGTCTAACCCCAACAAATAGTATCAGAGCTTTGTTTGAGGGTTGTGTGTGTTGATAAATTTACTCATAGGGATTTCTAATTGAGTGGGAGCACAATAATGGTAGAAGATAGTAAATACAAAGTAGAGAAATTTGAAGGCTGTAATTATCAGCTATGGAAGATGTAGGTGGAGGATTATCTATATTAGAGAGATCTATATTTATTGTTGAATGAGAAGGCAAGGATCAGAAGATGGCTAATGAAGAATGGAAGATTCTTGATAGAAAGGCTCTAGGATCTATAAGATTAAGCCTTGCAGCATCTGTGGCTTTGAATATAATAGAAGCATCAACTACGGTAGAATTAATGAAAACTTTATCTAATTTATATGAAAAACCAAGCGCATCGAATAAATTTTAGTTGATGAAGAAATTATTTAATTCTAAATTGAAATAAGGTGGATATGTGTCTAATCATTTGAATGATTTCCATTCTATTGTAAATCAATTAAAATCGGTTAATAACCCTTTTGAGGATGAAGTGAAAGAATTTTTATTCTTGTGTTCTTTTCCAGATAGTTGGGATAATTTGGTAATGGCTGTTAGTAATACAATATCTGCTACTAATATTTTGAAGTTTGATGATGTGATTGGTATAATTATAAATGAAGAAATTCATAGGAAAATTTTAGGAGAATCATCATCTGGGAATGATTTGAATGTAGAAAGAAGAGGAAGGTAAAATGATAGATCTAAGAGTAAGAGTAATGGGAAATTAAAGTCTAAGAGTGGAATATCTAAATCTAGAGGTAGAGGAATAACCTGCTGGAATTGTGGAAAGAAAGGACATGCAAAGAAGGATTGTTGGTTCAAGGAAAACAAAGATAATGTACTAGAGAAAGGTAAAGAGGAAAATATAGCATCAGAGGTAATGCAATATGTCCTTATTCTCTCATTGGATAGTAAAATTGAATCATGGGTTTTAGATTCAAGAGCTTCTTTCCATGCTACCCCTAATAAGGGTTATTTTAGAAATTATGTCTAGAATAATTTTAGGCATGTTTATTTAAGAGATGATGAACCATGTAATATTACTAGTAAAGTTGAAGTTCATTTTAAATTACGAATGGAAATACAAAGATATTGAAAGATGTGAGGCATGTGCCAAGCCTTAGAGCAATATTATTTCGCAAGACGACAGTTATGTGAATATGGATGCATGATTACATTCACAACCAGTTCTTGGAAAGTTTCCAGGGAGATATTTTTGTAGAAAGAGGAAATAAAGCAATAACCTTATATTTGTCTCCTTGTATTAATGATTCCTTTTACGTGATATCTACTTTAGATTCAATGAAATCATGTGGCATAATCGGCTAGGCCATATGAGTAAGAAGGGAATGCGAGATCTTAAAGGAAAAGGGTAAATTATCGATTCAAAAGATGCGAGATATTTATTTCTGTAAGCATTGAATATTTGGAAAGAAAAAGAAAGTGAGGTTTGTTAAAGTTAGGGAAATAAAGAAGGATTTAAAATTAGAGCTTGTGCATTCGATGCATGGGGACCACCAGGTAGCTTCTCATGGAGGATCCCAATACTATGTGACTTTTATTGATGATGCCACAAGAAAGGTATCGGTTTATTGTATTAAACATAAATTTGATGTTTTCGAAACATTTAAAAGATGGAAATACCTTGTAGAAAATCAAACTAATTTGAAGTGCCTTATATCTAATAATGGCGGTGAGTACAAAGCAATGAAGGTTTTCAATGATTATTGTTCAGTGAATGGAATACACAGAGAAAGAATGGTTCCTAGAACTCCACAGAGAATGGAGTGGTAGAAAGAATGAATAGAACTATTATGGAACATGCTAGAAGCATGAGGATACATGTTGGATTACTCTTGCAGTTTTGGGCAGAAGTAGTAGATACAACAAAGATATTTGATCAATCAGTGGCCCTTCAAGTGCACCTTTGAATGGTGGAATACCGTAGAAGAAGAATAAACTAGAAAAGAGGTAGATCTTTCTTTTCTTAGAGTATTTGGTTTAAAAGCTTTTGTGCATGTTGATAAAGAAAATAGGAAGAAGTTAGATGTTAAATCCAAGAGATGCACTTTCATTGGTTATGGTTCTGGTGATTTATGATTTCGGTTTTAAGATTCGAAGATGGTAAGATTGTTAGGAGTCGTAACATTGATTGAAATGAAAAGAGAATTTACAAAGATCATGTTTTGGTACCCAAAAATGAACCGGGTGAATAGTTTGTTGAGAAAAGTGAATTCATGTATTTAAAACAAAAATCCATAGACATCGACGTCAGTCAGGGTGATCGGTGTTGGTCAGAGCTAGACCAACGTCAATTAGGTGAACTGACGTCGGCTATAGAGGAACCGACATTAGTTATAGGTGACCGATGTCGTTCATTGTCAGATTTGGACATGAATGTCCAGGAGATCTAGAATGAGCTGTAGGCACCCATATTTCTGTAAGAAGATATCAAAGAATAAGTAAACCTCTAGAAGGATTTAATCATTCATTATTTTATCTTTTATTGACTGATATTGGTGAATTGGAAAGTTTTGAATAAGTAATGTAGCAAGATACTCACGTTGAGTGGGAGCATGACATGGATGAGGATATGGATTCCTTGAAATAGAACTAGACATAGTATTTATTTAAGTTTCCATTAGGTAAGAGAACATTGTAGAACAAATGGGTTTACAAGATCAAGGAATAAGAGGGTGGAAAAAATATACAAAGCAAGGATTGTGGTTAAGGATTTGCACATAAACTAGGTATTGATTTTGGTGAGATATTTTCTCATGTTGTTAAAATGACTTCCATCCATATTGTTCTGAGTTTAGTTGCAGTAGAAGATTTGCATTTAGAACAACTTGATGTTAAGATGACTTTCCTTCATGGTGATTTGGAGGAGGAGATCTATATGAATCAACCATTTGGTTATGAAGTCAAGGGTAAGGAGAAACATGTGTGCAAGTTGAAAAAGATCTTGTATGGGCTCAAACAAGATCCAAGGCAATGGTATATGAGATTTGAAAATTTTATGCATGATCATGGTTATATGAGATGTGGATCTGACCATTGTGTTTATTTCAAGAAGCTTGAAAATGGGAGCTATGTTATTTTGTTACTTTATGTATGTGGATGATATGCTTATTGTAGGATCTAGTATGTAAGACATTGGTGAGCTTAAAGAAAAATTAGCTCACACATTTGTAATGAAGGATTTGGGAGCTACAAAGAAAATCCTTGGCATGCAAATTCATAGAGACAGGAAGAACATGAAATTATATTTGTCTCAAGAGGATTATATCAATAAGGTGTTGAAAATATTTAAAATGCAGGATGTAAAACCTGTAGGTACACCTATGGCTGGACACTTTAAATTGAGCAAAGATTAGTGTCCTACATCACATGAGGAGGTTAAGTACATGGCATGAGTTCCATATGCTTTAGTAGTTGGAAGTATTATGTATGCTATGGTTTGTACCAGATCGACATTGCACAAGAAGTGGGAGTTGTGAGAAGATTTATGGCCAATCTAGGTAAAGAGCATTGGAAAGCAGTCCAATGGATTCTCAAGTATTTAAGAGGGACATCTGACATGTAGTTATTTTATGAAGGCTCAGATACTACTTTATGGGGCTATGTTGATTTAGATATGGCTAGATATTTGGATGGTAGGAGAAGCACCATTGGATATGTATTCAGATTAGATGGGACAACGAGCTAACTAGATTTTGAGATTGTATAAGGTTGTGGCCTTGTCTACTACAGAGGTCAAGTATTTTACAGCTACAGAGGATAGAAAATAGATGATATAGATGAGAAGGTTCATGGAAGAGTCGGGAAAGGAGAAAGAGGATTTCAAATTGTATAGTGATAGTCAAAGTGAAATTAATTTGGCAAAGAATGTAACGTTTCATTCAATAATGAAACACATTCAGTTGAGATATCACTTTATACGACAAGTGTTGGAGGATGAGTTAGAGAAAATTCATACGAATGAGAACCCTACAGATATGCTAACAAAGTTATTAGAAAAGGAGAAGTTGGTGATACACTCCAATTATGTTGGTCTTCGAGTTTGATACTTGGATAAGAATAAACAAATCTAGGAGAGGAACCAAGGATGGAGTTGTGCGGGATAGTGCAACAATTTATCTCCAAGTGGGAGATTTTTGAGATTGTGGAGCTGAGTTGATTCACAAAGGAGCTTATTTATAACTTGCAGGTTTACACAAAGATCGGCATCATTCGACAAACCAACGTCACCACCAGCATACTAACCAACATCGGTTGAGACAAACCGACATCGATTGGGGTAACCGACATCGATTACCTATGCAATATTATTTATATTTAAGTTACGATAAGTAGATCTAATCTTTGTTATAAAGTTGATCTAATGGTTGTAAATGAATGGATAAAGTGCCCTAATTTTGTATAGGATTATATAAGCTAGGAAACTAGGGTTAGAGAATAAGAATCAAGAATATTGTGAGAATTTTAAGAATGAATTCTTGGAGAGAGCTTAAAGAAGCTTATGAGAGGAAAAATATTGTACATCGTGTAAGGTGTGGAAGATTACAAATATTCAATTATATAACCTCTGGAATAATATATTGGTTATTTCTTGGTGGACATAGCCCACATTGGGTGAACCACGTTATATCTTGTGTATTTTCTTCTACTATTTATTTCTGTGTTTATTACTTATATGATTTAGTCTGATATATATCTATACAACCGGTTTGGTCTAACCCCAAAAATACCTGAAAATTTAGTTGGCATGACATTTTCAGAAGCACCTGAAGCTAAATGCGCTTTCTTAACTTGAAACCGTTAAGCAATAAGGAGACATAAAAAGGTTCTATTTTTTTAGAAGATGATGGGGGTTAACAACTACAACATTGTTTTGGGAAGGAGTATCTTTGGGTTTAGGAAAAAGGCCTTTTGATGCATTAGATGGTCCTGGTGATTGCACGTATTTGACTAGCCTATTTAGCTGTTCAAGAAAATCTCTCAAGTATTCAACCTCTGACATTTGAATTCTAGTTTTCTTGGCATGATCAATAATGTCAAAAGAAGGTATAGATGCATTAGTTTCAGATACTTGAGATGCCTTTTGTGGTTGAGATGAAGAACTCACATACTTATCTTTGGGAGCTAAGGAAGAAGGTAAAGGGCTGCCCCTTTGAGAATAGTGATATTAGATTTGGAATCTTTTCTTTGTTCATCAGCCAATGCCTCAGCTTGGCGAGTTTGTGATCTTGTAAATACTGCATAAGTATGACCATGATCATCTTCAAGAAGTTCCTCATAGTCATGTTCAGATTCATAGTCTAGGTAACCAATATTGGAGTCATCAGTAGGATCTACAAAATCATCATTCTTAAGCTGATCGGTAACAACTTCCTGATCTTCTTTGTTCATCTCCACATTTTTTGGGAGAAAATTTAATTGCTAATATTTGAGGACTGGTAATGTAGTTTCGGTTGTTGTTGTTGAAATTTTGAGAAGGGGAAATGTTGTTTCCACGAGCCATTTTTTTTTTTCATTTGCAATATCTCATTTGCTAATTTTTGTAATAGTAAATCAGAAGTAGTAGCAGAGGAAGAACTTTTGGCCTTAGATGTACTGCCCTTGATTTTTCTAGCCATGATGAGGTTTCCTTCAATCTCAACTGCCATGTTTTGAGCTGCTAACAAATAAACAGGACGTGCTCTTCAAAATTGATAACTTACTTCAGGAAGTAATGCATTGATGAAGAATACCTTTTGATTCTCATCACCTAGAGAATAAGAAACCAAAATTTTGTAAAGTAATCTTTGGAATTTTGTAATAAAATTCCACATGTGCTCATGTGGCTCCTTCAAATTGAGTCGGTTGAGTTATCAAAATCTTGGAATCATTAGTCAAGGCTTGAATATTTTCAGAATTCATATTACATAGTAGCCCATTTGGTTATGGTTCCAGGAGCTAACCTATAGAACCATTCTCTATCCAAGTCATGCAAAGTCTCTATGAAGAGTCTGATAGATACATCTTCATATTCAACTGTGAGTACTCCATAGGATATAAATAATGTATCCAAGTGGTCATACAGATTTTGCTTTCCTTCTCCAAAGAATTTTGGAAAATTCTTTGTCATCCCTTTAGGTAACTCATGCATAAGAGGATTCAAGTTCGAAGTCTGAAAGTTACACCCCATGGAATAGGTGCTTTGTAAGGGCAAGTGGTTCATTCTGCATTATGAAAGGAGCACATCTTCTTCGAGAATAGACCTAGTGAATAATTCTAGTTGCTAGATTATGTTGGAAATGATCAGGGATGACTCTGCACTCTTCTATTTTGTGAAATAATGGATATGTGCATCCTCGTTTGAGGAGGATGATTGAAATTAAATTTCTCTTACAATCTATAAAATTTATCATTCCTTCCTTTAGCCTTGCTATATCAGGTGAATGAACGTTCTGTCATGTTGATGTTTCAATATAGATGGGAATTGGCAAGAGAAGCTCTAGTCTGCTAGATTTTTTGTCCCCAGTAGAGTCACCAAAAATGTTGGCTAGATTTTATGATCAACATAAAACCTAAGTAGTCATGAGATAAATATCATTCATTTAATAGTGAATATCCAATGTAAAATGTTTATCTATTTGCAAGGGTGAATTCTAATAACTACTTTTCGGGGTTTTACTTTAATTCCCCCATCTCGTTAACCAAAATTGGGTAATTTTGCAGCAAGTAAGTAAGTAGTTGTGATGGGATACTTGTAGAAGGGGGAAAATAGAAGTAGGGAAAGAAGAAGGAAGGAAGATGTGTTGAATTAACCAATAGCTATCGAGTTGGTATCATCCAGACAAAAGTAAATAAATAGATAAAGATCATAAAATTCAGCAATAAGGGAAAGAAATATCTTCTAACCTAGATATAAGATAACACAAAATTTATCTAAAACCTTTGAATAGAAGTAATTAGAAAAGAATTTTAGACACAAATTTCTCCAAAATCCACCTTTTATTCAATCCCCAAGTTTCACGTAATCACATCAAGGGATCTAGCATAAAGTTTGAAAACTCAAGAATTCTCTAGTTACAAAAGCCTCTGCTAAACAAGTTCTGATGAACAAGTTGCGATCCTTTAGCCCATAGGCTCTTCCTCTATTTATAGTGCATAGAGGGAAAATAAAAATAGAAAATTCTCAATGAATTCTTGCATGTGGAAGCTATGAAAAGGGAATAGTTGGCAATCTTTCTCCTAGAATTCCTCTTTGCATGACATGCATGATTTATAACTAAAGAATAAATCAATGTCTTGCATGTCTGCCACCTATTCTTAATTAAAAGACCTTTTCAAACAACTTGAAGTAATGGATTTTAACCCAATTACTTCAGCTTTACAATTTTTGTCTAAGAAAATAAGAAAAAGGAGAATAAAAAGGAGGAGAAAAAGGAGGATAAGAAAGAAGTAATTGCACTTGCAACACTTCGCCTTTCCCTTGATCTTTCAATTAATTTTTGATGACACATGCTCCATGTCTGTATCACTCACTTCAGCAAGCTTGGACACTATGCATGATTCTGCCAGATAACCTTTGTAATCACACTTCATCCTACCTAAATCTACTTTTGTCTGAGACTTCCCTTTTCCACCTTTTCCTGAAGCTTTTGCAGTTGTGAAATTTGGATCTCTGTGTGTAGAAGCTACAACTGATTCTATTCATTCTAAGGATATATTTAATGTATCTGACATTGGTCTCAAATTTCTTCTCACAAGTATGTGCACAAGTGAAATATTCCTGTAAACAATTCAGACAAATATGCAACTCATCACCTCCTTATTTATATATATGGGAAGATGTAAATTTTGGGAATTACTCCAGATGCAAGAAAAGAGAAGTGGGATCAACTGAGAGATTGCATGCATTTACATGGGTTGCATTTGGGCTCTTAGAGGGGATGCAAGGATGTATACATGCTTGGAGAGGGAAATAGCTGTGTTGAATTTAGAAGACAAGTTTCCTAGAATCCACACAACTTTGAATTCTTTTCTTCTTACAAATCTATGTGAATGCTAGGATGAGTGAATGGTGGTAATTTTAGAAGGGAATTCTTCTCTCAATTTAGAAGACAATAGCCTAAATATCCACACAATTCCTTGATTTGGCTTTTCTTTTCTTTACAAAGGCTGTGTTGATTCCATAAAGCTTCACGAATGCTGAGAAGGAAGGATTCTTTACAAAAGGAAGACAAGACTCTTATAATTCACGATTTCACTTAAGTGAGGTTTAAAATTAGAAGAAAATACCATGAAAATTCATGATTTCACTTAAGTGAGCTTGAAAAGACCCGCTTGGATTTTCAAGTGCAAAAGAAGCTTTGTAAATTAGAAGACAAGACTATGAAAATTCACGATTTCACTTAAGTGATATTTTAAAGACATGCGTGGATTTTCAAGTGGAAAGGAAGCTTTGAAAATTAGAATACAAGATTATTAAAATTCATGATTTCACTTAAGTGAGATTTTAAAGACCTGTGTAAATTTTCAAGTGGAAATGTATCTTTGCAAATTAGAAGACAAGAGTATGAAAATCATGATTTCACTTAAGTGATATTTTAAATAAATTTGTGGATTTTCAAGTGGAAAGAAAACTTTACAAATTAGAATATAAAGACTTTAAAATCCACGATTTCCTTAAGTGATTTCTCTCTTCTAAAAGTTACGTTGAAATTATAAGCCTAGACCATGAATATTCATGGAACCACTTATGTTATTTCCTTCTTTTGAAATTGCATGAATTTTGGGAAGACTTTCTTTTGAAATTGTGTGGATTTTGGGATGAAGTGGATGCTTTTTGAAATAAGACAAGCTCATAGAAATCCATAATTTCACTTAAATATTATTTCCTTATAAAATACAACGTGGATTTGCATGAAGGATGGCTAATTTTTCTAAGGAAGACAAGACTTCTAAAAAACCATGATTTTCCTTAGAAGAATTGTGTGGATGTTTTGAAGAACAACCGAGTGACTTTGCCCCTTTAACAATCTTTCGAGAATGCTACGTTTTCTTCCTTGGCCATGGATGCTCTACAAAAGGAAGAAAAATGTTTCCAGATCCATGATTTTCTTGATCTTCTAAATTGGATAAAACCTCGCATAAGGAAAAAATCCTAAACTTTCCTCTTGGTTGATCTGGTTACCTTCAAAAACAATCTATGGCAGACAAATTGATTTGCAATTAAAAACACTAGATGATTCTTTCCAAACCCTAGGCCGAGGAACATATTTGGAAGGAAGAAATAAAATGCTATAGGGATTTAATATATGGAACACGGATAAATACTATAACCAAAACAAAAAATAAATGAATAAAAACTAAATACTTTAAAGAATCCGTGGGCAATTGCTTGAAAATAATTCTCCAATTAGCTAGTCTTTAAAAATCTTCTCTGGTGAATGCTACACTTTGAGGTGAAAGTAATACTAGTGTGGTAACAATGATGGGGTGAAGTGATTTATATAACTTAAATTCTCCAATTTCAGCTCAATATATTTTTAAAAGAAATTTATTTATTTACTATAAAAATAAATAAAAATATTTTAAACTAAGTCTAGGAAAGGAATTGAGTGAGCTTTTGCATGTGGGTATTTCACGAACATGGATTTATAACTTCCTGGGATACCTTTGAGAAATGAGATAAACCACAGAAAACAAAACACAAAAACATAACCCTTCACTCCAAAATATCAAAAATTTAAAAAGGGATAGTCCCATATTTTAGGGTGAATTCCTTGGGACACCAGATCCACCATTCCATAACCTACTAGATTCAAAGTGACATGACTATAGGATAGAGTTAGTGCACCCATGAATTCCCATATAGACCTTGGCATCATGCTCACTATACTTCATTAATCAAATACTGCATCTCTTATTTCTCATCCTTTTAAAAGTATACTCAATCGAATATGTACATCCCAAGGTTTCTTGGTTTTTTACATATCATATGGGTTTCTTGGACTGAAGAAATCCATTAGTTATGATTTCTATTAAATTCCTCAAAAAATTAGATATAATTTTCAATATGTATTTGTTTCGCAATAGATTTACTATCTTTAAAAGATCCTGAAGTGTGGCAACCACTCCTTGTTTCAAAACCCTCATCATTTCCCCCTTTGTATTTTCTTCAAATTCCCTTATTCTAACTACTGGTGTATCTATTCCAAATGGAATTCAACAATCCCTTTGCCTCTTATAATAGTTTTTAATCCATTTTTAGATTAGATATCAATCATTTTATACGTGCCATATTTGGGGCTTCATAGGTATCTCTACCTTTCCCAATCGGCATACCTTCCTTTATGATTTGGTGACATCTTGGAGAATGATAGTTTCTTTGGGAACTTTGTTGATATTTTAACATTTTGTAATTTTTTTCTTTTTGTTATTTCTATGAGGTGAGACAAACCTCAATGTGATGTTGTGAATGTACTTTAAAATACACTTAGTATACTTCCCTCTCTAGATTTGAAGGACAATTCATGGAAATATGATTTGGTTTTTGAAAATGATAACATATCACTCTTGCCTTTGGGGTCAAGGTATCATCATCCTTTGTTGATAATCACCATGATATCCTTATTTTTATACATTATACGGACTCTATAGATAGATCCACTCTTGATTTTTGTTCTAGTATCCCACATAATGACACTGTGGTGGAGGGGCACTCCATATCGGTGATTGATGGGGTAAAGGAGGTTCCCAACTCATAGTATTTTATGGAGAAGGAATATCCAGGACTTGGAATTTGTTGTGGATATTATAAAGAACATTGTTTATTATTTTAATGTGATGGAGGGGCATCTTGTGCCTCTTGAATATCTAGTTACACCTTTGTAACTAATTGCAACCACTTCTAAGTCTAGGAGATGCAACCACTTCTACCTCTTGAAAAACTACTTTCACCTTTCCAACTAATTGCATATGGACCAAAAATACATTTCTTGTTACTTGTTATTTCAAACCCGTTAGGGCCCTACTGTCCTTGGCCCTATGCATAATATATTTTATGAAATTGCACACTACGTTATGGGGTTGACACACATAATGCTACACTAAATGGAATTTATTGAGCATTTTCCCCCATACCCTACAAATTTCATAATATTATCCTTTTCCATTGGATGGAAATAATGGTTTATTTGTTTAGGATTTTTACAATCATTCTTATGGTGTCCTTTATTTTTGTACTCTACACACCAAATTTTTCGTCTTGGTTTCTTTCCTTCTTGTAATTATTCTAGTCTTCATTTTATAACATCTAACTTGAATTCTATCTTTTTAATCGCTCCCACACTATTTCCATAGTCTTGAATCTTCTCTACCCTTAGGGAAGCCTCAATTTATTCTTCCTTAGTGGTGAATTTGGTTTGCGCAATTACAAAACAAATATCACCGCACAATCCTCTACAAACTAAAAAAGTTTCTAAAATCATAATAATTAAAACTTTTGTTATTAGTTACATCTAAAAACCTCATATCATAATCCATCATAGAATCTTCGATATTCTTTTAATTTATGTTAAGTCTTGAAAAGTCTAACCTACACACTTTTTACTTACAAATTATTGGGTAAGAACATCCCACACTTCTTTTAATGTCTTCCCACTCAAGTTCATAGAGTATATGAATTCAAAAGATCTATCATGTAGTGCTCTTATGAGCTCACACTTCTTAGTATTCTCTTATGTCTCTACCTTTGCATCCCATTTCTTTTCATAGGTTAGAAAATAATGTTATGGATCAATGGACCCATCACAAGGTTATAGAATTGTACATAGATAAGGAATATGTTCCATGTTTCTTCATGCACCTGTATGGACTCTTGGATTTTTTTCACAAGTTTGTAGTGAACCACTACATGAGATCATATTTGGCCGCACACTTAGTGGTTATTTCTCGAACCTATATTTGCACTTGCACTATTCAATTTTTGTTTTAATTCTTTAGAATATAAAGATTCACTACTAGATTCTAGAGATTACATTAATATTACCTTTTATTTAGGACTCACATATTATTACTACACTCTCCACTTCTTTCCTTATTCCCACCAAGAGAGAGTAATAAAAAGGATGTCTACTCAATTAATGGTCTACTTCCCTCGTAATTTCTTCCACACTTAAGTCCAAGGAAATTGTAGATAAGTTTGTTTGCACTATGTATGGTTGAATTATCTTATCCCATTTTTTTGCAAATTTCCTATATGTTTCGAGTCAAAAAATACCAAGCTATTAGTTTTGTATATGGCTCAAGGGACATATATCCTAGAAGAGGGGTATTGTCATCTTCTACTTTGGCATATGCGGATCTTTTATGATTTCTTATTTATGAATTGATTCTCCTCAATATGCATAATACCATGGTATTCAAGATGGCCTCTTTAGATTGAGTTCAAAATACCTCATAAATATACTCCTTACTATCTCTAATCCTCTATCCTTTACTTCCTTTTTCCTTTCCATTGTCTCTCTTCTATCTTGTTTTTCAGCCCAAAATAAAGGTCAAAACCTCTCTGTCACCCTCTCGACAATTGTTATCAAAGTCAACACCTTCTTGTACAACCACTTGATCACTTCAGATTCTCCTTCTCTCTTCTCGCTCTATTTCTTCAAGAGGATCCTTTCCTCCTTCCTCATTCACTCTTCCTACCGTATTCCTACTTTTCAGTTCTACTTTCCCCACTATAACACATAGACTTCCCCATATATTGCATTGTATATCTTTTCTTTTCAATAATTATATTCCTCTCTTTTATTATCTCTCGATCCTTCTCAAACCCTTCATGGGCCCACTTTTATTCTCTTTACCCCTCACCCCCTTATTATAGGACTACAACCCTTTGGTTTTTACTCAACTAATACATGTCATGCGGAATTGACATGATGGCCTTTTCCATAGATATAATTTTTACCAAGAAAGGGAGTTGTTTGAAAAATTTACCTTGTCGTCCAAAAATTAAACTTGCTTCCGTAGAATCAAATAAAATTTTTTTTATAGTAATTTTAGTTACATACCTAGGATGGGAGAGAAAATGGGAGGGTTGGATTCCTCGATTCAAATTTCAAACCGATGCTTTTTTGGGAAAATCTAAATCTCCACGAGAGCTTGGAGGAATCCTTGAGTTTGGACCAAGAAAATAATTCAATCATATGGGTGGAGGTTCTCAAAGGAAATATACCACGTTTGGGACGGACCACTCTGGTAGATCCCCAAAACTGAAATTCCTCTACACATGGATGAAAGTGAAGAGATTTTGGTCCCTGGAATAGTGTTTTTCCTTTGTTTATTGTTTAGGAGTTCAATTTGGTTTTGGTTCTTGGGTGTTTGAATTCCTATAAGTGCATGGCTTGTGCTCAAGCAAATGGCCTCTCTCAAGTTTTGTTTTCTGGATTCCTCTTTGCAATTCCTTTAGTTTTCCTTTTCTTAGAATACTTAGTTTTCTTCATTGCGTGTTTTGGTTAGTATTGTATTGCAGCTGGTAAGCCACATATCCATCTTGTGCAAGTGCAGTCATTACTTGGGGCCACCATTTTTTGTTAGAGTCTTCTGATTTTCAGTGGTTTGGTCTGTCAGCTTGCTTAGGATTGATAGCATAGTTCATTTCATACTTGGTTAGTATTGTTCAGCTGTCGGTAAGCCACATATCCATCTTGTGCAGGCAGTGTTGTTGTTTCACCCATGGTCTGGAGTTTTTGGTCTGAAGCTTGGCTGGATTTTGAAGTTTGATCTTTGCTCTCATTCCCTCATTTTAGTGTTTTAGTTAGTTAGCTTGTTTAGAGCCATAGCTTAAATTCACTTGCATCTTTTGTTAAATTGCTCAGCTGTTGGTAAGCCATAGACCCATCTTGTGCAGGCAACGCTGTTGTTTTTTACCTAATCCATTAGAGTAGAATAGCTTAGGAAGCCATTAAAGTTGCAGGTTTTGCTCTTCATACAGGATAGTTTCAGGTTCTGGACACATTTTGTTGCACGATTCGCAGTAGATCCCACTAGGAATTGCATAAGCCAAGCTCTGTACTCTTGCGCTATCCCTCTCCTATCCGCGTTCTATTCTATCTGCATTCTGAAGGTTGTCCCTTGTTCCAAACACCTATTCCTGTTGATGCAAGCATTACACGCTTTTCTGGATCTACGTGAACACAAAGAACGAAGAGATCATACTGAGGGGACAAGATCACACACACCATCGGATTCGCCACTGTTCTGTGAAATCCAGGTTTTAAACTTTCAAAGTTCTAGTTAAAATCATATCAAACAGAGTAGTTAATCACTTTATTTCAGTTAATTTTATTCTCGATATTGCCGGGGAAGCTGTGGGGATTGATAGTTTCTGAGAAACTATGATTCACTCCTCACTTCTGAGGTAGGGTCGAGAATCTTGCTAATAGATTAGTTATTTCATTGTTTAGAATAGATATACAAAATTGCACAGACAAATAACCACACTCGGTTATCTTGTTTGTTTTAAATTATTAGTTTAGTTGTCAATTCTAAATATTTTAAATAGTTGCTTTCTTAAATTCATTTAAATCATCAGAAAATACAAAAAGAAGTCATATATGCTAGAAGTATACTTAGATTTCACTTTATTATAGTTTGTTTTATTACTGCTTTTGCATGACAATTACGGGACCTAGGGAGCCCAGGGAATACATTTTCGAGCCAATCGTGCCTCAGCCCAACCTCATAGCGGCAATAACTGATATTGACCAGAACCTTAGGATACAAGTCTTCCAAACAACAACAGATTTCCAGCAGGTCAGATCTCAGTTAAGAGGATTAAACATAGAAGACGACCAAGCACATACGTTTTGGTCAAGTCAGCCAAACTACAGGTTGCACTAGGAAAAATATCCACATGACTGTAGAAGGATTCGAGAGAGAACAAACATTCAGGTGTGATCCTTTAGTTCCACAACCAGATGCAGGAGACACCCACACAGACATAGATACCAGCCTAAGAATCCAAGTTGCAAGAACACCTGTGAGGTATTCCGAGAAGATCACACAGCTATTGATTCTCAACATAGAGGCTGAAAAAGCGTATGATTATTGGGTACTAGGGATCAGGACTTGATTCCACGCATGACCATAGCTGGTCCACAACAACCACGAGTCTACGGTTGTGACCCACAAATCCCACAGCCCAACGAATCCACAGGTCAATCCGATATAGACGCTAGCCTACGCACCTTGGTATTTAGGTCCACTCCACTTCCACCTATCATCATCGAACAACTGTCTTTACTAGATACAAAGTGGCTAACAAGCTAGGGAATTCTAGACTAGGCTAGAAAAATCATCCGTAGAGTCAATTATATTCATCATCCACTATATGACCTTATCGGGAGATATACACGAAACAATCCCAGGTCATTTTCCACGTATTCCGCAACCCATAGATCGAATCACGCCAGAGCTCGATATTGATTGGAGCCTTGAGCGAGTCATCCTTGCGATCGATCTATCACACCGATCCAGTTAGAAGGGCCTTCTTTGCCTTAGATTCACAAAATTCCACTAGTGCGTGTCGAAGACATTAGATACCTAACTAGTTTGTCTGCATATTCCATCCCCACCGGCTGTCTCGGCACGACCTCGGGAGGTCGGAGTGCGCGGAAGAGTTACTTGTTGATTCTCACGCTCTTTGTCACTTTTCCGTGACGTGACAAAATTGGTGAACTGAACTGACGTGAAACAAACAATTATTTCACCTTCTCTTTGAGAAGTTTCAAATCTTCTCTCATCCACCTTCGCTCCTTCCCATTATTACTGGGGTATTCATATACCCCAAAATATGTCGGGATTCGATGCATATAGCGAGACCCCTCTTAGGTCTTGAGGCATACTACACCCAACAAAATAGGTAATCATCACCCTCGCTCTCAGTATGGGGTGACAAATATTCAACTAATCAGTTGTCAACACAAACCCCAAGAATCAGATATAGTTCATCTTTTCAAGCGAGGAGTTAGATCAACCCCCTCGAACCCAACAAACGAGCCTTGAGTTCAAACAATATGACGTTTACTGGGAGAATCTGGTTCATCTCCTCAAATGCTACTCAGACCACAAGTTAGTAGGCAATCAGATCCATACCTGGTCTTAGATGATGGACAATCAATACGTTATCCTAGGAGTGAACAACGCTCCCGGGAATGTACCCACCTGTAGGAGGTTTACAAATACAACCCGAAATCTCTTTTCAAGAAAATACCTCTATGCCACTGCATACAGGAAATATTCTTGGAGAAACTTGGCAAGATAGCGATCAGTTTATGACAGGATATCACGTACCTTTCTGACACACCAAGGTATACAACCAACGCTCGGGCAAAAGTACCGTGACTTCACCAAATGAAGTCATTTCAACGTTAGTAGAAAGAGTGAGAGGGTTAGAACTGGCTCAAGCAAGTCACAATTCTCCGTTCATACAAACAGGAAGTTCCAATCCTCCATACCACTCTGGCCAGGTAGATCTCCTTACGGGAGTAGGCACGTTAGGCATGCCTCCTCAATATCCACAACAAACGCCAACAAGGCCTATCATCTCTAACACAATTCCTCCCGGTTTAGTGTCGAACAGTCCGTTCCTTGACAATACCCCATCCTACTTAAACATATACTCTAAATCACCACAAGGAGATATGTTCTCCTCTCCCGGCATGTTTTCTCAAATGCAGGGACCTCCCTATGCCCCTGCCAACACATACGCTGCACCGTATCAACAACCTATCCCACCACCGCTCCCTCAGCAACCACCATCAATGGTCGAAAGCTATGCGATAGGGACTTATTCAGAATATCTAAAGGAACCCTTAGACTTCACCATACGAAGCGTCATGCTTCCAAGACCTCTCCCTGATTTTCCCAAGTTCAAGGGTGAGGGAGATCCAATGCATATCAAAGCTTACGCTACAGCCATTCGGGAATTACTCCCATGGGATGGGGTTGTTGCTAAAATATTCCCCAAAACACTGGAGGGCATTGCTCTCGATTGGTATTATAGAATACCTGAGGCTTCCATACATTCATTTAAACAACTCGTGTCAGAGTTCATCAAAGCCTTCGACATGAACAAACTGCTAAGAAACGAGAATCGGGAATTCTTGCATATCAAACAAGAACACAACGAATCTGTCACCCATTTCATCCAGAGGTGGCGTACAGTTCTTTATTCATCAGCAAGTGCTCCAAACATGGATCAGATGGAACTATGTGATTTATTCCTTCATTCTCTCAGTAGAGAAGTGAAGGAAGAAGTCCAGAAGTTCCCACTAAGGACTTATGATGAAGTACTTGAGAGCGCTCTGCGAATAGATCAAGCAGCGATAGATAGTGGTCGTAAGACATATGGAACAAACGGGAGGTTAATCACCTCCACTCAAAACACTACAACTACCACAAATGTCAATCAAGGACCCAAAATCCTTAACAAAAATCGTGGGGTAACAACGGATGGGGTAACCGACCAGCCCAAGAGGGTAAATGTTGTTAATGCTCCGTCACAAACAAACAACCAACGAAACAACAACTTTACCCCGACAATCAATACAGTGGATTTTAACCATCCACAACAACAACAACAACAACGGTGAAATCCCATACAAGGGCCAAGCCAAAACTCATTTGGTTACCAAAACCAAAGTCAAAACCAGAAACAACAATTCCAAAACTTTGGTCCTAATAGGCAACAGTTTGATCGGAATTTTAGGCCACAATACACACCAAACCAACAAAACGGGAATTATAACCCCAATTCTTATTGTGGTTTCCATAAAATTCGGGGTCACGATACTAGAACGTGCCGTGACTACAATAAATTTATGCAACGTTTGCCAGAAGAACAAAGACAGTTCTTCACAGACCTGTTCTTGGCAGATCCCATCTCATCATCACCAAATACTCTCGCAGGGGCAGTTTCTCCTCAGAATGCTCCCCTCAAGATCTTTAATGATCCGCTCCCAAATCATGACAGCAATAGGGCTGAATCCAGCGGAACAAACAAAGGTGCGGTGACGGAAACAATGACCATGAAGCCTCGACTTCATTAAATCCGTCGATCGCGCCACGGTTGGGAGCTCAGCCGAGACCTAAGATAGTCGGTTTGGTAGAATTAGATGCTTTGAACTACCTATCGAAGCTATAACAAGAACACGAGTATTTCTCTCAGCCAAGCCCAAGTCATCTGCGAGAGACAGATAAGAGTCGACAAATAGTTGAAAAACCCATCGGTGCTATGATTTAATTAGTGACCTAACAAAGACCTTTTCACACATTTCATTTTTGGACTTACTAAAGAACTCTCCCCCTCACGAGATGCTCTTTTAGAAGCATTAGGTCTAGGCCATCTAATTAACATCACTCCACCTCCCAAAACACAAGTAAATCACGTAGATTTTGATATCCACCCTCAGGGGCAGCCGGACAAGGATGTCGAATTCATCTTCAAATAAGTAAAATGCCCACAGAGATCTTTGAGATCGCACGCGAGTGACCCGACCTTACACTTGCAAGTGTGGGTTTATAATAACTATGTAAAATGCGAGCAATGGTTGTGATGGGGCCGCAGTTAACATAGTCCCTTTCTCTTTCCTCCAAAAACTTGGATATGGAGAAACAAACTGTTCCACTACACGAAATACCTTGAGAGGCTATGATAGCCTTAAAGCCACTTCGATAGGAACTATAATACTTGCTTGCGGTCACCTTAGGGCCCAAAACCATCTTGGCTGAGTTTTATATTATAGATCGGGAAACTAACTATAATATGATCCTCGGCCGACCTTGGATACATCGAATGAAGGCAATCCCTTCCACGCTATTTCAAGAAGTAAGATTCTTGCATCTGGGAAAGGTATTTGTAGCCAAAGGTGATCCAAAACCTTTCGATTTGCACCTAGCTGATTTAAAGAAAAGACCAGGGGTGCACTCAGAATTTGAACTTCCAACAAACCAACTTAATAAACCCTCTGACCCAAAGCCAGAGGAAAAGTTGATACCTACGACGGATCTTGAAACTACCAGCATAGCCAAAACAATTCCAACCCCTAAAGGTAAAACTAAAGAAACAGTATCATTAGGGACTACTGCGAAAATCGTTGAGTTGATAGAACAAGATTCACCCATGTTCTTACCATTCGATTCAGTAGGCATGGGATTTTCCCTAGGTGTTGGTTCCTTGCCAGCAGAGATCTCTGTATGGTAGAAGTAGAGTGTGCAAACGCAGCAGATGCCCCAACATCTACACTCCCGGCTAAGTATTGGACTCTCCATTTCGATGGAGCTAAATGTCGTTATGGAGCGGGGGCAGGTATAATTCTTACTTCGCCCGAGGAGAAGGTCCTCCCATTCTCTTTTAAGTTAAACTTTGAATGCACAAACAACGGCGCTGAGTACGAAGCCCTCCTCCTTGGCCTCACCTTAGCCAGAAGAATTGGTATTAATAACATCAGAGTCTTGGGAGACTCGCAATTAGTAACAAACCAAGTTTAAAGTATATGAAACTAAAGCCGAACATTTACAACTCTACAAAAATGCTGTATTAGATTTAAGCAAGGCGTTTAACTTCATATCCATTGAAGCGATCCCGCGAGAGAAAAATCTTCTCGCCGATTCAATAGCAACCTCAGCATCACGTTTTACTCCAAGCAATGAGCTAGAAGATACTCACTTCACAGTATCCATTCGTGATGAACCATTAATAAAAATAATGACAAATCCTCTTTTTAGCGGAAGTGAATCTACCATCCTAGACCATGTTGGAAATGATGCGGCTACTTTGGATTATTTAAATGCCTATGCAACATTACATCTCTCCTATCACATGCTAGATTTATCCCTGATTCCACATTCGTCTTCCTACTTCGGAAATCCCGTAACGGATCTTCCCTCACAAACGGAGCCTAGCATATACGCAATAGAAAATGGAGATGATCTAGATTTACCTCCAGCACCACCTGAGTTCGAAGAGGGTAACACCTCTTTGATCGAGGAAACAATCGATGTCAACATCGGGACAGAAGATGAACCAAGAATATTGAAACTAGGTTCTTCGTTAACACCAGAAGAAGTGGAAATACATACTCAGGTTCTCAAAGAACATCAGAAGGTGTTTGCATTTAATTACAAGGAGATGACGGGAGTCGCACCCCACATTGCGGTGCACAACCTCGTCACTAGATCAGATGCAAAGCCAATTAAACAAAAATCAAGACCCATGAAGCCCAAAGTAGCTCTCATGGTAAAAGAGGAAGTAATAAAACTCCTTGGTAGGATTCATCAAGCCGATTGACTACTCCCAATGGGTATCTAACATTGTTCCCGTTCTCGAAGAAGAACGGAAGATACGCATTTGCATAGATTTCCGAGACATCAACAAAGCGTGTCCTAAGGACGATTTCCCATTACCATCCATAGACGTTATTGTTGATGCAACAGCTGGTTTTGAACTCTTGTCTCTCATGGATGGATTCTCGGGATACAACCAAATCAGGATATCCGAGCAAGATCAAGCTAAAACCACGTTCATAACTCCTTGGGGAACCTATTGCTATGCTGTCATGCCTTTCGGTCTCAAAAACGCTGGTGCTACATACCAACGGGCTATGACTTATATATTTCACGATTTAATTCATAAAATCATGGAATCCTACGTAGATGACTTATTGGCTAAAGCCAAGAAGCGTTGTGACCATCCCGAAGTACTCCGCATCATTCTTTCACGCCTAATAGAATACGGAGTTACGCTAAATCCAGAGAAATGCGTCTTTGGTGTAACAGGAGGAAAGCTCCTAGGTTACATCATATCATCACGAGGGATCGATGTTGATCCAACAAAATTGGGCTGTCCTCGAAATGGTCCCACCTTCGTGAATCTGGAATCAGGTCATTTCTCGGAAAGCTAGGTGCAATCCGGAGATTTATCCGGACCTAAGCTTCGCCGTTCATCCAATCAACAATTTACTCAAGAAGGACTATAGCATTGATTGGACTGAAGATTGCAATGAAGCTTTTGATGCAGTTAAGCGTTTTCTGTTATCACCACCTACGCTAATGCCACCTAAGCTGGATCACCCGTTAATCCTATATTCGCGAGCTACCAATGTCTCGCTGGCTTGTATGTTGGCCCAAGAAGACGATAACAAAAGAGAACGTGTGATTTATTTCATTAGCCGAACACTGCTCGACTATGAAACACGCTATACACAAGCAGAGCGAGAATGTCTCGCCATAGTCTTCGCAACCAAACGCCTAAGACACTATATGCTAAATCAAGAAACGAAGGTCATGGTAAAAACGGACCATTTACGGACTTTTCTCACACAAGGTTCCTTGTCTAAAAAGGCTGGACGTTTTATAACCTTAATGGGAGAGTTCGAATTAACATTTGTAAATCAGAAATCGGTTAAAGGACAAATCATTGCGGATTGGTTAGCTGATAATCCATTAGATGGAGGTGATCTAGTAGATTTAGATTTTCCAGATGAATGCGTATACTACATCGAAACTCGACCTGCTATCTCTGAGTGCCCTTGGTACACTGATATCATTAATTATATCATGGACCATACGTACCCGGATGCAGTTACACCACAACAAAGAAGGCGATTACGCATAATCGTAGCTAAATATGTCATTATAGAGCAGGTGCTCTATCGAAAAGCATTCGATGGAATGCTCTTAAGGTGTGTCGACACAGAAGAGTCCAAGAGGATTCTCCATGAATCCCACAGTGGTATATGTGGAGGCCACTTCGGTGGCCATGCCACCACTCGAAAAATACATCGAATGGGCTATTTCTGGCCCACTCTAGAACATGACGCGATAGAGTTTGCACGTAGGTGTCATAAGTGCCAAGAATTCTCCCACGAGATCCACATGCCAGCACAAGCTCTACAACCAATCGCAACTCCATGGCCCTTTTCTACATGGGGCCTGGACTTGATAGGGAAGTTCTCTCCCTCATCCACAGATGGCCATAATTTTATAATCACGGCCACTGAATATTTTACCAAATGGGTGGAGGCCATGCCTCTTACCACTGTACCTGGTTCTGTAATCGCCAAGTTCATTTTGAACCAAATCATTTGCAGGTACGGTATCCCGCAAATCATTATCTCAGATAATGGAACTTCTTTCAAGAATGAGGAAGTTCGTGAACTATGCAACAAATTTAAAATAAGCCATCATACGGCTTCCTTGTATTATCCCCAAGCCAATGGGCAGGCTGAAGCAACAAACAAAACACTGAAAGCCATTCTCCTCAAAACAGTAAAAGAAAACAAACGAGATTGGCATTTAAAGTTATATCCGGCCTTGTGGGCCCACCGAACCTCAATAAGAACACCAACGGGAGCAACTCCTTTCTCGCTAGTATTTGGGGCAGAAGCAGTTCTCCCGCTTGAGGTCGAAATACCCAATCTCCGCATTTCACTACAAGAGGATTACGGATGAAGGCGCTTACAGAGAAGCACGTCTTTCCCAATTAGAAAGCCTAGATGAAACTAGGTTAGATGCTGAGCAGCGGCATAGAGCTTATGCTGACCGAATGTGCCGGCAATATAACAAGAAGGTTTATGAACGCGATATATACGAAGGTGATCTAGTTCTAAGACTAGACAGCCGGATCGACAAGAAGACCGGCGAAGGAAGGAAATTCCGGCCCAAATGGTTGGGCCCATACCGAGTCACAAAAGACTACGAAAATGGTGCATACCTCTTATGCACGCTAGAAGGTGAGGAATTTGGTGAAACAGTCAATTCCCTGCACCTCAAACGTTTCTACGCATAAGCAGCTAGCACTGCTTATATAACTATCTACATTGCATCTTCATATAGATTTAGATCATTTTGTCCACTTGTTCTTACACAAATTGTGATCAAGGAATCTATTCTCAAAGTAATTCATTACAAACTCATGATGTTGTTGGCACAAAACTTTCTAATCATATCTCTCCATTTTCACGATATCATCAATCACTTCAGAATCTTTTATCAAATAAAATCAAACATGACGAAGTCTTAACGGTAACCATGCCAAGATCTGCAAGTTTGTTCTCGCTTTGATTTCTTCTTAGGATAGGTGTCTTGCCTATGGTCTGTTCTAGAAGCTTCATGGTGTCACATCTATCCCATATACACATCTCTTTGGAAATAAGCATATACTGACATTTTACTCAAAAAGACAAGTCAAAAAGTGATTAAAACAGAAAATTTTATTTTACACATTTCCTTGCCCCACCTTCGGTGATGAGCTTGCGTCTCTTACTAGTGACGTAGGGTTGGGAAAGGATGGAAATGCCCTTACTCGCCTATGCCTTGCCCACGGTGATAAACCCATGCTTCTTACAGGTAGCATGGGGCAAAGTGTAGGGGGTCCTCTAGACAATGCAAACGTTAAAAGGTCATAAACAAACTATTCAAACTTTGAGTCAAAAATGAATGAATCAGATGTTCAAAATTCCAAGAGAGTTAAAATCCTAAAAACCAGATTTTGTCTACTATGTGGCCATCTACGGGTCTAAGTCTGGATAAACCGCAAAGCAAGTTGCACCCAAAACTATGAAGTCATTCGGGTGGAGTAAGCTTGTAGTTTTCAATTTGGTTCCACCAAAGCTTCGTCTGTCTTTCATCACTATCATTTCACCATATTTCATAACTTGCGCCCTTCTTGGCTCTTGGTGATGAGCCCTCGCATCTTACTAGTTGCGTGGAGTTAGGAGTGGGGCAAGTTAATCTGTTCATCATATTGGTTATTTTCATCACTTTGCCAAAACAAACATGAGGTATCCAAATTGCTCACAGAAGCTAAGATTTAAGATCACAATATATCTACAATATCATGTATCAGCATCATGAAACACAAAAAGAAAGCAAGCATTTGCATCATCTGTTCTCCATTGCATACATATAAAAAAGCATATAAAACATACATCGTAGTATACACGAGGAAGCTGGAAACAGAAAGGGAAAACACCAGTGACAAGTTTTGATCCAAAAACGAATGCATATATATAAATAATCAATGTTTATATACAATGCCATCATGCTCTAGGCATGGTCAAAATGCTCAAAGAGCCCGTGATATACAAAAGAATCTATAGTACAAAACGCATAGGAGCCAAGTAGTCTCTCAACCCCTGCGCGACCCCTCTGAAGGTGCGCGCCCTCGCCTAGGGCTCCGGCTACGCGGCGCTCTCTGAATGCACGGAGGGCTCAGGGTCCCGAGGGGCAGCCGCGGTCTCGCCACGAGAATGGCTCCTCATAAGGCGCTCGGCTGTCCTATAGCACTGCTGACTCTGTGCGGAGAGTCGACACCATCCTGGCCACGTGCCAAATGGGAGCGAAGACGTCGGTATGCCTACCGGCTGCTGAAGGCTCCCCGGCATCTACAGATAGCTCCACACGGGTCTTATCCATAGGGATCATCAGAGAATCAGTGCATACCCTACGGATTAGATCCCGCCACTCGTCAACAGTCTCTGCAAAACAAAGAAGAAGAAATGAATTAGAAACTAGGCAAGAGGCTAAAAGATACAAAAGCAAAACACAAGGAGAGATAGCAGTTAAAAAAATCCTAAATTAAACAAACATTGAAAAGATGAGAGGATAACTTACTCGGATCACCGGGCCTCCAAGATGGGTCGCTGGGGCCAGCACCCGCCGCAGATGCCGCTGCCGACTGAGGGGCTGCTCCTGTAGTAGGAGCAACATGACGCCCCGCAACTGACTCATCCTCTCCACCATGGCCCTGGGAGAGTGGCTCCTCTGAAGCTAGAGTCTCTCTCTCTGCACTCTGCTCGGCCCTCTCTGCCTGCAAAATATCCTGAGTGTCATGCCACTCAGGATCGCTATCATCCGTCTGCTCCTCTGACCCTCCCTCTGTAAACTCCTCAGAATCGAGTCAATATCTATGGGGTCATCGCTGCTGTGAGCAGGACCCGCAGCAATCTGAAGCAAAGGTGCCCGGGGCGCACCGGCTCTCCCTCTAGCCCGAACTACCCTCCTGGCTGCAATGGGAGTGCCAGGAGTGATCACTGTCCAACCACGGCCTCTAGGCCCCCTCACAGCCTCGCGGGATGATCATAAGCCCGTGCCGGCTGGGGAAGCATGCCCGCATATGGAAGGCCGAGCTGGCGAGGAACTCTGCCAAAGGGTGTACCTCCACCCATCCCACGCGGTCGATAAGCTGCCTGTGGTGGGCGGGAGATCAATGTAAGGGTCTCCTCGCCCCATATGCGGCCATAAGCCGGTGCGGCGTCGCCTCCATATCTCTGCTTTGTAAGGGAGGCAAGGCTGGCATTGGTGAGGTGCTCTAAGCACCGACATATCGACCATCTAGCTGCCCTCACACGGCCCACAGGTCTGCCACCCTCTACCCCTCTGCCATAAGGAATAAAATGCTCGTACACCCACTCATGACTAGAGTCGGGTGGCTCGATGATTGTCCTGTGAAACGGACCACCCTGTATAAGTCATGGTAGGTGGTCCCCAGAATATCTGCGCCCCAGGCATATATCCGGCCATGCCCCTCTATCTGTGCAATGATGGGGGCCCAGCAGTATAGTAAAGTATCTCCTCCCTTGTCCCCGATCAGCCTCGAGGCAAGGATCCCCATGATAGCCTGTCGAAATACGGGGATGGGCAAAGAAGGAATCGATCGAACTCTCACTCCCTTCTTCGACCCCGTAGAGATGGCTGCATCCCCCATGTAGCCTGCCCACTATGCAATCAGTGCTCGAGACCCTGCCGTCTCCAGTGTGAGTCTCCTCCCGATGATCGGGACCCCCAGGATATGGTAGACATCCTCCAAAGTGATGGTCCACTCACCACGGACCCCTGGCAGTCGGAAAGTGTTCCGATCTGCATCCCAATATGAAAACAAGTCACAAAGTATGTGACTGGATGGTGTGACATGGGGCACGCGTGATATACGCAATATGCCGGCCCTCTGTAATGTATCCTCCTCATCCTGAGAAAGGGCATCCAATACCCCGGAGAGCCAATCACACTCTCTCTCTCGGCTCCATCTGATATACTCTGCTCTCGCCTGCATACAACCAAAACACACAAAACAGAGCAAGTTAGTATCTAATCAATATCGAGAGAGTCATAAAAGCATATAGAAATGATAAAAGTACAAGTACAGTCTCCAAAATAGGTTCCTTTTGCATTCTGTGCAAAACCGCCGCCCTGAGCAGAGGGGCGGTTTTGTAACCGCCGCCTTAAAGGCGGCGGTCGTGTAACCGCCGCCCTGATCAGGGCGGCGGTCGTGTAACCGCCACCCTGGCCAGGGCGGCGGTCGCGGTCCGAAAACCCGCGCGGGTTGTTAACCCCAAAAAGCCCAAAAGTGTAAAAAATAGACCATTTTAACTAAAAACAAAGCCTACCCAGTAGGCGCCCCCCCTAGATGGACCTTTTGAACCTAACATTTTCAAAAATAATCCCCCCATTGCAAAGAATTTTCCATTTCAAATTTGAAGAGGGAAAAACACAAAATGGAAGAAAACCAACCTGTGATCGCTGAGGTCGGTGTTCCGCTCGTGGAGGCATGATCACGATCTCGCTGCGAACGTTTCGACTCTACTCGCGTGAGAAACCGTCACCGTGGGTCCCAGAGCTCAAAATCAATCAAATCGACTCGCGCAAATGAATAGGAAAATGGGCCCACTTTCATATATATATCATTCTATTTCGTTTTAAAGTGACTTTTTCGCAGGTTTGGAGCGCTGATGGAGGTAAGTTTCTATCCCCGCACGAATGGTACGTTCTCCTTCCCTATTATTTTAGCGTGTATCTTCCAAATTATTGTATCTATCTGCACTTGAGTTCTCTTTTCATTTTGCAGGTAGCGGGAATTTTGGATGGCGTCATTTCGACACACGGACGAGTAAGGTATAGCTTCTAACTCCCCATTTCGGGACTGCCATACTCGGACCCAACGTTTTATGCCTCTTCATGGCTAAAACACTTCTCCGAGGGGGCAATATGTACGTACCCAAAATTGTAAGGTCTTGTCTCCGCTTGCCCGAGCAGTGTAACAAGTGCCCGATGATGATACTGAGTCTCCTCGCAGGTGTTCGGGATCCGGAAAATCCCTCGGGTATGCGTTAACATCCCATGCCCCGCTTAGCCCCGCCCCTTTGTTTTCCCCTTTTTCCCTCTTTCCTTGGCCTCTTGGCCTTCAGTGATGAAACCGCCGCCCTGCGAACATGGCGGCGGTCCGCCGCCTCCGGCGGTCTGCCACCACCTCTCGGGCGGCGGTCCTGTGCGCATTTTCCAGAACACTCTTTTGACGCGACCGCGTGAAATATCACGTTTCACCAGCTTTCTTTGCCGACTTGAGCATGCATTTATGTTTTTGGTCCCCTGGAATAGTGTTTTTCCTTTGTTTATTGTTTAGGAGTTCAATTTGGTTTTGGTTCTTGGGTGTTTGAATTCCTATAAGTGCATGGCTTGTGCTCAAGCAAATGGCCTCTCTCAAGTTTTGTTTTCTGGATTCCTCTTTGCAATTCCTTTAGTTTTCCTTTGCTTAGAATACTTAGTTTTCTTCATTGCGTGTTTTGGTTAGTATTGTATTGCAGCTGGTAAGCCACATATCCATCTTGTGCAAGTGCAGTCATTACTTGGGGCCACCATTTTTGTTAGAGTCTTCTGATTTTCAGTGGTTTGGTCTATCAGCTTGCTTAGGATTGATAGCATAGTTCATTTCATACTTGGTTAGTATTGTTCAGCTGTCGGTAAGCCACATATCCATCTTGTGCAGGCAATGTTGTTGTTTCACCCATGGTCTGGAGTTTTTGGTCTGAAGCTTGGCTGGATTTTGAAGTTTGATCTTTGCTCTCATTCCCTCATTTTAGTGTTTTAGTTAGTTAGCTTGTTTAGAAGCCATAGCTTGAATTCACTTGCATCTTTTGTTAAATTGCTCAGCTGTTGGTAAGCCATAGACCCATCTTGTGCAGGCAGCGCTGTTGTTTTATCTAATCCATTAGAGTAGAATAGCTTAGGAAGCCATTAAAGTTGCAGGTTTTGCTCTTCATACAGGATAGTTTCAGGTTCTGGACACATTTTGTTGCACGATTCGCAGTAGATCCCGCTAGGAATTGCATAAGCCAAGCTCTGTACTCTTGCGCTATCCCTCTCCTATCCGCGTTCTATTCTATCTGCATTCTGAAGGTTGTCCCTTGTTCCAAACACCTATTCCTGTTGATGCAAGCATTACACACTTTTCTGGATCTACGTGAACACAAAGAACGAAGAGATCATACTGAGGGGACAAGATCACACACACCATCGGATTCGCCACTGTTCTGCGAAATCCAGGTTTTAAACTTTCAAAGTTCTAGTTAAAATCATATCAAACAGAGTAGTTAATCACTTTATTTCAGTTAATTTTATTCTCGATATTGCCGGGGAAGCTGTGGGGATTGATAGTTTCTGAGAAACTATGATTCACTCCTCACTTCTGAGGTAGGGTCGAGAATCTTGCTAATAGATTAGTTATTTCATTGTTAGAATAGATATACAAAATTACACAGACAAATAACCACACTCGGTTATCTTGTTTGTTTTAAATTATTAGTTTAGTTGTCAATTCTAAATATTTTAAATAGTTGCTTTCTTAAATTCATTTAAATCATCAGAAAATACAAAAAGAAGTCATATATGCTAGAAGTATACTTAGATTTCACTTTATTATAGTTTGTTTTATTACTGCTTTTGCATGACAATTACGGGACCTAGGGAGCCCAGGGAATACATTTTCGAGCCAATCGTGCCTCAACCCAACCTCATAGCGGCAATAAATGATATTGACCAGAACCTTAGGATACAAGTCTTCCAAACAACAACAGATTTCCAGCAGGTCAGATCTCAGTTAAGAGGATTAAACATAGAAGACGACCAAGCACATACGTTTTGGTCAAGTCAGCCAAACTACAGGTTGCACTAGGAAAAATATCCACATGACTGTAGAAGGATTCGAGAGAGAACAAACATTCGGGTGTGATCCTTTAGTTCCACAACCAGATGCAGGAGACACCCACACAGACATAGATACCAGCCTAAGAATCCAAGTTGCAAGAACACCTGTGAGGTATTCCGAGAAGATCACACAACTATTGGTTTTAAACATAGAAGCTGAGAAAGCATATGATTACTGGATACTAGGGATTAGAACTTGATTCCACGCATGACCATAGCTGGTCCACAACAACCACGAGTCTACGGTTGTGACCCACAAATCCCACAGCCCAACGAATCCACAGGTCAATCCGATATAGACGCTAGCCTACGCACCTTGGTATTTAGGTCCACTCCACTTCCACCTATCATCATCGAACAACTGTCTTTACTAGATACAGCGGCTAACGAAGCTAGGGAATTCTGGACTAGGCCAGAAAATCATCCGTAGAGTCAATTATATTCATCATCCACTATATGACCTTATCGGGAGATATACACGAAACAATCCCAGGTCATTTTCCACGTATTCCGCAACCCATAGATCGAATCATGCCAGAGCTCGATATTGATTGGAGCCTTCGAGCAGTCATCCTTGTTGATCGATCTATCACACCAGTCCAAGTTAGAAGGGCCTTCTTTGCCTTAGATTCACAAATTCCACTAGTGCGTGTCGAAGACATTAGACTGCCTAACTAGTTTTTCTGCATATTCCATCCCCACCAGCTATCTCGGCATGACCTTGGGAGGTCGGGTACGTGGAAGAGTTACTTGTTGATTCTCACGCTCACCTATCGCTTTTCAACGTACGGTTCTTGGGAACATGGGCCTCTTTTTAAAAAATGGGCACCTAGATTCAACCTAGACAAGGAAACTAAGACCAATCTTCTAATATGGATGTGAATGCTAGCGCTCCCACTAGAATTTTGGGATGAAACTATAATGAAAAGAGTGGAAAAATCCTTAGGAACTCTAATTGGATTTGATAATGCTACCAATTCAGGTTCAAGACTTACTTCTTCTCGCTTCTATATCAACGTGAAAGAGGATCAAAAGCTTCTAGATAGTATCATCTTTCACTCACCTCTTAGCACATGGAGACAAGTTTTGGAATATGAATATTTCAATGAGATGCAAAAATTGATCCAAGTTGGGACATAATTCTTTCTCAATTTGGAATGAATAAAGGAAACAAGAAGAGTATAGTCAAACCTAACAAACCAACCATTCATAGAGATATTGTAAATCTTGAAGCCATGACAAAAGATTATCTTACAACCTAAAACTCTTTCTAAAGAAGTTAGTGAGACTATGAGCTCACATAATCTAGATTCTCACCCTTTGGCGAACAAGACTTACACATATGATGATATATATGAGAATAATATTTAATCAAATATAGGAGGATTGGTGGAGGAATTAAAAATAAGAACTTCATGAGAAAGAGAAATCAACCACCCTAAGTCATGAGAAAAAAATGATAATAAAGAACATCATGAGATTAATGATGCCCAAGAACATTCAAAATAAGATGAAATTCTACCTTGGAAGATCTCAAAAAGAAGGTTGGAGAGAATTAAAATGTAAATATCTCCTTTCAAATGGAAATATGGAAAACAAGTTCAAATTTTTGAGGAACAATTATTTGGAAGAAGGAGATATCGGGGATACACTAGACATACATGATCTGATCATAGGTTTAAAACAAGAATTTCAGGTTTAGGTTCCTCCTGAAGATGAAGAGGTTACAGCCTATCTTACCACACAAAAGAAAGGAAAAGGAAAAAGTGGGGGTGATCTAGGAGCTTCTAGCTCTAGAGCCCCTACTATATCTAGAAGCACATCGGATGTGGGTGGGAACAAAAAGGATGGAAGACAAACAATGGGTGACCAGAGGAGAAAAAACGCTGAAAAGGAAATTGCTAACGACACCCAACTAAAACTTGATTTAAAGGGCTCTAAACATCCCTTTTCCAAATATTATAAATAAAGGTCATCTCTTGGAATATAAGAGGCTTGAATAACAGAAAAAGAAAATAATTTTAAAGGATCTCAAAGCTCGTAATGCATACAATTTTGCTGATCCAAGAGACAAAGATCCAAGGATTTTCTATTAATAAAATAAAAAACTACTTATGAAGAAACACAAAGATTAGTTGCATTGTTTCTACAGGAACATCAAGAGGTATTACTAATTTTTGGGACAATATTTGGGTGAGAGGCTCGGTGATCCTCAATAATACTAATCATTTAGCTGTTCTCTTCACCTTAGTTAAAGATGGAAAGGATTCTTGGATTATTTCTAATATATACACCCATAAAAATATCTTGGGTAGGAAAAAGATTTGGGTGGATCTTACTGACTTCATAAAGTGTTGTAGGGGATACAAATGGTTAATAATGGGAGACTTTAATACTCCCTTGAATGCTAGTGAAAAAGGGAGAAAACATGAATTTACTATAAGTATGGAGAACCGTTCTAACATGATTGCAAATAATAATCTATTGGACATCGAGCTTGGAGGTCTATCATACACTTGGAGAAACAAAAGAATAGGTGTTTATTTGATTCAAGTATGTCTTGACATGGCCGTTGTCTTGGCTGATTAGACTCTCATGCAGGAGTTCAAGATTTCTTCTCTTACGAGTTGGCTCGGACCATAATCTAATTGTGCTCAATTTGATGGAAAAATAGGTAAAAATCACACCCCTTTTAAATTTTAAAAATGTTGATGTCCCATCCGGATCTATATGACAAAATAAAATAGTGGTGGGATATAAACATAAGAGGTTCTAATATGTTTACTTGTTGTCCAAAATCTGAAAAATGTCAAAAGTGGAATAAGGAGGTTTTTGGGAACATCTTTGAAAAAATATATAAAAGAAGAGCTATACACTCTCTAAAAAAAGAGTTGCAGATAAAGGCATGGATGTGGAATATTATTATCTTGAAAAAGAGCTTCTAGCATATTTTCACATGATAAATTCTAGAGAGGAATCTTATTGGAGGAAAAAATCATGTTCTCTTTAGCTAAAGAAAGGTGACAAGAACGCTATTTTTTTCACATGAAAACCCTTCAACATATAAGCAACAATAGAATTTCTAAAATCACTAGAAATTATGGAAAAGCAAGCAAAGACATAAAGGTTATCAAAAAGGAATCTATTGAATTCTATAAGGATCTGCTGAATGGCGAATCCACTCAAGATAGGGAAAAGTATTGAAAAATTTATCTCTCAAATCCCTTCTAATTTGTTCTAGGAGAATAATTTCAATAAGCTTACGGTTAAAGCCAAAACGGAATAACTTCAAAAAAAAGTCTTCTCAATGGAAGGAGACAAATATCCAGAACTAGATGGATTCCCCGCTAGATTGTTTTAGAGATATTGAGAAATATGTAATGAGGATATTCTTCATGCCATCAATGAATTATTGAGAATGGGTGATTTATTAAGGTTATCAACAACATGTTTGTAGTGTTAATTCCCAAAAATAAAGGGGATAAGTATTTCAAATACTTCAATCCCATCAATATTTCGAATGTGCTTTATTAAATATTCACTAAAACCATTGTTTCTAGAATTCAGCCTCTCCTTCCCCAACTCATCTCTTATCGTGAGGGTTTTTGTGAAAGGAATATTTATTTAGGATGGAATTATTTTGTTTCATTAGGAAATTCACTCTATGGATAAAAGTAAGAAGGAAGGCATGATAATTTAAATGGACATGAACAAAGCCTTTGATTGGGTCTCATGGGGATTCTTATACAAAGTTCTCTCAAAATTTGGTTTTGATGACCACTTCAGAAAATTTTTGTGGACCTGAATATCTTCTCCTATATTTTCCATTATCATCAATGTGAATCCTATTGGGTTTTTTATTAGCAGAAGAGGCATTCGTCAAGGTGACCTTCATTCCTCTCTCTTGTTTATACCTAGGGTTGAGATTCTCACTAGAAATATTGTTTTTGTTGTCAAATCAGGTTATCTTAAAGGTTTCAACCCATCTTATAATGCTCTTAAAGTATGCAATCATCAATTTTATAATGACACAACTTCTTAATGATGGATTTAGTTGTGGAAGCTAAGAGACTTAAATTTGTTCTTATTGAATATAAAGAGGTTTCAAGCCAACTTATTAATTTCGACAAAAGATCAGTCATTTTATTTAATACTCATGATTACGAGATAAATCAAGATTGCTAAAATTCTTTGTTGCAATACAAAGAAGCTTCCTCTTCCTATCTTGGTATGCCCCTTTTCACTGGTAAGGTTCCCATGGAGGTTTGGAACTCTCTTTTTGAACATTTTTAGAGGAAGTTTGTAGTGTAGAAAGGATTGGTTCTATCTCAAGTGGGGAAATGTTTGCTTATCAAGAGTACTCTTTAAAACCTCCCCATTTATATTATGTCTCTCTTTAAAATCCCTAGTGTGATTATTGAAAAGATCAAAAGGATTCAAAAGAGATTTTTATGGTTGGGAGTAGAGGAAAATAATAGAATTCCTCTTGTTTCATGGGAAAAGGTTTGTCTCCCTAAAAATTGTGGTGGACTTGGGATCAAAAACATCAGATGGATGAATGAATACATGATCAAAAATGGGATGGATTATGATAAATAAAGACCTCCCATGGACTTATATCATCATAAATAAATATCTTGGCACTTCTAAAAATATGGATTTGCTTTATAAAGATGATATTCCCTTAGGATCTGCCTTTTGGAATGCTATATTAAACTGCAGAAATATTCTAATTAAAGGCAACCCGTGGAAGCTTGGAAATGGGAAAGACATTCGGTTCTAGAAGGATAAATGGATAAATCACCTCCCTCTATGTGAAACTAATGTTGGTTCTCATATTTTTGAGCACTTATAAGATCAGGTTGGTGAAAAAATAATTAGTTATATCGAGAATAAATCTTGGGTTCAACTTCAATATTTGGGTATCTTATTCCTTAATTCTCAACACATAAGGAGATCTAGAACGTGCTCGAAATCATCACATTCCCTAGATGGATAATCAAGATGAATTTATTTTGGAAAACACCTTTGATGGATTATATTTGGTAAGATCTGGATATTTGATTCTTTCTAAGTCCTAACCTACCCAATTCAACTAGAATAAAATTTGGATAAAGGAACTCACCCCTAAGATCAATTTATTCTTTTGGATTGTTACTCATAATAGAGATCTTATTATTTAAAATAGGATAAAGAGGAGCCCACATTTTCCCAATAGGTGCATTCTCTATAAAAAGGATGAAGAGACAACTAAGCATCTCTTCTTGCATTGCTATTTTTCCTATTCAGGTCTCAAACTTCTTATTTAGCTTCATGGGTATTAAGTGGATCCTCCCAAATTATATTGTGGATGCTTGGGAACAATGACACTATCCTTATAAAAATTCATTGGTTAAGAAGTTATGGATCATTTCCTTCCCTAATATAATTTAGAGCATTTAGAAAACCCGAAATCCAGCTATTTTTGAATACAAAATCCTTCAATTATGCGAATCACAAATGGAATTATGGATGATATAAGACATAATGTTTCAAGTTTTAGACTTCTGAAAAAGACACAATAGTGAAAAGAGGATAGCATAATTATTGAGAAGTGGAGTGTAAATATGTTCTCAATCATTAGGCAATAGGAAGCTATGGTTTCAAAAGAACATATAAAGTGGCATCCTCCCACATTAGGATGGCTAAAATTGAACTATGATGGAGCCTCTAAGGGTAACTCAAGAAATTCTGAGGGTGGGGGTTGTATTAGAAATGAGAAAGGTCAATTTATTAGAATATATGCTGGTCCCATGGGTATAAATTCAAACCATTATGTTGAAGCTCTTGTCACTCTATGGGGGCTTAGAATTGCAAGTGAGATAAATGCTAGTAATATTATTATGGAAGGGGATTCATTAAACATTACCAATTGTTTAAAAGGTAACAATCATATAAGTTGGACAATCAAAAGTATTATGGATGAAGCTACCCATATCCTTAACACCTTCCATAATTGTTTGATTTAACATACATATCATGAGGGGAATAAACTAGCATATGTTATGGAAAATATTGGGGTCAATATCAATAATTTACATGTATGGAGTGTGAATGAGACCCCTATAGAAATTTTAGTAACTGCTCATTAATAATGAAAATGTAGAACTCACTGGAGAATTGGACTCAACATGTGTGGAAGATTAACTCTCTTCCTTTAAATACTCTTTTCTATCTAGTCACAATCACAAATATGGATTGTAGTTGTGTGGTCCTTTCTTGGAATTCATTTTTCAAGATCGGTGGGGAACATTGCAGGGTTGAGTTGGTGAAAATAGATGAATGGAAGAACAATGAGGAGCTATGGAGAATCTTGAGTAGGGGAGGTTTCACTCGCTTCATGGAAAGAATAAAAGGAAATGACCTTCATTTGTACCATGAATTTGTCAAAAACTGGAAAGAAAGAAAGGTTAGCTACAAAGGAAAATAATTTGATATTAATGAAGAGGTAATATCCAGGTGTAACTAGTATTAACATAAAGGATTTGAAATTTTATAAGAACAATATTGACATTGCAATGGAGGAATAGAGATTTATTGATGAATGTGAATCTTTGGTGCTCAACAATGCATATTTTTTTGGGATTCTCTTCCCCCACCCTCCAACACTATTGGACATGTTAGTTATGAAATCCATCACGTTGGAGGAAGAGAGTTTTGGTAATTCCCTCTTATCATCTTGTTTTTCTTGATAAATTTCACATGAAATTATTAGTTATATTTCCTTTCTTCATTATTCACTCTCTTGAGCATTCAAGAATTTGGTGAAATGGGGCGTGAGATTTCATCCCTTGTGCCATGATGTTATATTGTTGTTGTATAAGCTCTTTGATCATTCTATTCTTCATCCCCTCCCCTCGGGCATTTCTCCCCGCTCCTTTTCCTCTGCTCCCACCACCTTCATCTTCCCTCCACAACCTCTATCCCTTCCTCTAATCCCCCTTCTTCTTCCCTTCCCCCATTCCCTCTCACCTCCTCCTCTCACCCACCTCCACCACCACCACATATATCCCTCCCTCATCCTTTTCCCTCTCCCTTGTATTCTCCCTATCCATGTTCCACCTTCCACCACCCCTCTGTCATTTCTCTCACATATGTCCCTTATTCTAACAAGCACTCGTGTGATACTTGTTTCAAAAAACCCATCAAAATAAAAAGGGATAACGTTTATGTTATGGAAGTGGTCCTGTCACCTTCTCCCATCTTGAGGAAGGTTGAAGCCATTTTGGGTTTTCTCTCCATTGGAAATAAGGAAAAAAAACCCTCTCTGAGGAATACCTTAATGATATAATTGATCTTGATGTCCAATTATAAAATATTGAAACTCTTAAGGGAAAAATAGAAGCATGAAAACTTGACATTTCCCATGGAATGGTGGACAAAAATAATGTGGTGGAGATGATCAAGCATGTCATCAAAATGGAGAAAGAGATGGAAAATTTAAAGGCCAAGAAATGTGACATCCTCAACATGCAAAAGAGTACTTTGGACTTCCTCTCCCTCTTCATTTCTCAGTTTGAAGTTCAAAATAGTAAGGAAAAAACCAACAAAGGTACCACTTTCAAGGATACCAAAAATGGGGCTTGAGAATGTAAAGAAGAGCTTCTAGAAGCTCATGAAATAATTTGGGCCTTTCCCCTCTTCTTGGGTGTTGCATGGTGGTTTTTGTATATATGCTTTGAGAATGTTTTGATATTGTGTTGATCTTCTGCTGACTTCTTTTTTTTTTTCAAGCTGCATGTTGATTGTTTTCTCTTTAGTATTTTTTTGGTTTCATTTTTGTATTGATTATATGGGATTTGGCCTTTTTGTAACTGGGTAGGGTCCCAACAAAAAAATCTTTATCCTTAAACAAAAAAATTAGTTATATACCCATCAATGGTAGTTTGTATCTAGTTGTTTATAGACCAGTCCGTTTATCATCTAGTTTGTAAAGTTTTTCTATTTTCTCATTCATCCATTTTTATTCTTCTTTTTCTTCATACTTTAAATAGTAATATTTCTGTCACAATAACCATGCAATTAGTCTTTCTAGGAAATCACACCAAAATATGTCATGAATGTCTCCATATATGCATTCTCGACATGATTCTTTTTGTAGGAATTCCCATCACGACCTCTTCATATTCCACAAAATGGTTAATCTTCTCTTGTATCCATCTTTATGTATCATGTTTTCTTTTTATCCATCTTAACTTATTCAAGTTCTAGTAATGGAGCCATTTTTAGAATATGTCCCTTGAATCTCTCATCGGGACATGCCACAAATTGTAGTCTAGAAGACACTTATACCATCCCATTTACCACTCTTAATATAGGGTGCAATTGATAAAACAAATTTTAAGATACATTATCGTAGTAGCTATTTAACATTAGAACTTAAGGAAAAATAAAAAAATAGATAGAGAGATGTAATAATAGACTAGAAAATATATTACCAAATAAAGAAATCATACCTATATTTATATTGGAATCAAGATCAACCTTATGTGTAGTGTACGTACATGGTTTTATATAATTCAAAGTGATTGTTGGCTTACCAACCCCTTCTTCCATTTATTATCAAAATATTCTCTTTGCATTATTTACTTATGCTTATAGAGTGTTTCATATCATATAATTTATCTTATCTAAACTATGCACATACATTAGGTTTTGAGTAATATAAAACAATATCCAAAATACATTGAAGTGAGTTTTAACCCCTATACATTTTCAACAAAAATATTCTCTTAAGGTCTTATAGGTCTGGAAGTTAGTACTTATTATATTTCAGAATTGCTTACACTTTGAGCATTGGGTGCTTAGGATTTCCAAGCATATGAGATGCACTTTCCATGATATGAACAACCTTTGGAGTCTTCAATAAGTGGATTTTTAGGTTTTAAATTTGTTTATGACCCCCACATCAAGTCTCTCATAAGGTGTTGCTAACCCTTAGAGGAATTTAATGTGTCAATGATGTCTATATTAAGTTAAGTATCTTTAACCTATCCTTCTCTTTATGTCATTTATAATTTTATTGATTATGTAATTGGTCATAAATAGGTTAGAGTATAGTAGAATATTTTAAATATATTCTATATCTATCATTCCTTACCTAAAAGTTTTCCTTTTAGGATATACAATCTATATATACTTACAATCCATATTTATAATCATAGCATAAGTATATTTATCTTGTTATAGTTAATCTATAATTAGAACCATCTTAGACATCACTCCCCTATCGTAGATATAGGCTTTGGAATTCTATATATATCATAGAGTGTGGGCTATTTAATCTCTAGATCCACATCTTTAGTAAACTACATCCCTTTTATGTGTATATTTAGAATGACCCCTTTATTATCATATTTTATATTACCTAAAAGAAAAATATGGTATTACTGTTATAAAATTCTTTACTTGCATACTATATTTGCATTTTCTTTCTAGACTCTTAGAACTATCAATTTTTCAAACTTTTAAAGGTTTTTCTAATGATCCTTAACCCATTTATATTCTATACAGGTTTCACATTTGTCCCTTTTACACCCACCATTAAGGGAAACAATTAATGGTGCACCTTTTTCTCTATCTCAACTCTGATATGGTTGATCTTACTCAAGAAGATCCCACTAGTATTAAGGTCAAAGAGCTGTACAGTAATGCTTCCTAATCTCATAACAAGGATGGATAACTTGTTCAAATCTATCATTTAACACTACTTATATGGTGGTAACATCAACCGATTCTCCTCTTCTCGACTCTATTGATAATTCTACTAGTTAAAACCCAACATTAGAACATACCCAAGTGCTTATCGATTATTCAATCAAAGGGATCATATGAAAACAACTATAAGTATCACATGACCTACATGTAAAAAAACTTTAGTAAATGAAAAATCAACCTCAACAATTCATCGTAGGATTTCCCAACAAGTTCTTCTCCCCTTAGTTTCTTATGGGTGTTGATGTTAACAAAATCCCCCAACATCCAATTAGAAACAAAGTTATTTGAACTTTAAAAAATGAGCCTTTATCACCTTACATATCCTCCATGGACATTGGAGTATTTTCTCCAACCTGTCTCTTATGATATATATTCTAGTCCTTCTATCTATCTTAAATCCTTTGTAGACCTTTACAAAGACTTGATAAACATTAATAGGTATGGAAATTCCAAGCTATTAGACAAAAGTCTAACGGGTGATGATTTAGAATGGTATAATAAATTTCCATTATTCAATTATTGAACTATATGTCCTTGTTAATGCTTTTGTCAAATAATTTAAACAAAATTATCTTCCTAAAAATGTTTTATGATACTTCATCAACGCAAAACAATTAACTAATGATTTTTCTTAATATTTCATCAAGAGATGGAAATCCTTGGCGCATAAAGTTGACCATATCATGAGTTGAAAAATATATTCAAACTCTTCATTAAAATTTTGAAACCCAAGTTGTAATATAAGATAGATTCTTTTTTTTTTTTTTATTGGAGGAAGCCATCACACAAGTTAAAAAGAAAGAAAACATTGCGAAGTAATTTGAGCAACCTATAAAAACAAGTAAGGATACCTCTAAAATAAAAACCAATGCTACTAATTCATCTAAAGATAAACCCCTTCCAAAATATAAACCAAGTATTCCATTTTATTTAAATAATTGAAATATGAGTAGTTTAAAAACAACTTGTCACATTCAAGGTGAAAACTCTATGCTAGTTGAGGAATCCATTAATGTCAACCTTGGAACTGAATATTCTCCTCACATATTTATGATTAGAGACTGTAAAAATACTTATAATAAACTATACAATGATTAATTATTCAAGAAAACTAAAAACTCTAACTATTCTAACATGTTTGGCATCAATCTTATGATTTTCATGCACACATAATTATCTACCTTGACAAGACTTACATGCGAGAAAATAAAATAAATTTATCAAAAGAAGTTTCTAAGATTTTTCACAAGGAGATAATCAAACTTCAATATGATAAATTCATCCAAACAATGTATTTTTATAAATGCATGTCTAATGTAGTACTTGTTCATTAAAATGCCACTATGGTTATTCACATATGCATCAAATTCTATAAAATAAAATTTTCTTTTCCTAATGCTACATTTCCTCTACAATCCATTGATGTTATAGTAGATTCTCTAGCCAGATATGAGATGTTTTCCCTCATGGATGGTATTTTCATACAATTAAGTCCAATTCTATTTATAAGACCAAAACAAGACTACTTGTTACATCGAAGTGAGGTACTTATTGATACATGAATATTCCTCCCAGTCTTCAAAATCTTAGAGAAACTTGTCAATATGCAATGACCCACATATTCCACAATTTAATACCTAAAATTTCAAAACCAATGTTGATGATTTTATAGTGAAATATTTATGCACAAAATATCATCCTAATGACCTCTGCAAGTCCTTTGTACATCTTTGTAAATATAAGGTTTTCCTTATACCTGTAAAGTGCATCTTTGAAGAAACTGCTAGAAAATATAGAAGGTTCTTAGTTTATAAATGAGGATTTGTTTCCAACCATTCCAAGATAAAAAAATCATTAACATTCCTAAGCCTAACTACATCCTAACAATTAGATCCTTTTTAGAAAATATTAGGGAAATTTGACACTTCTTCTCAAATTGGCTTATCAAAAGTATTCTAGTAATGTTTTTTAAAAAGGGTTCCAATTTTAAATAGAATAAGTATTGTCGAACACATTTGATTTTATGAAGGAATCCTCATTAAACATATCTACATTGTTCCTACTTTCACCCAACCAATCCCTCATTCTTTACACATCATCCACCTTAAGTTATATTACATAAATGTTGGCTCAAGAGGACTAGTTTTGTAAAGAATATGTCATTTATTACATTAATTGAGAAATATTTGATTATGATATGTGTAAAACAAATGTAGAATGTTATTTCTTATCCATTTATTTTTTCTCAACCGAAATTCAACACCATATGTTATATTAAACAACTTATTTCATTTTCCATATAGATTATATACACCTTAGCATCCATCTTATTGAAAATTTCTCTTTGCAAGATGTTTTCACAAAACTCTCCATAAATGTGTTTCTTAAAGGGAAAACTTGGAATTGGTGGGTTGGTTAGTGATACCTAGAGAGATTCATTGTGCACTCCATGTGCCTTATTATACCTCACTTACCCTTTACTACTTCCTTTGATATCCTTATAGTATCAACTTAAAACCTATTTATAACACCTTTATATGTCATTTAGATCACATTTACATATGATCTAAAGTGTCCAATATACTACATCTATCCTTCCCCTTTAGGATATTCATGGTGAAAGTAGTTAGTTATTGGATTTAACTATGTTACATAGAGTTTGACATGATTTAATGCTAGTTGACCACATTGACTATGGTCAATTCCATTGATAAGAGAATTAATTAATTAAGGTTATGATCCTTCATAAATATGAATCATTGAGACCATTTTTCATCATCACATCATTGTGAGTCATTTTTTCTATGCTAACCAAACTACTCATAAAGGTTTAATGGAGCTTAAAATTGGGAGTCTACTTTAGAGCATTTGGCTACTAGGATCTGTAAGTATAGGATTTGCACCATATTTTTTTTACAAGTCTTTGGAGCCCCCAATTTTTGTCCACTTAGGTATTCTACCTATCCCTCTTTTGATCCATCAAAAATTAACTCTCACATAAGGTGATACTAACCATGGGGGAAGTTACTACGTAAATGGTGTTCTTAAAATGTAAGTATCCATAACCTTTAGTTTTGATTTATATTTGGTTTGATTGATTATGATTAATGGATCATGTTATAAACGAAGATAGAGTACCATGCTCTTTTTCTATTTCATTATTCTCATATTAGAACTTGCCTTACATATGTCACCTTTATTTTATAATCCTACTTTGGATCCTTGGAATGCACTCGCCTCTTTGTTTATTCTTACATTTGTATTCTAGATATTTTGTATACTAATTTTCCTTACACCCCAGGATCCTAGTAATACCTCATCCCTTATATTATTCATAGGATTTAGAACCCTACTCATTTTATGGAGTGTGAACTATCATCTTCTAGATACATGACTCGTACAACTCTTGGTTTTTTCTTAGTTTTTGTGTAGCATTAAAATGGTCTTCTATATATATTATTGAGAAGAGAAAGAGGATAATCATATTGAAATCCTTAGCCCATATAAATTCTAGTGAAACTAACGAAAATTTTACTCCACCATTAAATGAAATATCTTCACATTTCCTTTTATCTCTAATCACATTAGATTCATCATCAATACATTCTTGTAAGCCCAATGTGAATCTTACAGCACCCTTGAGTGATCATCCTTACATTTCCTTTAGTTATTATCTTCATTTAGAATTCACCATCTTATATTTCAGTAAATCCAATATGAACCTTAATCCATTGAGTGGATCGTCTTCACATTTATATTTATCTCTCATCACATTGGCTTGACCATCATTACATTCAGATAAAACCAACATGAATCATAGTCCAC